>OY283151.1:48886054-50114079 GCA_958299815.1 Sarcophaga carnaria
TTCTTGACATTTTTTTTATACAACAACAAAAAGGTCAATTATTTTATAACCCCAAACAAACAAACGACAAATATGGTCATCTCTGAAAATATATTTTTAAAAGTTATGCTACTTAGGACCATTATTACAACTTGCACTTAAAGATGGGTTTAGTTAAAGGTAACTTTAGCAAAAGTGAACTTTAAAGTCACAAAAAAAATTGTTTAATTGAGCAGTTTTATCGACATTGCTCCGGCACTGCCATATTTTTGAAAAAGTTAACTTTATTTTATCTGTAGGTTGTAATAACGAAAAGAAGTTAAAGGTAACATTAGCTAAAGTGAACTTTAAAGTCACCTTTAACCTCTTTTCGTTACAACCTAAAAGGTAACTTTAGCTAAAGTGAACTTTAAAGTCAAAGTAAAATTTAACTTTGTTTTATCTGTAGGTTCGTTATTACAACCTAAAAGGTAGCTAAAAGTGAACTTTAAAGCTACCTTTAACTTCTTTTCATTATTACAACTAATAGATAAAATAAAGTTAACTTTTTAAAAAATATGGCAGTGCCGGAGCAATGTCGATAAAACTGCTCAATTAAACAATTTTTTTTAAACGCTGTGAAAACGAAGGGCCTCTTTTGTTGTTGTTGTGTTTCCTCATTTTGTTTATATTTGAAGTTGCCATATTGAAAATAATATATAAGTAATATGGCAAGTTCAAAAATATACTTAACTTTAAAAGTTAAAGGTAGGATGTCTTCCCTTTAGCTTAACGCTTACTTCCGCCTTATCGTCCACTTATAATAATGAAAAACAATTTATCTGCCCGTTAAAATCCTCCCTTTACTTAACGGCAAGTGGTAATAATGGCCCTTAAAGTGCTTGCCCTTTGTGATCTTTTAATCCTTTGGGGTTGGACAAAAAAAAAAAAAAAAATTTCTAAAATTTTTTTAATTTTTTGGGGGCGATAAATAAATGTCTACTGGTCCATCTGTAAGCTTCAATTTTATAAGCTTCAAATTTTAGCTGCCTTGTTTTGGTACTGAAAATCAAAACAAGCGTAAGGCAGATCTAACACGATATCTACTAGAACGCATGGTGTTTTGATTTTGGGAAATTTTTTATAAAGAAATTAAATTTTGAAGGGACTAGAATGAATGCAAACTGTTTTAAAAGTGGCACTATACCGTGTAGCAAGAGTGTTGAGCAAATTTCTTTCAAGTACAAATTTGCGTCACTACAAGATGTACTCCATTCAACTTGATTAGAACGTATATGGTAAGCGACACTTGACAATAATAGCCAAGGATCGCAACCTAAGACTTTGACTCGTAATTGTGTATGTTATTCTCTGTTCAAGTTGCATCAACTAGGCGTCGTTCCTTTGCTGAGATTCAAATCATTTCGACAATTAGCGAGCAATTGAACTTGGCAGATGGTGAGCTTCCTTTTCTTTGATGGAATCATAATATTTCTGTAGACAGGGAAGAAGGATTTGGAAACTGTTTTGGAATACTCTGTTACTGAACAATAGAGAAACTAAAGAGGGGAACAAACTTTTTTTAAGCCAGACAAGTTTGACACCGTAGTCAACGTAGTCTAATAGGTAGTCAATATTACCAAATAGCTTCTTACGCCACCCATGTTCTATGTGTTAATTTTGTCCATGAAAGGGGAACTGTAGGTTTCCTCTTTCAAAGTAGACTTTGTACAAGAGATTTTTCGTGAGAAACTTTTTATGGCAATGTGGATTCCAGATCGGCGATGAAGCAATCTATTGTATGGGAAGAGAGGGTTGAAAGGACATAAGGAAAGATGAATGGAGGATTCTCGAATTCTCAAAACAATCTGGTTTGCGGCTAGCTTAACTTTTATTGGCTAATTGCAATTGATTTCAGTTGTGCATCAAACTCTTTAGTCAGTATTACAACCTAGCTTCTAAAAGCACAGAAATTGTGTATGTGTTAATTGTATTGATGAGAGACGGAAATCTACAGTTTAAAGTCGACTCCGAACGACAAATTTTGCTGAGAAACATTTCATGGCAATTTTGTTTCACTCTCAGAGTTTTTGCTAAAAGACTGTTGAGCGGAAGCCGCCGAAAAAATATTTCGTCATACTACGCTTTGTTCGAGATGTCTGAGGTGGGGTTTAAGTCAAGGGCTCGTGTCTAATAAGCCAACACACAACTTACTATACAACGGCGACTACACAGGCATTCTGTTTCAGTTTGTCATTTGACGAATTTTTTAGACGTTGCAATGAAAATAAGATTGCTCGCTTGCGAGCATCAAAGAGAGGTTTCTCGAAATGGATGAGTAGGTCTCTCTTTTAAAGCTAGGTTCGTAAGAGCTTCAATGAATTGAATTTCACTTAAGTGGAGTAATATTGGTAGGTACCTACTTATATTGGCATTGGTTAAAGTATAAAGATAACTGGAACTAGGGCTCAATAATTTTCTAAATTGAGATCAAATGAGGATTGTGTCACATAATGATTTGTTCTACTGGGTAATGTTTTGCAATTTTTTTAGTAATCTAAACTGAGTATGAATTGAAATGGAACTCAGCTTAATTGAATTCACTTAAAATATTTTTAAAATTTTATTTTAAACGATCTCTAATTACATTCTTTTATTTTTCTTTTTAGGTAAGCGATGCATTAACAATTATTGTATATGGAGTAAGTATTGAACTATTAAAGGTCTTCAGATCAAGATATAGTTGGTACTATTTGCCGAACTTTTCATGTTTTTAGGCTTTGATTATGTACAACTTCGTAGACAAATATGTGTTAAAAAAAACTATTAAAAATTGCTAAGTTTGCCTTTAATTAGTAGGAAGTCAAAATATTTCAAATACTATTGCAAAAAGGCAGCATTTAGGTTCTGCGTTTTTAGCCATAAAATAACGCCCAAGACAATTAAAAAATTAATCCAAAATTCTTTAATTTTTAAATGAAAGCCAATCTAACATAACGGAGAACTCTACCATATAACAGCCACTCCATGAAGCCCTCGGGAAAAGAAGTGTTAATTATCCCTAACCCTAGCACGTACATGATGAGCACTACTGCAATCACTTACTGCCTTTGGCAATTCCTTTCGGAATCCTTGCTTTCCTCTCTCTCTCTCTCCTTTTGTCACTTTCCCTCTTTACTATTCCTTTTGTTTAATTAACAAATTTGTTACAATTTGTTGATGAATATTTTCATTGCATTGCTTGGAACACTGTACCAAGCCCGCCTAATATTCCTTTATTTGTTTTGCACAATTTTCCATGAACGAAAGAATGTCTACAAGTATAGTTTTGTTGTTATAAAAAAAATTATTGTTGATGTTGTTGTTGATGTTGTCTATGTTTAAAACGTGCTTAGAATAAAATAAATTATTTACTAAGAGTGTTTATTTAACATTCGTCTTCTTCCATCAGCATCAGCATCAGCTGCAGCACCATCATCATCATCCTCATCACCATCACCGTGCTTGTGTAGTCTCAAAGCACTTTCTTTCAATTTTGTTTTGTTTTTGGCACCAATGCTACCAATTGAAGTGCAGTTAAAGCAAAGTATTTTGGCAATTGTCCTGCCCTTTGTTCCACCACGTTTTTACTGTTACATCCCTCCCTCCCTGTATTTGATTATCTTTCTCTCGCCTCTTGGCTGCATTTCAGTATTTCATTTTCGTTGTTTGTTTTTGGAAGCAACTTCTTGGATTTTGTTTTATTAGTTGCAGCACAATGTTGTACACATTGTTATTATTGCCTGTGGTAGTGGTGTCAGCAGACGTAGATTCCGTTGAGATAGACAATTTACGTGCTGTGCTTTTCTTTTGTTGAATTTTAAACAACTAAGTCGGCAATAGTCGGACAACTCGAATGTGAGATACTCTATGGCCACAAGAAAACGGGATTAAATTGTAGGATCTTGGTGGTGTGGTCACATTACTGGCAGTTGACATGATTATACTTTCAAATCGTTCTTCTAGAAAAAAGAAGGTGGGAACTATCGTCCTATAAGCGCTCAACGAATGGTGAATTTTTCAGTATTCATTGAATGATCTTAAATCTTATGAGGATAATTGGTGTCGTCCCATATTCGACAATTTTGTTGTTCACATACCATGGGTCACATGGAAATGGCTCTCATGACGATTTATCGATGAAAGGTCAGTTCAGTGCCCGATCAGTGAGTACACCTCGTTGCCTACGGTTGTCCATGATGATTTGGCAAAAAAAGACAGAATAAATGACAATTAATTCGCCATACGTGGCCTCAGCAAAATGGCTGTTAACGACTGTCAAAGCTCTGAGATGCCTGTTGAAACACGCGATATTTTATATTCAACTTGGGCCACTGTCTCCTTTAATTTTATTGATCTTGAATGTATTTTCATAAATTCGAATTTAAAAACCAAAGACGCTAACCCACACTTTTTGCAGCGCCACTTCTTGCCTCTAACAGGGTAAACTTAGCTGTTAACAGAGCACTGTTAACTGTTTAACATTGGCTGACACAATTTTTCGATAACTTTCCAAGAGCCCATTCACCAAAAGTTCTGCGTTGCGGTAGGTCGTTCGGCTTCAATTCTTGCACCAGCTGTATTTTGAAAGGCTTCACACCTAAATTCTTCCGCAAAATTTTCCACGTTGTTGAGTAACAGAGGCCCAATTGCTGCGAACGGCGACGAATCGATAATTGATGGTCATCTAACGATGACACTGGCCGATACAGCTGCGATATCTTCTTCAGCTCGCACACTACGTAAGCGCGTTGGTGGTTTAATGTCCAACAATGTAAATTTGGTGCGAAATTTAGTCACAATAGCCCGAATAGCCGCTTCAGTGGGCGATTAAACTGACCATAAAATGGAGGAAGCGCGCGATGAACTTTCTTAACAGAGCACGCATTTTGATAATAAAATTCAATGATTTGCAAGCGTTGTTCGTTTGTAAGACGATTCATGGTTAAATTATACACCAAACTGAAGATGTTTGACAGTGACACAAAACACGAAACGTGCGTGAGCTGTTTAAACCAGTGTTGCCAAAAAGATAATAGCTAAAAAATCACCCGTTATTTCTTATACATATGTTCCAAAATGGTCACTGATCTTCTAGAGAATTTTCAAGTAAAAAATTGATATTTTCAAAGCCAATTTTCTCAATATCATATCAATTTATATGTGACTAGTATGTTGCTGATTATATTAAGAGGTCTTGGAACCTTGCTTTGAATGGTACCTTTTCCTTTTGTATGGTACTCATAGATCTAGAGTATTTACCAGAATCAGCTCCCAAACAAGTGGGCTTGTCCAGAGGGATACTGTTAAACAGCCAACAGTGCTCTGTTAAGGCCATATTTTATTCTGTTAAGACGAAATGTTGCTCTGTTAATGCCAAATGTGACGCTGCTAAAATTTATGGATTATGTCTCGGATTTTTAAATTCTAATTTATCTTCAAACGCATATTTTCAGTTGTAGTTACTGATTCTTTGGCTTCCATTATAACCAAGTGAAGCAAATCTCTGCACAAATTTAATAACCACGGTAGAGGATAAAAACTAGTCAGTTTTTTTTTCGTCTTTCGTCTATACATCCAACAACTGTGTTGAGGGTCAGGTTTGAGTGTCAGCAATGAGTGTCATTGGAACATGTGTTTTGTCTAATGTTTAACACAAACACTCTCTCATCTCTCATCTCTTGCAACCATCATAATAATTTAAAAATGTTGTTGTTGTTATTATTATTGTTGCTGTTATTCCAAAAAGAAATGTTTTCATATCTCTTTTTGTGTGTGTTTGTTGCTTTTGTGTTTCGTTTATGTTTCGAATTTAACCTCTATTTTAGCAGTTATTACTACAGCTACGAGCAGTAAATGTGTTTATTATCTAAGTATGCAAAATATTACTACAGTGTAAACAATACACGACAATACAAAAACGATTGAAAATGTTAATGCGGGATCACACAGAGCATTAATTGCCAGTATAAGTTTTGTTAGTTGCAGCTCGTGACCACCATTTCCATCAGGTTTTAAAGTGTTTAGTTATGATGAATATCAAGGCCTTTACAATGTGGAATATAATGGATTATGACCTCGTATTCTTTAATTACACAGACAAACGGGTTGCAATACAGAACTACACTGCTTAGGTGTTCGTAAAATAGCCACTAATTGCTTATATTCGGACACTTAGTCCGAAGTTTACTTAGTCGTTGTTTACTGGTAATGACGGAGACGTACTTGTGCAATAGATTTTCTCTCTTTTTCATACTAAAAACCATATTAGCAGATCATATCATATCATATCTTCATATGTCAGCACTGTACAGACCAGAGGTCAGCAATGAGTATTCAAAACGATGAGTAGATTCGAATCATACTTATAATTTCTGATACTTATACGCATTCATACTTATTTTAATGTCATACTCGTACTACTCATATTCAAAGTTTGAAGTACTCATCGTACTCATGCTTAACAATACGTATGATGTTACTGATTTCGACTCTCCATGACTCATCGTATACACGAAGCACAAAATAAGTATGATACGAACACTACATACAAACATGAAGATTGTGTGTTTGCTCTCCTTGCTGTCTTTGTCTATTTTGTTTATGTGTCTTTCTTCTCTCTTTGTAAATGCAACAACAGCTAAGACTGTACATTTTGAGGCACGATTCGAATCAGTCGAATGAGTATTATAAGTATTTTTCTAAATTTATGAATCTGAATGAGTAGGCTTATGAATCAAACATATTTCGAATGTTATGAGCTTGATGTCAACGTTGTACTCATACTCATTGCAACTTGTACTTATAAATCAATGTTGTACTGTTGAAGTCGCCGTGGTCTAGTAGGTAGTGTGTTGGCTTGTTAGACGAAAAGCCAGGGTTCGAGCCCCAGGCCAGACATCAAAATAAAATACAAAAAGTATTTCTTCGGCGACTTCCTCTCAGCAGATTCCTGGCAAAAACTCTGAGAGTAAATAAAATTGCCATGAAAAGTTTCTCAAAAATCTGTCGTTCGGAGTCGACTTTAAACTGTAGGTCCCGCCATTCATGTATAAAATTAACACATACAACATAAGTGGTGTGAGAAACTAGGTCGTAATCCTGACTGAAGGGTTGTAATGACCAATTATGTATGTATGTACGTTGTACTGAGTACGAATGAATCAGAGTAGTTGGATTTCAATACTGTTGACTCACTCATACTCAAAATTTCATGAGTACTTATGAGTAGCGAAAAAGCGATTCATTGCTGATCTCTTAAAAGTTCAAGCCTGATGTAATACTTGACCATGAACAGCTGTTTCTTTATATTTCTGCAACATACTGTCCAGAGAAGGATAACTTTAATCTTCTCTAAGCGAAACTCTAAAAATCTGGGTTATCGTTCATACTGGTATGCTATGAGTGATAGCGAAGGTTCCTATGCACACTTTCAATGGACACTCTCCATAAATAAACAACGTCTCTTCGAGCATATTGACACATACTTGATCTCTTATAGAGTAGCGCTTATATTTTCGAATTTGTGCGAGATAAGTGGCGTTCTTGATAGTCACTGTAGTCTAGTAGGTGTGTTAGCTTATTAGACGTAAAGCCAGGGTTCAAGCCCCAGGCCAAACAACAAAACAAAATACAAAAAGTATTTCTTCGGCGACTTCCTCTGAGCAGATTTCTGGCAGAAACTCTGAGAGTAAATAAAATTGCCATGAAAAGTTTCTCAAAAAATCTGTCGTTCGGAGTCGACTTTAAACTGTAGGTCTCGCTACTCATGCATAAAATTAACACACACAACATGAGTGGTGTGAGAAACTAGGTTGTAATCCTGACTGAAGGGTTGTAATGACCAATTAGGTATGTATGTATGTATGTATATTATCTGATCATATTCATCATACGCCAGCATTGGACAGACTATGCAAGAGATCTAGGTTAATTTTAAAGTTCGAGTCTGATACAATACTTGACCTCGAACAGGCTTTTCTTGATAATTCGGCAACATACTGTCCAGAGAAAGATAACCTTGATTTTCTCTCAGCGAAAGTATGTCTATGTTATCGTTCAGACTGGTATACTGTAAGGAAAAGCGAAGGTTCTAAAGGAAACTTCTAATAGAGGTTACAATGGAGACTCATGCTGAACAAACAACTCATGAAGGAGCATATTGACACATACGTTATCTTTTTAGGGTCTCCAATATTTTCGAATTCGTGCAATATAGGTTGCGTGCTGAAAGTACAATAAAACGCTATTATATGTCTTCAATGGAACTGGATTAATTTTGTTTCTTGTAAGGAGACTTCCAACAGGGGCTTCAGAGCCATAGCAGTTAATAATGGCCACGTTATTAAAGCTACATCTGTAAAAATAGTTGTCATATATTCAGACGGTTTTGCTGAACCTCGATGGATGACCATAAACAACGATCTGTGTTCGCTCAATAGACCCTGTAGCAGTTGGCAACTGACCTTAAGGTTCATTGAAAAATCATCTTCAGCGTTGAGACCCATTTCTCGATAAATACTACGAAACTAATCCACGTGAGCTTCAAAAACATCCAATGCATCCTGAAAAAGTTATTGTTTGCTGTGGATTTTGGGTGGACAGCATCATCGTCGAGCGACGTTGACTTGGCCTTCAAGGACGAGCACTATAGTTCAATGATTATTATCTTTTTTTGGGTCTAAATTCGGTGATCGGACATGACATATGTTCACACATATGACATATTTTTTCAATAGGATGACGCTATGTGTCAGACATGACACATTATATTATGCATGAGCGACTTGAGGACATGGTCATCCCACGTGGAGATGATTTAAACTGGCCATCGAAATCGTGATTTTTGCACCCGTTCCACTTTTTCTTGTGGAATGTTCTTAAGCTGCTATTCAGTCTCAAACCACACTTGTCCTCAAAGTCAATAAAACACATGCCATCGTTCAAATTGAGCACGATTAATAAGCTAGAGTCATGGAAAATCAGTCACTTAGGCTGCACTTTATATAGAGAAGCCATTTGAAGGGGCCTATTGATGCCAATATAAGTGAATACGGCTCGTAGAGAATATCCAATGTGACATGAGTAGAGTCGGACTGATGCGTAGAGGCGGATAATCTCTCTAATTTGATCACAAAATATGCGTTTATTTTGCGAAGAAGGCATTTGCAAGTCATATTCTGATTTAGAAATTAAAAGTTTGCCTACGATACGGAAGGAATATATTTTCCTGAAAAAATATTCCAAATTTATTATCCTAATGTATGAAATTTTTTTATTTCACTGTTGCACTCCGTTTTTTCTTACATTCGATTTAGGAAAGGTGTACCTTAAGTTCTCGAAACAATGATCATAGCTTCGTAGTAATTTGATCATAGCCGTAGCAATTTGAATCATGAATTACTCTTCACATTGTAGATACGCGTTTACAAATTTTATAAAAAAATTTTTTATTTTTATTTTTTTTATTTTTTATTTTTTAAAGAAAATTCTTGTTTTTTTTAAATATTGTCGTTGACACTTATTTTTATAAATTGTTGACATTTTTTTGTGTTATGAGAAAAGGTCATCATTTTCCTTCTTTTCTATCTTCGTTGGTAAGAAGGCATCGTTGCTGGAGTCTGATGCTGCTGCTGTTGATGCTGCTGCTCTATGTTTGCTGCTGCAGCTTGATATGAAATTTCTATTTAATGTCTCTCTCATCAATATTCATTTGTCATCCGTTTCTTATTTTGCTTTTATCTCACATTTTCGGTCGTAACATACAAAACATTTTTATGTTTTATGTCATGCTGTTGTCAGTTTCTTTTTATACGTTTCTTTTTTAAGCTTTTTCTTCAGTTTTTTCTGTTCTTTCGTTTCGGAAGAGATTTTACTTGTAATTCTCATAAATTTCCCCATAAAATATTTTTTTATCATGCAGTGAGTGAGTGACAAAAGAGATGTTTATGAAATATGAATTCATATGTGTATGCGAGTGATTAATGAAAGATTTATTGCAAATTTGCATTTTGAAAATTGTAAAAAAAGAGATGTTGTTATCATTACTGCTATTGTTGTAATTTGAAAGAGTTTTTAAACAATTTTAAACGACAATTGCATATATTTTCGCTCTAAGTAGGTAATTAAAAAAAAAACATTTTGAAAATCTTTTTTATCTACGTATATAAGAGCTAGCTAGGTAGTTATGGCCCTATACTAACATCAGTCAAATTGGTTCTTTGATAAATATGAATTGGTGCGAAATACTTACTTACTTATTGAAAAATACTCTACTCATAGCCTTTGGTTGAAGTGCATTCCACATATGAGGGCTGTGTAGAGAGTATATGTTGATATTGTGATTATATTTTGCTATTCTGCAGCTCTAAGTATCTCAAGTTTAATTGACTATTACTCTAACATAACCTTACATGAATTAACCCATTAGTGCCCAGTGGTAACTTAAGTTGCCAACCGAGGTTGCCTTAGTTTTTATGCTCTGAAAGGAAATTGAGTGTTAAAACTAAATGGTAACCATTAGAAAAACAAAAGTAATTCGGGCATTAATGGGTTAAATCTCTGTTTCCCTTCTACATATTGAAGTATCGGATCTTTTATTGAGCGCTGCCTATCTTGAAATGGAATATGAATACATGCATAATTGCTCATTACAACCCTTCAGTCTGCATCAGGACATAGCTTCAACACAACACTTACATGTTGTGTGTGTTAATTTTTACACATGGGTGTGTGACAGTTTAAAGTCGACTCTAGACGACGGATTTTAGAGAAACTTTTCATGGCAATTTTATTTATTTCGTATTTCGTTTTGTTGGCGATATCTAAGCTGGGGTTTATTAAACCACAGCCTCACGTTCATTATGCCTACACACTACCTACAAGACTACGATGAATTATGAAATAAAACATCGTTTAAATGTCGACCTTAGCCATCCCAAATGTCAAATTTTCCATGACTCTGGCCCATAAATCAGGTTGAATTGCAGCGATGGTATGGATTGCGTTGGCTTTGTCCACCGCTGTGACATATTCGCATGGACATGCAACGTAAGAAAACTCCACAAATAAAAGTCTAAAGGTCTCAAATCGCACGACCTCGATGAACAGTTCATATAACTTCCACGTGTGATGACCATGCCCTCAAATTGCTCGTGCAGGATATTTAATCTGGCATGATTTGTGTGACTCTTAATGCCGTCCTGCTAAAAATACATGTCGTTGTTGTCTAGACCATCCAATTCGGGTTAAAATGTGGTGATAATCATCAGATAACCTGGTTAACGTTTTAAGATCAAATATGGACCACTAATGCTGCCAGATTTTCAGGGTGTATGGGATGCTTTTGGATCTCATGTGAATTGATTTCGTCCCATATACGACAATTGTATTTGTTCACGTAGCCATTTATCTAGAAAAGGGTCTCAACGCTGAAGGGTCTCAATGTTCGCATCGTTTCAAATTCGACTATTTTGTTTGAAGTTCTTGAGCCATGAAGATTTAAAAATTGTTTACTTGATTGAGGGTCGTCTGAATGAAACAAATAGTATTTCGGGTTTTTAAAAAAGTAGTGCAAGATTTTCCTTCCCTGGTTCTATTTCTATTCAAATTTTATTTTTATTCTTTTAAAAACGATTGAAATGTTTCAAATCATTTTCTTTTTGAATTTTATCACCATAATTGATCACACAATAATGAAAAGCTTTGCTTAATATTATCCTCGTATGTTTGTTTAATAATTTAAAAATTCTATTTTGTAAACAAATGAAGAAAATCTCTTCTAATATTCGTAATGCATTTAATTAAAAAATCTTTTAAATATTTTGCTATTAAAACAAACAAAGTAAAATCAAATTCAAATCCAAATATTATAAAAGCTTGGGATTCTCTTAAAGTAACATTGTCTTACGGGGGGCCTTTTATTATTCTCTCCATTAAGATGATGTCGATGATGATGATAAAAATCTTTCAAATTTTATTTTGTGTTTGTGTTTAATTTTCTGATTATTAATAAAATTATTTTGTTGGACACATGATTGCCTATTAAGAGAGTATAAATCAATTATTTTGTAATTTTCTCATGTCCATAATGGCTGGCTGCTGTAATGGAAAATCTTAAGAGAAAGACTAAAAGTGGACAATAAATTTTATGAACATGATGATGATAGTCAACTCCAGCAAATATATCGTACATACATACATACGTTCGATACACAAGAGTAATATTTCAATTTTAGTATCTTCTTTACATACATACATAGATAGGCAAAGTGGTCAATATATGCATACGGGTGCCAATATAAAATATGGGATAATAAAAAATGTTTTCCAAGTTCTATACGAGTATTCTTACATTCTTGTAATGTTTTACAACTCAACTCAAGCAATATTATTTGGTATTATTTTGTAGAAATTATGACCGAATACATTTACAACTGCAGTAAATTATTTACAATGGAAACAATATGTGTTTAGAGCTGTGGGATGCTGTTTAATGGCATATACAGTGTGTGATAATATTATGAAAATGAGGTCAGAGTTTTGAATTTGTAACATATTTATATTTTTGAAGAACAAAATTATGTTTTCAACGAGGTTTTAATCCTCTTCTTGCATTTTAAATATTTGGACTTTATTACATAAAATAGCTGGACTTCAGCATATAAATTAAAACGGCATTTCTGTGTCTTCATTGGAAATGTATTGTTTCAGAGAGCACTTATATTTTGCACAGCATAGTTGTTCATCTGCCTAAAGGTACCGTACATATGGTAGCGACTTGTATTTTCCAAAATAAATGGTTTCCTAGCGTTGGTATTTAAAAAACCTGTACAAATTTGAATAAATTCCCGATTGCATTAAATTAACTTTTTCGAACTTATTTAGTGACATGTTTTCCTGTCATTGTTTGGAAATTTAATCAGGGGCATCAGATTTCATATGCCAAACATTTCCAAACTTAATTATTGGGTTGTTTGGTTTTTTCACGACAGAGGATTTGATTATATTTTTTTGCACCCAACCTCATACTTAAGCCGTATAATTTTTATATGCTTAGAGAGCTCATAGAGCAAGGCTTGTGTGTGAAAAATTCCAATTAATTCTACGCAGTAGTTTACGGTTGGCGCCCTTTTAAATATGGAGAGCGATAAGCAGCATTTTGGACATATCTGTTGCTGTTCAATCCAGAAAAAAATTGGCCGATGTGTATGGAGAAGGTGCGTTGACAGTACGCCAGTGCCAGAACTGGTTCGCCAAATTTCGATACGGCAATTTCGATGTCGAAGATGCACCACGTTCGGGAAGGCCGTTTGAAGCTGCTAAAGACTCAAAAAAGACATTAGTTGATGCGAAGCGTGAGATCGGATTGAGGTTAAATTTATCAAATTCAACAGTTTACGAGCACGTGATTGATATTATACGAAAACTCTTTAATTTCCACAAAAAAAAAAAAGAAAAAAGAACACTATAACGTTTTCTTTATTGGTAATACTTACAAGTATAACTGCAACAATAGAAAGGAAAGAAAGTGAGAAAGAGTCACATAAATTCCAAGTATTTGCGGCCACCATCGCGACCAATATCTACTTAGAATTTGTCAACCAATTGCATCTACAAAATAAGCACCGGCAACCATCGCTGCCACGAAGCTTATAATGTACTTGCAATTGATTGTGCGACCACTATCACTAACCTGCAACAATAGAAAGGACTGATTCCGTTGAGTGCACTGCTTTTATAGCCTTTTCAATATGGGCGTTTTCCTAATATTAAAAGCAGCAAGCGCTGCTATTTCGAATTCAGTTTCAAATTAAACGGAACAGTATATTCCTCTATTGCAGCGTTGTATAAAACTATTTACAGGGTTGCATTTAAACAAAGTCACATGCTAGTGACGTACAATTTAATAGTAATCGGTATAATAATAATATTTTACTTATATATAAAAATATGCTACGCTACAACACGAAATTACTTTCCGAACAACCCAATAGTTCATGGTTTTCTGATTTTTCTGACAAGAGTATACCTTTCTCTGATCAGCAATCAATTAACTTCGCAAGCTCATCAGGAAAAAAAAAGTGTAAAAAACTGCATGGTTCACTAAAATTTTGAAAAAAAATTTGAGGGATCCTTACCTGTACGTAAATTTATTATCAAAATATTTTAGTTTCCTTGTAATTCTGTTGCGTCTTTCTTTAAAACACCGCAAATTATCCATCCTTTTTGCCTTTTCCTCTACATTTGTGCATTGTTTTGCTTCAAATTCAATAACAATACCTTCATCTGCATCATTGAAATAATTAGCCTCCCGTTAGATTAACTAATTGCCAGAAAAAAGCCGCTCAAATATATTCTTCGAAGTCCATTCTAAATTGTATGCATCGGCACTCATTGATTTTAATTTATGATTGTCATGCGGAGGTATGGTCTAGTATGTTATAAGCCCTTAGGTGTGCTGTTTTTAAATGCATTAACGTCTCACAGCTGCAAGTATAAGTTCTGGTGATTCGATCTCCTCATTAACACCTCTATATCTTATCTTGAAGCGATCTCTTTTGCAGAGATCTTTGAGTATGCAATACTCGCTACTATTCCAAGGCTATGGCTGAATAGCCTAATGCATGACTCAAATATTTTTCCATAATTAACACACACAACATGTAGCGCATGATGTTAATTCTCAGTGTTCTGCGCAATTACATTTGATGTGATTGTTTTTAGAACAGGGACTATTTGGGCGCACCTATAGCTGACTAAGTCTTTGCGGTCTACCAGGTAGTGGGTTGGCTTATTAGACACGTGCCTTTTTTATTTCCCCAGTGTTGTTGCCAGTTGTCTGCTGCGTATTTAATTTTGTTGGAAATAGCTGGAGTTTGAACCGTTGCCTCGCTTCTGAGAAGCCCACACACTGTCTACCAGACTATGGCCAATAAACCACATCTATAGGACATATTTTTGAAAAACAGAATTATGCCTTCAACGAGGTTCTAAAGTAGTCTATGGTACTAAAATATTAAGGATAAGTGTAGTACGTTATATGCCGCTAGGTGGGTCCATTTTACAAATGCATTAACGCCTCACAGCTGTAAATATGGGTCTTAGGGATTTGGTGTTCTCCTTAACGCATTACACTTGAAGTGATCTCTATTGCAGCGTTTTTTGTGTCTGCAATACCCGTTTAGAAGGTCGTTTAATATTACTGGAGAGCCAGATGTATAGGTTAGGTTAGGTCGGAGTGGTAGCTCTGATATCACAAAGCTCTCTTGAGCACGCATAGCGGCCTGTACTGACCAAGTTCCACCAAAATCCGGGAAGAGGAAGAAGTTGGTCAGCACAAGGGCTGAACATCAAAAGCACGACTACCCTACACTGGAAAACCAGCCAGAAACAGTCTCCGTTCCGCAGAAGTCGTTGAAAGGGAGCCTCATTCTTTCCGCGTGCCTACCCATAACGCAATGACCTTTAAGCATGGCCACTGTGGTTGAGATGACGTCACGACCAAGACCAAGTAATTGGTTGGTACGTCTTCTATCCATCAAGGGCCAGGTGAGTCTAGCGGTGGAGCAGGACTCCTCATTGGCGTCCCGAAAGAATTTCCGCGCAATGGTCAACTTGGCCGAGGCAAGTGGCATACCCAATTCAATTGAAGAGGATTCCGGAAGGAGCGCACCAGCTCTGGCGAGCTCGTCGGCTCTACAGTTTCCCGAAATGTAACTGAGCCCTGGGACCCACACCAGTGAGACACTGGTGAAGCGCCCAGAAAGAAGGTCGAGACAGCGGCGACATTCCTTAACGATCCTAGAGTTAGGCTGATGTATAACTCAAATATCTTTCCACTTTATCCGCTTAAGGATAAAATTAACACTCACATTATGCTGCCTAAGTATACCTAGTCTAGCAGGTAGGTGGTGGCTTATTAGTCACGAGCCCGTGGTTCAAATCCCAGCTCAAATATCTCGAACAAAACGAAGAATGAAATATAAAACGAAATAAAAATAATTTTTTCGGCGACTTTCTCAGCAAATCTGTTGTTCGGATTCGGCTGTGAATTGTAGGTCCCGCCGCTCGTGTATAAAATTAACACACACAACATGGGTAATGTTGGAAGCTAGGTTGTAATCCTGACTGAAGGGTTGTAATGGCCAATTATGTAATTTGTTGAGAGGAAGTCCCCGAAGAAATATTTTCATATTTTCGGTTTGATGCCTGATCTGGCGTTTGAACCTTGGCCTTACGACTAAATACGGCCACTACTGTGTCTAATAAATTGAATTTATTTCGAAAATATTTTTTTTTGTACAGGAAAACTTTACAGGAGTCATTTTAAATTAATCACATGCTGCAAAAAGAAAAATTAAATTTATTTAACTTAAAACAAAACAATCCTATGTGCCATATATGTATGTCAGTCACGCTGTGTTACTTGTTAGTTGTCTTTGATAGGAACCCTTGTCATTTATTTTAAACATTTTTCCCATTAAATTAAGTGATGCTTGCTAGCTTCCTTTTAATGACGATAATGATGCAGATGATCATGTCCCAAAACAATGATGACAACGTTAGGCCACTTAATGACTTTTGATTTTAATTTAATGTGTGCATTGGGTTCACAAACCAACTTTTTTTTTTTTTTGTTAGAATTGTTTCCTTTCTACTAAATACAGACATACAGACAGTTTCTGTTACAAGATACAAACATATGCGCATACTGAAATTCAGTTTAAAAGCCAAATGTACAAAAAAAACAAATTATTCAATTACTTGTTGTTGTTGTTGTTTCACATTAAAAAGGAAAACACAACAGAAACCTGGAAAACCACACGCATTTCCTTAAAATAAAAACAAAGAAACAAAAAAAAAAACAATAAAAAACATTTCATTTTAATGGAGAAAAAGGAAAATTTTGAAGTGAAAAAGTAAAACTAAATTACAGAGAATGTAGAACTTTTTCAATTACCCACACTGGGTGACCAGCAAGCACTTTAGCTTGTTATTCTATATGTATACAGGCAATATTAGAAATGCCATATGTTTTGGCCGTCCTTAAAAGAACAACCATTTTAGGGAAATTACAAAATTACTATCGGTTTTCAATTAAGTTGTGGGGTAGAAGGGAGGGCCACTTAAAACATTAATGAAGTCTTTCTTACAAATTTTATGGAATTGAAGTAAGAAAGACTATGTTTAGGCCATTAAATTAATATCCTATTGCTGCTTTGAATCCCATAAGCCGACAAATTTGGGTTAAAAAGATTTTTTTTATGGAACATACAATTAAGTCGCCATAGTCTAGTAGTAGTCTGTTAGCTTATTAGCCGTAAAGCCACGATTTAAATCCGAGGTCAGATATCAAAACGAAAATATGAAAAAAATATTTCTTCGGCGACTTCCTCTCAGAAGACCTTACCTCTGAGAGTAAATAAAATTACCATGAAAAGCTTCTCAACAAATCTGTCGTTCAGACTCGACATTAAACCGTAGGTCCCGCATATAAAATTAGGTCGTATATAAAATTAACGCACACAACATAAGTATTGTGATAAGCTAAGCTGTAATCATTACTAAAAGGTAGGTAGGTAGGTAGTGTGTTGGTTTATTAGACGAAATGCCAGAGTTCAAACCCCAGGCCATACATCACAACAAAATACATAAAATATTTCTTCGGCGTCTTCATCTCAGCAGATTTCTGGCAAAAACTCTGAGAGTAAATTAAAATTGCCATGAAAAGTTTCTCAAAAAATCTGTCGTTCGGAGTCGGCTTTAAACTGTATGTCCCACCACTCATGTATAAAATTAACACCCACAACATAAATGGTGTGATAAGCTAGGTTGTAATCATTACTAAAAGGGTTATAATAACCAATTATGTATGTATATATGTATGTATGAATATTCAAGTAGATCCGTAATTTTCACAGAGTGATCACTCCTCGGCTCTGTACATAAGTACCAGCAGTATGACGGTGTTATATAATACTAGCTCTTGTTTTCGTGTAAGCAATTTGAAGCGTAGACCTGGTCAAATTTATGTATCGTTTTCTTTCCGATGCTACATTATATTTCCAAATTCAGAGATGCCATGTGATTCTGGTTATATGTTCTTGCTGTTGAAAACATTTATTTGGCTTCACAGATATTTTATTTTCCTCCAGGCTCATTAGACGTGAGGCGGTTCAAATCCCAGGTCAGAAATCTCCAGCAAAACGAAATATGAAACTATTTCTTCGACGACTGCTTCTCAGCAGATTTCTGGCAAAATCTCTGAGAGAAAAATAACATTACCATGACAAGTTTCTCAAAAATCTGATGCTCATGTATAAAATTAACACACACAACATAAGTGGTGTGAGAAGCTAGGTTGGAATCCTGACTGATCTAGGGTTGTAATGAGCAATTATGTAAGTTTGTATTTCCTTCAGGAATTTACCCATTCGACCAATAATGGACATCCGCTGGGATAACATATACAATGCTCATAATATGCATACATTACTCATGTTCAGTTTGTGACAATCTCATAGAATGTGATGGCTATTACTTTATAGCTGGTGTTAAGCATGCTATTACTTCAATAATGTTCACTAATCTTTCCCTGGCATACCTTTTTCAAAGATGTACATATTGAGCCTTCCGTAGTCATGAAATCATGATACCTCAAAGAAGTGTTCAACAAGCGCTTCTCCAGTTGCTTGAATGAACTGCATAGGTATGGTAACCCATGTAGCGCTCCAGTTATTCTTGAAGATTTTAACAGCAACAGTTATTTCAATTACTGTTGGTGTTCGTTTACATCGACGGCTTTACTAACTCTTGAAAATACTGGTTCGATTAGATTTACTTTTAAAATATCTTACGCCGCTTCTTCAGATCCTGCAATTGGCTCCCATTAGGTTCTCCTTTTGATCTTTTCTTTTAACCTCCTATTATTTCCTTTGTTGTGAATATCTGGAGATTTTGGCTTCTTCTGATGTTTTGGTGTGTTCGGCTGTATTTGTTTCTTCAACCTCAGAGGCGAACATTGCGTTACAAGGACCATTACTTGTTCTTGGCTGATCTCTGCGCAGGATCGCTTTATTTGTATCAAGTTCCAAAGTGTATCTCCTGTCAGAGCTGTTGTTATTACAGTCCTCAGACGTCTTGAAATTTCCATTTAGGAAGTGTAACCATTTTTTAATATTTCAAGGCTTTTGTCATTATATTAGTTTGATCAGCCTTTCAGTTTGAAAACTGATAGTTGCTCTGTAATTCATGTCATCATATCGAAAGCTACGACCATCCAAAATACAAAAGTCATGGAGAACATGCGCGATAATGTAATACATATGGATTGGCGTATGTCATTCAGAAAAAAACTCAAGTGGCCTTGTATAAACATACGTACATAATTGGTCATTGCAACCCTTCAGTCTGGATTACGACCTAGTTTCTCACACCATCTATGCTGTGTGTGTTAATTTTATACATAAGTGACGGGGGTGTTTGAGCAACTTTTTCATGGCAATTTTATTTACTCTCAACGTTTTTGCTAGGAATCTTCTGGGAGACAGTCGCCGAAGAAATATTTTTTCGTTTTGTTGGAGATGTCTGACTTGAACCGTGGTTTCACGTCTAACAAGCCAGCACTCTACTTACTACATTAAATACAAAACAAAGTTGCGCCAAATTGCTTTAAAATAACTCTTAAGACTTTATTTATTTATTTATTTAGTAATTACAATACCAATTACAAATTATATCCTAATTATATACGAGCGAAGTAACTTGACTATTTGCTCGGTGTAGTGCCACAGACCAGAGTCTCCGGTGGGAATCGAACCCACGACCCTCACGCTAATAGTCTAGCACACTACCCACTAGACTACCAGGGCACCCAGTCTTGAGACTTTATTTCTTATTGTTTTGGCCTAGCCAATCTCCGTATCAATTGTGGCATTAAAATGTCTAAAAAAAATTCAGAATAGTATTAAGCGCATTGGCTCCAATACGTTGCGATACGATCAACCAGCTGGTAAAATTGGCTCTACAAGATATTGTACGAGTAATAGGAGTATGAGCGCGTATGAGATTATAATTGTAATATTTTCCTCATATTCTAATGGAAGGTAGGTACATACTTTGATTCCGAACGCTCTCTCGAGCACGCATAGCGGCCCATTGCTACAGCCTGAAAGTTTGATAAACGAAGTTATATCCTTGACATCAGTGGATGATAGCTCCGTCAATCTGGCAAGGTTTGGAAAGCCAAATAACCTATATTTGCTGCACGCAAGATATGGGTATTGGCAATGAAAGTTGGTAACAGTCTCCTCTGCCTCAACGGATCTCTGCCAACGGCAGTGCTGCATTCTTTCCGCGTGTCTTCTCATAACACAATGACCTGTAAGCATGGCCACTGTGATGGAGATGACGTTACGGCCAAATCCAAGTAACTGCTTGGTGCGGAACATGTTTTCTTGCTCGTTAGACTCCATTCTAATACTTTCTGGTGGTTGTTGGTATCCCATCTGGCATCTGTACAACAAAAAGGTGGCCCTGATAGTTTTATCACTTACTATGGCACTATCTTTCACTGTAATGTATTGGCTTAGCTCATTGGCTTAGCTTAAATGCATTACAGGCTCAAGCAAGTACAGAGAGTTAGCTGCTCAAATTGAAATTGAATCGTACGCATTTCCCATTTTTAACAGAAATATGTTCGAACATGAAGGCGGAATGTTTTAATTCAAGAACAAACGGTTCATAATGGACTTTCACTTTTTGGGCGACACCAATATCAACATAAACCCAAAATAGCTAAACCAGTAATGCGAGTTAAACCGAAAAAAAAAAAAAAACATTTCATTTCCCTATGAAGTTACCAAATGAAAATAAATTCCCTTGTATTCAGTCAATCATGACTAATTGAATGTGCATTACAACAAAACGACAGCATAAAAATGAAATTTCCAATGATGATTGGACCCAATTAGAGCAATTTCGTATTTCAAATTTAATTGTATAATAATTTAGCCCCCAATAGGTTCCGCATCCATCTATCCATCAGCATAATTGAGTGTGTGCAGTAGAACGCCCACCATTATTTAGGCTTCTGTTTTTGATTCTGCTTTTGATAATAAAAAAAAAACAAAAAAACAAAAATGAAACAAACAAAAAAAAAGGGTACCAAAATTCATAAACAGATACAATTTTATTTGATGTTCTTCGTTCCATTTCATTGAAGCGTAAATGAAAAAAAGGAAAAAAACACGAAAATTAACAAAAGAAATGTTGACTTACAAACGTTGATAGCAGCATAATTAATTGAATTGTTCAATTCAACAATACAT
This sequence comes from Sarcophaga carnaria, assembly GCA_958299815.1. Lineage (NCBI taxonomy): Eukaryota > Metazoa > Arthropoda > Insecta > Diptera > Sarcophagidae > Sarcophaga > Sarcophaga carnaria. Next base: position 48,907,381 of record OY283151.1, read on the forward strand.
ACGTACGTACGTTACGTACGTCAAATCAATGTTTATTTAACGGTACGACATTCTTTTCTTCCCTTTTTTGTCATGCGATTTACGGGATCTTATTGCCACAGTGTCTTCTGCTGATGCCTTCAATGATTTCAAACGATTTTCTGTTTAATTGCTGTGTGTGGGCATCATAAAAATGAGAAGAAAAAAAATGTTAGAAATTAAGAAACCAAGACCTGTCTGCTGATGGTGATGGTAATGGTGGTGGGAGTGTGATGGTATTGTAAACGAAATTATTGACGTCAAATGATGACAGATTTATTGGCGACATTTTCATTTACTGAACTTGCAATTTAATTAAGATTCACTGCTGACATTGAATACAATTTCAATGTTTTAATTAAAGGAATCGATAAACAATTTCTTTTAAATACTGGAATGAATAGTATACACAGGAACTGTTTGTTTATGTGAAATATAAATAAAATTTTAATAATTTAGAGTTTTTTGTAAATAATTTGTTTATCTTGAAGCTATTTGAATTACGCAGATTTTAATTTTAATTCACTTTTATTAATGTTTTCTAATATAGAGTTTACATACATACATACATAATTGGCCATTACAACCCTTCAGTTAGGATTACGGCCTAGCTTCTCACACCACTTATGTTGTGTTTGTTAATTTTATACATGAGTGGCGGGACCTACAGTTTAACGTCGACTCCGAGCGACAGATTTTCGAGAAACTTTTCATGGCAATTTTGTTTACTCTTAAGAGTTTTTGCCAGAAATCTGCTGAGAGGAAGTCGCCGAAGAAATTTTTTTTTTCATATTTCGAACCCAGGCTTTACGTCTAATAATCCAACACACTACCTACTAGACATCGGCGACTTCATATAGAGTTTACTAAAGGAAAATTTACGTTGATAAGATCGGTGAGAGCCGTAAATTCTCTGTGGCATCATTTCATACTGAATGTATTATTGGACTCTCTCCAGCATTTAGACTTTCGTTTAATAAAGCAGTAAAGAGTCCTTCAAAAGGTATGAAATCCAAACAATGACTGTCCTAAGTCATCCCCCCTCTCATGTATAAAATTGACACACGCAACATAAGATATGTGAGAAGCTAGGTTGTAATCCTTACTAAAAGTGTTGTAATAACCAAGTATATATATCGACGCCTCCGTTCTATAACTTTCTAAGTCGAAAAAGTGTGTTTTGAGTTATGAACTCTCAAAGTTTTCACGCGACATACGACCATATGTGTATTTTAAGGATATTTTTCCTTATAACTTCGGAACGGATCGGTTCACCTTAACCAAATTTGACAGTATTTAAGTTAGAGAACGTAGAATTTAAAAATGCAAGAACATTAAAAACGTTCTAAGTGTACTTAGAACGTTATAGAATGGAGGCGTCGATATGTATGTATGATATTGTTAAATCGCCTATCGGCTACCAATCTTTTCAGTGCCGACTAAACTCCAAGGCATTGTTAGCCATTTCGATGACCAAGCCATCCTGTTTTAGCCAGTGTTGTTTGGTACAAATCTCTCCACCTTATGCAGTGCAGTCTTTCAAATCACAACTCCTCTATGAAATACTCATGTGCTCATTCCAGTATTTTAATATACATTTGGCTCTTCTGCCGATAATTGTGTTTTTCTTGAGCTAACTTCTTATCCTATCCACTCTGTTAGAGATGACAGTAATAATGATATTCTTTCAATGATAGGCTGAACCTAGTCTAGTCTAGGTAGTGTGTTGGCTTATAAGACGTGAGGCCACGGTTAAAATCCCAAGTCAGATATCAAAACGAAATATAAAAAAAATTTCTTCGGCGAAAATTTCTGGGAATAAATAAAATTGTCATGAAAAGTTCTTCAAAAATCTGTCGTTCGGAGTTGACTTGAGACTATAGATCACGCCACTCGTGGATAAAATTAACACACACAACATAAGTGATTTTAGGAGCTAGGTCGTTATCCTGATGATAGGCCGTGATCTTTAGAGATTGAGGCGAAGAAGCAGCGTATGAATGATATACTCACTTCCAAGCTACTAGTTAATCTCCGAATGGGTTCGTAGCAGATAGAGTTGATTTTAATGAGCGAAAGGCCGAATATTGTTTATTGACACATAAGCGCACAATAGTCGTATTGCGTCGTCTGTAGCTATGGATGGTTAGGAAGTGAGAAACTCTTGATATTCTCAGCATGGAAATTCAATGTGATGTTCGCTAAAATCAGAATATTTTTTTAAATGACGAGAAAAGCATTTAAGTGCCACGGTTCCTTAAAACGATACAAGAAATTCTTCACTCCATTTGATCTCCTTAGAATGACACCCCGTACATCCGGGATCTTGAAGTATATTTGGATGGTAAGGTATCCAACTCTATTGGTTCATCGGGGCACTAACACAAAGCGGTTTCTGTTTCACTGTTTTGTTGATAGTGCAACGGAGTTTGCCTTAGCGATATAAAGGGAGCAGAGGACCTGGGAAAATTGACCACAAAAGTTTTCCTAGTGCTAAGGCAATGCACTGCATGAGTAAGGCCCATCCAAAGAATGTTGGCCGGAAATAAAATACAAAAAATGAAAATGTTTAAAGACACTACAGAATGAAAAGGAGTTTAAAATGAATTGGAATTTACCAGCAACAATCAGGAAATCAGGCCCTAAGCGATTGAATTACAGAAAGTATAAAAACGTTCTCTAAAACCCATGGGGAAACTCAAAAAAAATTTTTTTTTTTATCATTTTTTCATTCATATATATTCTTGCGTAGCACTCGTCTTTTTGTCAGGAATACATCCGTTTGTGGTCGATTTGCCAGTGGTTCGCAAATTGCGTTGCAAATGGAATTCGTTCTTAAGCCGAATTATCCTTATACGGCACTCCCTTCCTGCAGAGATCTTTACTGTCGCTAATAACACAGCCCTGTAAATTTGGACTTTTTTTGTGCAAATAAGATGGCTCCAGGTGTTTCCGAAGGCATTTTGCGCGCTGAACATTAAAAATTAATCAGATTTACTTGACCGCCATATTGGAGCCGCCATTTTGAATTTTTTAAATCTGAATGAAGATCTGTAATCAGCGATCCCAAAAACCCCTGAGTAACAATTTTCAAGGAAATCTGATTAATTTTTAAGGACCTCCGTAATGTGTTTCTTTTTCTCTTGCACCCCTTGACATAAACCCACCCCCTACTTTAAGGGTGCATGCAAACAATTTGATTTTGGGCTCATTTTAAAGAGCAAAGATCAATTGTCAATTTCTGACAGTGTTTAGCTCCACAATGTTTCAAAAAAGGCCAAAAACGCTATTTTTAGGGGTTTCAACCCCCTTTTTCTCGAAAACCTGACGTGATGGAAGCCAGATTCGTGTTCAGCGCGCAAAATGCCTTCGGAAACACCTGGAGCCATCTTATTTGCAAAACCGATGCAGGGCTGTGTAATATGAAACACTACTCCCTCTTTCCTCTTTCCCATAACCTAATTTCCTACTTGCAACACAATGCACTGCATTAGTAGGGGCTATCATAAGAGTGTTTGATTGAAAGATTCCAGAAGATTTAAAAGAGTTTAAAAGGAAGTGAAGAGTTGACAACGAAATGATAATGCAGAACGCAAAACAGGACCTAATAGAATGAGTACCAAACAATAGAAAACAATCCTTATTGAACCTATTGAATATTTTATGTGTGTGAAGATAAATTCGAATTTAAAACCAAAGACGCAAACCCACACATTTAGCGGCGTTACTTCCTGCCTCTAACAGGGTAAACTTTGCTGTTAACAGAGCGCTGTTAACTGTTTACAAGTGGTAATAGTAGATTATTCCTCTACTTTGCAATTATTTCAGACTATTCAGACATGCAATTCTCATTATGATCATTATTATTTGTGAACAAAACTGTTGAAATGTAAAGGATGGCCGGTGGTGGTGAAGGTTCCAAAATGGTTGCCGATCTTCTAGAGAATTTTCATATATTTTTGGCCAAAAATCGATTTTTTCCAAAATTGAAATACTCAATTTTCAAAATTATTCCAGCTATCCCACTACCAGGGTTCGAAAGAGGACGCTCTGGACTATCATTTGCACATAGTCTGTACTATTTCTTATATGTTCCAAAATGGTCACTGATCTTCTAGAGAATTTTCAAGCAAAAACTTGATATTTTCAAAGTCAATTTTCTCGATATCTTATCACTTTATATGTGACTATGTTGCTGATTATATTAAGAGGTCTTGGAACCTTTCTTTGCATATAGTATGGTACTCTCAGACCTAGAGTATTTCCCAAAATTAGCTCCTAAACAAGTGGGGTTTTTCCGAGGGATACTGTTAAACATCTAACAGTGCTAACAACAGCGATTTCTGTATGATCAGAAGATGCCCTGAAGATATTTTACATGACTTGTAAGCATTTTGTAGCCGCTACAATTAAATTTCTCATGCTATTGTTATATGCGTGTGCATGGCGTTAAAGTTGAGATTTTTCAATAAAAATGTCTTCATTTTTAATTTTACGAAAAAGATTAAAAAAAATAAAAACTAACGCATCCAATTAAAAATTGTTCATGTTTTATTTACTGTTTTCTCTGTCTTTAGAGCCATTGGCAATATCAAGTTCATTGTTAATCAAAATTCAATATCAACAACAATTGTTGGAGGCTATTGCTGTTGCTGCTATTACTGCCATGTAACAATGACATTTAACATACATTACTACATACAAAAAAAAAAAAAAAAAAAAAAAAAAACACTGCACGGCAACAACAATAGCAATGTGTTTCCAAAGAAAACAGTCTGTATTTGCGAAAATTCAAGCGTTTACGAGGAAAACATATCATTAGAAACATACAACTGCCTGGCTGGCTAACTGGCTGGCTGGCTGACTAGTCTTGCCTATAAAACGACTTCTAATTTTCGTTTTGTTTTTATTTTTCTTTTGAATTTTCAGGCTCAAGTCTATTGTTTCGAGATGAAAAAATTAAAAAAATTTAATCGAAAACAAAAAAAAACGCATAATTTTACCAAAACATTTGCAATATCAACGAAATCTCTAAAGCAACAACACATTCATGTCCATGTTTATCTGAAAAAAAAAAAAAATAGTTTTTGTTGTATGAATTGTGAGCCTTATTAAGTTATAATGAGCATACGATATACGAAAAACTTGTTACTTCGACTAATAATAGGCTGTCCGTCCACCTGTACGTCCGTCCATTCATTCATTCATACGACCAACCCTGTTTTTCTTGATGATTTTTTTCTCTCTCTCTTTTCACATTTTTCCATTTTATCATTTCGGTTGTGTTGTTTCAATTTTTGTTTGAATATTTTGCGAAAAATCCATTAAAAACTTGTGAATTCCTTTAGTAAAAAAGCGGCTTTAAAAAATGTATACCGATTAAGGTCAACCATATATGGATATCCTACTGTCGGCTTATTTAGTTAATAAATGAATTAAGTCGGGGTGTTAAACGTGAGATTGAATCAAGCATTTTGCAATTTTTCTCAGTGTAAGCGGCTGCAAAACTGACAAATACGATCTGGAAGTACTGCGTGTTTTTATTTGTGATTTATCGCAGTACATTTTTTGGGCATGTCCCTAGCGCTGTAGATAAAGACTGTTAAAGATTGGACGTTTATAGGAGGATGATTCGCGTAACAATGGTAGAAATAAATAATAAATTCACTCATCAAAGATCTGTAAAATAATGGAAATTACAGACTTTCAAAGTCGACTGTTTTTTTTTGTTCCTCTCAGCAATCTCGTGGGAAAAACTCTGAGAATAAAGAAAATTGCTCCGAAAAGTTTCTTGAAAATCTGTTGTTCGAAGTCGATTATAAACTGTAGGTTCCTCCACGCATGGAAAAAATTAACACACACAACATGAGTATGTCCTTTGGCGTACTCTATTGAGGCAATAGGAGTAGATTGAGTACGTGGCATTGCATCATACAAGAGTGTTGTATTCAATTATGTTTTATTTTATATTGAGACCCTGCTATACATACACACATACATACATAATTGGCCATTACAACCCTTCAGTCGAGACTACAACCTAAGTCCTCACACCACTTATGTTGCGTGTGTTAAATTTTATACATGAGTGGCGGAATCTACAGTTTAAAGCCGATTCCTAACGACAGATTTTTGAGAAACTTTTTCATGGCAATTTTTATTTACTCAGAATTTTTGCCAGATATCTGCTGAGAGCAAGTCGCCGAAGAAATATTTTTCTTTCATATTTCGATTTGATGTCTGATCTAAGCCAACACACTACCTACTAGACTAAGGCCACTGCTATACCGTGCTATAATTGATCCAAATAATAAAGGTTAGGTTTTAATAGTCATCGGTGCTCAATGATTTATCAACCAAGTTGTCTTAGTTTTCTTACCGATAAGCTAGTTTGGTTTCGAATGCAATTCAGGTTGAATTATGACTGCAAATAGATACCAAAGATTTTGCATATAAAATTTTAATGGAAAGAGTATTCGAGGTCTCGATGACAATACGCCAAAAGCTAAAGAGCAGTTTTCTCCTCTTCATCATTTCTACCGTTCCTATAGAAATCGTTTGCCAAGTGTCCAAGTTCAATGCGTATAGCACGAGGGTTCCTTTGGCATTTAAACAGTGCTTAATTCAGCAAAGAATTCAGTAGAGAATTCCATGATTGTGCCAGACCAAATTAGTTTTTTCGCTTTACAGTTAACTGAAATGTTACTGTGTCCTATTACATGCATACATACATACATAATTGGTCATTACAACCCTTTAGTCAGGATTACGATCTAGTTTCTCACACCACTTATGTTGTGTAAGTTAATTTTTATACATGAGTGGCGAGACCTACAGTTTTAAAGTCGACTTCGAACGACAGATTTTTGAGAAACTTTTTCACGCCACTCACGTATACAATTAACGCACACAACATTAGTGGTGTGAGAAGCTAGCCCGAAATCCTGACTGAAGGGTTGTAATGACCAATTATTTTATGTATGTACGAGTATGTATATAAATCGTCGATGAAAATACGCCTAAAGCTAAAGAAGAGTTTCCTCCTCCTCATCATGTCTACAGCTTCTGCAGAATTCGTTTGCCGATTGTTCAAGACCACTGCGCATTGCCTGAATGCAATGCATAATGCAATATCTAGTAATGACTCAAACAACCACACCGAAAGTTTAAGCAGACTGTTCGTGCCAACCAAAGCAGAAAATTCAACGTAGAATTCGATGGTTGTGCCGCACCGAGACATTTCATTCGCTCTGCAGTTAACTAAAATGTTACTGTGTCCTATTACTCGTATGATATGTACATTACATCATTTCGATACCTATACATCGTCTTGGATTTCTTCACTTTGAACTCTAGCGCCTTGAGGGCTGCCTAGTTATCAGAAAGTGCGGTTTTATTCTGGATATTTGCATATTTAATAAGCATTTCCGCAGCCTGTATTGTCGATAACTTCAACGCTATAGTGCTGAAGTCGCCGTAGTCTAGTAGATAGTATGTTGGCTTAATAGACGTAAAAGCCCGGGTTCGTATCCCAGGCCAGACATCAAAAATGAAATATGAAAAAAAAATATTTCTTCGGCGACTTCATCTCAGCAGATTTCTGGCAAAAACTCTGAGAGTAAATAAACCTGCCATGAAAAAGTTTCTCAAAAATCTGTCGTTCGGAGTCGACGTTAAACTGCAGGTCCCGCCACTCACGTATAAAATTAAGGCACACAACATGAGTGGTGTGAGAAGCTAGGCCGTAATCCTGACTGAAGGGTTGTAATGGCCAATTGTGTATGTATGTATTAATGACTGTCCTTTTACAATCGATTTCGAGAAATTGTTTATAGCTCTATTCAATTTTGAGCGATCAGAGAAGAGTGGCACGGAGTTATGTACAAGGGGGCACTTCATCATTCTTCTTATCCGGATCGGATAGCCTGAATTTCCTTGAGAAGTCGTACCGCAGTAGCATGTAGTCACAACCCGTGATAGTCCCACATTCTTTCAGGATTATGTGACCAGCATGTTATTGTCCTATCGCCCAGAGACGCCTACTAATCTTAAGCAGTCAGCTGATGGTCAAGGAGAACAACATATGAAAAACTTCTATAAATGACTGGACAGGAAGGCAACAGACATTCTTTGTCTGCTAAAAACTCTTCAAAGTAATCCACATGAAACACGTCTGGAAATCACCAGTAGATGAACCGAACTGGCTGAAAAAAGCATGCCAATCCATGTGTTGACATCATATAGGATTATTCATTTCGTCATCATTTAAATGACCTCCACGCGAAGTGTTGCAAGCATTGATTCCTTTAAGGTAATTTTCGACCACTTTTTGACACATATTGGGCGGTATTTCAGCCATAACTTGACGAATGTTGGTTTTTAAGTGTTCAAGAGTTGAAGGTTTATCTGCATACACACGGTCTTTCGCGTAGCCCCACAAAAAAAAGTCTAATGGTGTCAAATCGCATGATCTTGGTGGCCAGTTGATATCGCCACGACGAGAAATTACGCGGCCAGGCAATGTCTCTTGCAATAAAGCCATATTCGCTCGAGTTATGTGGCATGTGGCACCTTCTTGTTGAAATCACATATTCTCCAAGTCGTATTCTTTAATAGCAGGCAAAAGAAGTCGGTTATCATATGACCATAACGCTCCGAATTGACGGCGACAGTCGTTCCATCGTCGTTTTCGAAGAAGTAAGGTCCAATCACACCTTCGAAACAAAGAGCACACCAAACAGTGACTTTTTCTGGATGTAATGGCCTCTCTTCAATTACTTGAGAATTCTCAGAATCCCAAATACGACAATTTTTGTTCATTAACATACCCACCGAGTGTGAAATGTGCTTCCTCGCTGAAGAAAATTTTTTTCGATACGTGGCTGTGGCAGAATCACCATTTTTGTAGTAGGTTTTGATAATTTGTATGCGTTGTGTGATAGTTAAGCGATCCATTTTCGTCAATGTCAGACTTTTAACTGAAAAGAAAAAAATTGGTTTCACAACTTAGTTTGACAGATGTCGAATTTTCCAGTCCCATACTTTTGAAACCACGAAATGGATAGCCCTTTACAACTGTTTAATGGCTTCCAAGTAGATCGAATGAAATCTTTTCAGATTGTAATCGTAAAAACCATGACTTTTGCCATCTTAGCAAACATTATTGTCTCCAAGCCGCTGTCTGTCATACCTTTGAATACCATATGTAGTGTATCACAGAATTAATAACAACTTTCAGATGATAAATGTAGATCTACAAGGCAGGAACAACAACAATAACAACATCAAAATTAGATCTGAAAATAAATACACACAAGTGGTCGTCATATAACATGATCATTAACTTAAAAACTTTAAAATTATATTTAATACGGCCAAATCTAATCGACCGAATGTCTAAACTAACTCACAGACTGACTGGCTAACTGAAGAACTCCATTCCATTTGTTTTCATACGTACATACGTTTATCTTGTAAATACAGGCATTAAAATGTACGTTTCATTCTCTTGTTGTTGTTGTTGTTGTTAAGTGTTTAGCATACCATCGGTGTACATATGTAAAAGATAGAAAGAAAAATAACGACAACGATTAAATTTAGTTGATGATAATAAATCATGACAGAGAATCTCTTTCTTTGTTTTTGAAGTGGACGGTACAACATCGTTTTATTCAAAAAAAAAAAACGCTCTTAATTAACGCATCAGATAGCTAATGAAACGTTTTAAATGATGCGAAAGAGAGACGAGACTCTAATGTTTGTAATGTTTGGTAGTGAATATTTAATGAAAATAATTTTAAGATTGTAACAAAATGATTAACTTAATAACGAGCTTGTGTAATAACAGCTATCATCATGAGTTTAAATTGAATCTAATAACAGTTTTTAGTTTATTTATTTAAAATTGTTTGACATTAATGTCCGTTAAATATACAAATATTGTGTTAATACAGCGCAGTATTCAAAAGACATTTAGAGTCAAACATATTAAGAAATTAAAGACGGCCAAACTACATTTTATTTTTAAATTCACCCCAGTGTATAAGAGTTTGTGAATCGAAAATGTCTAGATTAGAATTGGTTGTAGTCTAGTCTCCGTAGTATAGTCTCCCTAGTCTAGTAGGTAGTGTGTTAGCTTATTAGACGTAAGGCCGCGGGTCAAACCCCAGGTCAGATATCTCAAATAAGATCAAATACGAAAAAATATTTTTTAGGTGACTTCCTCAGCAGATTTCTGGCAAAAAATTGCCATGAAAAGTTGCTCAAAAACCTGTCGTTCGGAGTCAACTTTAAACTGTAGCTTCCGCCTCTCATAGATAAACACACAACATAAATGATGTGAGAAACTGGGTCCTTAATCCTGACTGAAAGGTTCTAATGACCAATTATGTGTGTATGTAGATTGGAATCGGCTAAAGCACTTGGGTCCTATACGATCCCGTCATAATACCCAATCCAATACCAATACCATTATGCTGGTTACTATTTCTAAATCATGTTAGCAAGTTTTATAGAAGTTCATAAAAACTTCTGTCAATCAATTCTTTTATATACAGTGGACATCAAAAATCTTAGTATGTATTTTAGCAATTTCATGAATTTTAGCCAAAAGTTTGTATAAAAATTTATAGTTTATATCCTTGTTTTATTCATTTATTTCTATTTTATTATAAAACAAAAAATTTTTTAATGTTTTTCATAAAACAAGAGAAAACTAAGGAAAAGTTTCAGGTGACTCCATAGGTACCCCCTAAAAAAAAAAAAGCCTGAGTAAATTCAAAACTCAAAGGCCTAATATATGAAAATGTTATCCCTTGTAAAGGGTCCGCCAAATACCTTTTTTTTTGAAAATGCTTTAAAAAAAAACTACTGAATATTTTCTCAAATTTCTTTTCTTATTTAAAGTACAATCCTTCCGGTTAATAATGGAAACTAATTTCATTCAAATGGTTGCCTCGGCTGGCCATGCAGTAGCCTACACGATCGGTCCAATTTTTAAGCACATTATCGATTATGTGCAGCTGTATTTCACCAATGGCTTCACGAATATTGTCCTTTAAAGCGTCAATTGTCTATGGCTTGTCGGCGTAACACTTATATTTGACGGCACCCCACAAATAATATTCCAACGGTGTCAAATCGCAGCTCCGAGGTGGCCAAACGACATCAGCTCTGGGGCTGATAATGCGATCTTAAAAACAGGGCGCAAAACATGGAGTGTAGCTTCGGCTGTGTGGCACGTAGTGCCGTCCTGTTGAAACCAAATGTTGCCAATATCCTCCTCTTAAATTTTTGTGAACAAAAATTCGTTCAACATGGCCCGATAACGATCGCCATTGACTGTAACGGCCACTCCTTCCTCATTTTCGAAGAAAAATGGCCCAATTATGTCTCTGGACCAAAATCCGCACCAAACAGTGCCTTGTTTTGGGTGCGTCAGCTTTTCAATGTATGCGTGCGGTTTTTCTGTGCCCCAAATGCGACAATTTTGCTTGTTTACATACCCGTCAAGATCAAAATGAGCTTCATCTGAAAAGATGATTTTTTTTGCTAAAATCGGCATCATCTGTAAGTCGATCGCAGGCCCACTTAGCGAAGCGAAAACGCATTGGATGGTCAATTGGCTTCAACTCCTGAACCAATTGGACTTTGTATGGCGTCATACCAAGGTCTTTATGCAAAATTCGTCTCAATGATGTGTCCGAAATGTTCAATTGTTGAGAACGACGATGAATTGAATTTGATGGCGCTTCACGCACACTTTCTGCCACAGCAGCAATATTCTCGGGTGTACGCACTGTTTTTGCCATGAAAAGTTTCTTAAAAATCTGTCTTTCAAAGTCTACGTTAAACTGTAGGTCTTGCCACTCGTGGATATAATTAACACACAACATTGGTGGTGCGTGGAGCTATATTGTAATCCCGACTAAGTTGTAGTAATGATCAACAAAGAGAAGAGAATCAAATAATATGCTGCACCAGCCTTTGCAAGTGCTATAGCTTAGTCTCTGATAGATTTTAATTTTCAGTAGGACTGCCACTCTTATTTGCCTTTATGAAGGATTTCAAAGGATTGTGAAAAGAACATTTAAAAAATCTTTACGACCGTAAGGACTATACTAGTTTGACAGTATAATAGCGCATTAGGTGCTTAAGTCACTCTACTAGTAGTATGTATAAGAACCCAAGGTTTTTATTTTTAAAATTGTTAAAGAAAAAAAAGCGATGCCTTAATGAAAATGTCATTGAGGTTATCTGATAATGGGAATTTCTTGTCTTAAAAACCATTTATTAACATCACTTCCATTGCTTCTCTCGATAAAATACTATGCTGCAGTGTGGATGGTTTTCTGTCCGTATGTCATGCAGACAAAAAAAGTAAATCACTGGACATTAAATCTGAACTTAATGACGTTTTTAGCAGTCAGTTGCGTATTTATTTCATTTCATTTCGTCTTCATTGACAGATACTATTCGTACGAGAGAAAACGTTTTTCCACAACACGTGGTGCGTTCGTTGCTTTTAATAAATGTGGAACTGTTTTTTGCCCAAAAAAAAACACAAAAAAATGAGTAAAAATTTTTCATTTTGCAAGTGAAACAAAGAAGTCAAAGTCGTTCCGGAATGATTAATGATTTGGTGAGTTTTATTGACAGTTGGTGGTAATGGATGGATGGTTGATGGCAATAGCAATAGTGTGTCTGTTGCAATAAATGACGCATTTATGCCGTCCATTTGTCTGACTGTTTTTGCACGATTGTCTGTCTACATTTGTATGTACAACAGGGTTGAGTGATAATAAAGTAGTACAGGAGGAATATGTTTATAACGCACTGTCATTTACTGTCTTAGCGTGTGTGAATGTCTGCTAAAATTCATTGAAAAATAATATGTAATGTTCGTCATAACCGTCATAGTAGTCGCCGTAGTCTATTAGACGTATGGCCACGGTTCAAATCCGAGGTCAGACGTCAAAACGAAAATATAAAAAATATTTCTTCGGCGACTGCCTCTCAGCAGATTTGTTGCAAAAACTCTGAGAGTAAAACAAAATTTCTATGAAAAGTTTCTCAAAAATCTGTTGTTTGGAATTGACTTTAAACTGTAGGTCCTGCCACTCATGTATAAAAAATTAACGCACGCAACATATATGGTGTGAGAAGCTAGGTCTTAAGCCTGACTGAAGGGTATGTATGTATGTTCGTCATAACTAGACTCTACTGTAATTTACTACTAATTTATTTGTTTGGTTTTCCCTTCATTTCATGCTGTGACATTGTGTTGGATTTTAATTTCTTACACATTTTTTTTTATTTCTCCTGCAGAGAGAATTTTTTATGTTCATGTTTTTCTATTCACTGGTCCGTCTAATTTTCCTATTTTTTTTTAATTTTTTGTTGTTGTAAGTTATGCGTTTAAAAGGCATTTTTGCTGAATTGCCTGAGTGACCGCTGCTACCCCATTCAGTTCACAGATTTCAGAATAGCGGGACTCATCATTAATCTTCATACTGTTATCTCTTCTACTCCAGGGAAAAAATAATGACAAACGCAGAGTTCGAGTCTAGCAAATATTGTAGAAGAATGAAAAACGGGGCAAATATTAAAAAAAGAAATGTATGCACGTCCATATATAAAAATGTCATGTAAAGTGAAAGATGAGAGAAAATTTAAAGATGTTTCCATACACTTCCGGAAAAAATGTATTCGAAACTATTCAAGTTGAACTAAGAGTTTTGCTGTCCTGCCATGCTGCTCGATTTTAAAGTTTCTTTGTCCATCTCATATATCATTTTACAGTGTCATTTGAAAAGAGAATATTTTTTTTTGTTGCATTCTTTTAATATGAAAAAAACGGACATCAATTGAACAGCAGAAGGAAGTCATTCAGGATTTAAAAAAAAAAAAAAAAAAATACAACTGCACGAAATTACAGAAATTGTTACACTGAGCTCTTCAACACTCCAGGATATCATAAAAAAGTTTATCAAACAGAAAAGAATTGAAAATAAGGAAGAGTACCACCCAGTAAAACCTATTAAGACTCCATATGAGCAACATCAGAGAAGCTACAATGGAACACTGGACTTTAGGTGTTCACTAGGCATACCTTATAACGACTTCTACAGCAGCTTTAACAACGAAGAAAAAGAGTAGACCACTGAACCCTTTTGCTCTCATAGGCCGGCGCTTGGGAACCTAAGAAAAAGCATTCTTGGATACCCAGAATTTATTGACAAAACTTGTCTATCCGAAAACTATTTAAAAGAAGATCTCGGTTGAGTTATTTGACAGATTCCCACCAGGAGTTGTAATTATATGATGGAATGGGTAAAGCTGCCGTAGTCTAGTAGGTAGTGTGTTGCCTTATTAGACGAAAAGCCAAGGTTCAAACCCCAGGTCAGACATCAGAACGAAATATGAAAAAAAATATTTCTTCGGCGACTTCCTCTCAGCAGAATTCTAGCAAAAACTCTGAGAGTAAATAAAATTGCCATGAAAATCTGTCGTTCGGAGTCGACTTTAAACTGTAGGTCCCGCCACTCATGTACAAAATTAACACACACAACATAAGTGGTGTGAGAAGCTAGGTTGTAATCCTGACTGAAGGGTTGTATTGTATGTGTATGTCTAGCCAAAAACTATTTAAAGGAATATCTCGGGAGAGTTATTTGAGAAATTCCCACCAGGAGTTGTAATTAGTATACGATGGAATTGGTAATATTGGTGTAACAACAGGATCCTGCCAATTGAACCTAACCTCAACTAACCTAGAACCCAGTAAAAATTTAATAATACCAATAACCAACGGGTTTATACGGCAAGTTAAGAAGAAACTCCGATCCTAAGCTGAGAAATGTTTGGATAAGGCTGCTAACCCAGTTACCATTAGAAGAGTTATACGCGAACCACTTTTCTATAGCTGGCTATATAGTCTGGTCTCCTCAAAACAAATTACACGTATATAGAGAAAGAAAAAAACGCAGCATAGAATTTGCAAGAGAACGTCCTAAGCCAGCGTTGCAAAACTGAAATTTTGAAATGGTACTAATTATAACTGAAAAAGTACTTTTTTGCATCAAATAGTACTTTTGTAAAAGATACATTTATATGCCTAAATGTAAACACAACCCATCCATACAGATTGCTTATTGGTCAGATTTTTGAGGAACTTTATTAACGTGGCAATTTTATTTCCTTCCTCTCAGAGCTTTTGCCAGAAATCTGCTGAAGCAGTCAGTCGCCGGAGATATATTTTTTCATATTTCGTTTTGATGGGAGATAGATGCCTGGACTTGAATCGTAGGCTCATTCACGTGTAGTAACTACCTACTAGACTATTTATTTATATTTAATAATACAGGACAAAAACAGCTGATTCGGAACGTAACAAAACCTCAAAGCCCTGCTTAGTCACGTCATTGGAACGTAATGCTTACCGAAATTGCATTACGGTTCGGCAAACATTTTCTTTACTTTTTGTATTCTAAAAACGAACGTATGTTCCGCGAACGTTTGGCTAAACAATGCTAAAAGCTAATTTTTACTTTAGCATTGCGTTGAACGTGTTGCTAATGCATTAATATTTGAAAGCGCTAGACAAAATATGTAATAATAAAAAAGTACTGAAAGCGTAGCGGGGGTACTGCGATATTTTTGAAATGAGAAAGTATTGAAAAAAGTACAAAAGTACTGAATTCTTCAACACTGTCCCAAACAACGATATTTTGGTCTGAAAGTCGGTTACTTTTAAATTTTGTAAAACGGAGAAAAAACAGTTCTGTGTTTGGAATAATCCTAAGGCTGGCCTAGACAATATAATCGTGGAGACATTAAAATCGTGTCGCAATGCATGCAAATTATGGTTTCAATACAAGTTAAATGCTTGAACTACTGGTCATACCCTATTGCATAAGCTTATGTGGTCACTTTGATTTCATTTCTTACTTACTTAATTAGTAGTTATAACCCTTTAGTCAGGATTACAACCTAGCTTTTCATGTCGCCCATACGTTGTATGTGTCAGTAGAATGTGCGAGAGGAGGGACCTACAGTTTGAAGTCGACTACGGATGAAGGATTTGAGGAACTTTTCATGACAATTTTATTTTAATCTCAGTGTTTCTGAAGTCGCCGTAGTCTAATATATAGTGTGTTGGCTTATTAGACGTAAAGCCAAAAAAAAAATATTTCTTCGGCGATTTCCTCTCAGCAGATTTCTGGCAAAAACTCTGAGAGTAAATAATCCTGCCATGAAAAAGTTATTCAAAAATCTGTCGTTCGGAGTCGACGTTAAACTGTAGGTCCCGCCACTCACGTATAAAATTAACGCACACAACATGAGTGGTGTGAGAAGCTAGGCCGTAATCCTGACTGAAGGGTTATAATGGCGAATTATGTATATGTATGTTTCTGTCAGAAGACTGCTGATGTAATCCGCCGAAGAAGTATTTTTTCATATGTTGTTTTTTCGAGATGTCTGAGCTGGGGTTTGGGCCATAGGCCCGCTTCTAATAAGCCATCACTTTGATAGTGGGAGTGGCAGACTCTTTTAGCTCTTTA
Source organism: Sarcophaga carnaria (assembly GCA_958299815.1). Lineage (NCBI taxonomy): Eukaryota > Metazoa > Arthropoda > Insecta > Diptera > Sarcophagidae > Sarcophaga > Sarcophaga carnaria. Next base: position 48,923,961 of record OY283151.1, read on the forward strand.
GATGCGTGTCCGGGTTTCAAACCTTAGCTCAGACATATCGAACAAAATATGGAAAATATTTTTCGGCAGCAGTAGTTTTCCAGCAAAAACTGAGAGTAAATAAAAATTGCTATGAAAAGTTTCCCATTAATCTGACATTTGAAGTCAATTTTAAACCGTAGTTTATGCTACTCTTGGATAAAATTAACACACTGAAAATGAGAGGTGTGATAAGCTAGGTTGTAATCCCAACTAAAGGGTTGTAATGACCCATTAAGGACGAAAATGTTTTCGAAATTGAAATAAAAATTTGAAAATTTTTCGAAGTGTATCACAAGATACGCAAGATTCTTGCTTTTCTTTAATGCTTTTTATGCATTTTATGCATGCATATCATCGTTGTAAATGTCGTTGTAGTAGTTGTTCATGTTAAAAATGCATATTTCATGAGAATGAATGAAAATTGGTATTTTATTCTGACACTTCTCGACGGTAGTGTTACAAAGACACAAATACATGTACGATATATGAATACAGTGACACTTTCATATTCACAAATAAACATATTCACACACACACACGAGAATTCACTCGAACTCATTCACTCAGTCACTCTTTCAGACACTGGCTCACTTATTCATATTTTCTTGCTTTTGATTTATTTTCCGCATTTTTTTCGTATTTTTTTTATTATTTTGAAGTGACTGAAACTGAATATTTATTGCCATAATTTATGGATCCATAATAAATTTAATAATTTGGTTACGTTACGTTTTACAATAAATATGAGAGAGAAAGACGATAACAACATTGAAGATGATGAAGAATTGATGTGAAATGAAAGATGAAATTATTGTATATGACAATTTCTTTCTGTTTCTTTTTCTTTTTTTGCTTCTCTTCTCTTTTCTTTTCTTTTCTTTTCTTTGTAAATTATTATTCATTTTGAAGATGAATATTTTAATGGTAGAGTAACAGAAATACTGTTATGAGAAGCAATTCAAATACTGTTGTGGGAATTATTTCGATATCAGAATTAGTAATCGATTACATTTTAAATGAATGACAAATTTATATTTCAACAAACTATTAATCATTATTGTTATTGGTAATTTAATGAATTCATACAGTCGTTGAAAAAAATCTACAAATTTTTGTGTTTTTTTTACTAATAATTTTTAGGTTTTATTTTTTGTATGTATTTGGTTTCGTCTTCAAGCATTCTTAATTGTAAACACCTTTCTCAATTTGATAAAAATCACCGGGAAAAAGTCCGCCAAATAACTTTTTTTTTGAAAATGCTTTAAAAAAAACTACTGAATATTTTCTCAAATTTCTTTTTTTATTTGAAAGTACAATCCTTCCGGTTAATAATGGACAATAATTTCATTCAAATGGCTGCCTCGGCTGGCCATGCATTAGCCTACACGATCGGTCCAATTTTTAAGCACATTATCGATTGTGTGCAGCTGTATTTCACCAATGGCTTCACGAATATTGTCCTTCAAAGCGTCAATTGTCTCTGGCTTGTCGGCGTAACACTTATCTTTGACGGCACCCCACAAATAATAGTCCAACGGTGTCAAATCACAGATCCGAGGTGGCCAAACGACATCAGATCTGCGGCTGATAATGCGATCTTCGCAAAATATCGAGTGTAGCTTCGGCTCTGTGCCACGTAGCCCCGTCCTGTTGAAACCAAATGTTGCCAATATCCTCCTCTTCAACTTTTGTGAACAAAAATTCGTTCAGCATGGGCCGATAACGATCGCCATTGACTGTAACGGCCAGTCCTTGCTCATTTTCGAAGAAAAATGGCCCAATTATGCCTCTGGACCAAAATCCGCACCAAACATTGACTCGTTTTGGGTGCTTCGGTTTTTCAATGTATGCGTGCGGGTTTTCTGTGCCCCAAATGCGACAATTTTGTTTGTTTACATACCCGCCAAGATTAAAAAGTGTTTCATCTGAAAAGATGATTTTTTTTTTGCCAAAAGCGGCATCTTCTGTAAGTCGATCGCAGGCTTACTTAGCGAAGCGAAAACGCATTGGATGGTTAATTGGCTTCAACTCCTGAACCAATTGGACTTTGTATGGCGTCATACCAAGGTCTTTATGCAAAATTCGTCTCAATGATGTCTCCGAAATGTTCAATTGTTGAGAACGACGGTGAATTGATGTTGATGGCGCTTCACGCACACTTTCTGCCACAGCAGCAATATTGTCGGGTGTACGCACTGTTCTTGGCTTTTCACGTTTTGGTTTATCGATGAGGATGCCAGTTTCTTTCAATTTTTTCACAAGATAACGAACATACGGAGCTGACGGTGCTTCTCTTCTTCCAAAATCCGTACGCAATTTTCGCACACATTCAACACAACATTACCATGATTTTCAAAGTAATGTCGCAATATTTCCCAGCGTTATTCAAGCGTATACACAACCATATTCGTTCAGCGGAAGGATAAAACTAATTATCTGTCAAATCAGACATGAGCTAAGTGTTACCATTCACAAAATAATCACTAGTTGAAAAAAAAAACGTTAAATGGCGAACCCGATAAATACAGGCGTGTATGTAGACTTTTTTCTTTGACTGTACATTTTTTTTGTTTTTTTTTTAGAAATTTAAACAATATTTGTAATTCAATACGTTCCCACGCAACGACTTCGCCTATGTGAACTTACACTTTCAATAAAATCTTCAAATAGAACGTTTAAAATAATCCGCTTTTGTTGGCTTTGGCCTACGAACTTTTGAGTTCAAATTTTTATTTCATTTACAAAACAAAAGTGCCAAACAGAAACCTCTTCTCATCAAAATGCTAATTAATTAACAAAACTTCTTAGCTTTAAACTAAAATTCTACTTTACTTTTATACTTATATGTAGTTTGAATGGATGTCTGCAATAAATACAAATGTCACTTTGAATATTACCTGTCTTGCCTGCAATTGACATAATTATCTAAAATAGATCAGCAACACGGCGCCAATACCGATAGGTAGTGAAGCGTTAAAAATTATTAACGAAAATAATCATACTTTTTAAGTGCAATTTGTCTTGTGTTGAATTTCCTGTGATTACTAATCCAATAATTTCTACCGCATTCAGGCGTCTGTATGTATGTATGTGTGTATTTGTATTACATTCATATGTCTGTATGTACATATGTGTGTATGTGGCAATAAAACGAAATCATTTTCAATTTAATTAAGCATTAATGACATACCACATCAGGGTGTGTTTAATGGTACTTTTAAGCTCTTGATTTCAAGCTGCAAAATTCATTAAAATTTTGCCCATTATAACGGCTTTATTATTTACGCAAACACACGCCCACACACGCACATAATTTTGTAGCAATCATATACGCACATATTAAAGAAACGAAGTGTGTTAATGTAAAGCACATACATACATACGTATTTTCACAAATAACCGAATAAATATTCCAACGCATATGCAATTTTAAAACACATACATACACGTAAATATAAATACATAATTAACATTAAGGCCCTGCAGCAGGACTGTGTAAATGAAAAAGAAATAAAAAAAATGACATCAATATCATCATCTACACCTGCAAGTAAATATGCATACTTGAATGCAAATTATATACCAGCAAACATTTTGTATTAAATTGATAGAAATGTAACATCTGTGAAGTCACCGTAGTCTAGTAGGTAGTGTGTTGGCTTATTAGACGTAAAGCTAGGGTTCTAACCCCAGCCCTGACATCAAAACAAAAATACAAAAAGTATTTCTTCGGCGACTTCCTCTCACCAGATTTCTGGCAAAAACTCTGCAAATAAATAAAAATTGCCATGAAAAGTTTCTCAAAAAAATCTGTCGTTCGGAGTCGACTTTAACTGTAGGCTCCGCCACTCAAGTATAAAATTAACACACACAACATAAGTGGTGTGCGAAACTAGGTTGTAATCCTGACTGAAGGGTTGTAAAGACTAATTATGTATGTATGGGTGTAACATCCGTAACTTCTTGCATTTAAAATATGTTTTTCGATTACTATTAGGGTCGTCTAGAGGTGTCATAGCACTGTGACCATAAAATCTATTGTAGAGCCCTCTACATGGGATATCTCTGTAATACCTCCTGCTGGCCTATAGATTTAACAAATTTCTGACTGTTGCATGGTGTCAACAACAGAAATTCTCTTCCCAGCGCTTGATATACACAAGGGATGACAATTGAGAAATCTCTAATTCCGGAACTTTTAGAAAACAATCCCGTTGTGTATACCTTATATGCACCCCGTTCTATGAATAAAAATCCATTCTATTTTCAGCGTAACGTTTTCAATGCTTCTCCAATATTTTTGTTCTTGTCCGCAAAGTGAGTGAGAGTTGTCAAGGCCATCAAAAACGTAATTGTTTGTGAGATAACAACATCGTCGATATCAAGTTCCGAACCATTTTTTTGGGGTTTGAAAACAAGAAATAGTCACTCAGAATTAAGTTTGTATCATGTGTGCCACTGTCATTAAATCGTCCTAATATTCGTCCACGATTGTTTTGTTCTTTTGCAGTTTGTCAGTGAGGATTATAAGGCGTACATCTGAAAAGAAAAACGATCGCCCTTACTTTGTTAGCTAACATATGCATTTTCTTTGGCGCTGTTTTACCCAGAGATAGCTGCTGTTTTCATTGATATTTAGTGTCTCTGATGTGTTAAGGTAGGTTAGGTTAAGTTAGGTTAGGTTAGAGGACGTGTACTTGTCAATTAAGACAAGTACCAGTACCTGGAGGTCGAATTGACCCATTGTATAACGTCCCAGTTTCTCACACCACTTATGTTGTGTGTGTTAATTTTATACATGAGTGGTGGCACCTACAGTTTATTGTCAACTCCGAACGAAAGATTTTTGCGAAACTTTTTCATGGCAATTTTATTTACTTTCAGAGGTTTTGCCAGAAATCTGCTGGGAGAAAGTCGCCGAAGAAATACTTTTTGTATTTTGTCTTGATGCTTGGCCTGGGGTTCGAACCCTGGCTTTACGTCTAATAAGCCAACACACTACTTACTAACCTGCGACTTCTAACGTTTTCAATGCTTCTCCAATATTTTTATCCTTGTCCGCAAACTGGGCGAGATTTGTCAAGGCCATCAAAAACGTAATTGTTTGTGAGATAACAACATTGTCGATATCAAGCTCTTACCACCGAACCATTTTGTTTAGGGTTTGAAAACAATAAATAGTCACTCAGAATTAAGTTTGCATCATGTGTGGCACTGTCATTAAATCGTCTAATATTCACCCACGATTGTTTTGCTCCTCTGAAGTTTGTCAGCGAAAATTATAAGGCGTACATCTGAAAACAACGATCGCCATTACTTTGTTAGCTAACATATGCATTTTCGTTGGTGCTGTTTCACCCAGAGATAGCTGCTGTTTTCATTGATATTTAGTGTCTCTGATATGTTAAGGTAACTGCACTACTCTAAACTGTAGATCTCGCCGCTGATGTATAAAATTAGCACACACAACATAAGATGGTGTGCGCAACTGTAATCCTGACTAAAGCATTGTAATGATCAATCGTGTATGTATGTATGACTACACGTTTTGCTGACGATTCCGTAATTACACTAAAACTCGTCCATACTGTGGTTGAACAAATTCATAACCACACACGATTGCATTCGTGGTCGATAGTGAGTAAACTGTAGCACACGCTTTGTGAAAAGCTGATCATAATCACTTTATTGGTCATTTCAACACTTTAATCCGGATTCTCACGCCAGCCATGTTGTGTGTGTTAATTTTATCCATTAAGGCGGTATTTACAGTTTAAAGTCGACTCCGCATAACAGAATTTTTGAGGAGATTTTCTTGGCAATTTTGTTTAACTCTCAGAATTTTTACCAGAGGACTTTGCCTATTTTGTTTTGTTCGAGATGTCTACCCGGGGGTTTGAACTGTGGCCTCACGTCTAATGAGCCAAAGCACTACATACTAGATTACGGCGACTTTTCTATTTACTCTTAGAATTTTTGTCAAAAGACGGCTGTCTTTGGGAGTCGCCGAAGAAATATTTTTTTCCTATTTTCTTTTGTTCGAGATGTATGACCTGGGAGTTTGAACAACGGGCTCTCGTTTATTAATTTAACATACAACCTACTAGACTACGCAGACTTCGAGTGATCATTCAAAGCTGAAGTCACTGAGCCTAAGTGAGATGCTTTCTTTCAACTGAGTGAACGGAATGTTCAACAAAGCTGTCAAACACAAAACAAATGTTGCAACTTAACTGATAGGTTTGTTCACAGTTCACAGCATTGCGGTTTGAATAAAGAGACGGAAGATTTAAATATCAGAGGGGGGTAGGTAGTATAGATTGAAGGATTGCAAGTGTTTCATTTGCTTCAAAATATTCACTAGGTTTGTATTGCCAATGTATGTCAATGATTGAATAAAAAAAGATGCAGTTTAATATGCACAAATGTATGAGAGATGGACTTAATGTTGGCAAATGTTTGAAATACTTTTTTTAACACCTTTTAAGACGTGAAAAGATCTGCTCATATAAATGTTAAATCAATGGACATCTTGCTTGAATGTTTTGGATGAATGTTTGGTTGTGATAGAGTTTTGGTCATTTCACAAGATCCCATCCGAACTAAGTGAGGCAGTTAATCCTTCAGTCAGGATTACGATTTAGCTTCTCACACCACCTATGTTGTGAGTGTTAATTTTATACATAAGCGGCGGGACCTACAGAGTAGTGCCGACTCCGAATGACAGATATTTGAGAAACTTCATGCTATTCGGAACGAAAAAGTTGGCTGCATGTCGAGAGGATTTCTTAGTATTCACATCAACATATTACGTGTTGTACAGCAACAGTCTGAAGGATGATCTCCCTTGTAACGGGTGATTTTTTAGCTATTATCTTTTTGGCAACACTGGTTTAAACAGCTCACACACGTTTCGTGTTTTGTTTCACTGTCAAACATCTTCCGTTTGGTCTATAATTTACCCACGAATCGTCTTACAAACGAACAACGCTTGCAAATCATTGAATTTTATTATCAAAATGCGTGCTCTGTTAAGAAAGTTCATCGCTCGCTTCTTCCACTTTATGGTCAGTTTAATCGACCCACTGAAGCGGCTATTCGGGCTATTGTGACTAAATTTCGCACCAAATTTACATTGTTGGACATTAAACCACCAACACGCTTACGTAGTGTGAGAACTGAAGAAAATATCGCAGCTGTAGCGGCCATCAATTATCGATTCATCGCCGTTCGCAGCAATTAGGCCTCTGTTACTCAACAACGTGGAAAATTTTGGAAGATTTAGGTGTGAAACCTTTCAAAATACAGCTGGTGCAAGAATTGAAGCCGAACGACCTACCGCAACGCAGAATTTTTGGTGAATGGGTTCTTGGAAAGTTGGCCGAAGATCCACTTCTTTATCGAAAAATTGTGTTCAGCGACGAAGCTCATTTTTGGCTCAATGGATACGTAAATAAGCAGAATTGTCGATTTTGGAGTGAAGATCAGCCAGAAGCATTGCAAAAGCTACCAATGCATTCCGAAAAAGTCACTGTTTGCAGTTTATAGGCTGGTGGCATCATTGGACCGTACTTCTTCAAAGATGCTGCGAATCGTAACGTAACTGTGAATGGTGAGCGCTACCGTGAGATGATATCCAACTTTTTTTGCCCAAAATGCAAGAGCTTGACTTGCATGACATGTGGTTTCAACAAGACGGTGCCACATGCCACACGTAGCACGCGTAACAATGGACTTATTGAGAGGCGAGTTCGGTGAACATTTTATTTCACGTTCGGGACCTTGATCGTGCGATTTAACGCCTTTAGACCATTTTTTGTGGGGTTAGGTTAAAGCTCATGTCTATACAGACAAGCCCGCTTCAATTGACGCATTGGAAGACAACATTGAAGCATTTATTCGTGAGATATCGGCCGAAATGTTGGAAAGAGTATGCCAAAATTGGACTAAGCTGATGGACTATTTGAAGCGCAGTCGCTGTCAACATTTGCATGAAATAATCTTCAAACATTAAATTATATGGACCGTACTATCGATTCGTACTAAAGATTTCATGTATTTTTCTGAATTTTATGTGTTTTTTTTTTGAAAATTTTTTCCTATTTTCACCCATTATTTCATTTTCTTCAATTTGACCAGAAATCATCTGGTGCTGGAATAAATTGATTTCTCACATCAGAGCTCTCTATCAACACTGAGTAAATTGGGTACTGATATGTCCATTCGGCAATACTTTTAACTTCAATACTGGCAATGCGGAGTTGTACGATATCCAGAATTTTTGCTACCTGGGGATCATCATGTGCATACATAATATTGCATATACATATGCGTGGATATATGCGTATATAATCAAATTTAATTCCTTCTTTTTACGCTTTGGTAATTTTAAAACTCCTCATTAAAAATCTGTGGTACTAATTGTGGTACTAACGACACTTTTGTCTTATTGTTGCCATCTGTCATTGATTTCATTTGCCATAATTATGCTTCATTATATGGAAGATAAAAAAGGAAAATAAAAAACAAGCAGAAATAATAATAACCTGGGCATCAATTGATTAACATTAATTAATTTATTAATAAATTATTTAATTTAATTTACGATGCATTTTGCATTTAATTATTTCAGTAAATACCATCCTATAAACCATGCGTTAAATGATTATTAAAGCGTGCAATAAGAATCTTTATAATACGTATTAGTATTTCGTATTTTTTTACTTTTTTTTTTAATTAAAATTAAATTTTCGTAATTGATTGAATGTTAAATGCAGATTAATTAAAATGGTTTCTGTTTTATAATTAAATTATTTTCAAATATATTTTATAAATTACTGCCTTACTTACTTGAATTTATAATTCAAGCGGCAATTTATAAATAATTTATAACGTGTGGCATCTACAGAAAAAAAAAAATAACTCGAAGCAAAAATTAAAAATAATTGTTTTCAATAAAATTTTTTTTATTTTTTTAATTTCATGTTCACATTGCATTGCAATGCACTTTAAATTAAATTAGAAAATATGCTACTCGATGTATAGGTTAGGTTACGTTAGGTTAGAGGACGTGTACTTGTCAAATAAGGAAAGTACAGTACCCGTCGGAGGTCGAATTGAACCATTGTACAACATCCTAGTTTCTCACACCACTTATGTTGTGTCTGTTAGTTTTATACATGAATAACATAGAATTGTGCGAACAATAAAGGTTTACATGTTTACTTTTAATTTTATTTGTAATTTACGAACTCATATTTTAAACGTTTTTATAACGGTAAAAAACGTAACAATATGATACATAAATAAACTTTCAAAGCAAAGTGCCCCTGTAGCAAGGGCAAATATCGTTCTAAAGTTTCACTATTGGGGTGCAGGATATTGGGTAATTTTGTAATTGTATTCTATCATCACAGTTAAATAAAACAAAGTTTGTGTGTGCTATTATCGAAATTTTTTATTCGTTGCCATGGGTTCTCTGGGTGAAGTGCATACGAAATGTCAAATTTTCCATGATTCTGGCTTTTAAATCAAGCTCAATTTGACCAATGGCATGGGTTATGTTGGCTTTGAGAACCACTGTAGTTTGTGGCTTATTCGCATATACCCATAAGAACAAGCCTAACGAGTCAAAATTTACGATCTCGGTGGCCAGTTTACATTTCTCCAAGTGAGATGACTGTGTCATGAAATCGCTCGTACCGAATATCTAATGTGGCGTACGCTGTGTTGTACGTAATTAGTGTTTACATCATCCAATTAAGGCGTAAAGAAGTTGATCATCATCAGAGGTCAGCAATGAATCGTTTTTTCGCTACTCATAAGTACTCAAGACATTTTGAGTATGAGTGAGTCAACAGTATTGGAATTCAACTACTCGTGATTCATTCGTACTCACTACAACATTGATTTATAAGTACAGGTTGCAATGAGTATGAGTACAACGTTGACCACAAACTCATAACATTCGAAATATGTTTCGATTCATACGACTACTCATTTAGATTCATAAATTTAGAAAAATACTTGTAATACTCATAAATGATTCGAGCAATTCGAATCATTCATCAAAATTTACAGTCCTAGTTGTTGTTGCATTTACAAAAAAAGAAGGAAAGAAAGAAAAAGACAAAGACAGCAAGTAGAGCAAACACACAACCTTCTAATAAGTATTGTAGTGTTCGTACGCGAATCATACTTATTTTGTGATTCGTGTATACGATGACTCATGGAGAGCCGAAATGAATAACATCATGCGTATTGTTAAGTACGAGTACCATGAGTATTTCAAACTTTGAATATGAGTAGTATGAGTATGACATTAAAATAAGTATGAATGCGTATAAGTATCAGAAATAATAAGTATGATTCGAATCTACTCATCTTTTTAATACTCATTGCTGACCTCTGATCATCATCGATCTATAGCGCTCGTCGTGGACAGTGATGGCCTGCTGGCGTCGTTTTCCAAGGAAAATAGTCTGATTAGTCAGCAACCTACCAAGTCCATTGGTTGCTTTTCTACCTCATGTGGCTTGGTATCGTCTCAAATTTGACAATTTTGTTTGCTCACGTGCCCGTTCATCCAGAAATGGACTTTGTTCCTGAATATGATTTTTCGATGATTTTAATGGTCATTTGCCAAGTGCTTCAGAGTCCTTTAGCAAACCTACATTGTTGTATATGATTATGCAAGGTGGTTTGACAAGATATACTGAATAAATGACAATCAATTATGCAGATGTATGTATGTAAATTCAACAAAATGGCCGCAATCAACTGCCATTGTTCAGATACTCTTACAGTATATCCATTCATGGACGATTGGCCAGTGGACCGCACAATACAATACAGAGAAAATATATGCGAAGTCTAGTAGGTAGAGTGTTGGCTTATTAGACGTAAGGCCACGGTTCAAACTACAGGTCAGACATCTCCAAGAAAATGTGAAGAAATTTTTTTTTTTTTGGTGACAACCTCTCAGCGGATTGTTGGCAAAAACTCTGAGAGTAAATAAAATTGCCATGAAAAGTTTCTCAAAAATATTTCGTTCGTAGTCGACTTTAAACTTTAGGTACCGCCGCTCATGTATAAAATTAATACACACAACATTAAGTGGTGTGAGAAACTAGTTTGTTATCCTGGCTAAGAAGTTGTTATGGCCAATTAAGTAATTAAGTAAGAGAAAAAAGCTACATCATCGGTTATTCAATTAAATTTTGAATATTTCTATGGAAACATGGCATAATCAATCCTTTAGAAAAGAAAAAGTCGAAAAAAATGAATTTTTTATGACCATCAAGCATCCTCCCACATATGCCGGATTATGCTGTATGTCCATAAAAATTTTTTCTGTGTGTATATGCCATGACAATTATATCCTAAAAACATACTCCTTGTGACTGTTATTGAATATTCAATCCATTTCCGTTAATGTCAAGTGAAATATTTCTGTGAATTTCATTTTAAATTCAGTCCAGTTCATCATTTGATTCCATTATCCATGGAATGATGAACGAACGAACGAATTGTGGAATGATTGTAACAATCAAGAGTCAATTGGTAATCAATGAGGTTTGAAGCAGAGACTGAATGAAAATGAATATCATCATCTGCACGGTAGTAAACAGAAGGGACGCCACTACCTGTGCTAACTGTGTTGTACAACACAGGTAACATCAATCGATTTTTATTTTTTCTTTTGCCTTTTCATTTCATGCTGACAATAAATTTTTATTTCCAATTCAATTGCTGCTGCCATACATACATACATATATAATGGAGAGGATAGAATGGATATTGATGCAGTATCCTATGTGTGTGTGTGTGTGTGTATATTTCAGATTGGCTGCTGACAGCAAATTCTTTTATATGCAACGTATTATTATTTTTCAATTTTTTTCTTCTTTTCTTTTGGAGATTTTACTTTGATATTCTGTATTGTATAGTTTACAGATACTTGATGATATGCTTAATATCTCACATATGGAACAGTTGTGTTCAGAATAATATCTTAAAATGGATGAAATCTTTTCATGTGTGTATTAAAAGCAGTCAATACTTCTTTTGTGAGCTTCAAAGTTTCAATATATTCTCTTACTTGTGTTTATCTTTATTATGCTATTTTTTCCAACACCACTGTTTCCTAACGTTTGCATTCAATTGCATCCATCATTCGTTTATCACGTTCATATTTCATTTTTGAAGCAAATTTTAAAAAATATTTTGCCTTTCTCACTCTCTTTCTCTGTCGTTATCTCTTTACGATATAGTATACGATATAAAAATAAAGTTTTTTATTGCATTCCAAATTCTTTTAGAATGAATTTTCTTTTTTTTGAGTTTTTCAAAGGGGATTACACCAAAAGAATTTAAATTTTTTATTCATTTTTTGTTGTTTTTGTTTCTGCATGAAAATATTGTAGAATAAATTCTTATTAAATTGTTGTTGTTTTATTTCTTTATTCGTTTGTTTTTGTTTCTAATTCTAATAAAATATTGTTACTAAATAAAAGGAAATTAAATGATTGAACATGAGCATGAAATCAAATAAAAAAAAAAAAAAAACAAATCAGTTTATTGCCGAAGTTTTTGAAAATTGCTTTAAAATGATTGTAATTTAGAGATTTAAATAAGTAGAAAAGGATTTAAAATTTAAGAACAAGAAATGCATTTTAAGCAACGCATACCTACTCTGTATTTATATAGGGTTATTCATTTCGTGGTTTCAAAAGTAAACGTAAATAAAACATATATAAAATATTTTTATTCATGATATTTCTTTTTTTATTGTAAAGTTTGAACGTTGACATTATGTGTGAAAGACTACATCATGTAAATGACCTCCACGCGAAGTGTTGCAAGCATTGATTCTTTTGAGGTAATATTCGACCACTTTTTGACACATATTGGGCGGTATCTCAGCCATAACTTGACGAATGTTGGTTTTTAAGTGCTCAAGAGTTGAAGGTTTATCTGCATAAACACGGTCTTTCGCGTAGCCCTACAAAAAATAGTCTAATGGTGTCAAATCGCATGATCTTGGTGGCCAGTTGATATCGCAACGACGAGAAATTACGCGGCCAGGCAATGTCTCTTGCAATAAAGCCATATTCGCTCGAGTTATGTGGCATGTGGCACCTTCTTGTTGAAATCACATATTCTCCAAGTCGTATTCTTTAATAGCAGGCAAAAGAAGTCGGTTATCATATGACCATAACGCTCCGAATTGACGGCGACAGTCGTTCCATCGTCGTTTTCGAAGAAGTAAGGTCCAATCACACCTTCGGACCAAACAACGCACCAAACAGTGACCTTTTCTGGATCCAATGGCCTCTCTTCAATTACTTGAGGATTCTCAGAACCCCAAATACTACAATTTTGTTTATTAACATACCCACCGAGTGTGAAATGTGCTTCATCGCTGAAGAAAATTTTGTTTGAAAAATTGCCGTCCACCGCCTGTTGTTCAAGCACCCATTCCACGTATCTACGACGTTGTGAATGGTCAGCTGGCTTAAGTTGTTGCGTGAGCTGGACTTTATATGGATGTAGGTGATGATCTAAATGCAAAATACGCCATAATGTGCCGTAAGACAGTCCTAATTCCTGAGAAGGACGCGAAATCGACACATTCGGGTCTTCGGCAACACTTTCACTTACAATAGCGATATTTTCAGCGGAACGAGCGAAGCGATGATGCACAGGCCTTTCAATATTTGTAACCACCAGTCTCCAGTCTCTTCAAATTTCTTCACAATTTTGCCAATTGCTTACGTAGTTGGACGATTATGGAAACCATAATCTCCTCTTAAAGCACGATACGTGTCTGTGGCAGAATCACCATTTTTGTAATAGGTTTTGATAATTTTTATGCGTTGTGTGATAGTTAAGCGATTCATTTTCGTCAATGTCAGACTTTCAACTGAAAAGAAAAAAATTGGTTTGACAGCTTAGTTTGACAGTTGTCGAATTCCAGTCCCATACTTTTAAAACCACGAAATGGATAACCCTTTATCTACTCAGTGGACATCTTTGTCTTCCATGCACCAACTGCAGCGAAAGCCCTATCGTCAATACATAATTGGCCATACCCTTCAGTCCGAATAACGTCGTAGTTTCTTATACCATCTATGTTGTGTGTGTGTTAATTTTGTGTAATAGGAGCGGGGCCTACATTTTAAAGTCGACTCACAGTAACAGATTTTTGAGAAAGTTTTCATGACAATTACTCACAGAGTTTTTACCCGAAATCTACTGAGAGGAAGCCGCCGAAAAAATATTTGTTCAGAGGTAGTGGTGTCCCTTCTGTTTACTACCGTACAGATGATGATATTCATTTTCATTCAGTTTTTTGTTGTTGTTGTTTGTCTCTGCTTCAAACCTCATTGATTACCAATTGACTCGTGATTGTTACAATCATTCCTCAATTCGTACGTTCATCATTCCATGGATAATGGAATCAAATGATGAACTGGACTGAATTTAAAATGAAATTCACAGAAATATTTCACTTGACATTAACGGAAATGGATTGAATATTCAATAACAGTCACAAGGAGTATGTTTTTAGGCTATAATTGCCATGGCATCATACACACACAGAAAAAATTGTATGGACATACAGCCTCATCTGGCATACATATGTGGGAGGATGTTTGATGGTCACTTAAAAAAAAATTCCTTTTTGTTTCGACTTTTTCTTTTCTAAAGGATTGATTATGACGACTACAAGCATAGAAAAAAATGTTTCCATAGAAATATTCAAAATTTAATTGAATAACCGATGATGTAGCTTTTTTCTTACTTAATTACTTGATTATTACAAACCTTCAGTCAGAATTACGATCTAGTTTTTCACACCACTTTATGTTGTGTGCGTGTTAATTTTATACATGAGCAGTGGGACCAACAGTTTAAAGTCGACTCTCAGTGACAGAGTTTTGAGAAGCTTTTCATGGCAATTTCATTTACTCACAGAGTTTTTGCCCGAAATCTACTGAGAGGAAGTCGCCGAAAAAATATTTGTTCATATTTTGTTTTGTTGGAGATGTCTGACCTGGGGTTTAAGCCGTGGCCTCATGTCTAAGAAATCAACACATTAGCTACTAGACTACGGTGGCTACATTGGCTTTCTCCAATTGGTCACATCAATCTATGCTATGGCTTCTTTAGTATGATTTGTTGTCCACAACACCCACAACACTGGCACAATACCGCATATTCTTGCCACACCCTCTCCGATCTGAATGGCTTGATCGAACCAACGTATCTTTAGCAAGCTTATACAACTCATGATTGCTGTGAATACGGTGTAAATCGCGCAGGATCAAAGATGATGAGTAAAACTTTTCTCTCAAGTACTACTGTGACAGCTGCATATACGAGTAGCAGCGTCTATGCTTACGTGTCATAGAAAAGTTTTTTTAAATTCAACCCATAAGAAACTTTTCCGCTCTTCAGTTGCTTATTAAGATAAGTGATATCATATTTACCTTTCTTACTTACTTACTTAATTGGCCATAACAACCCGATTAACGGATTTCGGCCACAATCCTTCCAGGCGCCTCTGCTTCTTGCGCACCTACTCCAGTTAGCCGCACCAATCGATGACTGGGCTTCCTCGATTTGGTCCTTCCAACGGATACAAGGTCGTGCTATTCGCCGACTTCCGCAGATCCCCGCATCAAATACCCGTCCCGTCGGACCATCCTCCTCCATTCGAACGACATGGCCGAGCCAGCGCAACCGCTGGATATGAATACGCTGCACAACGTCTATGTCGTTGAGGAGCTCATACAGTTCATTGAAATCATCGTCATATCGCACTGGACTGAAGATCTTACGTAGAAGTTTTCTCTCGAATACTCTCAAGGGCTGCTGCATCAGTACTTAATAGGGTCCATGCCTCTGCGCCATAAAGAAGCACGGGTAGGTTGAGCGTCTTGTAGAGTGTTAGTTTTGCCGTACGAGAGAGGTCTCTGCTACTCAATTGCCTATTGAGACCATAGTAGCACCTGTTGGCAAGACTGATCGTGCGCTTGATCTCCAGACTGACATCATTTTTGGTAAGAGTAATTCTATGCTTCATATACATTTGCGCAGGATCAAAAATCTTGAGCCAAAGTTTTCTATTAAATACTCACATGATAACTGCATTTATGAGTAACAGCATTCGTGCTTATGTGCCACAGAGAAGTCGATTATTTTCAACGCATGAAAGAGGGCCGTAATATCACCTGATGGTGACAGTCATTCTATGCTTGTTATACATTTTGCTGGTAATTCATTGGCTACATCGAGGATATTATTGTCGAGGACATTAAGACGATTCAGCGCCCATTCCTTTCTGTTGGAAATCCATACTTCAGTGTGCCCTAGTTATACAAACTGACCTATTTTGACAGATAGCCATCGATAACGCCAAAAGAGGAGGTAATATTTCGCTTGGCATGCCCACTAATATCGATGTCATCGGCGTACGTAATTAGCTGAACGCTTCTGTAAAAATAGCATCATTGTGATCAATTTCCGCTTTTCGCGAGATCGCCTGATAAGAGGTTATCTTGTGTGAAAACTCGCGCGGTATTCAAAAGTTGGAAGAGGTCATATCCTATCTTGAGGGAGCTAAACGTAATACAGACTAACCTTATCACAATACAGACTAACCTTCACAGGGATACTTTTCTCGAAATTTACATCCTAAATGCGATCCCTTATCGAGCTATCGTATGCCTCCTCATTGTTGACAAAAATATGCTGAGTATAGAATTAGTGAGACCAACGGGTAAGAAGAAGAGTCCTCTGAGAGGGTGTATTAAGACGGGCAGAAATCCGATAAACGGGTTGTTAATGGTCAATTAAGTAAGAAAGTAGAACTGGTTTTCATAAGACTTCTGCAGATTTTAGTGGACATATCTAAACTTACCATGCCTCTAAACGCACTGAGGTCCAACACGAGCTTCGATGAGTAGCTTCAGTCTTTCAAATAATATGCTCGCAAGAAAATCACATGCGATTGGAAGAAGTCTTAAACCTCTAGGTCATCCATGTTTCAAGATAAAACAGGCTCATGCAAACTCTTACTTCTATACATCCAGTAACAGTTGTAAATAATTTTCCGAAAGAAGAAAAAAAAACTTTTACCATAATTTACCATAAGCAATCTCAGTTACTGTTTATACAACTCAATAGATTATTTTTTTCACGCGCCTTTCTAATTTCCATTTCGTTACAGTATTGAACATGTTTGTTTTTGTTGTTGCCAATATTTGATTTTATTGAACTTTAATGTCTTAAATGCCAATTTTAAATGCAACTCTGCCTCTCACCTCTGATATCCTAAATTCATTTAGATTGTGACACGTTCTCTGCACAATATGTTCACCTTCAATTTCCGCTACCAAAAAACATTTTACTTCTCACGCACATCCCCAATGTGATTTGCTCGTAAGGATGCTCTCTATGAGTACGACGAGTAGATGCGCTTGTAAATCGATGGCAAATTTTTCAAGTTGTTTTAGGAAGAAGAAAAAAAAAGTAAAAACTGTTGAGAAAATTAAAATTTTTTCGTGTTTCATTTTCCGTTTCCTGTGTGTTTGTGTTTTGAAGTTAGGAAAACATTTTCAATTACAGTTTTCTTTACAGTTACTTTGACAATTTTCCATGGTTGTTACTTTACTAGGTGTTTGTTTTTAATTAAAAAACGAAACGAAAAGAAATGCCGAGAAAAAAGCAATTGTTTTTGGCAAATATTGTGTCTAATAAGCGAAATTAAGTTTCTGCAAGAAGAGCACTTGTGGGGCACTTTATCGATTACCTGCTTGTAAAATAATTAGATTTGAAATTAAATTAAACTTGAAAACTATTCCTATGACTTGATTGCATTTGTATTAAAATGATTTTCTTTCTTTCTCTCTTTCTTTACAGGTAAGAAACTCAATTTGGCAAATATGGTGTTCAAAAGGTGATTAAATTTAAATTAACAGACTTACAAGAGGTTTATTAAGCAAATAATCGTTATTGAATACAACTTAAAACAATTTCTATTAATAAGGATTTGTAAGCCGTAGTGCTGATATCGTAGGACATATTGAAATAATTTTGTGTGAAAATTTTCAAGATGATTCCTCCTCACTTTCCTTAATTTAAAATATTTTAGTCAGGACAACAACCTAACTTCTTACATCGCCCTTATTGTGCGTGTGTTAGGTTAGGTTAGAGGACGTGTACTTGTCAATTAAGCCAAGTACAGTACCCGGAGGTCGAACTGACCCATTGTACACCGTTCTAATTTCTCACACCACTTATGTTGTGTGTGTTAATTTTATACATTAGTGGTGGGACCTACAGTTTAGAGTCGACTCCGAACGACAGATTTTTGAGAAACTTTTTCATGGCAATTTTATTTCACTCTCAAGAGTTTTTGCCAGAAATCTGCTGAGATGAAGTCGCCGAAGAAATACTTTTTGTATTTTGTCTTGATGGCTGTCCTGGGGCTCGAACCCTGGCTTTACGTCTAATAAGCTAACACACTACCTACTAACTCGTGATTGGTCAACAACGTTTTGGTATGAAAACACGAGATAACTCGTTACCGCTCAACAATGTATTAAGAAGTAGAATTAAACGCTACAGCTTCTGACCTGTTGAAGAAACTTCTTCTATTAGGCAGTTGATGTACATTCGAACGAATATATAACGAATTTTTACTACAGCTTTAAAAGAGGTGTTCTATACCCTCTCCGGCCTAGGGTCCTTGTTGTAAATGAGAACTTTAAACGCTGCACACTATCACCTTTAGGATGAACAGTTCGTTCCTTTTTCATTGAACTGCATTATTTACTCCTGAAGAGCGCTAAAGCTATTCAGTTTAGGAGGGGTATGTGCTTAACATTCCTGCACAGTTTACATAAAGACAGTCCATGACAATGCTACGATTTACGGTTAACGTAAGTCAAAGTTCAAACATTTTAAACTTTAAGCAGTGCACTAAAAATATTCAACTGACCATGACTGCTTTGAACATTTAACCTTGAAAGTTCTTTTCTCGGTGGCTTTAAATCTTTTATTTTTAAATAATTTTTTTCGGTGAAATGTTACGTAAAAGAGATGTGCTTGTGTTACTGACACATGTCACTCTAATAATAGAAATTGTCCGTAAAAGAAAATAATCATGGCTCGTAGAGCTTATGCAAGAAGAAGGTAGGAGGTAACAAAACGGCAACAACAATGAAATATTTTGCAACTTTAGTGCCAAACTAAATTATGAAATGCCTCAGTTTATTGTTATTTTTATCCTAAGATAGTATCATTGTGCACACAGAGCCCTGCTACATATAAAAGATACACACGTTTTTTTAAGGGGTTCAAGCCAAGAGGTTTAAAAAAAATATGACAAATTTTTCTTTCTTTAACTTTCTTCTTTTGTGTTTTTATTTCTTGTGTCATAGTAACCGTAAAAAAGAAGAGAAAAAAAACGAAGAGCAATAAAAAGAAAATTGTATGGAAAATGTGTTTAAAAATAAACATCACAGAAGAAGTATTGCAAGCAGCGTAAATATTTTCTTTTGATTTCATTCTCGTGTGGATGGAAGGTAGGAAAATTTGCCTCTGCTTAACAGCCGACAAGAGAAGAAGAAGTGCGAAAGTGTTAAAAGCTTTAAGTGCCTTAAAATCAACAAAACAAACAGAAACGAACAATTTTAAATTTAAAATTCACATTAAAAACCGCCATTATTTATTTAAGACTTCGGGAAAAAGAAAAGCAAGAAGTTATAAAGGAAAGGATTAAATTGAAAAGTTTCTTTAAAAAGTCATTCGTAACCTTTTCTGTTTGGGTTAAAATTTTTAGGTTTTCAGTAGAATAATTTCACTTCTGAAATTATTTATGTTTCGTGGAATAAAAATTTAAAAATATCCTGGAGGATAAAGTTCAATAAAAACCAATGACTTTAAGTGTAGGCGGGCAAAAACTCTGATAGTAAATAAAATTGCCATAAAAACTTTCTCAAAAATCTGTTTGAGAAGCTAGGTTGTGGTCCTGACTAATACGGTGTTCAGATATGCACCTTTATTGCGTAAATCGCAATAAACGCCATTATTGAGCTCAATATTTCATATAAAGTTTCAATTAATTATTGCGCAATAAATATCCAAATTGTTACAGTATTGAGTCAAACTCAAAATGCTACACTGTCATAAGTATGTTCAGTGCGCATATTACAATTATGCGAACACTTTCTGTTGATATTTGACAACTCAAATGTTAACAACGACAAAAAAAAAACAAAAAAACAACAAAACAAAATAAAAATATTGTTGAAACAACCAGCTGTTTTGTTTACGTGCTGTCAAATGAATAAGCAGCTGAACTGCGTATATTATTATATCTGAACACTTAAAATATTGTACTCAATAAACCGAATATTGACTCAAGAAAAGTGCATATCTGAACATATATACATAAGTATTGTTAAGATCTTGGATCTTGTTCCGATAGGCTAGTGATTACCATGAAGTGGGAATAAAATGCTTAATGCTGAGAACGAATGTGTTCCATAATATCACTAAGAGAGACAGCAAAGTAGGCCACAATTAGCTCTTGTCACTGATTTTTATTACTCTTCCGAATTTTCCGGAAATACTCCCTTAGTAGCTACCCACTAAATCCTTCTTTTCAAGTAGTAAGACTCAACGTATACTCCTTACCAAACCAAAACTATGGATACATAGAACAGAACATTTGGTTTTGGAATAATGACGAGACTTCTGGTCTAAACTGGTACCCAATGTGATCCTTGAGGTTTATACCAGCGGAGTAATGCCTGTTGAGCGGCAGAATTTTCTCTGAAAATCGCTTGATTTCTTCCTTTCTCAAGTTAGTTTCGATTCTTTCAAATGTGACTCTTATATGAGTTTCGGGACATAGAAATATCGTTGCAAATTTCATAGCTGATGAGTTTGCCAAGGCCGGTATAGAGCAGAGATCAGCAATGAATCGTTTTTTCGCTACTCATAAGTACTCATGAAATTTTGAGTTTGAATCAATTGAAATTCAACTACTCGCATTAATTCGTACTCATTACAACATTGATTTATAAGTACAGGTTGCAATGAGTATGAGTACAACGTTGACATCAAACTCATAACATTCGAAATATGTTTGATTCATACACGCCTACTCATTCAGATTCATAAATTTAGAAAAATACTTATAATACTCATAAATGATTCGAGTGATTCGAATCATTCATCAAAATTTACAGTCATAGTTGGTGTTGCATTTACAAAAAAAGAAGAAAGAAAAAGCCAAAGAAAGCAAGGAAAGCAAACACACAACCTTCTAGTGAGTATTGTAGTATTCGTAGGCGAATCATACTTATTTTGTGATTCGTGTATACGATGAGTCATGGAGAGTCGAAATCAAGAACATCATACGTATTGTTAAGTATGAGTACGATGATACTCATCTTTGAATATGAGTAGTGTGAGTATGATATTAAAATAAGTACGAATGCGTATAAGTATCAGAAATTATAAGTATGATTCGAATTTACTCATCGTTTTGAATACTCATTGCTGATCTCTGGTATGCAGCTCGCAATCTGGGGCTTGTTACGGGCATAGACTGCCGACTGCCTCAGTTACATTGGATAATATGTACTCTAGACTCTTCTAGGCGCTTATGGTTAAGGTGAGGACCGACTTCTATCCTTAAATAACATGGCCATCAATCGCACAATGCCGATTCTCACAGGCTTTTCTTTTGGTAGGATTATTGAAAGGCTTGGCATTCCGGCAAATGAATTCTACAGGAGCTGCAAGGCTGAGAAGGAGGAGAAGACCGCTCACTATTCACCTTATATACATATTAGTGCCCTGCTTTTGTCATAAAAAGGCGGTGTTTTTGACATTCTTAAACGAGCTGTTTAATGTAAAGATTGCTACAATAGGAAAACTTATTTTCGGTCAGGTAGGAAACATAATTTCAAAGCCAACTTTGTTCAAAGTCAACTTTGTTGAAAGCCAACCTTGTTCAATATTCAGTTTGTTGAATAGAACCTGCAATAAAGATTTTCCGCATAAGCAACGACTTTATTGCTTGAGCAATCACAAAGAATCTGAGTACAAAGCGTATTAACTTTAAGATTCCAAAGACATGCGGAAGAAACGCACTCGGCAATATACCTCTTCTGATTACCGTCTAATACTGTGTAACTCTAACGAAAGAAGCAATCAGTAGGGGATTCAGGAAGGATCTCAATAACTGAACTAGAAATAAATCATCGTTTAGACAACACAATATCGTTAACAATAATGCACTATACAACAAGACGGTTTAAGATGCCAACGCAGCAATACCATGACTCCATATTTTAAAGCAATTAACTTCACAGCTCATAGCTATTGTCTTGACTATCTTAATGAATTTTTCAAATTTCTTAATAAAGTTTTTATCGTTGTCGAATACTATTAAAACATCTACAATTAAAAGTAAATAAAATTTTTATATTCAGTTTAAATTTTAACATTTATGTGACGTGTGTAAAAATAGTTGTCGTTAAAAAGTATTTTCAAAGAAGGTGTTTCTCTTCCATACTTTCTTTTTAATTTTACGATTATTTTCCATCATTTACTCGGTTTTTATGACCTTTACCTGTTGCGTTAGTAAGATTTTAGTTTAATAAGAGAGATAGTTTTTTTACTTTGTTATAAACGTAAACATATTTAACAGTTCTTGCCTTTTTTTAAACCATAAACTTCAAATTGAGACGTTTAGATGAAAAAGGGGATAAGTCCGTTCATTTCAATGTAAGATTCTATATGCCATCATATTATACATAACATACATACATAATTTGGTCATTACGAACCTTCAGTCAGGATTACGACCTACACTCAGCCACAAAAGCAGATTCTTGAGAAACTTTTCATGGTAATTGGCCCACAAAAGATTACATCCGATTAACAAATTTCAGAAATTTTTTAAACAATCCGTTTTTGTTGAAAATCTTTATAATTGTCTGACATCTTTCTTCGATTTTAAGACGGTCTTTTGCATTGGTTCAGAAATTTGTGAAATTTGTTAATCGGATGTATTCTTTTGTGGGCCAATTACCATGAAAAGTTTCTCAAGAATCTGCCGTTCGGAGTCGACTTTAAACTGTAGGTCCCGCCACTCATGTATAAAATTCACACACACAACATAAGTGGTGCTTGAAACTAGGTTGTAATCCTGACTGAAGGGTTGTAATGACCTATTCTGTATGTATCTCGACTCGGCTTCTTCCGACAGTCTCATATTATCTTCGATTAACCTCATAATAGCAAAATGCTCGATTGCATACCTGTCTGGCAGATAATATTGCTTTCTTCTAGCTTTTGTATCTCCTACCAACACAAGTTATATTGTGTACATCTTTCGATGACATTGACTTTCGCTTACAATATATTCACGAATTTCCCCATGACACTACTATTCTATGAAATAAGTGCTAAAATAATAGCATTTGACATTTAACTAACAGTCTCCTTATCCTTTTTGGCCTTTTTGATTTTCTAACTTTAGTTACATTTAGATGGCCTGGCTGAAGCATTTTTAATATTCACTTTTCATAGTGAAATCCGGCCACATAAAAATGTTTTAAGCCCCCCCCCCCTTTTAGATACAAACTGTAAATATTGAACCATTTTCTTACAAAAACAAACAACTCGCAGACGCACATGCATGCATGTCTAAACGTCTCAATAAAAACTAATATTTATATTTACTAAACAAATACATACATACCTACATACATATAAAATATGAAATCATTCTTGTTTTAAAGAAGAAAAATTTTCACTGGCTTCTGTATAATGCCAGAGATACGGTCACCACCAATCCACCCTTTTGTAATCATCTCGTGTGTCACCATATTTTCAAAACTTACGATTTTTATTGTCAGATCTTTTTTGCTTTTTTTTCAACAACAACGTCTACGTCTATGATGGGAACATATTTTCAGGACTTTATGGACCTTCAGCAAACACCAAAAGAAGCAAAAGTTTAAAAAGAACAACAACAATAAATAAAAACAAAATGACAAAAAGAAAAACAATTTTATCTTTCGAATTGACTGTTATCCTCTGTATTCTCTGTTGATTTACATACATACCCGTACATACGTAGTTTATGGATCGTTTCACAATGAACGACCATTGTTTGGTATATACGGTTAAATTTAAATTATGAAAACGACAAGCCCTATAGATGTATAGAATATACTACCAAATATTATCATCGATTTGATACACAAGAGTCTAAATCTTCCATTTGCAATTGTGCCGCCAAAACAAACAAAACAAAACAAAATCCATCGACCTTATTCCTAATTTGCCAAAAGTTCAGATATGAGCACGTACTTTTACCTAAGTCATAGTCACATATCGTCCAGATCATCCAATTCACGCCAAAAGAAGTTGGTAATCATCAAACAATAGCGCTAGCCGTAGGCAGTGATAGTCTGATCAAACTGGCCTCTGTTTGTAGATTCTACTAAAAGTTGCTCATTGTATTTCCCATCTTCTGTTGACCCTTTAGATAATATTGTTAGGTTTTTATCTTTTAAAAACGTTTAAAATATGAGTTCGTAGATTGCAAATAAAATAAAAATAAATTTATGTTTAGTTTTAATTGAAAATCTTTATATTTCGCACAATTCTGTGTGTCACTGTTCACACCATGCTTTTCTTTGTTATCCCTCTGCTTACGGCAGATCTTTGTAATGCAGATCTTCAAACCACGATTACTCTCTTCAAACGCACCGCGTCTTCACACAAGACTGATTGAACTTCACTAACTCACTGGCCTGCTTTGCCTTAACTTTTATATGTCAACGTAAACAGTCTGATCAATGTTTTTCAAGGCTAATGTTCATGACTTTGTCTTCTCGAAATCTCTATAAATGTAAAAATCATTGTTCACGTTTATTCTTGTAGTATTGTTGTTGTATTTTTGTTTACATGTTTACCATTTTTTATGCTGGTTTTGGTGTTGTATTTTTGTTTATTTGTTTGCCATTTTTTTATATTAAGCAGTACGATAATTTGTAAAGAGGTTTGTTTACTGCATTGTTTTGTTTTTGTAGATTTTATTTATAATTATAATGTTAGGCGATGTAAAAGCAAAATACCAGTATCTTGATTTTTCATTTTCATAATAATATACATATACTAGTAGTCGCCGTTGTTAGTTGTTAGTGTGTTGGCTTATTAAACGTGAGGCCACGATTCAAACCCCAGGTCAAACATCTCTACCAAGGCGAAAAATGAAAAAATATTTTCTCGGCGTTCGCTTCAGCAAATTTCTGGCAAAAAATCTCAGAGTAAATAAATCTCAAAAATATATCGTTGGTTTTATAGGTCTCGCTACTCATGTATACAATTCACGCACCCAATAAAAGTAGGTGTAAGAAGCTAGGATGTATTCCTCGACTGAAGGGTTGTAGTGACAAATTATGTATGTATGTGTTGTGATAACCGATCTTTTCACAAGGCAATGTAGACTCACAGTACAATTGTGCAGAATGGTAGTACTTTCGAGCCCAACTTGTAGATCATGTGGCGATAAGAATGAATTTTCCGAAGACATTTATGGGACCTGTGTGATATTAAAGCATTCTAGAAATCAACACATGGGTTCGTACAAGCTACTGGGAGAATTAGCATTATTGACAACGAGCAACATCATGAGGTTTGTTAGGGCAATAGGCTTATGGGAGACATTACAATGATACCTTATGAAATATGAGGGGAGTATAATAGACCGTATACTGGCAGTAACACAATAATACCACTATGCCACAAAATAAAAAAAAAAATTAAATACACCCAGCTAATGACATTGTGCATGTTGTGAGTTTTGTTTAGTAGAACTCAAAAATACTTTTTTTTTGTATTTCTTGAACCCTCCAAACTTGTTTTATTTGACAAAAACTGTTTTTTGGGCCTTTACGCACAAATTTATTGATTACACAAACATTTCTGAACCGATGTCAAAAATTTAAACCATATTAAAAAGGAGAGGGATGGGGCTTTAATACACTGTACATATATATATTATTTGACTTATTTAGCTTAATGCTATGGGGTTTGATGAGGTAAACTTGACAAATGCTATTTTTTTATATTTTTTCAAGTTTGTTTGCGTTCATAGTAGCAAACTTTAATTAAAAAATATGAAATAAGTGATAACATTCTGAAAGTGCATTATGTTGTGAAGAGATTGACATTTCGTTTGATCAAATTGGACAAAAATTACCGTAGTTATTATTTAAAGAGTCTAACAGTCGTGTTATATTTTATATATGTATATATGTTATCTTATCAAATGAACTTTTAGTTCAAACATTTTCAGAATTATTGATAGATCTTGGTTGTTTATCGCAAAATGTGTCAATTTTATGTTTGAGCTACCACCAGAAGTTGGAAAATGTTTGCACAGAGAGAAATAATAATATTTTGCAAAAAACAAACGTAAAATTGATACAGGATCCATCAAAACTTTTGAAAATTTTTGAACTGAAAGTTCATTTGATGAGACAGCATATATAAAAATTATGACTACTCTTTAAATTATAACTACGGTAATTTTTGTCCGATTTGATCAAACGAAGTGTCAATCTTTTCACAATATAATGCACTTTCAGAATGTCAACACTTATTTTATATTTTTTTAATTAAATTTTGCAATTAAGAATGGCTAAACTTGAAAAAATAAGAACAAAAAAATAATATTTTCCAAGTTTACCCGATCAAAACTTATAACATGTAAGCTTGAACTATACGTTTATGTATACCATTTTAAAGAGTCATCGGTGCCCTTTTCAAAAAACTTTAGATATTGAACATAGGTTAAAAATATTTGGGTAATCAATAATTTTGTGCGAAAGGATCAAAAATACCATTTTTGTCAAATAAAACAAGTTTGGAGGATTCAAGAAATATGAAAAAAAAAAATATTTTTGAGTTCTACTCAACAAAACTCACAACCTACACTATGTCATTAGCTTGGGTGTATTTTGACTGTCGCACCGTGTAATTATAATGAAGTCAGCAAATCTTTTCTAATCACTTAAGACAAGACGTCAGTATGTCCAAATAGGAAATTATTTTAAAAAATAAAATAAAATTTTTCTCCGCACCCATTCATTCAAAATGTCACGAATTCATCCAATGTTGTAGTTGTGTTGAAGAGTCTGTAACTTCATAAATTCCTTTCCGGTTTTAGCACTGCTTTTAAATGTTTTTTTTTGTTTATTTTATTTACATGCGTATAATAAATATTTAATAATATTTCTAAATAAGAATACATCCGAATCTTTCCATCGAAGCTCATTTATCCATCCATCAACTTCATTATCAAAATCATCAAAATATGTACATGTGTGGCCGGGCCGGCCTAAATGGGATTATTTTCCGTCATTAGGCCGACATGACACATATTAAATGTGAAAACATGAAATAAACGAAATAAAAGAGAAAAAAATTAATATGTTTTTAAGACTGAATATTAAATTCAATATTTATTATTAAGAAATATATTCTTACATACGGTATGTATGTATATATGTATGTACATACAATATTATCTCATTCGCACATACGCATTTGTATTCCATATTAATGTCACTTATATGATCGTAATGATTATGGATTGCAGTTCTGTTCTGTTGATGGCTTTAAAAGCTTATTTTTATACAAAAAAAAAAATTTTTTTTTGGATGGCTGAATATGAGTGATGCGATGATGTCTGTTTAATGATTTATGACAGAAATTAATTTTATTCATTTGATTAATACGCTTTTAGTTTGATGTTATCAAATAAATTAATATTGACTGGACATCATATATTTAAGGTTAGAGATGAAAAAGAAAGAAAATAAAGCGAAAATAACAATCAACCATTATGCCTCAAAGAGCATAATGTCCTATAGATGTAGTTATTCTTCTAAGGATATCCTCCAAATTAGAAAATTCCATTTATGGAACCTCATAGAGCCTTAAATTTTCAGTCCTTTAGTCCAGTTCCTCAACAAATGCATTACTTTGCCATCGCTGCCTACGTCTCTACAGATCAGGGCAGTGACATAAAGCATGATACACCATTTCCACTGGTTCTTTACATAACCTACAGAGAACGGAGAAATCCCATCCTATATAACTGGCCATTTCGATAGTACCGCTCTACTTAAGCTCTCATCTGCCGCCTAATTAAGCTTAGGACTAGATTCGTATTTATGGGATTGAACATTGGCCATAAGACTCTTGCAACCCTATATCCTCATGCACGATTTGTAAGTGAATCGAACTTTTCCTTAATAATTTTAATGATTAAGCCTATTATTAACTATGACGATTCCTCTTCTGTTGTAACTTCTAAAACGGAATCTTAACAATTCAGGCGCACATTCGTTGCCAATAAAACCGTAATACCTAAATGCATAGCATTAACGACCATCTAGTCTAGCATAGTTTAGACTACAGCGTTTTACACTTCCAGGTCTAAAAAAACGTCCTCTCAAAGCCTT
The DNA here is from genome assembly GCA_958299815.1 of Sarcophaga carnaria. Lineage (NCBI taxonomy): Eukaryota > Metazoa > Arthropoda > Insecta > Diptera > Sarcophagidae > Sarcophaga > Sarcophaga carnaria. The sequence goes on from OY283151.1 coordinate 48,952,553, forward strand.
CAGCCTTGTCTATTTATTCACTAAAAGAGTAACTCTTGTGCTCTTCGGTTTATGATTTCTGACTGGTTCGATGGCCTTAACACCCTCCTAGAACCACCGCCTGAAAGATATTATATTCCGCCGGAAGCCTATATGACGACCTGAAAATGTCAGCGCATTCCGTTAAACGAAGACAACCGTACCTGATTCTACTTCGGATACATTAGGTGTATCAAGGTTACGCCTTAACCTAATTGTTTTTCAACATTGCACTTAACGCTGTACCGATCTGTGTGTACCATAGCGAAATTTCATGGGAATAGCAACACAAACTTATAGTCTTATATCAGGTCTTTCACGAAGCACTGCCAAACATTAAATTAAAAAAAAGTAATTGACTGTGAGATATAATGCAAATTTGTGAATCGAATCGTTTCCAAAATCGTATTGATGTCATCATGTGTAGTACATAACATCATTATATTCCGTCCATAATGGCTACTCTGGGTGGAGCGCATTAAAAATTAAATTTATTCCTAAGTCTGATGCATAAATCAGGCTTTATTTGGCTAATGACTTTGGTTACCTACGGCTTAAAAAAACCCTAAAAGAAAAAGTCTAATAACGAAGTCAAACAGCACAATCTTGGTGTCAAGTTCACATCAATCTCACATGAAATGACCATGCCCTTAAATCTTCCGCCAATATATAGAATGTAGCACGAGCTCTGTGACATGTACTGACGTCCTGTTGAAAGCACATATCGTCCAGATCATCCAATTCACGCCAAAAGAAGTTGGTAATCATCAAACAATAGCGCTAGTGATCAAACTGGCCTCTGTTTGAAGATCCTAATAAAAAGTGCTCATTGTATTTCCCATCTTCTCTGTTGACCCTTTAGATAATATTGTTACGTTTTTACCTTTTTAAAAACGTTTAGGATATGAGTTCGATGATTGAAAAAAAAAACTACAAAAATTGGTGTTTAGTTCCAATTAAATTCTTTATTGTCCTCACTACTTTTGTGTGCCACTATTTACAACTTGACGAATACAACAACATTTGCTTGTTCGCTATTATTCTTTGCTTACAACACAGATCTTTACAGCGGAGCAGCTTCAAACCACGACTGTTTTCTTCACACGCAACGCGTCTTCACACAAGACTGACTGAATTCTTACTACTCATTGCCTGCTTTGTCTTGCCTTTTTATATGCCCACGTTAACAGTCTGATGAAGGTTCTTGATGTCGAACATTCGGGGTTTCGCCTTCTCGAGAACTTTATCGCGACTTCATTCTTGTTTGTGTATTTTGTTTACATTACTTGTTGCTGCGTTCTCGCTTACTTGTCTATTCCCTTTTCTTTCATACTTATGTTGTTGGTTTACTTGTAACAAGTACGTTGTATTTGTTTGTGTAGCTTTTGCGCATTTTAATGTTAAACAATGTTGTACACCATTTCCATTTTCGTAACAATATTCAATTGTTTAGAAGGTAAGAGATACCAAGAATTTCTCTATTGAGTAGGATATATTCCTACACAATTATGATTATAAAAGGACGTCTTTTTCATATCTTAGCCATAAGAAAAATTGATTTCTCTGCAGAGCCTGTTGTTTCATTCTAAATACTATGTGTAGGAGTAGAGAACTAAAAACAAACTTTCTTACATGTTGTAATTCAAATTAAGGTCCGAACCATGCAAATGGATCCTGTATTCATTTTTTTTGTTCTTTTTTTTCTCGGTAATTTAATTGTTAATTTATTGTTGTTGTTGTTTCTTTGCATATTATTATAAAATTTTATATAAGAAAAAATAAATTGTTATTCTTCCCGGCGGTGTTTGTGAGAAGTCCTTTTAAAATGTATTTAAGCGGAAAATTAACAACAAAAACAACAACGAAGGAACAAAACAAAAAAACCATGAAAAACAATATCCATTTTACCATACTCCATTCCCATTTCCGTTTCCCTTTTTTTGTTCTTTTAAAAGAATACCATCATACCCAAACATATTTTAGTTGTTGCTGTTAAAGCTGTTATTACGGCTGCTGTTCTTATTTTGTTTTACGATTATTTATACACTTCATTGCTTGACATTTGGCCAAAGAAAAACAAAAGAAACTAAAACGTAGTAGGAGGAAAAAAATAATAAACAAAATTCTTTTTGTATGAAATACATGGCTTTGTTACTCGTAATATTTCACAACTTTCTAGAGCTTAAGGAACTTTATTTGATGCCTACGCTTGTTTTTGTAAAGGTCCAGTCATATAATTTTGTCAGCTAATAAAGTTAAGCGTGTGCTTTCTTCCTTCCTTTCTCATATTGCTTACATATCCATCGCTGATCCTGCTAAAGTATTCATATATGCTTTGCTTTGCCATGTATTTTCAAGGTAATGTAATGGCCAAGTTGGGTTTGTTATACAAATTTGTCTATTTGGTTGCCTGTAAGTAGCTATGATTCCATGTGTGCTCTTTGCTTTGACTTAGGATTGAAATGAGCAAAACACTTGAATATCGGGTCCGCCATCTAACGTTTTTTTTCAACTAGTGCTTATTTCGTGAATGGCAACAACACTTAGCTCATGTCTGATTTGACAGATAATTAGTTTTATCCTTCTGCTGAACGAATATGTTTGTGTATACGCTTGAACAACGCTGGGAAATATTGCGACATTACTTTGAAAATCATTGTAATGTTGCAGAATGTGTGTGAAAATTGCGTACGGATTTTGGAAGAAGAGAAGAACCGTCAGCTCCGTATGTTCGTTATCTTGTGAAAAAATTGAAAGAAACTGGCATCCTCATCGATAAACCAAAACGTGAAAAGCCAAAAACAGTGCGAACACCCGAGAATATTGCTGCTGTGGCAGAAAGTGTGCGTGAAGCGCCATCAACATCAATTCACCGTCGTTCTCAACAATTGAACATTTCGGAGACATCATTGAGACGAATTTTGCATAAAGACCTTTGTATGACGCCATACAAAGTCCAATTGGTTCAGGAGTTGAAGCCAATTGACCATCCAATGCGTTTTCGCTTCGCTAAGTAAGCCTGCGATCGACTTACAGAAGATGCCGCTTTTGGCAAAAAAAAAAATCATCTTTTCAAATGAAGCGCATTTTGATCTTGGCGGGTATGTAAACAAGCAAAATTGTCGCATTTGGGGCACAGAAAACCCGCACGCATACATTAAAAAGTCGATGCACCCAAAACGAGTCACTGTTTGGTGCGGATTTTGGTCCAGAGGCATAATTGGGCCATTTTTCTTCGAAAATGAGCAAGGAGTGGCCGTTACAGTCAATGGCGATAGTTATCGAGCCATGTTTTGTTCACAAAAATTGAAGAGAAGAATATTGGCAACATTTGGTTTAAACAGGGCGGCGCTACGTGCCACACAGCCGAAGCTACACTCGATGTTTTACGCCGTGTTTTTGAAGATCGCATTATCAGCCACAGAACTGATTTCGTTTGGCTACTTCGGAGCTGCGATTTGGCGCCGTTGGACTATTATTTGTGGGGTGCCGTCAAAGATAAGTGTTACGCCGACAAGCCAGAGAGAATTGACGCTTTAAAGGACAATATCCGTGAAGCCATTGGTGAAATACAGCTGCACACAATCGATAATGTGCTTAAAAATTGGACCGATCGTGTAGGCTACTGCATGGCCAGCCGAGGCAGACATTTGAATGAAATTATTTTCCATTATTAACCGGAAGGATTGTACTTTCAATAAAAAAAGAAATTTGAGAAAATATTCGGTAGTTTTTTTTTAAAGCATTTTAAAAAAAAAAGTTATTTGGCGGACCCTTTACAAAGCTTAAATTGGCTTTTAATGTACTAAAGTAAAGAATATGATGTTAATTTTTAATTTCCAAAAATCGTCAAAATGACGATAAATCGTCAAATCTGGCAGCTATGGTTGTAATGACCAATTATATATGTATGTATTCCGAAAATGTTTGTGATGTTTGCTTTAGTCAGGATTACAATCTAGCTTCTCAAATCACCCTAGTTGGGTGTGCTAATTTTTTTATCTGTAAGTATAGTGACCCTACGGTGTCAAGTCAGCTCCAAGTGAATAATTTTTGAGAAAATTTTCCATGGAAATTTTATTTTCTCTCAAAGCTTATGCCTGAAAACTGCTGACAGGAAGTCACCAAAAGAAATATCTTTTCACATTACATTGTGTTCGACATGTGGTAAACCAGGGCTGAACGATGTGTGCTCTCTTCTAATAAGTCAACACTCTACCTACGAGACAACAGAAACTTAAATTTTTATTGAAAAATCCATTCTTTCATGGAATTTTAATTAAAAAGAAAATGCAGAAAATAATTAAGATTTGATGGGCAATTAAAAGACCTGATAGTAAATAGTAGTTGAGATGTTTTCTAGCCATTAGATAATAAAAAAAGAATGTCTTTAAAAATAGTTTTTCATTTAAATTTCAATTGTTATTAACATTTTAATTGAATAGTAAAAGTGTGTGGCATACATCAAATATGTACATTTCAATTTCAAATTGTTTAAAGAAAAGAAAAGAAGAAACATCTTCAGTGGTGTAAAATGTTTTAACTTTTCAACTTTAAACAAAACAATCAATTTTCGTTTCGCGTAAGACTATCTATTTAAACTTTGACCTGAAATTTAAATTTTCTTACGCTTAAGTTTTCTTTTCATTTTACTCTGTATCAGCCTTCCTTTGCAAATCAAAAACATTATTTTGAGTATGAGTATCTCTTAATCGGTTGTTATGGAAATTTTATACTCAGCATTTAACTTTCTAACACACTTATGAAGTTACTCAGCTCGTTGCTGATGGTAATTTGAATCAGAACTGACGCAGTGCCGCAAGTTATTTAGGAAACCAAATAAATTTTGGGTAATAATGGGACAAAAGCGTACAACAAAAAATGTGAATGTGTCGTGCTACAATTGTAATATTTGTACAAACGCATGTGTAACAACGTACAAGGCAGCATATGGTGCAAAGGAGGGAAGGAATCCTCAAATTTAAAGTTCACTTTTTATTTTTAACACACTATGATACTGGATGTGGACAATTTTTTAAATTTTATTGCTATTTTTTGCTAACTTTGCTTTGGGCTTACTTACAGGAATTGCTTTTGTGCAGACACCACCAGTAGTATCATATAGTCACGTGCTCCTATAATATTTCCTTTTATTTTTTCTTTTTTACCATAGTATTTGAGTGTTAAGATGTGTTAAGCTAACGGTGGCATATAAAAGTATTTAGACAATTGGTCTTAGAGTCCCAAATTTTTTTGGTACAAATAACCTCAACTCTATATTTTAATTGCAAGCTTTTCCTCTATGATTCGATATTAATTTTAATCAATATGGTGCCTTGGGCTTTAGTTATGGTGCCAGAGATGTTAAGATGCACTGTTGGTCCCTGGTATATCAATAGTACGTATATTTAAATTCTTAATAATTCTTGGATTTTAACGTACTGTTGCTTCATATGGAAACGTGTTTAAAGAACCACAACTAGTCCAAATCATCTTGTGCATCCGTGTAAGGAGACGGAACACTCGCTAGTTTCTCACACCACTCATGTTGTGTGCTTTAATTTTATACATGAGTGGTGGGACCTACAGTTTATAGTCGACTCCGAACAACAGATTTTTTGAGAAACTTTTCATGGCAATTTTATTTACACTCAGAATTTTCCCCAGAAATCTGCTGAGAGGAAGTCGCCGTAGAAATACTTTTTGTTCTTTGTCTTGATGTCTGACCTGGAGTTTGAACCGTGGCCTTACGTCTAATAATCCAACCCATACTACCTACTAGACTACGGCGATTTCGATTTTGGTATTCCAATTGCTTGAGTTAAATTGGAATTAATACATTAATTTTACAGGGAGACTCATTCTCATTGGCAGCACTAGGGTGCGTGCAATATTGCCATGGTCTTATGGATAAGAAGAGTACTAACGCACTTGTGTTGTTAAAACACATGGCCATCCATCGCACAATAGCAATTCTAATGGTCCCCTGTCTTTATCGGAGAAAAGTCTGTCTTTCATCTCATGTGTTACTTGTTTGCTCTTGTCATAAAGAGTAGAGGAATTTTAACGTCTTACTTTCTGATATCTGTGGCCGAGCTCTCTAATATAAAGATTGCAGCAATAGCAAGATTTATTTGGAGATCGGGTTAGCTTTCTCTAGGGAATGGTTGATCTCTGGATTGAATATTGATTGTGGTAGCACAATGGGCTTAAATGTGGGCTTGAGTGCTTCTTTAAGGGAAGTCTATCATCTTCCTTAACCTAACACCAACATTATCTATTCCTTCCAACAATTGTTGCTCTTCTTAATGTGTGTGAAGCTAAATTCAAATTTAACTAGCAAAGACAAAAACCAAAAAAAATTTTAAAAGAGCTAATGTTAAAGTTAACAGAGCAATGTTAAGTGGTTAACAGAAAATCCGATAAATAGTCAGGGAAGGAATCATCCAAATATACCTAAAATGGGACTTGCTGCAGATATCCCAGTATACACAAATTGTAGCCTAAGGTGTCCCTAATAAAACCTAATAAGTGGTATATCCCAAAAGAATTTTGGAACTTGAGATATCGGGCTTCAAATATTCCCTATGTTAAACGTGTTTGGGTAGGATGACAGATGATAGATATTGTGGGAAGATGGGACTTGCAGCAAATCTTTAGGTATCTTCCTTGACTATTTTTCGGATTTTCTGTTAACCACTTAACATTTCTCTGTTAACTTTAACATTAGCTCTGTTAAATATTTTGGTTTTTGTCTTTGCTAGTTAAATTCGAATTTATCTTCGCACACATCTCTGCTTAGTACACATTTCTTAGCTATCCCGATTGTTTCATACAAATTTGGATTCATTCTAAATCAAATTGGCTGCTGCGAATACTGGACAATGACAGAGAAGATGTTGTGTGATTGCAATTAATAAGACAAGGCAGCAAAAACATTAATTTGGGATTTCAACGGCTTGATGCCCAAGGTCTATGATGTTTTCAAATTTTTATTTCACATTATACCACAAAAAGTTAACATGTGAGGTGGATTTTCGTTAACACTTTGACTGCCGCGGCAATTTTCAGAAAACTGGCCACGCAAGCCAACATTGACTTTTTGTTTTTTTCCCAGAAGCCATTTATCGATACTAGCACTGATATAATACGATTTTATTCGTACCTACACAAAAATGGCAGGGTTAGTGAGTACGAGATAACTCGTAGTTGGCTCCCTAGAAGGGAATGTAATCTACGAGTTATCTCGTAGTCGGCGGTCAACATGTTAAATATGTTTGTGTATGTGATTATTTTTTAAATGAACAACTCCCTAATGTCATTTGGCCAACCAAGAATAAGACTTTTACAACACACTGTACATTTACATGTACACGGAAAAAACACAAATGCATGGTAAATACATTTTAAATATTTTGCTTGCTTTTCATTAGTTTTTTTTCTCATAACATTTCGAAATTGCTTACTTCCGATTAAATTTTGATTTTGTGTTCCTTATTGAGAATTCATAAAATTACTTACAAAAGACAGCATTTGAGTATAATACGGCCTTAAAAGAAATGTCAGATAACCCAATAAGTGGCATAAAATGCCGATTATTCCCGTGAATCATTTTCATAAAATTTTATGATAATTTTCTTAAAAGATTTCCTTACTTTTTTCTCTTTATTATTTGGAAATTGTAAAGAAAATTATTTCATTCTAATGTTTAATAAAATTTTAATGAACCAAACAACAAAGAAGAGATCAAATGGAAAGTTAAAATGTAAATGGAAGTTATAAAAAGAAAATAATTTTTTACACACACAAATTAAATGTTTTGCATTTATTCAAGGTTAAAATAGAACATTTACTAGTGGAAATTGCCTCTTACTTACTTAATTACTTACTTATTATCTTACTGACACTTCTAGTCAGGATTGCAACCAGAGGTCAGCAATGAGTATTCAAAAAGATGAGTAGATTCGAATCATACTCATAATTTCTGATACTTATACGCATTCATACTTATTTTAATGTCATACTCTACTACTCATATTCAAAGCTTGAAGTATTCATCGTATTTACACTTAACAATACGTATGATGTTTATGTCGACTCTCCACGACTCAACAGTTACAAGTATCCCAAAATAAGTATGATTCGCTTACGAACACTACATTACTCACTATAAGCTTGTGTGTTTGCTTTGCTTGCTGTCCTTGTCTTTTTCTTTCTTCTTATTTTGTAAATGCAACAACAACTAAGACTGTAAATTTTGATGAATGATTCGAATCACTCGGAATCTTTCATGAGTATTATAAGTATTTTTCTAAATTTATGAATCTGAATGAGTAGGCGTATGAATCAAACATATTTCGAATGTTATGAGTTTGATGTCAACGTTGTACTCATACTCATTGCCAACTGTACTTATAAATCAATGTCGTAGTGAGTACGAATGAATCACGAGTGGTTGAATTTCAATATTGTTGATTCACTTATATTCAAAATTTCATGAGTACTTCTGAGTAGCGAAAAAACGATTCATTACTGATCTCTGATTACAACCTAGCTTCTTACACCACTTATGTTGTGTGTGTTAATTTTATCCATGAGTGATGGGACCTACAAGAGTTTTGAAATATTTTTCATGGCAACTTTTACTGTCAGAGTCTCGGCCAGAGGACTGCTGAGAGTAAGTCGGTAAAGGAATTTCTTGTATTTCGTTTTGCTTGAGAAACCTTAGCAAGGAGTTGAACCATGGTGGAATACTAGACTATGGTGGCAGAAAAAGCTTCATTTGATTATATTTTAGGTTATTGAGGGAATATTGTTTAACCTTTCATTTGATTATTACAGAGTCTTCTAATCACTTCTAATTAAAAATTTTCTTTTCTTTTTAGGTAAGATTTATACGAAACGAGTTTATAGCTATGTATGCTTCAATCTTTGGTAAGTTAAAAAAAAAAAAAAACTTAATCACTATCCAAAGTAATTCCTCGATAGTACAGTGCTGATATGCAAGTTGTGTATTTGATTCTCATTAACGTCCCTGGTGTGCAGCAGTTGATTAAAATTTCTCGATTATTGAAAAAATAGATTCTAAAAAAACAACTTTCCCTTCCGGTTAGGGAACATCCTCTGAGTCTTAACGTTGTATTAAACAAGAACACATAAGTGTGTTTAAACTTAAACCATTATAAACTTAGAAATCATTGTCATATAATTGCTTATATATCGTTGGCCTCATGTAGAAAGGCCCTAACTCAAATTTTTTTCGAAAATGATTTTTTCTGTGATTCCAATGCACATTGGAATGATATGTCCTTCTAAACTATTTATCTATTATGCTAATGGAGCAAGAAGATGGACTCTGGAAATATAACCAAGACTGGCTGCTGTAACAAGATGATGTTTCTCATGTAAATAAAAAGTCTTCGTATAGTATTGGCCAAATGTTTGTAGTTCAAGTGGGTGATCTTTTGTGTGCTTCTCAGCCAATTGCATACGATGTCGAAGAGGATTAAATATTGGGATCCCTTTTAAATTTATTCTAATAGGTTTTCTGATACCTATATTGCTGTAGTCTAGTACGTATTATGTTGGCTTATTAGACGTAAGGTCTCAGTTCAAACTTACGACAGACATCTCCAACAAAACGAAATATGCCGAAAATATTTCTTCGGCGACTTTTTCTCAGCAGATTTCTGGCAAAAATTTTCATGAAAAGTTCAAAACATCCGCCATTCGGAATGGACATTAAACTGTGGTGTGAGAAGCTATGTCGTAATGCTGACTAAACGATTTTAATGACCAATTATATATTATGCACAGTTATAGAAAAAAGTCTACATACACTGTTGTATGTAGAATTTTCCCCGCTGATTTTTTTTTTTGTTTTTTTCTAATAATTTCTTGGTTATATTTTTTTATATTCGGTTTTGTCTTCAAACATTCTTAATTTAATTCAATTTTTAATTTGAAAAAAAAAATTGCCTTTGTATGTAGACTTTTTTCCTTGACTGTATGTATATAAATTTATACTAAAATATTACACAGATTATTATGCAGGCATTTTTGCAATTGAAATATTTATTCTTTAACTGCCAAATAAAGTTTTACAAGAGCCTTCCAATGATTATAGGCTGCTACGCGAATATTTACCAAATAATCGCCACTGGGCAATGGCAACAAACGAAACATGTCGTCCCTTAAAACTAAACGTTTAATTTCAATGTCATGCTGTTTCGAAAAGATATATTCGTGAATTTTATTTCATTTAACTGTGAAAATATTTCTCAAATACTTACATCGTATGGACAAGTGTGATTAACGTTGGAATCTTTGGCTAATAATGAAGTGAATATATTTATAACCGGAAATTTTGGTCCATATTTCATTGCATCACAAAAATTTGCCGTATGATTGTAGAGAAACGGATGGTAGCCATATGCTTTTTTTAAAATTTCTATATTCACCTGCAAGTGAAAGAAACGTGTCACTTGATTAGTTTTTGGAATCTGCATACGATATGTGTATTTTCTTATAGTCTTGCTCTTACTGTTACATTATTAACTGGAACTTGATGTAATTTGACCAGCAAATAAAGTCCTGATACACCACGTTTCACCAATTTCAATCTACAAATCGGTATTGTGGCAAAAGGTTTATCGTACTCCTCACATTTTAGGTTTGTGAATGTAAAACTTCCTTTTGACAAACTGATTGCAGAAAGTAATACAAACGAAATAATTAACAAGTTCATGGTACCCGCTTAAATGTTGATCCAGTGAATGAATAATGTCGTATAAAATTAAGTTGTCAAAATCGTTCTGCATAGCAAGCCTTAAAAAATTTCTCAATAAAGTCATTAAAATCGCATTAAGTGAAGTTCCCTTTGATATACTGATTATTGATAAGTAAAGGGTCCGCAAAATAACTTTTTTTTTTTTTGAAAATGCTTTAAAAAAAACTACTGAATATTTTCCCAAATTTCTTTTTTTATTTGAAAGTACAATCCTTCCGGTTAATAATGGAAAATAATTTCATTTAAATGGCTGCCTCGGCTGGCCATGCAGCAGCCTACACGATGGGTCCAATTTTTAAGCACATTATCGATTGTGTGCAGCTGTATTTCACTAATAGCTTCACGAATGTTGTCCTTTAAAGCGCCAATTGTCTCTGGCTTGTCGGCATAACACTTATCTTTGACGGCACCCCACAAATAATAGTCCGACGGAGTCAAATCGCAGCTCCGAGGTGGCCAAACGAACGACATCAGCTCTGCGGCTGATAATGCGATCTTCAAAAACAGGGCACAAAACATCGAGTGTAGCTTCGGCTGTGTGGCACGTAGCGCCGTCCTGTTGAAACCAAATGTTGCCAATATTCTCCTCTTAAATTTTTGTGAACAAAAACTCGTTCAACATGGCACGATAACGATCGCAATTGTCTGTAACGGCCACTTCTTGCTCATTTTCGAAGAAAAATGGCCCAATTAAGCCTTTGGACCAAAATCCGCACCAAACAGTGACTCGTTTTGGGTGCGTCGGCTGTTCAATGTATGCGTGCGGGTTTTCTGTGCCCCAAATGCGACAATTTTGCTTGTTTACATACCCGCCAAGATCAAAATGCGCTTCATCTGAAAAGATGATTTTTTTTTTGCAAATCGGCATCTTCTGGTGTAGGCTACTGCATGGCCAGCCGAGGCAGCCATATGAATGAAATTATTTTCCATTATTAACCGGAAGGATTGTACTTTCAAATAAAAAAAAGAAATTTGAGAAAGTCTTCAGTAGTTTTTTTTTAAAGTATTTAAAAAAAAAGTTATTTGGCGGACCCTTTAGTAGGCGCTGTGAGAATTGTCTGAGATTTATCACTCGATTCGGTCAAATGAAGTTCTATTGTTTTGAAAGTGAGTGAAATATTAGATCTTAAGTGCGGTGCATTTTTACTACAAAAGAAGGTGCATGCCAAGAGATAACAATGCTGAGCCACTGGGCAGTATATTCCCCTTCTGTAATATAAATGACACGTGAACACATTCTTGTTCATTCACCATTGCTGTCATCTACGCTGATATCATTTTGTTCCATCACTTTGTTCTTTAATAATGGTCACAACGATTGATGTCATTGTTTATAATTAAAGTTTTAAATACTATTTCAATATAATTAAAAACATTCGATTAATAAACAGGAAGTAATTTTAGGCCAGACAATCTTAATTGTAACATATGTACATGAATTTATATTTTTAATTGCGTTATTTAGTTAACTGTGATTACATTAATTAATAGCGAGTTTAATGCTTTAAAACCCTACAGCAGGCACTTCCGTACTTTCGCAGTTGATAACGGCCATTTTGTTGAAGCTTCATCTGTCAAATTAGTTGTCATTTATTCAGTCTCTTCTGCCAAATCACCATGGACGAATATAGCATTGAATAACAGTTGGATTGATAGCTTTGATACCAAAAGCTCACCTGAGCATGCATAGCGGCCCGTTGTGACGCCACAGGTAAACACAGTCCCTGTAATGAGCGAGTTCCACCAAACTAGGGAAGAAGTTGGTCAGCGCAAGGGCTGCACATTAAAATCACGACTACCCTACGCTTGAAAACCATCACGTAAGTTCGATAAACAATGCTACATCCTTGACATCAATGAATGATAGATCCGTCAAGCTGACCAGGATTGGAGAGCCAAATAACCTCGCAAAAGATGGGCATTGGCAAAGAAAGTGCATAACAGTCTCCTCTTCCTCAGCGGATTTGCACCCACGGCAGAAGTCATTAGATGGGAGCTGCATTCTTTCATTTATGTTCAGGCAACGAAATACGTCACCATCCCAATCGGTTTGTCGCTGGTGTTCTCCCTCTAGCGTTTAATTGCACTGTCGTGGTTCAAGGAGAATCGTTTATCTTTAGGTGATCAATTATTACGAATCATTCTGGCTCAATGATTTATACGTTGCTATCAATATTCATTCTGATTTTATCGGCGATTATGTTCGTGCAACGAAATACGCCACCATCCTACTCGGTAAGCTGCGGTTGTTCTCTATTTCACGTATGATTGTACTTTCGTGGTTGTACGAGAATCTTTTATCTTTAGGTGATCAATTATTATGACTCATTGTGGCTCAATGATTTATACGTTGCTATCAGTATTTATTCTGATTTTATCGCCATTTTACTACAATTTTTTTACGTTTCATTAGCTTCATCTTTAGTTAGGTTTCAGAGATGTCTGTGGCTGACTATGTTGCGCTGAAATATCTCTCATATGTTTCTGTTGCAGGCTACCACCTGCTGTTTGACGTAATGGTATTTGGGTTAACTTTGTAAATGCAATGAGTATTCTAAACTGTTTACATACATACATTTATACACAATTGGTCATTACAACCTTTCAGTCAGGATTATGGACCTAGTTTCTCACACCACTTATGTTGTGTGTATTAATTTTATACATGAGTGGCAGGATTTACAATTTAAAGTCGTCTCCGAACGACAGATTTTCGAGAAACTTTTCATGGCAATTTTATTTACTCTCCGAGTTCTTGCCAATATTCTGCTGAGAGGAAGACGCCGTTTTGATGTCTGACTTGGGGTTTGAACCGTGGCCTTACATCTAGTAAGCCAATACCTACTAGACTACGGCGACTCAGTCTACAAACTTGCGTATATAATTGGTATTTACAACTCTTCCGTCGTGATTACGACCTGGTTTCTCACACAACTAGTTTCTCACAGCACTTTGTTCTGTTTCCTTCTCGTATCTTCTCTAACTTAACATTTATAGCTGTTTGTGTAATTCTATGTACCGTACCATACGGTGTGTGTATTATTGTTATTGGCGATTTGTCTTATTTCCTTAGTTTCGCTGAGGTTGTTTTGATCCTTTTTGGTTTGTTCCCTTCTCGTATCTTCTCTTACTTAACATTTATAGTTGTTTGTATGATTCTATGTACCGTACGGTGTGTGTATTATTGTTATCGTCTATTTGTCTTGTTTGCTTATTTTCGTTCAATTTGTGGTGATTGATCCTCTTTGTTTTATGGCCTTCGCGTATCTTCTTTTACTTAACATTTATAGTTGCTTGTGTAATTCTATGTACCGTACGGTGTGTGTATTATTGTTATTGTCATGTTTGCTTATTTTCATTTAGTTTGTTTTGATTCGCGTCTCAATATAAATTTTCTTTGTAATCAATGACAGCGAGGGTGATATGTTTGAGTAATATGATGTAAAACTAAACATCAGACCGTAGTATCTCAAAGAAATGTAGAAAACTAGCATTCTGTTGCCATATAAGTATATATGTATATTACATCGACATTTTTCTAATTTCAAATGAAACGCTTACACCTAAACTTTTAAACAAATTGAAATACTATACAGCAGATGTAAATGTGGTTAGAATGCCTTGTGGCATGTATAGTGAACAGCCATTTAGTTTTACAGCTCAATTTGCAAAGTGGCAAATGGAGGATTGGAAGGAAGCAAGATAACCAGGAAACATATGTGAATACATTTTCATTTAAGTCTACAAGATTTTTTGCTTTTCTTTTTTCTTATTCAAAAACTTTTCTCATTTAAATTGTTTCAACACCATTGTACCGACAATATTTGGGAATAAAACATTTTTGCATGTGTTTACACAGGAAAATTTATGTATTTATAAATATGTATGAGTATACCAGACATTGTTTTCTTCTTTATAAGGATGTATCAGCATTGCGCAGTGGCCCTAACTCCTCTTATATTAAAGTGTTTCGTTTAAAGTGTTAGGCAAGCATAGTTAATTAGGAATGAATAACTTTGGGACAAAAATTAAGGCGGCAAAATATATTTGTTTACATTGCCTGTAAGTAGGAGTGGAGAAAGTGTTGTGTCAGTGGGTTCTTAATGGGCCAGGCATAGAAATTGAATGTATTGGAATGTATTCAATGTTTCTCAACTCAGTGTGAAAACAATTTCACTTCATCTGATCTACTTACCATTTAACCCATCTGCTTACCACTATATCCAACTGAAAATCGAATACAAGTTTCATAGATAAGAGTCGAACTCCTTTTTGAGAAATCTTGATTATATAGCTCTATCGATTCATTAGAGCACCGATGAAATACGCCTTTAGCTTCCCTGCTTTATAACGATTGTGGGATAAAGCCACGATTAGCCAACCGTCCATGAAATGTACATATGTTCGATTTTAGCATATTAAGAACAATGTAAATGCATACCGAAATTACATAATGGTTCGGTAAGCACTCTCACTGCTTTTCGTATTTTGAAAACAAGCGTGCATTTCGTTAGGTTCCGTGTGCATTTGGCTAACCGGGGCTTAAAATAATTTGTTACCGAATATTGCGTATGTTGATGTAGTGATTGTTCTTTATGTGGAGATTATCCGTTCTTTGGCTCGTGGATCGTCCACATTAGAAGACATTTTAGAATTCTATCCGTATTTTGAAAACGACAGTAAAAATCTGACACTTTTTTTCTTTTTTTTTTTGTGAATGAATCTCTGATTTGATGAAGTGTGGGAGATTTTGAAGATTTAAAAAAAGCGAAGAGGGCCGAAGGACTTTCAAATTTCTATTTGCACACAAAAACTTTACATATCGTACGACTTGTGTGATTGTCTGAATCCACCTTAAGTATATCGCTCTTTGAGTGTTTAATCGTTATTTTAATTAAAGTTGCAACACCATTCTTGTTTGAATAGAAATTTCAATTTTTTCTTGTCGTCTTAGTTAACCCCACTTGAGTCTTCTGAATAGTAATTTCAAAGCCATTGTGAGAATAAAGATTCATAGTAAAATTAATTTCAAACTTATTTTATAACTTTAGGACTCTCCGAAAGTCCTGAAAGAAAAAGTTCAAAACTAATTATATTTTCTATTGAAAAGTGTTATTGAATGGTAGACACACATACAAACTACACATTACTCTGACAAGGAAATCGTAAAACTTCTCTACATATGCGCACTCAAAAAAAATGAGAAGACAGATGTCGTTTCTTGAGGCATTAAAAAGTTTCATATCCAACGTATGATTAGAAGGGATTAGGCCTTACATTGACAATTTTTAAGGTTCTCTTTCTTTATGCAGGGTTAATTGTTCACATTCAGTGTTCAATTTACTTTTTGATTGTATTTTATTCATTTGTTTTCATAATCATAATAATCCTGTTCTAATCATGATACCAACATGGCTGCCTTCCAAAATGTTAGTTGCTTTGTGTTTGAACAAAGTATCGTGTTTCATAATGCCGCTGTACAAAATGTTTACAATGTATACTATTTTAAAACGTCGTCAATGTGTATTTCTAACGCGGTCAAAAAGCACTCAGGCATCGGATTTATAGTTGATGCATTATTTGGTAACTTTGCATATCTACGTAGTTTATATACAGTAGTAGAACTGCATACAAACTCTGTATTGATACATTTTGTAAGGCAGCCCATATGTATACTTCTTGCAACTCCTTCAAGACGTATAAAATATACGTATATGCACAAAAATATATACACAAGTATGTATATATTTATGTACAGTTTTATTCATTACTAAAGTAAATACCGAATACAAATGCTGAAGTAGAAAATTAAATTATTAAAGGCTCATGTGTACAATGCAGAATTGCTTACATTAAGGGTCTTAATTTCTGAAGAGGCCGATTGAGTAAGAAATTAAATTAAATTTTTTTAAGTATCTTAAAATGGAATGTCAGAAGTCGTCATAGTCTAGTAGGTAGTGTGTTGGCTTATTAGACGTAAAGCCAGTGTTCGAGCCCCAGGCCAGACATCAAGACAAAATACAAAAAGAATTTCTTCGGCGACTTCCTCTCAGCAGATTTCTGGCAAAAACTCTGAGAGTAAATAAAACATTGCCATGAAAAAGTTTCTCAAAAATCTGTCGTTCGGAGTCGACTTTAAACTGTAGGTCTCACCGCTCATGTATAAAATTAACACACACAACATAAGTGGTGTGAGAAACTAGGACAATGGGTCAATTCGACCTCCGGGTACTGTACTTGTCTTAATTGACAAGTACACGTCCTCTAACCTAACCCAACCTAGGGATTGTCATCGTTAATTGTGAAAAGTACTTGTTTATTTAGGATTTTGGGGTGATAAATGTATGCCTGAAATCTACTTTTTTAAATAGTCTGTCCTTGAGTCAAATTTTGGAACACTTTCTCCAGCATTTCGGCTGGTATCTCACCAATGGCGGCTGAAATATTGCTTTTCAATGCTGGTTCGTGTCTGTCTAGTGGGCTTTAAATATCACAGGATCTTAGCGACAAATAAACTGTTCCAGAACATGTGATTAATTGCTTGCTATTCAATTGGTTCATAGGATTCTGTTAGGTACGACATCTGGCGCCGCCTTTTTGAAATTACATGTCGTCGAAGTCCATTTTACGAAAAAAAAGGTCAGTAATCATCATATGGTTGTTTTATTTTTGCTGTAAAAGATATTGATGCTTTAATACAGCCTAGAGATACCGCTATTGCACAAGCTGTTAACTTAGCCTCTGGAAATCTGCATAAATCTCTGAGATCTGCATAATTTTTGAAAAGAAGGACTATTTTGTGGTATACAGATTGGTCCAGAGTATATCTTAAAATAGGAGCAAGAGCTTTTGATGAACGTTTGAAATATTCCGAGTCAACGGTGAAACTCGTGGCTATCTTTCAAGCGGAAGTTTATGCCATCGAAAGATGTGTTGAATTTAATTTGGGTATGAGATCCAAATGACAGGATATAGCAATACTATCTGACAGTTAGGCATTCATTCGTGTCTACGGCTGTTATGAGATTAAATCGAACACAGTATTGCATGGTCAGGCGGAGCTGAATCAGAAATGTACGGAAAATAGATTTATCTTCCGCTGGTTTCCCGTTCAATTGGAAATTCAAGTGGGAATAAACTCAAAGTCTTTCTGTGGGGCATATGTTTGGAAAGGTATTCTCAACAAAAGTGAAGGCTCTTCGCAAACCAAGTGGGATTGATGTAATCGAAATTTTTGATAAGAAATTATAATACTAGGAGATCTAAGTTATGCATCAGACTGTGCAATAATAACCTGAGGTTGGTCACCAGTCTCTTGGTAGCGATCTGTACACTCAGGTAGGTTCTGTGATGATGAGAACGAGCGGCATTAATGCATTCCAGAAGGAAAGTCTTGAGTATATATCAGATGCTAAACCGAGCAGCGTTCTGAGGTTTGTCAGGGCAATAGGCTTGAAGGGGACATTATAAGGATACCCTTTAAATTTGGAAGGAAGCACAATTGGTCTTACGGTCGCAGAGCTAAGACACCGCTTCACGAGGCAAAAATGAGTTACGTCTCTGAAGCTAATTTTTAGCCATAAAAATAAATCTTGTGTGTGAAAATAAATTGGAATTTAACTAGCAAAGACAGGAACCAAAAATATTCATTTTTTTTTCAAGTTTGAAAAAATGTTGCGCAGCAATTACATCCATGTTGTATCTGTTGCAACCTTACACACACTTACTATGCAAGACAAAAGAGATTTTCGTTTCTTTTCTTATATTTGCGATAAATTTAATATTATTTTTTAATTTCCGGATTGATTTGAACAGTCTAGTCATTGTCCTTTAAACACTTGACTTTGGGTTCACTGGGTTAGCTCGAGTAGATATGTGTGTTTTAATATATGTATGTATTTGCCCTAGTGTGAGTGTGTTATTTTGACATAAACCAAAAAGTATTCACTTGTTATTTGACTATTGGCCATATTTAAACTTTTAGCCAACTTTGATTCAAATGTAAATATTTTCCTTTATAAAACATGGTTAAATCAAACTACAGTGAGGCCTTATTTGACGCATCAAAAAAATTAATTTTTCAATAAAAAACATGCTGTACTAAATATTTGGCCGATTAACTGGGCCTAAGTGTAAGAAAATGCTCACATGTTTTGGCCTGAGAAGAACTGTTATTTTGCATTTAAAAGAATTGAAATGTTTTTCATTGTAAACACACAACTCCTCTTCGTATTTAACCACACAAAACCACACGTGTGTTGAATATTGTAATACTATGACGATGAAGGGAATTACAAGGCCCTGGGAAGGCCTTAAACGGTTGTAATAGCACAGAAACGAAATATATTTTATAACGAATAGGTGTTAATCCTCTTATAAGATATTTTTACGTTTTTACCTTTTAAAACGTTTAAAATATGAGCTCGTAGATTGTAAATAAAATAAAAATACATTTTTGTTTAGATTTAATTAAAATTCTTTATTTTTCGCACAATCGTGTGTGCCACTGTTCACAACTTGATGTAAACCACAACAATTGCGTTTCTTTGTTGTTCCTCTGTTTACACCTTTTGCATAAACAATAACAATTACTAGACAATTGTTCGACAGTTCTTTGTAACGGAGACCTTCAAACCACGATTACTCTCTTCAAACACACCGCGTCATCACACAAGACTAACTTAACTTTTGTCTTGCTTTTTATATGGCAGAGTAAATAGTCTGAGGAATGTTCTCCCTATAAATGTATACATCGTTGTTTACATTCATTATTGTTGTTTGTGTATTTTGTTTACATTTATTCGTGTAGTGTTTGTTGATGTATTTTTGTTTACTTGTTTACCATTTCTTTTTTGTTGTTGTATTTTTGTTTATAATTTATTGTTGTTGTATTTTTGTTTATAATTTATTGTTTGTTGTTAAGCGATGTAAAAGCAGCAAAACACCAATATCTAGATTCTTCATTTTCGCAACAATATTTTATATTGCAAGGCCCCTCGAAAGTCCTGTACATATTTTGTTCATCACCATTTTAGCAGGCAAAAATAATTCTCGTAATTTTAAATGTTTCCAGACACATGTACAAAACATGTGATTTGTCTTGTATATTTATTGACACAGAACTTAAAACAAATGATGCTTCGGAATTTTAAAACTGAGTTGGCTTGGAAAGGTCCTTTGTCTCACTTCTTCTCAGCTCTCTGTACAAGCAATACAACGAAGCCAATATCTTTTGAATGCGCAGAAGTTTGAAATATTAAGGCTTCTGTTGCCATTTAAAACTATAAGCATGAAGGGTTTAAGGATATTTTCGTTTATCCTTTATTTTTAGTGGTTCATATACTGCCGTTCATGTACATTTTTTTCTTTTCTGATTGTATGCAGTTGAGTAAATAATTAAACAATTACAACCATTTTTTTTTTGTTGGTTTTGTTTATTAATGTTAATTTATTTTCAATTTTGTTTGTCCGCAAATTGTGTTTCTAGTTTTTTTTTCCTGTGATAACGATAAATTTATTTAATGGCGGGCCATTTATAGCAGCAAGAGTTTTAATTGAAATAAATTTTTAATATTTCATTTCTTCTCAACGTTAATAATAAAATTCTACATAAGAAAAGAGATACAAATTATTCTAAAAAAAAGAAATAGTTTGCAAACAGAAGCTTAAGAAAGATTACTTTCCACTTCTATTCTATTTTATTTTATTTTATTTCGGAAACAGCGACATTTTTAAAACACTTTGTAAAGTTATTTTTGATTTATTTTAAAATCATAGTAAAGCATGTTTTAACTTCTAAGAAAAATTTGGTGGCCTGATAGACTAAGAGGTAGTGTGCTAGTCTACTAGCGTGAGTGTCATGGGTTTGATTCCCACCAGAGACTCTGGTCGATTACATTACACCGATCAAAAGGTCTATGTTACTCAGCTAATTTGTAATCATATTCTAATAAATAGACTTCTAAGTAAACAATTCATTCACTTTAATTTGTTATTGGTTCGATACGAGTATGCATTTACGGTGTATCGAATACAGGCTTTGAGGGAAACAAATCGTATCACATACGTACATAATTGGTCATTACAACCCTTCAGTCAGGATTACGACCTAGTTTCTCACACCACTTAGGTTGTGTGTGTTAATTTTATACATGAATGGCGGGACCTACAGTTTAAAGTCGACTCCGAACGACAGATTTTTGGAGAAACTTTTCATGGCAATTTTTATTTACTCTCAGAGTTCTTGCCAGAAATCCGCTGAGAGGAAGTCGCCGAAGAAATACTTTTTGTATTTTGTTTTGATGTCTGGCCTGGCATTTCAACCCTGGCTTTTCGTCTAATAAGCCAACACACTACCTACTAGACTACGGCGACTTCAAATCGTATCAACATTAAGATACTAGACGGAGTCTTGCTTAACGCGTAGTTATTCTACAGGAGGCCTAACATATCTTATGTATATTGAGTAAATCGCAATAAACGGCTTTATTGATCTCAATATTTCACATAAAATGTCAATTAACTTATTGCTCAATAACTTCATAAATTGTTATAATATTGATTAAAACTTGAAATACAGCACTGTCATGCACAAGTACGTTCAGTGAGCATATTACAATTTTCCGAACACTCTATTGATATTTGACAACTCAAATATCAACAACGACAAAAAACAAAATAAATAACGATTAAGACAAAAACAATGTTGTTGAAACAATCAGCTGTTTTGTTTACCAGCTGTCAAATGAATATTGAATAAGCAGCTGAACTGCTTACATTGTTATGTCTAAACACTTAAAATATTGTATACAATAAACCGAATATTGACTCAATAAAAGTGCATGTTTGAACATAGTATTATTGGCATGGTGGATTATGATGAATGTGGTTAAGACATCGCAACGATGGAACCTTTTAAGCTTTCCTAAGCTGAAAATGTTAATATTGAAAGGAAGGCACCATAACTATGTATATTATATAAAACTATAGAAGTCGCCGTAATCTAGTAGGTAGTGTGTTGGCTTATCATCCTAGCCCATACATCTACGAAATTTGAAAAAAAAAATTCTCTCGGCTACTTCCTCTCAGCAGTCTCCTGGCAAAAATTCTGAGAGTAAATAAAATTGCCATGAAAAAGTTCTCAAAAATCTGTCGCTTTGAATCGACTTTAAATTGTAGGTCAAGTCACTCGTGGCTAAATTAACACACACAGCAATGGCGGGAGAAGCTAGGTTGTAATCCTGACTAAAGGCTTGTAATGACCAATAAAGTAAAAGAGCCTGAAGGCACAATTAAAAGTCTTATTTCTTCTAAGAGGTGGGCACTGGAAGAAGCTTTTACAAGGTTTAGATTTTCTACAGATTTTCTGCAGATAGGCTGGACACCTTGAAGCCTATGGTCACTCGACTTACCTTCCTTTATACATATATTGTTTCGTGTTTCTTTTTTTTTCCTATAAAAAAGATAAAATGGCCTGCAAAGATGACACTCTGGGATTACTATTATTGACTTAATTCATAAACGTGAACGTTTTGCATTACTTTTTCCATTACATGGCTTCAGTAAACGTGACTGACTGAAAAGGGAAAACATTTTTGTGATCAGTGAGCAATGAATGCCTGAAATCTATTTTTTAAAAGTCGTGGCTAAGTTGCGGGTGGTCTATTCGTGAGCCAAATTTTGGCATACTTTGTCCAGCATGAAGTTGCCGTAGTCTAGTAGGTAGTGTGTTGGCTTATTAGACGTAAAGAAAGGGTTCGAGCCCCAGGCGAGACATCAAGACATAATACAAAAAGTATTTCTACGGCAACTTCCTCTCAGCAGATTTCTGGCAAAAACTCTGAGAGAAAATAAAAATTGCCATGAAAAGTTTCTCAAAAAAATCTGTCGTTCGGAGTCGACTTTAAACTGTAGGTCCCACCACTCATGCATAAGATTAACACACACAACATAAGTGGTGTGAGAAACTAGGTCGTAATCTTCGCTGAAGGGTTGTAATGACCAATTATGTATGTATGTATGTGAATTAACTATTACTTGGCTTTAGTAAGCGCGATTAGCTCACATTTGATAGAGTTTTCTAGAGTTGTTGTCTGCATAAATTCCTCCAGCTATCAGTGATACACTACATTGCTAAGTTATCTCTTTTTGGGACTTTCCTTCTAATTCGTACATATTTATCATTTCTTTTGTCAGACCATAGCACGTTGCTCCACTTATGGTATCATGGTTGTCTCATGGCAAACTCCAATATTTATCGGTAATTCTTATTGAAGAGAACAATTACTTTTCAAAGACTGCTACCATTAATCCAGTGTCCTTAAGTCAGACGTGTACTGAGCTAATTTTTTTAAAGCTCACTTTTAAGATCACTTTTAAGATCACTTGAATTAGTTGTACCACACGATTCTTCCTCTACACGTTGCTTTAAGTGGATTGCAATAAATATTTTAATTTTGATGAATCAAAGATGAAGTCTTTGAATGAATTGTGATTAACGTACACTTCACTTTACTACACTTTACACATTACATACATACATACATACATACATAATTGGTCATTACAACCCTTCAGTCAGGATTACGACCTAGTTTCGCACTTTACACATTGAATTCCTTTAATCACACAAATAAACTTTTCATTAAGGTGTCCTTATTATTTCTTTCATACGAATTTACTTTCTTTGTTTAGTTTTCAGCGAATAAATTTGTATTTGTTTGTAACAATTTTACAGTGAGTTGCAACACTAAACGCACAGTAAACACAATTTGTTGATATGTTACTGTCCCTATTATTTCTTTCAACACTGTATAGCCATAGAGTACATAAGCATTAACGTATTTTATGGTTAACAGAAAATAATTTCCGTTCATTTTGTTGTTTGCGGTTTAGAAATTGATTTCACTTCCAAATAAAATTCAAATAAATTTCAAATTTAAATCAAATTACACGATGCGACAGTGAAAATACACCCGAGTAGCTGCATAGTCTAAGGTTTTCACTAGGTTGAGTAGAACTCAAAAATACTTTTTTTTATTTTTCTCGAATACTCCAAACTTGTTTTAATTTGGCAAACACGGGTTTTTTTGACCTTTTCACACAAAATTATTGATTACCTAAATATGTATGTTGTAATGTATTTTAAAAATCGAAATTTTTTATAAAGAGGAGAGATTAGTCTTTAAAACGGTATACATAAACGTTTTGTTCAAACTTATATGTTTTGAGTTTTGATGGGGTAAACTTGGAAAATATTATTTTTTTCTTATTTTTTCAAGTTTAGCCATTCTTAATTGCAAAATTTAATTAAAAAATATAAAATAATCGATGACTACTTGAAAGGGCATTATCTTGTGAAGAGATTGACACTTTGTTTGATCAAATCGGACAAAAATTACCGTAGTTATAATTTAAATAGTAACAGTTTAAATAGTTTAAAAATAACAGTTGTTTTATATTTTTTATATATGTCATCTTATCAAATGAACTTTTAGTTCAAAAATTTTCAAAAGTTTTGATGAATCTTGATTGTTTATCGCAAAATGTGTCAATTAAACGTTTATACGACTACCAGAAGTCGGCTAATATTTGTGTTTTTTTGCAAATATTATTATTTCGCTTTGCACAAACATTGTTAAACTTCTGGTGGTCACTCAAACGTGAAATTGACACATTTTGTGATAAAAAATCAAGATCTATCAAAAATTCTGAAAATGTTTGAACTAAAAGTTCATTTGAAAACATGTATGCATACGAGTATATGAAAAATATAACTCGACTGTTATACTCTTTAAATAATAACTACGTTAATTTTTGTCCGATTTGATCAAACAAAGTGTCAATCTCTTCACAAGATAATGCACTTTCAGGATGTTATCACTTATTTCATATTTTTGAATTAAAGTTTGCTACTATCAACGGACAAACTTGAAAAAAATGGAAAAATTAGCATTTTTCAAGTTTACCTCATCAAACCGCATAGCATATTAAGTCAAATAATATACATACATATGTATATCGTATTAAAGGCCCATCCCTCTCCTTTCTAATAAGGTTTAAATTTTGAACGTGGGTTTGGAAATATTTGTGTAATCAATAAATTTGTGCTTAAAGTCCACAAAAACAGTTTTTGTCAAATAAAACAAGTTTGGAGGATTCGAGAAATAAAAAAAATTTTTTTGTGAGTTCTACTCAACTAACTGAACAACTTAGACTATGTATCGGGTGCGCCATCTAACGTTTTTTTTCAACTAGTGCTTATTCTGTATACGCTTAACCAACGCTGGGAAATATTGCTACATTACTTTGAAAATCATGGTAATGTTGCAGAATGTGTACGATAATTGCGTACGGATTTTGGAAGAACAGAAGCACCGTTAGCTCCGTATGTTCGTTAGCTTGTGAAAAAAGTGTAAGAAACTGGCATCCTCATCGATAAACCAAAGCGTGAAAAGCCAAAAACAGTGCGTACACCCGAGAATATTGCTGCTGTGGCAGAAAGTGTGCGTGAAGCGCCATCAACATCAATTCACCGTCGTTCTCAACAATTGAACATTTCGGAGACATCATTGAGACGAATTTTGCATAAAGACCTTGGTATGACGCCATACAAAGTCCAATTGGTTCAGGAGTTGAAGACAATTGACCGTCCAATGCGTTTTCGCTTCGCTAAGTGGGCCTGCGGTCGACTTATAGAAGATGCTAATTTTGGCAAAAAAAAAACCATCATTTCAGATGAAGCTCATTTTGATTTTGGCGGTTATGTAAACAAGCAAAATTGTCGCATTTGAGGCACAGAAAACCAGCACGCATACGTTGAAAAGCCGACACAACCAAAACGATTCACTGTTTGGTGCGCATTTTGGTCCGGAGGCATAATTGGGCCATTTTTCTTCGAAAATGAGCAAGGAGTGACCGTTACAGTCAATGGCGATCGTTATCGGGCCATGTTGAACGAATTTTTGTTCACAAAAATTGAAGAGGACGATATTGGCAACATTTGGTTTCAATAGGACGGCGCTATATGACACACAGCCGAAGCTACACTCGATGTTTTGCGATCTGTTTTTGAAGATCGCATTATCAGCCGCAGAGCTGATGTCGTTTGGCCACCTCGGAGCTGCGATTTAAAACCGACAAGCCAGAGACAATTGCCGCTTTAAAGGACAATATTCGTGAAGCCATTGGTGAAATACAGCTGCACACAATCGATAATGTGCTTAAAAATTGGAACGATCGTGTAGGCTACTGCATGGCCAGCCGAGGCAGCCATTTGAATGAAATTATTTTCCATTATTAATCGGAAGGATTGTACTTTCAAATAAAAAAAAAGAAATTTGAGAAAATATTCAGTAGTTTTTTTTAAAGCAGTTTCAAAAAAGAAGTTATTTGGCGGACCCTTTAGTTACTCGGGTGTATTTAATTTTTGCATTTTGTCGCATAGTGTTATTCATAAGTACACATATACGTACATACACAAAAGTGCGTATATTTAAATACCATTTACTGTTAACAGTTATTGTTATTGTTATTGTTGCTGTCACTGTACTTTATGTTTACGACCACAAATAATGATGTGTGACCACATTATTGCCATACAACTGAACTAATTTTGATTATGCAGCAGCAGCAGCAGCAGCAATATCTTGTGGCTCGTTTTCATTTGTACGTTGCCAACCACAATAATTCTCTTATTTTGCACTTAAAAAGCCACATGAACCTTAAACTGCATGAACATTAAATTACAAAATTTTATAACTCTCGGGTATTTGTGTTAATTTGTTTACATTAGAATATAATCTTTCCAATACATTGTTGTTGTTGTTGTTGTTAATGTTTCAGTTGTTGTGGCAACAACACATGTGGTTGTTGTTGTTGTAAGTAAATATTTAGTGAAATTTAATTAAAAACACTTGGACACCCACCTTACAACAGTGAAAGTATAAAAGAAAACAAAATCCATTTAATCTTAAAAATGTGTAAGAGAGAGAGAGAGAAAGAGAAAGAGAGAGAGTGGGCTTAGAAAAAAGGAAAAAGTGTAATAAATTTCATGTTAGAAAAGCTTATTTAGTTATAATGTTCTTGTGTTCTTGTTCTTATTGTGAAAAAAAAAGAAAAAACTTTTTCAAACACAGCTAAACTTTTTTGTTTGTTTTCTTGTTAAATTCAATAAATTAATCTGTAACTACTACAGCAAATGACTCTTAAGTTTTATTAATATTGAGTTGTTGCCTTGTATTGTTATTGTTTTTGTTTCTGTTGTTACGAATTACGAAAGTTTTTACCTTTAAATGGACAAGTAAGTTGTAAGAAATTCTTCGAAAATATTTCATTTCATGTGCCAAAATAATTAATAACTCCAGCAATAAAATGAATGAATGAAACGAAAAAGTTTGTTTGAATTCTTTAGGAAACTTGGTTGGTAAATTTAGTACATAAGTCTCGATACTTTGTTAGTCGATAAATAACATCAAACATTCCTTCTCTAGTTCAATACATACTTATTTACGAAGAGTATTAAGAGTGAGGACTATTCTTATGTGGAACACCCTTACTGCAGAGGTCTTTTCTAGCACTTATAATATTGTTGCGTTTTTACCTTTTTATAAACGTTTAGAATATGAGTTCTTTTGTGTGCCACTATTTACAACTTGACGTTACAACAACAATAATTTGTTTAGTTCGTTATACTTCTTTGCTCACACCCCTTGCGTAAGCAGTACCACTTTACTTCGCACGCTACGCGTCTTCACATAAGACTGACTGAATTCTGAGTTGCCTGCTTTGTCTTACATTTTTATGTGCTCACATAATCAGTCTGCTGAACGTTCTTGAAGTAGAACGTTCGGGGTTTCGCTTTCTCGAGAACTCTATCGCTACTTCATTGTTGTTTGTGTACTTCGCTTACGTTGTTCGTTGTTGCTTTCTTTCTCACTTGTCTGTCTCCTTTTCTTTCATACTTGTTGTTGGTATATGCAGGCAAGTTCGTTGTATTTGTTAGTGTAGCGTTTGTTAATCATGTTGATGTTAAACGATGTTTCCATTTTCGTAACAATATATGTATATGGCTCAAATCTAATGTTCACAAACATTATTGCCTCTTTCCTCTTTCCCACCACCTATTTTTATACACAGCATGAGTAGGGGCCATCCCCCGATTGTTGGTCTTAAAAGAGAAATTATGAACAAACTAAGTCGTCGTAGTTCAGTGTTTAATGTGCCTTATTAGGCTCCGATATCTCTAGAAAGTTTCTACCAGTAGTCCTCTGGCAAAAACTCTCAGAATAAATAGAATTTTTATGAAAAATTTCTCAAAAATCTATCGTATGGACTCGACATTAAAACTGAGGGTCCCCGCCACTCCTTTATAAAATCAACACACATAATTATTGGTGGCGTGAGCAGCACTAAGTTGTTAGCTACAGTTTAAAGTCGACTTCGAGCGATAGATTTTTGAAAATCTTTTCATGGCATTTTTATTTATTCCCCGAGTTTTTGCTCGAAATCTAGTGAGAAGAAGTTACCAAAGAAATATTTTTTCTTATCTTGTTTAGTTTGGTGATGTCTGACCTGGGGTTTGAAGCGTGGCCTAACGTCTAATAAGTCAACACACGGCTGCACCAATTTCCTCTTATAAATACAAAATTAAAGACTGAACGTAGACGAATATGTGCGCATTACCGCTACTGTATGTTTTTCTTTTTGCCCTCTGTTCTATATTTCTGAAAGCGATAATAATTTATTCCCTTATTCCCTATTGAATTTCCTCTTAATGCCTTATTTTATTCCCCACCCGAAGAGAAAAATTGAAATTTTTTTCTTTAATTTAAAGTACAAATCTAACAACGATTACAGCGGTCGGTGCTGCAATTAATTTTAAATATTTTTCCATTTGAGTTTTCTATTTTCAATTTCCATATATCAAGAGACCTTTGTTGTTGTTGCTCTTGCCTTGCCCTGAACCTCTTATTGTAAAGTGAGGCAAATTATTAACGTTTATTAACCAGCATTATGCCTGTTTGACCTTTTGTTTCCATTTCAAGTATTTTCATTTGTTCAATACATTTTCCTTCTTTTGCATACAGATTTTGTGACAGCAAGAGAGAGAGAGATAGACCAGAGGAAGAGCAACAGCAACGGCAACGGCAGGGACAGAACGTATCATTTACAATTGTAATGACCCTTGAAAGTAAAATTTTAGAATAAAAGCCCAAAATCAAACAAAACAGAGAAACAAAAAAAAACCCCAAATAAAAGTGTATTAAAATGAAACAAAAGGAAAAGGAAAAGTTCTTCGTATCCTTTTTGAAACTTTCTCGTCTTCATGCTGATAATAATAATCACAATGATGATAATGATTATCATCATTAGCTGCTGTTGTTTGTTACAATTGTTTTCAACAACCTTTTGCAAGAGTGTTTCCATTGGCTGGCTGGCCTGTGGAATTGTTTGTTTGTTTGTTTGTTTAAATCAAGAAATACTTGTGAGTGTCCTTATCATTGTTTTAGCCTTTAAACGTTAATACTGGCTGGCATTTGTGTGTGTCTGTGTGTGTGCATTTAGCCTTAAGCTTTCGGCATTTTATTGAAATCTACTTGTTTTTTTCCAAGGTTTTTTTTTATTAATTTTGAATTTCATTGTTCATGATTATAAATTAATGAGTTTTGCCAATATTTTGAAAACTTTCTCTTGTTTTTCTTGTGTTTCGAACACAAAAGTTAGGATGCTAAACTAAACTCATTCGCAGCAGTCTAAACAAATGATAACAAATGTTTACCAAAAGTTGTTTGCTGCAGCATTGGGTAAAATGTGAGATAAATTATTAAATTTGTATGAATGAAAACTTTCTGGGGGAGCATAATGGGGAGCATAATGAAGATTAAACAGACTTCTTAAATTGTTTTGAATCAATAATGGCTCTTATCTTGTTTGACATTCTCTGGAAATATTATTAAATTCACTTCGAATCCATGGTTTGTTAATATTTTAGTTATTTGGAAATTATTTCTTTGGTCATTAAGACTAGGTGTTAGTATTGCTCATTACATCTTAAAGTCAAGGATTATAATGTATTGAAACTGACATCTGACCCCAGCTCAGACATCTCCAACAAGACGAAATATAAAAAATATTTCTTCGGCAACTTCCCCTCAGCAGATTTCTGGCAAAAACTCTGAAAGTAAATAAAAAATTGCTATGAAAAAGTTTCTCAAAACAAAAATCTGTCGTTCGAAGTCGTCTTTAAACTGTAGGTCCCGTCATTCATGCATAAGATTAACACACACAACGTAAGTTTCTAAAGAAACTGGGTCGTAATCCTGACTGAAGGGTTGTAATGACCAATTATGTATGTATTTATGTATATGTATGTGAATCTGATTTAAGACAATCTAAACTTTTCATAGGCAATTATAATGAAAATAGATTTGAGTCTTTCATCAAAATATGCAGTTATGGTAACAGGCCTTCGAAATAGGGAAATGTAAACTTAGACAACATTTGTGGAGAATAAGAATCACTTGAAGTCGCCGTAGTCTAGTAGGTAGTGTGTTGGTTTATTAGACGTAAAACCCGGGTTCGTATCCCAGGTCAGACATCAAATCAAAAATATGAGAATATTTCTTCGGCGACTTCCTCTCTGCAGATTTCTGGCAAAAACTCTGAGAGTAAATAAACCTCCATTAAAAAAGTTTCTCAAAAATCTGTCGTTCGGAGTCGACGTTAAACTGTAGGTCCCGCAACTCATGTATAAAATTAACGCACACAAGAGTGAGTGGTGTGAGAAGTTAGGCCGTAATCCTGACTGAAGGGTTGTAATGGACAATTATGTACGTATGTAAGAATCACTTCGAATCCAAAACACAAATTTTTAAATTTTTAAAACACCTGAGGTTTATCAGTATAAATGTGTAGCCTAAGGGCAGTTTAGTTATTCGTTTGATCGCCGTACTTTATACAACAACAACAAATATAATGAGTCTAGGAGTTATTTATAAGCAATTTTTAAAATCGAATTAAGCTTATCCGAGACACTTACTTTCTTGATTGGTCCAATCTTTTCGTCAGAATTATAACCTAGTTTCTCACGCCACCCATGTTATAAGTGTTGATTTTATTCATGAGTGGAGCAATGACCTACAATTTCACGTCAATTTCGAACTTCATAAAGCTTTTCATAGCAATTTTTATTTACAATCACAGTTTTTATTCATTTAGCTGGAGATGTCTAAGCTGGGGTTTGCCCCACGGATTTTCATGGAATAAGCCAACACACTACAAACTATACTACTGCTACTTCGATACTTTAAGATTTAAGCAATTCGTATCTGAAATGAACTACCGAATGAGGCAATGATTAATGAAAGCTTGCAGTTTCGCATTCGCAAAGAAGTACAGATTGTATATTAGCATTGGATATCCCTACTTAGTACTATGTTCAGATATGCACTTTTATTGTGTCAATATTCGATTAATTGAATAAAATATTTTAAGTGTTCAGGCATAATAATATAATGCTTATTCAATATTCATTTGACAGCTGGTAAACAAAACACTTTTTTGTCGTTGTTGACATTTGAGTTGTCAACAGAAAGTGTTCGAATAATTGTAATATGCTCACTAAACACACTTATGACAGTGCTGCATTTTAAGTTTTACTCAATATTATAACAATTTACGTATTTATTACGCAATTATTAACTGAAACTTTATGTGAAATATTGAGCTCAATAATGGCGTTTATTGCGATTTACGCAATAAAGGTGCATATCTGAACACCGTATTATTTGCGTAGATGATGGTTGTCAGCACCGCCATAATTTTTGAAGATGTCCAAATGCCCATAATGCCTTCTCAAGTCGAGTCCTGATGTTTGTATTAGCACCACCATCTGGGATTATTTGTCTACCAAAAATAAGTGAAATTTACACTTCAATAGGCCTACGTTCGAGAAGAATGTGACTATTGCGTGAGTTGTTTGCCCGGATGGCCTTTATTTAATTGGCATTGGTTCGCAAATGGTACTTTTCAGCACACATGTATGTGTTGGGCATTTATTATTGTATACGGGGTTCCGCTTCGCGCAAAGTAATATGATATTATCATCAGGTTGTTTAGGTGTTCCATACTAATTAGGTGCCAGAGAAAACCCGTGTTAATAGTGGAATCTATACTCGTTCGAAATGAGTAAATGGGTTCCTTATCCTTGTCGGATACCTGCAGCGATATTATTAGGGTCAGCCTTCCATGCAACGCTCTACTTCGAAATTCTATATACGGGGACTGCATGAGACGAACTAATTTAACTGGGAAATATTATTTGCATATGATAACCCCACAACTCGATTTCCAACTCAGAGATTTACAGAAGTTGCAGACAAACACCCATTGCGCTAAAGATGAGTTTGTGGAAATGGCGCTAGATTAGCACACATCACGGAAGCCGATCACAAAAATAGCCCTTGACAGAAATCCGTATGGAACGCCAAGCCATGGTTGGCCGAGAGGAATCTGAGAAAGAAGTGTGTTAGTAGACGAGATAAAATCTTTTGATGAAGATCTAAGCTGGAAGCAGGTTGAAAAGCATCTACTGTACTGTACTGTTGTACTGTACTGTTGCACTGTACTATACTGCGCTTCATTGCTGTACTGTAGTATACTATACTATGGTACCGCATTGTTGTACTGTATTACATTGTATTGTTGTACTGCACTTACGTATAAATAAATAAAAATCCCGTTTTTAAGTGAATCCAATAAAAAAAGTAATGCGATCAATAGCTTTCAAATAGTTTTCAGCTCCGGTTTTTTTTTATTATTTCTTGGCTCTCAATTACAAAAAAGGAAAACATATTGACTTTCGTATTTTATTTTATTTGATTTGATTTTTAAATTCAAAAATCATTCACTTCCTAGAAAAAATAACACAGTGAAAAGCGATTTCAATGCCAAATCGAAATCAAAGAAAAATATTTCTCTTCTCTGCTTTCCTTTGACAGCAAAACGTTGAATTCATGTTTATTGACTTTGAAAGGACCAAATAAAAAAGGACCAATGAAAAAGGAAATGAAAACGAATGAAATATGAGACCGCAAAGTATAGCAATATGAGTGAAACACATACTCGTACATATGTTTACATAGGTTTGTGTAAGTGATTGTGAGTTATATTTGATATTTTATCAAAATTCCTTAATATTGTTGTTGTTGTTGCTATTGCTGTTGTTGTCTTTTAATATCAATTTTCACCTCATCAAACAGCAAACATTTCTACTTGATTAAGTTTTTCTTTTTTTTTGTTTTGTTTTCGATCATATTTTTTTATTGCTTTTATTCGAACACTAAAACCAAGCATCCATCCTACCCCTCCCCCCCATTTTTTGCTCTTCTCCATTGCTTTACCACCACATGTGTAGTAGAATGTGATTTTATTGATAAAATCATTCAAAAAAATATCCTTTTTCTCCTTAAATGTGAACAGTAAAACGGGGAAGAAGCAGAACAAGAAGATGATGTTGAAAATTGCTTTCCATTTTTCGTTTTTTTTATTTCTTATTGACCAGTTTCTTATTCCTTTTGTTTGCTTCTAAATCGCCTGTATGGCTGTGTGTATGTGTGTATATTTATGAACTCTTACTTTAAAAATTTCTTTAGTAAGGAAAGCTGTTTCCGTTTCCTTCTTCTTCGTCTTCATTTATGGCCAACAGTAAAATGAAAAATATTAAAGGAAAACTAACAACAACAACAACAATAGCGATAAAATTATTGTTTGTTCACACATCTTTTCTTAATGTTTCTATTATTTCCTCCTTTTCTTTTGCTGTCATGGTTTTTTTCTGAAATAAAGCCTTCGAGATAAAAGAAAAAAAATTTTAAACACAATTATTACTTCATATAGGGTAAACCATAAAGAGCAATCAATGCGTGCAAATGTACATATACTTTTAGAGGAATTTGGCACGTTTTACTGTGCGTCTAGGAGTAGACGTCGATGTGTTTGTCAATTAAATTTCGTTCTTAGGTTAGGTTATGTTAGGTTAGAGGACGTGTACTCGTCAATTCAGACAAGTACAGTATCCGGAGATCGAATTGACCCATTGTACAACGTTCTCACACCACTTAAGTGGTGTGTGTTAATTTTATACATGAGTGGTGGGACCTACAGTTTAAAGTCGACTCCGAATGACAGATTATTGAGAAACTTTTTCATGGCAATTTTATTTACTCTCAGTTTGTGAGAGGAAGTCGCCGAAGAAATATTTTTTGTATTTTGTCTTGATGTCTGGCCTGGGGAACGAACCCTGGCTTTACGTCTAATATGCTAACACACTACCTACTAGACTACGGCGACTTCAATTTCGTTCTTAACTTGTGAACGTTAGCCGTTCAACTACGTTAAAAATTTTACATCAATTTTTTTTTCTTAAAAGAATTGAAATCAAATGGTCACGCTGATCAACTCTTTTTGGCTAATGGGGTTCATTTGAAACTTCGATGAAGAAACTCATTTCTGGTTAAATGGCCGATTATTACAAACCTTCAGTTAGGATTACGACCTAGTTTCTCACACCATTTATGTTGTTTGTGTTAATTTTACACATGAGTGTGGCGGGACCTACAGTTTAAAGTCGACTCCGAACGATTTTTTGAAAAACTTTTCATGGCAGTTTTGTTTTACTAGAAATTTGCTGACATCTCGTTTTGTTGGTGATGTCTGACCTGTGGTTTCACCTCCATTAAAATTGACTGTTTGGGTCGATTTACCAAGTTCTTATTTCTTTTAAAATTATTGCCTTTAGCGCTATTGAATGGGTATCTATTAAAATGGGCGTGACAGTGAGTGAGGGACATGAGGCGTATCATATACCAGATTACGACCAATAATTATACTTTCGAAGTTCTTAGCGAATTTGTTTTTATCTTTGCTCCGCAAAAATGATGTCAATCGGGAGATCAAGCATAGGTTCACTCTTGCCAACAAGTACTGCTATAGCCTCAATAGTTATTAGATTGGCAGAGACATCTCTCGTGCTACGAAACTAATTTTACACACGAGGTTTATCCTTTCCACGCTTCTCTATGGCACAGAAGTATGATGACACGACGCAGCAGCCTTGAGAGTATTCGAGAGAAAATTCTTGCGTATTGTCTTCAGTCCAGTGAGAATTGGCGATGATTTTCGCATTCGATTCAACAATTTTTTTTTAGATTAACACTCCGAAGATGAACTCCCACTTATTAAATGCATTGTGTTTGAATAACAGACAGATTGGTGAAAGGAAAGAGGGGTAGGGTGCGACAAATTTTAATTTGGGACATTTTTTCCCTTTTTTTGATCAGCATAACACCTTCGTCATTTGTTATTCTCGAGAATTGCTCTGTAATAATTCTCACTTTCTTTTTCTATTTCCGTTAATCATATAATGTCAACAATCAGACAATCACAAAACACCTAAAGATCCATGGTGGGGATAGACCTCACGGCCTCGGCATTTGAAGTTCAGCACACTACCAACTAGACCCTCGGGGCACCCAACAACGTCTTTGACAATATAGATGCTGTGCAGTGTGTTATCATCCAGTGGTGGCGCTGGTTTAGCGATGTCTTTCGGATTTAAGAGGATGTTTCGACAAGATAGGTACATGAAAGCGGGAATTAATAGAAGTGGACTCAGAGAAAGACTTTGTCTGCATTGTAAGGACCAAATCGAGGAAACCCTGTCATCTATTACTGAGAACAATTGGCAAAGACATGCAATAAGTAGAGGTAATTGGAATGATGTATTAAGGCAAGCCGAAATACGATATACGGGTTGTATTGCACTGAAAAAGAAGTCGCCGTGGTGTAGTAGGTAGTGTGTTGGCTTACTATTCGTAAAGCCCGGGTTCGTATCCCAGGTCAGACATCAAAAATGAAATATGAAAAAAAAAAAAATATTTCTTCGGCGACTTCCTCTCAGCAGATTTCTGGCAAAAACTCTGAGAGTAAAATAAACTGCCATGAAAAAGTTTCTCAAAATTCTGTCGTTCGGAGTCGACGTTAAACTGTAGGTCCCGCCACTCACGTATAAAATTAACGCACACAACATGAGTGGTGTGAGAAGCTAGGCCGTAATCCTGACTGAAGGGTTGTAATGGCCAATTATGTATGTATGTATGTATGTATTGCACTGAAATTTCAGTGACCCAGCTATAGGTTTGTTGTGTATTTTGTAGTGAAAATGTGAAAAAGACGTCGCCGTGGTCTAGTGTGATAGATAGTGTATTGGCTTATTAGACCTGAGGCAGACAGTTCAAACACCAGGTCAGATATCTCCAACAAGAAGGAATCTGAAAAAATATTTCTTCGGCGACTGCCTCTCAGCAGACCTCTGACAAAAACTCTGAACTTAAATAAAATTGCCATGAAAAAGTTTCTCAAGAATCTGTAGTTCGGAGTGGACTTTGAACTGCACGTCCCGCCACTCATGTATAAAAAATTAACGCACACAACATAAATGGTGTGAGAAGATAGGTCGTAACACACTGACTGAAGGTTTGTAATGACCAGTTATGTATGTATGGCTGCCTTCCAAAATGTTATTTGCTTTCTGTTTGAACAAAGTATCGTGTCTCATAATGCCGCTGTACAAAATATATACAATGTATTCTATTTCAAAACGTCGTCAATGTGTATTTTTAACGCAGTCAAAAAGCAATCAGGCATCGGATTTATAGTTGATGCATTGTTTGGTTACTTTGCATATCTACATAGTTTATATACAGAAGTAGAACTGTATACAAACTTTGTATTGATACATTTTGGAAGGCAGCCAAATGTATAATGACTTCTCATTTCACACAAATGGCTTTATGTAGTGAAAATAATTTTTTCAGGTTTAATTCGATCAAAAATTTTGTGAAAATTTCATTTAAGCAGCGCACCCTTTTGTATCTTAAACTATAGTGTCTTCAGTTGTGGTTTATTATTGAATTTATTTTCTTCATATTTTATGTCTGTATATACAGTATATTGCCACCGGACTGGGTGTTATAATATTTTTTAGTTTTTTTTGTAGTTTTTTAGTTTACTGCATGAAAAGCTGTTTGTTTTATAAATGAAGTGATAAATAATCGTTTATTGTGTTCACACAATCCAAGAAAATGTACGTACAAGATACATTGTTTTTGTTTTAAATTTAATGCAATTAAATAGGAATTTTTTGTTCCTTTTAAGGGTTTGAAAGCGAATCAATAATACTTCTTAACACAGAATTATTTATTTGTCTTGTAGGTTTTATCAAATAAAGAAGCACTGAGGGATGCATATGAATGAAAATGTTTAAAAGCTGGTGTTAATACAAATTGCTGGAAGTCCAAAGCAATAGCCTTTAATTACCACAATATTACAGCCCTTGACGATAGCAACAGCATTATTGAGACCATGAAGGAGTTCATATATGTATGTGGGCAGTCATTGTGGTTGTTTTGAGGACAATTAAATTTCTATGATGTCTTATGACATCTCCTCCATATTCCTTTAAACTGTTAACTTACAATCAAGAATCGATTCTTCGATTGTTTAACAATAACGATTAAAAATCGTTAACCAAAGTCTCTTATGTTTTATATTTAAATTGTTTATAAATTTCACTGAATTGTTGCATTTATTCACTTCATAAATATTGAAAAGAAAAAAAAAACTTACAATAAATTGCTTACAGTTGCACATGCATTTCACTTTGATTGTCATTTATTTACTTGGGGGTACGAATATCTTTGCGCTTCTCTTCAATTTCCTCTTGTCCTTCCCGCGCAACTCTACTGCACCCGTTCGGCTCTAGCTGACGGGTATACTGATATGGAAAATATTTTTATACGACACTTTTTTTCTTGTTGCCAACACTATAAATGGTCATACACCATCACTATCATTCCTTTCAGGCTACACTATCCATCCACTTAACAATCAACATTTCTTAGAGTCAACGCAAGCAGTGACATAAAAGTGTGCATTCGTTAAGAGGGAAAGAAAATTTTGAAATTAAAATTATTTTCTTGAATAGGATTCCTATCGATCGACATACATACATATATAATTGATAATACATACATATATACATTACTGAAGGCGGCTTGTCAGTTAGGATTACAACCTAGCTTCTCACACCACTTATGGTTATTGTTAATTTTATGTATGAGTGGCGGTACCTGCAGTTTAAAGTCGACTCCGAGCGACAGGTTTTTGAAAAACTTTTCATGTCAATCTTTATTTAACACTCAGAGTTTTAAATAAATTTTCCTTAAAGCAGAAGCATAAATCAAACTGAATTTGATTGATGGCGTAGCTTAATTTGGATTTGAGATTTGTATTTGGATTGTGGCAAATTCTATTGCATTTCAATGAATTCATTCTTTTATAGCTCATGTTTACCTTCTTGCTTTTTTACCTTCTGCTTGGTTGTTGGATAAACATCTTTTAAAATTAATGTCGTTTATATTAAACATGATGGTTAATACTATTCGCAGTTGGACTGTGTGTGTTCCCATCCCGTACGTGAATAAAACTCACGCAATGGCTTTCACGAGGGCAGACACCAACTGTGGACGCAACTGTGCAAACACTTTATGGTAGGGAGGTGTAGATGCGTTGGAATATTTTTATGGAAAATTGCAATGCAAGAGAAAAAAAAACATTGGATGCTGTTGCTGCAACAAGCAGAAGCGTCAATAGAAATAATTTAAAATAACAATTTGACAGCAGCTAGGGAGTGATAAGAAAAAAAAAGACAAATTCTGTAGAAATAAAAACACCTTAGGGTTCCAGAGGTGGTACTTAAACAGGAGGAGTATTAAATGCAACTGTAAGGCATGATTTAGAAGCCTATTTACCATGGATCCACTATAAATATTTGTCTTGACTACTGTGTCGTCTATGTCTCTGGCATTTTCTCACTCAACATTTTTATTTTCATTTCAAATGTTTGTTTATCGTTGACTGTTGTTGGAATGTTGACGGTTAACGTCTCTGCAGCTCAAATATAATTCCCAGTCATCAAGAAACACTTTTTCCTTTAAATGTTGTCAAATAGAGAATGCGAATGACCAAATATGTACACAAACATACATACATACATTTGTGCATATATGTATAAGCATTCCAAGAGTAAAAAAGAAAAACTGAAATAAAATTTCATCATTTTTTTCCAATGCATTCGGATTTTCTTGTATTTTTTCTGCTTGTTTTTTGGTTTAAATATTTGGCTTAAATCAATCAATCGGCAATTGTGTGTGTAATTTAAAGGTTTTCTTCTATTCCTCCCGTTTTCATGGTGTCTTTTGATTGAGCGTTTGGCGGATCTTTGAAGTGTTTGTTGAACTATTTTTGCTTGTTTTTCGGCGTCTTCTGTTATTCTTCTGTTGTTCGAAGCATTTCGCTATTTAGGGTTTTACTTTACCCGCCATATATTGTATACAAATATTTGCTTTTCTTACATCTTTTTATGTTTTTTTATTTCATTCTGTTCAGTTGCTATTGGCTTGAAATGAAATTCCATTTGACTGTGTGATAACATGTTGACGTTGATATCTTGTAGTAGTACCATACGTTACGTTAGAATATAGGGTTCTTGTCTAAGTTTTTAGGTTCTAAGAGTTTGTAGAAATAATATTTTTAATCCAGAATTAATGCTTTTGATTGTCAGTTTACTGGTAATAATTTGGGATACATGGTGATCTTTTTTAAATACTTAAATAGAAACAAACTTTTGAGATCACTTCACCAAATTTGACCAAAAGTTTACAATCGTTTTGAAGCTTTGTTTAAACAGGAAACTAAGGCAAAGTTTTATTTAATTTTTAGTTCAAGTTCGTCAAT
This sequence comes from Sarcophaga carnaria, assembly GCA_958299815.1. Taxonomy (NCBI): domain Eukaryota; kingdom Metazoa; phylum Arthropoda; class Insecta; order Diptera; family Sarcophagidae; genus Sarcophaga; species Sarcophaga carnaria. Next base: position 48,992,214 of record OY283151.1, read on the forward strand.
GTAGTCGCGCTCTCCCCTTTTGTTGTGTCTGGTCTGTGTAATTCCTCTGCTTTCTATTATACCCTTTCCTACATCCTCTCTTTTATATCCTATTCCCTCTATTATCCTTCCCTCTCTAAGGGCGTTGTACAATGGGCCAATTCGGCCTCCGGGTTTTGTACTTGTCTTAATTGACAAGTACACGTCCTCTAACCTAACCTAACCTTTAGTTCAAGGTTTTATTCCATCCATTAGCTGAATTGCGAGATTATTTCACTTACGTTTGATCGGTTTGAAATTTGTATGTCTAAATACGAAACTTAGCTAAAACTTACAACCCTTCAGTCAGCTTCTCACACCACTTATGTTGTGTGCATTAATTTTATACATGATTGGATGGATCGGGCCTACTGTTTAAAGTCGATTCCGAATGACAGATTTTTTATAAACTTTTTCATGGCAATGTTTTATTTACTCTCAGAGTTTTTTACCAGAAATCTGCTGGGAGGAAGTAGCCGAAAAAATATTTTTTCATAATTCATTCTGTTGGAGATGTCTGACCCTGGGGTTGAACTAAGGCCTTTTGTCTAATATGCCAACATACCTACCTACTAGACAACGACTTCGAAGGTGATAGTCAAATTGGCTTTTCATGTTTTTCTGCATTTAGCTGTAATATTAACACGTTGACTGTCGCAGCAATTTTCAGAAAACTTGCCAAGAAACGACAATTTGATTTTTTCACATTAGTGAGTACGAGATAACTCGTAGTTTGGCGCCCTAGAAGGGAACGCAATCTATGAGTTATCTCGGATTCGGCAGTCAACGTGTTAAGAAGTGAAGTCCTTACATAATTGGCTGTTACAACCCAATAGTCAGGATAACAACCTAAATTCTCACATCACTCATGTAGTGTGTGTTAATTTTTTTATTTTACTCTCAGAGTTTTTGCCAGAAGACTGCTGGGATTAAAAGATTTTTTCATATTTCGTTTTTGTTTGAGATGTCTGAGCAGGGATTTGAACCACGGGTTCTTGTCTAATAAGCCTACACACTTTCTACTAAACTGAAGCAAAGAAGTCAACTGCTTGACTGCACTGTAGTTCCAAACGGTTTCTGCACTAAGTTTAGCTTCTTGGCAATCAAATCACTACTTGTACTAGACGATTGCGATTGTCTTTCGATATTTTCAAACGATTTTTGCATTTTTCACACACATAATAAAAATTGTACTTAATTGACTTCATATTGGCAAAAAAAAGAAATTAAAAGTTTTCTGTAGCCTGAGTAATACAATTGCAATAATCTCTTCTGTATAAGTACTACTATGCCACGCTGTTGTTCCAAAACGTTTTTACAGACACCAACCGTAACAGACTTTTACTCCACAAGCATGCACTTGTTGATGTATGGTTTGCCTGCATAAAAAAACTTAAATTTATTTCTCTGTTTTTATGACTCCATATTCGTTTAATCTTTTTTTTGCGTTAATGTGTCTGCCCTTCATTTTAGTTTAACAGTGACTGGTTGTACATCACTGTCTGTGTCCATTTGACACATTAATGGAAATGTACAAGAAAAAAGAAACAAAATTTTGGTATTTATCGTCGGTCAAGTACATTGGTACAGTAGCCGAAATGCAAGGCAGCCTTTCTTTGTGTGGCAGTTGTAGAAAAGTTTTTTTTAATCATTCGCTAATAGTTATACTATGTTCAGACATGCACTTTTATTGAGTCAATATTCGATTAATTGAGTAGAATATTTTAAGTGTTCAGACATAATAATATACGCAGTTCAGCTGCTTAGTCAATATTCATTTGACAGCTGGTTGTTTCAACAACACTGTTTTTTTTCGTTGTTGATATTTGAGTTGTCAAATATCGATAGAAAGTGTTTGGAAAATTATTAAAATGCTCTTTGAACGTACTTATGACAGTGCTGTATTTGAAGTCTTAATCAATATTATAACAATTTATGAATTTATTGAGCAATTATTAATTCACATTTTATATGAAATATTGAGATCAATAATGCAGTTTATTGCGATTTACTCAATATAAGTGCATGTCTGAACATAATATTAGTGTCTCTTAAGTGACCTGATTGTAAACCATCAACCTCATGTAATATGGTAAAATTCGTGTTTGAAAACCTGGCCTGATGAATAACAAAAATCATGCAGCCAGATGTAATAGCAAAACTCTCCCTCTCTTCAGGCTGTGTTTGCAGGCGAAGTTCGCTAGATTAATACCCGCTTTATGCATTATTTTTATGACTGTTAGGATTTTTTGGAAAAAACTTTTTCAAGGCAGTATAATATTGGAACGATATTTAACAAATCTTGTTTGTAAAAGGCAAAACAGTTTGAAAGAAAACGAAATTATTTACCAATATTGGCGTAAAAAAATAGGCAATAACAAAAGCAACGTAAAAAATAAAATTTTAAATAATGGCTGCAGTGGAGCTTAGATTGATTTTAGTCAAACCACAATAGTATGGGGGGTCGTATGAAACTGCAAGGAGTTCAAATCGAATCAGAGAGTGCTTCTTCTGTATGGATTTTATTTTAAAAGTGCTTACAACTTCAATACTAACAAAGGGTCCGCCAAATAACTTTTTTTTTTTTGAAAATGGTTTAAAAAAAACTACTGAATATTTTCTCAAATTTCTTTTTTTATTTGAAAGTACAATCCTTCCGGTTAATAATGGAAAATAACTTAGCCTACACCAGAAGATGCCGATTTTGTTAAAAAAAAAAAAACATCCAGATGAAGCTCATTTTGATCTTGGCGGGTATGTAAACAAGCAAAATTGTCGCATTTGGGGCACAGAAAACCCGCACGCATACATTGAAATTTGGTGCGGATTTTGGTCCAGAGGCATAATTGGGCCCTTTTTCTTCGAAAATGAGCAAGGAGTGCCCGTTACAGTCAATGGCGATCGTTATCGGGCCATGTTGAACGACTTTTTGTTCACAAAAATTGAAGAGGAGGATATTGGCAACATTTGGTTACAACAGGACGGCGCTACGTGCCACACAGCCGAAGCTACAATCGATGTTTTGCGCCCTGTTTTTGAATGATCGCATTATCAGCCGCAGAGCTGATATCGTTTAGCCACCTCGGAGCTGCGATTTGACACCGTTGGACTATTATTTGTGGGGTGCCGTCAAAGATAAGTGTTACACCGACAAACCAGAGACAATTGACGCCTTAGAGGACAATATTCGTGAAGGCATTGGTGAAATACAGCTGCACACAATCGATAATGTATTTAAAAATTGGACCGATCGTGTAGGCTACTGCATGGACAGCCAAGGCAGCCATTTGAATGAAATTATTTTCCATTATTAACCGGAAGGACTGTACTTTCAAATAAAAAAAAAATTTGAGAAAATATTCAGTAGTTTTTGTTTTAAAGCATTTTCAAAAAAAAAAGTAGTGCAATGTCAATAAAATCCATTTAAATGTCATTCAAAATATACACAAAACTTTACAAAAGCTTTTGTAACAATGAAATTTTTTTTTTCTTGAAAGTTGATACATGCATATGCACGAGGGTAAACACAAAATTCGTTTAAAAAGGGGACTACTTTATAGTATACAGATGGGTCAAGAACGGAACTTGGAACAATAGCAGGGCTTTTTGGTCTCAAAATAAACAAATTCAGACCACAGGTATCTTGCAGGCGAAATTTTATGCCATCGACAGATGTGATCACTTTAACTTGGATAGGAGGTAAAAAAGACAGGACATAGATACACAAATTGACAGGCATGCCGCTATTCGAGCACTTAGCCCTTATAAGGCTAAATGAGGAGAGCAGGGAGAAGCTGAATCGGCTAAATAGAGAAAATCAGATTACCATCTACTCCCTGGGTCTTGTCGGAGTTCTCGGCAATGAGCAAACAGCTGACCACGCAAGAAGGTGAGCTTCCTTCCATACTATTGGTTGGGTCAGAACCCTTCTGTAGAGTGGGAGCGGATGTTTGGAAAGGTATGCTTAACGAAATGCACGATAAAAAGAACCAAAAACTCATCTCATACCAAATGAGTTTGAGGCAATCAAAACTTTTGTTGGGAAATTACAATAAGAGGAAAACTCAGTTATACGTTAAACTATCCAGGACTAACCAGTCTTTTGACATTAGTCCAGGGTTTTACGTGAGTTTCGCAATGACGGCATACCCCACAGTGCTCAAAACACGAGTGGAAACAATGCGTCTACCAGCGCCCCCACGCTCAGTGATGTAACCACATGACATGCATAAGCATATCACTGATTGCATCACCATACGTGAGTACCAATTCGAAACATTGCATTTGGACAAGACTTCCCTCTTGGTTAGGGGTACCGGTCTTTTGACAGTGTACTGTAGTCTCAGGGCACACTTATTCAAATCCCAACATTTTAATTCCCAATGAAAATAAATCATCATTCTTGCAGTCGCCGTGGTCTAGTAGGTAGTGTGTTGTCTTATTAGAGGCGAGGCCTCCGATCAAACCTCAGGTCAGATTTTTTCCAACAAAACAAAATATGGACAAATATTCCTTCGGTGACTTACTATCGGTAGGTTTTTGGGAAAAACTCTGAGAGTACAATAAAAATGGCATGAAAAGTTTCTCGAAAATTTGTTGTTCGGAGTGGACTTTAAACTGTAGGTCCCGCCACTCATGTATAAAATTAACGCACACAACATAAGTGGTGTGAGAACCGTGGTCGTAAACCTGACTAAAGGCTTGTAATGAGCAATTATGTTGTGAATGTGTCTTGGAACTGGTACGGCATTAATGCTAGGCATAGAATTGTCATTGTTGACACCGAGCAGCATTCTGTCATTTGTTAGGTCAAAAGGGTTGGAAGGAGACGTTATAGGGGAACCCTATAAAGTTGGAGGGCCATTAACGTAGTATTAGTATGACAATAAAAAAAATTTTTCCACTTTAGTTCGGTGTTCTTAGTGAGAACAGATAATTTTAAAACTACACTCGTTGTATGTGCCTGCGTTGATAAGAAATTGAAGCCATTATGTGTGGAGTGCTTTTTTTTTTATTAAAGTTTAACATTTTTGTTGTTGTTGTTGTTGTTGTTGTCAATGTATCCGTATTTTATGCTTTTGCGGAATTTTATTTGTCATGAATAAAAATGGAAAATTGGATGGAAAGTGCAATGCATTTGAAGTTGCCATTCACAATTTCCTTCAGGTCATAGTAGTTGATACTTGTTGAATTGTTTTGATTGGACTTGAGGAAAAAAAAGGATTCCTACTTATATGATCAACAGGATATTTTTAATCACTCTAATAACATATGGAAGAGCATTTTAAATTTATTTTATTTTTCTTTTTGTATTCTGATTTAATTTTACTATGTGTTAAATAGTAATTGAAATACAATTTGATGATGTCTTCTTAAGAATTATTACAACAACAACATACAGTGGGGTGCACAAATGTTTGTACTCTGAGCAATTTTAATTGCATAAAAATAAAACTAATAAAGCAACTCCAAAGTTTTTTTTTTGTTTTTTATTTAGTATTTAGTACTTAACAAAAGAATATAAAATTCAAAACTAAAGTTATCAAATTCTAAGAAAAAAAAAAACAATCAAGAGGTAAATAACTCGGATGTACTCCATTTTGCACCATTCCAACATTTTAGGGAATACGAGTATTTTTAATATTTAGTCTAAAGACCCTTGTTATGTAAAACGTCCTTTACGCGACTTGGAATGCTCTCCACCAAATTCTCTATAATTTCTTTCGGAATATTTGTCTATTCTTCATGAATCCGTTGCCAAAGCTCATCTAAATTGGTTGGGGCTGATCGGTACTGTCCCAACCGTCTCTTCACGATTGACCACAAATTCTTAATCGGATTGAGGTCGGGACTTTGTGCCGGCCACTGCACTAATTCTTTAACGATATTGGAGGTGTGTTTGGTGTCACCATCCTGCTGGAAAAGTACTTGTTGCGCAAGATAGGCGCTCTTGTCGACAAAATCGGGAAGATGTGTTTTGCAAAATTCCCAAATAATCTTTTTTCATAATATTATTGATTCTTTGCAGTGGTCCGAGGTGCCACAATGTAAAGCAACCCCATACCATGACATTTCCTCCACCATGTTTCACCGTTTCCTTAACATGGTGTCTTTGAATTCTTTCCACATGGCGGTGGCAGCAATATTGCTTACCATCGGACTGAAATCGGTTGAATTTTGATTCGTCTGATCAGATCACATGTTTCCAGTCATCGACTGTCCAATTTCTGTGTTTTCTGGCAAACTTTAACCCTGCCTTTACATTTTTAGCCGAAAATTCAGGTTTTTTCTTTTTGACTGCTGAGGTATAGCTAACATCTTTAAGAGCTCTACTTGCCGTCCATCGACTAACGGATTTCCCGATTGCTAAAGAAGCTCCTTTTGGTGTTCAAAATTTGTCCCTTTTCATTTTTTTACCATTAGATGAGCATCTGCGTTAGTTAGTAGTTTTTTACGACCTCTGATTAGAGGCTTAGGAACAATAGATCAATGTTTTTGGACTCTGATGACTGCTGGCTGACTAACTCCAAGTTGTTTACAAATTTCCCTCGTAGAATAGCCACTTCCAGTCAAAGCTACAATACTATCTTCAGTTGATTTCGAGAGTTTCTTCATTTTTTAATAGAAATTAATTTTTGTTCAATAATCTCGCTCGTTTTATTCAATAAAGAGCGTCCAAAGTACAAACATGTACTCATTTGTGCACCCCACTGTACATATGTATTTACTCCAACAATAATCATAAATATTTGAGTATATTAAATAATCTTCTCTCTGTTTATTTCATTTCAGGTAAGTTGTCCAGACAGATAGAGTTTTGTGAATATGTTGAAAAGATTGCTAGTTATGTGCACATATATGTACCATACCATGCCACACATAATGCCAGGTATTACATTTCAATTAGTTAAGCATTTAGACGTTTTGTGTAAGTATGTGTTAATTATTTACAAATTGTTTTTATTACTTATTATTGTTGTTGCTCTCATACATATGTGATTAATGCGAGAATAAAATTGTAAATGTGTTGCAATACAATGAATAACTGACTCCTTACATGAGTCTTGAGTTCAGTGCAGACGCAAGTAAATATTTTTGTTTAAATCTTGTAATAACTGAAATTACTAAGTATTAATTAAATTGCCACAAGCAATATTTTACAATAAACAATTTATTTTGTAAGAGATAGAGATTATCTCTCTCTCTCTGCTTTGATTAGTGTGTAGTCTTCTATGTTCTTACGTAACGAAATAAATATTTATTTTGGAGAAGTTTTCAAATTAAATATCTTAAATGTTTAAGGCTATAATAAGGATAGAATAAGGCAATAAGTAAACAAAAATAAATACTTTTCAATCAATAACAAGACTCAAAGCAAAGAGTATTTGTTTAATACGTACGAAAAAAAAAGAACGACTATAATATCTGTAGGCATCTGTAGATTCCAGCAGCATGTTTCTTATATCTAGCAAATATCCTTAAAGAAGCATGTCTTTCTGCGTAAATCTTCTTCTATGCAAGCTTCAAAAAATAGTTTAAAACAAAATTCTAAATTCAAGTTTCAATTATTTTTCATTGTTGTTGTTGGTTTGCTGTAAGTACATAAGTAATTGGTCATTACAACCCTTCAGTCAGGATTACGACCTAGTTCCTTACACCACTTATGTTGTGTGCGTTAGTTGTATACATGAGCGGCGGGACCTACAGTTTAAAGTCGACTCAGAAGAAACAGATTTTTGAGAAACTTTTTCATGGCAATTTTTATTTACTCTCAGAGTTTTTGCCAAAAATCTGCTGAGAGAAAGTCGCCGAAGAAATACTTTTTGTATTTTATTTTGATGTCTGGCCTGGTGCTCGAACCCTGGCTTTTCATCTAATAAGCCAACACACTACCTACTAGACCACGGCGACTGCACTGTGTTTTTTATTATTATTATTAATTTAAGTGTTCAAAGTAACAGTCGCAGTAATCTAGTAGGTAGTGTGTTAGCCTATTCGACGTGAGGCCACGGTTCAAATCCCAGTCCAGAAATCTCCAATAAAACGAGAAGCCAGCAGATTTCTGAGTATATAAAATTGCCATGAAAAGTTTCTCAAAAATCTGTCGTTTGGAGTCGATTTTAAACTGAAGGTCCCGCCACTCGTGAATAAAATTAACACACACAACAAAAGTGGTGCGAGAACCTAGATCGTAATCATTTGTCCTATCAAGGGCCTAACAACCACAGAGAAGATGCTCTATTGTCTCCAAATCCTTTTTATTATTAAATGTCCGACTATTAAAGATGCCCATCAGAATTCTGCAAAGAAACCAGTTAAGAATTCAGTTCCAGCGTAGAGCCCGTTCTAACACCTCTTTAGCGATAGCTAAAGGTCTGATTTATTTTTCGTTTCATTCGGCAAGCTGACGATAGCAGATTGGAAGATTAGGTTAAGCAAACTTCTCAACTAGAAAATGAGAACCTAAATTGGAAAGGAAATCAGCTTTTTCGTTTCCGAGAATAAATTCTTCGGGTTGTTACTTAACTACTCATTACAACTCTTTAGTCAGGATTATGAGCAAGCTTCTCACCATCTATTTTTGTAAGTGTTAATTTTATACATGCGTGACCATTAAACCAGCAATTATATTTACTCACAGAGTCTTAGCCTGATGGCTGGTAACAGAAAAGTGGCGAGAGACATATTGTTTTCATACTTCGTCTTCTTCGAAATGTCTGAGCTGGGGTTTGAATCATTTTCTCTTGTCTAACAAGCCAATACAATACCTACTAAACTACGGCAACTTTATGGTTATTAAAGGGTCCGCCAAATAACTTTTTTTTTTGAAAATGCTTTAAAAAACTGAATATTTTCTCAAATTCCTTTTTTTATTTGAAAGTACAATCCTTCCGGTTAATAATGGAAAATAATTTCATTCAAATGGCTGCCTCGGCTGGCCATGCTGTAGCCTACACCAGAAGATGCCGATTTTGGCAAAAAAAAATCATATTTTCAGATTAAGCTCATTTTGATCTTGGCGGGTGTGTAAACAAGCAAAATTGTCGCATTTGGGATGCAGAAAACCCCCACGCATACATTGAAAATCCGACGCACCCAAAACGAGTCACTGTTTGGTGCGGATTTTGGTCCAGAGGCATAATTGGGTCATTTTTCTTCGAAAATGAGCAAGGAGTGGCCGTTACAGTCAATGGCGATCGTTATCGGGCCATGTTGAACGAATTTTTGGTCACAAAAATTGAAGAGGAGGATATTGGCAACATTTGGTTTCAACAGGACGGCGCTACGTGCCACACAGCCGAAGCTACACGCGATGTTTTGCGCTCTGTTTTTGAAGATCGCGTTATCAGCCACAGAGCTGATGTCGTTTGGCCACCTCGGAGCTGCGATTTGACACCGTTGGACTATTATTTGTGGGGTGCCGTCAAAGATAAGTGTTACGCCGACAAGCCAGAGAAAATTGACGCTTTAAAGGACAATATTCGTGAAGCCATTGGTGAAATACATTTGCACACAATCGATAATGTGCTTAAAAATTGGACCGATCGTTTAGGCTAATGCATGGCCAGCCGAGGCAGCCATTTGAATGAAATTATTTTCCATTATTAACCGAAAGGATATTACTTTCAAATAAAAAAGGAAATTTAAGAAAATATTCAGTAATTTTATTTAAACCATTTTCAAAAAAAAGTTATTTGGCGGACCCTTTGGTTTTAAAAGAGACGCTTCAAATATGTAACACGTGTCGCCAGGAGTTGTTCTAATGAAAACAATGGTTCCTATAAGTTTCATTTAGTAGCAGAATCCTAACATCGTCTAGGCTTGAGTCATTTCACATGTGTTCTACCACATAGCATGCTCCAATCTAAATAGAGGCCGTCTATTTGAAAAATAATGGATTTCCTTATTTTGTTATAAATTATCTCACAGAAGCTAACAATAAAACAAACAAAAGAAGACGTATTTTTATTTGAATATCATAAATCATTACGAGTGTTAATTAAAAATTTTATTTCTTAAATTGCTTTAAAAATGTGTCCGATAGCATCGTAATTACGGTCTTTAGTATCGTTTTAGATAAACAGTTTTTCATTCTCTCTTCCTTTCTCTCTCTTTCTCTCCCTTGCTATTCATTAGAAATGTTTCAGCTTAATTTGATGTGGATTTATTATGACTCAACTTCTTGCTCACTGCTGCTGCTAGTCCAACTGTGAAGAAACACTCATTAAGTTATTATTCTTGTTGTTGTTGTTGCTGTTGTGCTAGTAGTTTTTGTCTTTTTTTATTCATTTTTTTTTTGATTTTTTAATTTCATTGGCTTGGCTTGTCTTGGCTTGGCTTGAATCGTTTTTGTCTTACCACTTTCGGTGGTGGACAAAGAAACAAAAATTCATTTTGTTGAGCGCTTTAACAAGTGAATAAGTGAGCGTCCGTCTAATTGAAACTGAATTCAATTTTGGACACACTCTTCTATGTTTTTGCTTAAGCTTGTGATTAAAAGCGAAAGATGATAATGCTGCTGCTGCTACTGGTGATAAAAATTAAGTTGTTGGCTGCTCAGTGTGAGTGTGTGTCGTACTAGTACTGCGTGTAGGATTACTTGACATTAATTGGTTCATTTTTGTTGTTTGCTTCTCTGTTTTTGTGGATTTTAAGTGTTAAAATTGTTTCTTAAATTTCCGCACAGTAGAAAAACTAACATGACAGCAGAAAAAAGAATTAAAAAGATTAAATTGTTAAATGCCATCTTAAGTAGTTGCAGACTTATTTTTTTTTAATTTTTTTTGTAAATATAAAGACATTAAGTGCTTCAGAAGTTAAGATTGTTTACATTGGTTAATTACAGTAAAAAAAAAAAAGAATTTAATGTGATGTTTATACTTGCATTTAACAAGTTGATGGGTTTGATATTTTTTTTCCATCAGTTCGTCTTAAGAGAGATGTGCAAAGGTCAATGGAAGCTGTTGTTATAGTCTCGTCTCATGACCACCCTGTCATGACATGCATTAGTGCAGTGCGCCAGTATCTTCGTGGGTGTCCCTGACGGCGACATTCTAGATGTTATCCTAAAGAGTCGGCTTTGATTTTTGTGGTTATTAAATTTCAATTGATCTTCCGTTCATGAAAACTTTCTTCTTAGAATGTCATAAGGTATAAGGTATTGGTATTTGATTTGATATGACATTATTTATGATGTTAGTTTACATAGAAATTAAATCCTATTTAGACATTGTAGTTGCCTTGTGCTGTTCAGTTCAAGTTCAAGGCTTTGCAAGTATGAAAGACTATAGGCTTAACTCAGCTGTTATACACTTTAAAGCCTACCAGCCCCCCGCGAAGTAATACCTTACGGCAGTCCCGCGGAGGGAGAGTGGTTGAAGCCAATGTTGTTTTGCGAAATGTTCTTTGCTTCTAACGGGTGATTTTTTAGCTATTATCTTTTTGGGAACACTGGTTTAAATAGCTCACGCACGTTTCGTGTTTTGTTTCACTGTCAAACATCTTCAGTTTGGTCTATAATTCAACCATGAATCGTCTTACAAACGAACAACGCTTGCAAATCATTGAATTCTATTATCAAAATGCGTGCTCTGTTAAGAAAGTTTATCGCGCGCTTCCTCCATTTTATGGTCAGTTTAATCGACCCATTGAAGCGGCTATTCGCGCTATTGTGACTAAATTTCGCACCAAATATACATTGTTGGACATTAAACGACCAACTCGCTTACGTAGTGCGAACTGAAGAAAATATCGCAGGTGTATCGGCCAGTTTTAATGATGACCATTATCGATTCTTCGCCGTTAACAGCAATTGGGCCTCTGTTACTCAACAAAGTGAAAAATTTTGCGGGAGGATTTAGGTGTGAATACAGCTGGTGCAAGAATTGAACCCGAACGGCCGACCGCAACGCAGAATTTTTGGTGAATGGGCTCTTGGAAAGTTGGCCGAAGCCCCACTTCTTTATCGAAAAATTGTGTTCAGTGACGAAGCTCATTTTTGTCGCAATGGATACGTAAATAAGCAGAATTGTCGATTTTGGAGTGAAGAAGCATTGTAAAAGCTACCAATGCATCCAGAAAAAGTCACAGTTTGGTGCGGTTTCGTGAGATACCGCCCGAAATGTTGGAAAGAGTATGCCAAAATCGGACTAAGCGGATGGACCATTTGAGACGCAGTCGCGGTCAACATTTGCATGAAATAATCTTCAAACATTAAATTATATGTATCGTACTATCGATTCAATTAAAGATTTCATGCATTTTTCTGAATTTTAAGAGTTTTTTTTTGGAAAAAAAATCACCCATTACATAGTTTTTACAGCGTAAAAGTTAAGAGATTACTTACCTAATTGGTCACTTTAAAGTCGACATCGAATGACAGATTTTTGAGAAACATTTCATAGCAATTTTATTTATTCTCCGAGTTTTTGCCAAAAGTCCGTTAGAAGGAAGTTGCCGAAAGAAATACTTTTTTGCATTCGGTTTTGTTCGAGGTGTCTGAACTAGGGTTTGAACCATGGCTTCTTGCCTAATAAACGAATACTAGAATTTACGTTATCTTCATTATTTTTTTTTATGTTTTCCAGGCTCTAAACGAAAAACACTTTCAATTTGTGATTTGTAAATAAAAATTTTTTTTCTCATCACGAAATATGATTCAATTTTGTTGGCATTTTTCCTTCAGAGTCTGTTTATTTAAGTAGGCATCAATTAAAAAGGTGACTCGCTTATTTTTCTTTCCTTTCTGCCTTAGTTTTTCATCAAAAATATACAGACATTAAAACAGAAAAATAAAATGCAAATATGAGGTTTTTATGTCAGAAACCAAAAATATACACTTTAAACATCAACAGTCATCACAGGCGCGGATATAAAATTCGAAATGCTGCAATTAAATAAAACGAACGGCAAATATCAAGCAAAAGTGACCCGCTGGGCATGGTACAATGAACACAAATAAAAATTTTAAATCATAAACAGAAGCTAAAAATGTAACAGGGGCTATTCAAATGGATTCATATGTATGTATGTAATATCAACTTTCAAAATCCATTTATTGTTTCATTAGATGGCCACATTAGCTGAAAGTCGCTGTACACTAGTAGGTAGTGTTGTTGGACTATTTGACGTAAGACCATGGTTCAAACCAGAGATCAGCAATGAGTATTGAAAAAGATGAGTAAATTCGAATCATACTCATAATTTCTGTTACTTATACGCATTCATACTTATTTTAATATTTTACTCATACTACTCATATTCAAAGTTTGGAGTACTCATCGTACTCATACATAACAATACGCATGATGTTGTTGACTTCGACTCTCCATGACTCAACATTTACAAAAATCACAAAATAAGTATGATTCGCGTACGAACACTACAATACTCATTAGAAGGTTGTGTATTTGCTCTGCTTGCTGTCTTTTTTGTTTTTTTTTTTTGCTTATGTGTCTTTCTTCTTTCTTTGTAAATGCAACAACAACTAAGACTGTAAATTTTGACGAATGATTCGAATCACTCGAATCATTTATAAATATTTTTCTAAATTTATGAATCTGAATGAGTAGGCCTATGAATCAAACATATTTCGAATATTATGAGTTTGATGTCAACGTTGTACTCATACTCATTGCAACTTGTAATCATAAATCAATGTTGTACTGAGTACGAATGAATCAGAGTAGTTGGATTTCAATACTGTTGACTCACTCGTACTCAAAATTTCATGAGTACTTATGAGTAGCGAAAAAACGATTCATTGCTGACCTCTGGTTGAAACCCTAGCTCACACATGTCGAAAAACTCATTGTGAAACATATTTCTTTGACGACTTTCTCTCAGCGGTCTTGCAAAAAAATCTGGGAATTAAATAAAATTGCCATGAAAAGTTTGTCAAAAATTTGTAGATCCCGCTACTCATGAATAAAATTATCATCTACAGCATGGGTGTTGTTAAAGCTAGGTTGTAATCCTGACTAAACGTTTATAATGACCAATTAAATAAGTAAGCCTTATTGGCTACAAGTTATAACGCTTTTGCGGTGTAGGGTATTCAAAAAGAATCTGTAGCACTTACAAAAAAAAAAAAAAAAAAAAAAAAAAAAGCGAGTAAATGAATACGTCCGCAATGTAATTTTCGTTTAATGCTCATTCACATGACATAAAATGCAATATTTGTTGTCATCATACATACACACATACAGATGCCCACCTCTTGCACACCCATTTCTAGGCTGTTTTGAATTTTATTTTCTTCTCTTTTTTTTTCTGCTCTTTTTGCGGTACTGCGGACTGGCATTCAGTCAGTCAACCAACCCACCAACAGCAGAGATATTGTATCTTTATGTACATATGCATGTGTATACACTCATGTTTGTGTACATATGTTTGAATATAAATAAATAAACAAATGATTGCTTGACACACTTTAACATTCTGTTTGTAATTTCTGTTTTCATTTTCCACTTATTTTTTTTTGCTTTTTAAATACATTTTCTATAGAACACATCCCTATAATTATGGTAGAAGAGGAAGAAAAAAATATACGAAATTGTCTGTTTGTCGTCTGTCAACATAATGTATGTATTTGTTTGGAAAAGATTTTGTAAAGAAAAACGAACACTTGTATCTTGTTAAGATATTTTTTCTACTTTTTTTTTATAAATAGTTTCAGAGGTTATCATGGATTTGGGCTTAATTTAATCATTAAAAATCACAATTTCATTTGTAACATGATCAGAATGTCAAGAAATTTCTCTTCATCATCTCTCTTTAGCGAAGACCTAAATCATGTGTCAAAAACATATGCGTCTCTAGCTTTGCTCTTAGCGAAGCCTTAAACCATCCATAAAAAGATATGGGTCTCTAGCTTTGATATGGAGAATGCATTGTCTATGACTCCAACTACTACACTGAACGTGCTGCTTTGGAATTTAAGTAGTCTTTATAAGTGCTCTCAGTTCAACCTTGGCCAGATTTTCTACTCTTATCTGGCGGCAGCTACCTATACGACGTTAACAAAAACTATAACAAGCCTGCAGATGTTCAATGTGATTCACAATATAAAGAATTTCCCCGAAAGTTCACTGCTTGTGGCATATCGGAGCAATTCAATTTGCCGCAATACTACTATGTATTGCTATCCTGAAATATGCTTCCTTCGTCCAGTAGCCTTTTCATGTAAGGGAAACATAGTCTAGCCTTGAACTATTCCGAAAGATCTCTATCTCTATAATAATGTGATATTATTTAGCCAATGTTTTCGAAAGTTTCCAAATAATTTTCGCACACTACCACCCTCTTATTCCTTTGTCCTTTAAACTATATTTTCTGTATTTCAACATACCGAACTGCATGAATAGGGGGACATCTCCTAGATGTTGGACAAAAAAAAAAAATTCTTCCGAGTCCTTGAGGCATCAACATTCTATCCGTACCGTTGTCCAATCGCCCAGGGGCGCTGACTACTACTAACTGCTGAGCCCGAACGGGATGCAAGATCCAGTGCCTAGAAGGTGTAGGATGCAACAGGTGAATTTTTATAGTCACCGTAGCCTAGTAGGGTGATTAGACATGAGTCCTCGTTAAAACATCTCTAACAAGACGAAATATGAAAAAATATTTTTTTCGTTACTTCCTCTCAGCAGATTTCTGGCAAAAACTCTGAGTAAATCAAAAATTGCCATGAAAAGTTCTTCAAAAAAATCTGTGATTCGAAGTCGAATTTAAACTGTAGATCCCGCCACTTAAGTATAAAATTAACGCAAACAGCCTAAGTGCTGTGAGATGCTAGGTTGTAATCCTGACTGAAGGGTTGTAATGACCAATTATGTATGTACATATGTATGCGGATTTTTGTATACGCTGTACTGTCTTGAGGTAAGTTGTCCTGTTAAATATTTCAGACGGCAGGACGTACTATCCGACAACGAACATTCTGAGCAGGGAAAATAGATTCACCTTTTGCGTTATCACAGATCAAGTTAAAATTCATGTCAATGCGCAGATAAATGAGCTCGCAAGGAGGTGAGCTGCCGTGGCACCAATGGGGCTAGAATTTCTCTGTAAAAAACCTGTGTTTGAAAAGTTCTGTTCCTCCCTTTTCAAGATTACTTACTTACTTACTTACTTAATTGGCCATTAACAACCCGATTAACGGATTTCGGCCTGGCTTAACACATCATCCCAAGAGCCTTTGCTTTTTGCGCGCCTACTCCAGTTCGTCACACCAATTGATGACAGGGCTGCCTTGATTTGGTCCTTCCAACGCAAACAAGGTCGTCTTTTTCGCCGATTTCCGCAGATCCCCGCTCAAATACCCATCTCGCCGGAGCATACTCCTCCATTCGAACGATATGGCCGAGCCAGCGCAACCGCTGGATATTAATACGCTGCACAACGTCTATGCCGTTGAGGAGCTCATACAGCTCACTGTTCGATCGGATGCGGAAATCATCGCCAACTCGCACTGGACCGAAGGTCTTGCGTAGTACTTTTCTCTCGAATACTCTCAAGGCAGTTGCATCAGTGCTTAATATAGCCTATGCCTCTGTGCTATAAAGAAGCGCGGGGACTATAAGCGTCTGGTAGAGTACTAGTTTTGTCATAGCGGAGAGATCTCTACTACTCAATTGCCTATTGAGAACATAGTAGCACCTTTTGGCAAGAGTGATTCTGCGCTTGATCTTCAGACTGACATCATATTTGGTGGGGTAACGGCGGAGCCAAGATAAATAAATTCTTTGACTTTTATATCGAAAGTATAGTTATCGGCCGTTATCTGAGATCCAATACGCCGCACGTCTCTACTTGTCGATAAAATATACTTTGTTTTGCCCTCATTTACTGACAGACCCATCTTCGTAGACTGCCGTTCAATACTAAAGGCAGCAGTAACATCTCGCTTGGTACGTCCTGTGATGTCAATGTCGTTTGCGTACGCAAGCAACTGGATGCTTTTTTGAAAAATAGTGCCATTGCGATGCACTACCGCCTTCCGCAGAACAGGACGAAGTTGAAGAGGTCGCATGGTAAAGCATCGCCTTGTTTGAAACTTCGCATGGTATCAAAAGGCTCGGAGAGGTCCATTCCTACCTTGACGGATTATAAAAATAATTTTTTTAATTTAAAATTCAAATTTAAAAACTGCATTTTCACTGTGAAGCAAGCTTCATTTCATAATTAAGTATGTAGTGTGACACTTGCACTTACAATATTCTCTTGTCTGAAGATAACATGTGCAGAATATTATCTTCTCTTGCCGGAAATACCATAAATAAACGTCAATTGTTGAGGCTGATAAAAGATGTCAAAGTGCCAAAACCACAACTTGTTGGTTGATGGGTCTTCCAATAGAATTTCAATGTTTCTTTCTTCTTTCAATACGCAATTGTTGCGGTTTTAATTTGTCTGCAGGGGATCTCAGAAAAAAAAAACAATTTTTTTTATTGTTTTCATAATGAAAACTTAAAAACGAACGATTTTTTTCTCTTTTTATTCTCTTTACATTAAGAGTTTGTTAAAATATGTAAAAGTCATTATGATTTTCAAGATTTTTCTTTCCTTTGGTTTTTTTCTTGATTTGATTTCATTTTATTATTTGAAACGCAAGAGTATTAAACTTTCTTCTGCAACTTTAGCAATTAAAAACGGAATTTGCCGTAAGGGATGCCACCACATCTTCTACGAAACTCATTAAATATTTGAGTATGAAAAATTAAAATGTTTTTCTCCTTTTCCTTTGCTTTTCTTTTTTTTTTTTTGTTTTTCATTCCGGTCTAAAATGCTAATTTTTTTATTGTCTGTCTGTCGTTTCATTGGAACTGTAGAACAAATTTGGGTTTTAAGTGCAACACTTTCGGCGCACCCAGTATAATAAATTCAGCTATGCAAACATAAGAAGGTTTGGTTTTTTGGACTCTCTATGAGACACACTTATGGTACATCCATCGTATGGACAGATATCACTGATACAAAAATCTTTGGAAGTGAACGTCTTAATAAGCGGAATATTACGATCCAAAATAGGCAACAGCGATTTGCTTTCTTAAAAATTCTACGTTCTGCACTGCACTCTCTTACCGCAACTTTATGGACTAAAAGCTGTACCTTATTAAACCATTTTTAATCTGTAAACCAATACAGTAGTAAAAGCTTTATGATGTTCGTTATATTGAAGGTTTTTTAGCACAATACTAATCCACATAAAATCCATGACGCTCAATGCATACGGAAAATGTCACTGTTTAGTACGGATTTGGGACTGGCGGCATCATTAGTTCGTGTGCCTTTAGAAACAACTTTGTTAGGTCAGCAATTAAAATTTTCTATTAACAAATTACAAAACAGGAGATCTCTGTCATGAAGTCGCCGTTGTCTAGTTGGTAGTGTGTTGGCTTATTAGACGAATAGCCAGGGTTCGAGCCACAGACCATACATCAAAACAAAACACAAAAAGTATTTCTTCAGCGACTTCCTCTCAGCAGATTTCTGGCAAAAACTCTGAGAGTAAATAAAATTGCCATGAAAAGTTTCTCAAAAATCTGTCGTTCAGAGTGGACTTTAAACTGTAGGTCCCGTTACTCATGTATAAAAGTAACACACACAACATAAGTGGTGTGAGAAACTAGGTCGTAATCCTGACTGAAGGGTTGTAATGACCAATTATGTATGAGATCTCTGTCATGCATTAGACTATCAAAAAATAATCTGCGGTTGTTTGCTGATCTTTTAACAGGGCACTGTAGACCAGTGATCAGCAATGAGTATTCAAAATGATAAGTAGATTCGAATCATACTCATAATTTCTGATACTTATACGCATTCATACTTATTTCGATATCATACTCAACCTACTCATATTCAAAGTTTGAAATACTCATGGTAACAATACGTATGATGTTGTTGATTTCGACTCTCCATGACTCAACATTTATAAGAATCACAAAATAAGTATGATTCGAGTACGAACACTACAATACTCATTAGAAGATTGTGGGTTTGCTTTGCTTGCTGTCTTTGTCTTTTTCTTTCTTTCTTCTTTTTTTTTTGTAAATGCAACAACAACTAAGACTGTAAATTTTGATGAATGATTCGAATCACTCGGAATCATTTATGAGTATTATAAATATTTTTCTAAAGTCACGAATGAATCTGAATGAGTAGGCGTATGAATCAAACATATTTCGAATGTTATGAGTTTGATGTCAACGTTGTACTCATACTCATTGCAACTTGTACTTATAAATCAATGTTGTAGTGAGTACGAATGAAGCACGAGTAGTTGAATTTCAATACTGTTCACTTACTCATACTCAAAATTTCATGACTACTTATGTGTAGCGAAAAAACGATTCATTGCCGAACTCTGCTGTAGACTCAGCGTACATTTATTCAGAATGCAGATTGTATCGCATCCAACATGTAGAACGTGTGTGGCATTATTGTATTTCAGGAGGTAACATCTGGCTGTATACCATGCACTGAGCAGAGAATTGGCATTGTTGACACCAACCAACAACCTGGGGTTTGTTAGAGCTGTAGGCTTCAAGGAGATATTATAGTATAGGGGTATACTATAAAGTACGGTCACAGTTCAAAAGTACCTCTTTATCACAATAATAATAATAATGACCTGATTCCATTAGAATAAATAGTTTCTAACCATTAAATCTATCACATGACATTGTTTCGAAGTAGATGGGGCTTCTTTCTATACATACATAGGTGCATACATAATTGGACATTCCCACTCTTCCGTTAGGATTGCGACCTTGCTTCTCACACCACTTATATAGTGTGTACTAATATTATTCACGAGTGCCATGACCTTCAGTTTAAAGCCGATTCCGAATGACAGATTTTTGAGGAACTTTTCATGGCAATTTCATTTTCACACTCAGAGTTTTCTCAGAAATCCGCTGAGGGGAAGTCGCCGAAGAAATATTTTATCATTTTTCGTTTTGTTGTAGAGTTTTCGGTATAAGTTTACTGAGAGGAAGTCGCCTTAAGAAATATTTTTTCATTTTTCGTTTTGTTGGAAGTGTCTGACAAGGGGTTTTAACCGTGGCCTCACATCTAATAAGCCAACACGCTTTCTACTAGACTACGGCGACTTTTTCTTTCAATAGTAGGTTTAAATCGTGTATTCGACTAGGTTTCTAAATATTAACCACTGGCAGGAGGACTCGTAAGCAGGTTTCTGATAGAACAATACGTATAACCATGTGCTTTGCATTTCCGAACTTTCTTTAGTTTTATGCCCCTAGATTTTAGATAATGTTGAGTTCAAAATGATTAAACTGTTGTGTATACTCACAAGTAAAAATGCTTGAAAGATGCATGCCGTGCTTCTATCGCTATGTAGGCTGACTTCCAAAATGTATCAATACAAAGTTTGTATGCAGTTCTACTACGGTATATAAATTTTGTAGATATAGTTACCAAACAATGCATCAACTATAAATCCGATGCCCGATTGCATTTTGACTGCGTTAAAAATACACATTGACGACGTTTTGAAATAGAATACATTGTATATATTTTGTACAGCGACTTTATGAAACACTATACTTTGTTCATACACAAAGCAACTAACATTTTGGAAGTCAGCCGTAGTGTATGCGATAAACAAGTTTGCCTGCCTGCAATTGTTGTACGTCTAATGTCGTATTTTTTTCCAAAGCGCCACAGTAAAGTGCTAAAAGTATTGTTAAAAATTATCACCGTTTTTACACCACTTCACAGACAATCTTACGTACGTAAGTACAGTCGTCCAACTCAATTCCATTCATTTGCCATTCATTTATTCGCTAATTTAGCCACTGTTTGGAAGTGTGTGCACAGTGTAGTTGTCGCTGGTATCTGGTAGTAAATTGTCTTAATCTATCAAATAAAAAACCAGGGAAAATCACGAAATAAGAAAAGAAAAATAAAATATTCAAAAGCGAAACTCATAATGAATTAAATCGGTATCGTTGCCGGCACTCATTATGAAAAGATAGAAGAAGAAAGAAGTGTAGCTTAAGTGCCCAAGGTGGTAAAATTGGTTGAAAAAATAAACGGCTCAAACAAGAAGAAATGAATGTGTTCCGATGATGATGACAACAACCAGCTTTAACAGGCTGTAAATGAGACACAGAAAAATGGCAAGCAAAAGACAAAAATGATGATAAAAGAAAGAAAAGTGGAAATTTTCAAAATAATGTTGGCAACTTTATCATTTTCTTTACATTTCTACGTACATATATGCACTACGAATTATATTTCTTTGGAAGTTTTAAAGTCACTATGCCAGTGGGTTTCTTTAGCTGGCATTCCAAGTCAGTTTTTTTTTCTTCTTTCCTCTTTTTTTTTTAATTATGCCAGCAAAAGGTTTTAATGACTCTGAAAATTGAAATGAATGCAGAGTAAAAAATATTGTCTTTTCGAAAGCCTTTTACTACTCTATAGTACTCGTTTATACCGGCAAATTAAAAGAGAAGATGGTTACTTGCCTTTCTTAAAAATTTTTTTTTTAAAAATCTTCATAAGCTAGCCTCTCGTAATTATTGCCCTGAATGTTAATTTGAAAAATATTTTCTAGAAGTAAAAGAAGACATCCTTAAAAGAAAATTGAAACAATATTTGAAAAATATTCAGTTGGCAGTAGATTAGAAAGGAGAAGGTTTTCCATGTAATTTCAGTTGACACATCTTATGGTAGCTATTAATTAACAGTCATTTGGAACGATGCTTTCGATCCTTTTTATTGATGCTATTATGTGTATGCTCATTACAAGCCTTACGTTAGAATTACAACCTAGCTCCTCTCATGTTAGTGTGCTAATTTTATATATGAGTGGCGGGAACTACAGTTTAAGGTCGTCTTCGAATGTCAAGATTTTTGAAAAACTTTTCATGGAAATTTCATTTTCACACTCAGAGTTCTTGTCAGAAATCTGTTGAGAACACTACAGTGGTGGCCTTATAATTAAGAACGATGTTTCTGGAACAGAGTTCTCTGGAGTGACGAATCTAAGTGTAGTTTGTCCCAATCTGATGGGAAAATGTATGTAAGACGTTCTCCAAACAAAGCCTTTCATCCCAGGTACACAGTGAAAACTGTAAAACAAATTAACAAACATACATGTTGCTAAGTCGTTTCTAATTATAAGGCCACCACTGTATATTTTCATATTTCGTTTTTTTGGAAATTTCAGATCTGAGAGTTGAACAGTGGCCTCATGTCTAATATGTCATCACACTACCTACTAGACTATAGTGACTTTATGTCGACTATAACATCGCTTAAATATCCACCACGGCTTCTCTAAGTGGAAAGTATCTAAAATATCCAAATTTCCATGAATTTGACGCATAACTCCGTCAGATTTTGACCGATGACATGGCTTATGTTGGCATTGAGGACAGTTGTGGTTTGTAGTTTATTCGCATCTACCTGTGACTTAAGAAAATATCACAAGAAAAAGTAGTCGAATGGAGTCAAATTGCACGATAAAGGTGACAAGTTCATATCGTAAGATGACCATGCCCTAAAATTGCTCGTGCAGAATATCTAAAGTGGCAAGAACAGTGCCGTCTCTGCTGTCCATATGATCCAACTCAGGCTGAAGGAACTTGGTAATCATCGATCTATAATTTCGTCATTGACAGTGATATTCTGGTCAATGTCGTCCTCAAAAAAATATGGACCGATGACGCTGCCAGCCAAAAATTTATACCAGACAGTGACTTTTTCGGTATGCATTGCGTAGTCTGGAGTTGAGTGTGCAGTGGTATCGTACCCAAATTGGACAATTTTGATTATTCATCTACCTATTTATCCAGAAATGTGTCTTATCGCTGAAGATGATTTTTTAATAACAATTAGGTTCAGTTGCCATGTACTCAAGAGCTTATTGAGCGAATATATTTTAATTTCAATTAAATTTTACTCAAACGCGAAATTCTTGGTTGAGAAGTTGTTCAAAATTTACCCAAAATTTTTAGTTGCTAGAGTTAATGGGGGACGATAAGAGCAGAAATTTGATGTGTTTTTTAAATGAAATTTTCTGAAAATGAGGCTAAAACTGATTACAATTTATGTATAAATATTACAGTCGACCAATAGTTTTTGAACAGAATGGCTGCCTCACAAAATGTTAGTTGCTTTGTGTTTGAACAAAGTATCGTGCCGCTGTACAAAATATATACAATGTATTCTATTTCAAAACGTCGTCAATGTGTATTTTTAACACAGTCAAAAAGCAATCAGGCATCGGATTTATAGTTGATGCATTGTTTGGTTACTTTGCATATCTACATAGTTTATATACAGTAGTAGAACTGTATACAAACTTTGTATTGATACATTTTGGAAGGCAGCCAAAGTGATAGGACCGTGATTAAATTAATTTTCTTCGTTTTCTGCGAATAACAATGAGAACAGTCTGTCACATTTGACATTCCCTAGGGAGCCGAAG
Source organism: Sarcophaga carnaria (assembly GCA_958299815.1). NCBI lineage: Eukaryota > Metazoa > Arthropoda > Insecta > Diptera > Sarcophagidae > Sarcophaga > Sarcophaga carnaria. The sequence goes on from OY283151.1 coordinate 49,015,696, forward strand.
GGTATTGTAAGAAAGTATCATAGGAATCCTTGTACATTTTCCCTTATATTTTAATTTTTAAAGTATTTACTTTCTCTCTGACATTAGCTGGCTTATCGTCACATTTTAAAGTTTTTATCGCCAAAAAAAAAAGAAAATCTTTCTCTTAATAGTTGCGGTTTCTGTGAACAATTATTCTTAATAATGTCTACAGCAATGCATTACCCAGTTAAAGAACAAACCACATAACATCAAATGATACAAAAATAATAAAAAAAAACAAATTCAAAAAGTTGAATTGCATTCAAACGGACTTTTCTGAAAAATGTTGTTTATTTTTTCCATAAAATTTATGCTGCTGTGTTTGCTGCTAAGGAAACCACTCGAAAGAAACGAAGTAGCTTAGGAACCATAAAGTTTGAAAAGAAAAAAACTTTCGACATTAAAGGGACTGTGTTTTGGTGCCAAAATGCTTGTTTTGTTTTAAAATACTTGAAAAATAATTCAAAAACGCTTTTTATTTGCAACAGTAAAGTTTTTTTTTCGTTGACGAATAAATTTTAAAAGAGTTTAAACGATTTAACATTGAAACTGAAACGCATTTCTCATTGATATTGTCGCGTATAAAAAATTCTTTCCAACAAATATTAAAAATCCAAGCATTCACCACCCCCACTTTCTTTAAGGATTAAACATTACAAGGAATTTTAATGCATTTTTTTTATTATTTTTTCTTCTCAAATGCAGTCGTCTTTTTTTGTCAAGTTTTTTCGTTTCAACAACTTAGTTGCCGCTGGTCATGTTCATTGTGGTTGCAAAACTATGGCAAAATAAAGTAAGGGAGGAGAACATGGGAACTTTGTTGGTTTTTTAATACAAAAACTTTTCAATTTTAGAAAATCAGTATAGTTTTCTAAGCTAAGCGAGTATTGTAGAAAAACTTTCAGTTACAAGAAAACCACAAAAACTAAGAAAGTTTTTGAAAAGAAACATTTTTAATACCATTCGTCGTAGGGATTACATGGAATATGAACTTGCCAATGATAATGTTTTCTTTGATAAGTTTTGTAAGAAAGAAAAAAAAAAACACATAAAAATAACTGGAATTTTGAATAACAAACTAAAGGCCATGGTAAAAGATTCTCTTTGTGGTCCACTGGTTCAGTGAACAGTCTGCCAAACATATCACCACTGTCTGTGAGAGTGTGTAATACGTGTTCAAACGAACTTGGCCTTATGCCGATTATCCCTTGGTAAGGTTTGCGAGTACAGAGGTGGATCTAGAAACTGAGGGTAAATGACCATAGACAATGAGATGTATTCCCTCAATGGGCTCTGAAGCAGTTGCTAACTGATCATAATTTTCATTGAAAAATCAGCAATGAGATCCATCTCTGAGTGATTGGGTACGTGAACAGACAAAATTGCTGAATGTGGGACGATAACAGCCACATGATAGTCAAAAACGTTCAAGGCATGCCGAAGAAGTGACTCTTTGACGGCCATTGATTCATATTTCTTTAATAATGACGTTAGCCAGGCCATAATTACAAACAGCAAGCACTGTAGGCCTTCTTTTGGCCTGTATAGTGGGGTCTGAACACCATGGTGGCCTGTCCCACACAGCTCATGCTGCATGGGATATTCTGCAATAGCGATTTAAAGGCACCAACTGGATGCTAAATAGTTCAAAGCCATCGATTAAATGCAGCCTAATTTTTGAGTCCGAATCGCGGCACCCAGAGAAGCCGATGAGAACATTATATCATTATATCATTATATCATTATATGTAGACATCGATAGGATTTTCAAACGAATAAGAAATTTCGACAAGACGCCAGAGGACGTGTACTTGTCAATTAAGACAAGTAAAGTACCCGGAGGTCGAATTGACCCATTGTACAACGTCCTTACAGAGGGAAGGATAATAGTGGGATAAAAAGAAGTGTATGTAGAAAAGGGGAGAATGGGAGGTGGAGAAATTACACAGATAAGACACAACAAAAAGGGGGGAGGGCTGATGAAGCCCTAGCGCCTCTCAACCAGCCTAAGCCACTAATGAATCTGTGAAGAGCCTTAATGTCGGCTCCCGACACAAAATTCAAACTCTCAAAGAAGGCCCTGCCAAGGGTCCTCACCCTCAACCTACTAAGGGCTGGGCAGTTACAGAGAAGGTGTTCGACTCCAACTCTTCCTCATCGCAACATGCCCTGCAATAGTCCTTCTGGGATCTGTTCCAGATCCCCGTCAGCGACCTAATCTCGCAGTGCCCCGTGATAAAACCGACAACCAACCTTAAGCTGGCCTTACCTAAGCCCAGCAGCCAACATGTTCTTCTATTGTCCACAGCAGACCATAGACATCTAGAAACAATTAGACGTAATGCCACAGTAAAAACCCCAGATCAGACGAATACAATAAAATGAAATACGAAAAAAAATATTTCTTCGCAACTTCCTCTCAGCACATTTCTGGCAAAAACTCTGAGAGAAAATAAAATTGCCATTAAAAGTTTATCGAAAAAATCTGTCGGTCAGAGTCGACTTTAAAACTGTAGGTCCCGCCACTCATGTATAAAAAATTAACGTACACAACATAAGTGGTGTGAGAAGCTAGGTCGTAAACCTTACTGAAGGATTGTAATGACCATTTGGATATTTATGCATGTACATATGCACGAACAGATTGATTTATTTTGCATACAAAAAAAATTTTAAGATTCTAGAGCACCAGGTTATTGTTTATTTTATTACCTTTTCATGGTAATTATGTTAATTAGGAAAAAAAAAATTTTTTTTTAACATTAATGCCGTATTTAAAATAAATTATAAATACTTACACCCAACCATACGTATGTACCTACCATATTTGAAAAGTTTAAAGAACTTTCAAAATTTTTATTGCATTACAATTGCATTTCCCTTGTGGTTGAAATTTTTAATTATTTTCTAATATTTCCTGTTTAAAACTAACAAATAATATTCTCTGCCTTGCCTAATGAATGCATTTTAAATATTCTTGTAATGTAATGATCTACCATTTATTATTCGTTCATTATTCATACAAAAAAATAATGAAGAATAAAAACCAAAGAATTTCAACGACTTGAATGGAAATGTAAGGAATAGAAAAGAAAAACGGACTGAAATTAGCATGTTTTTGTTACGCCCATAAAGCATAAATTTGTTGGCCATAAAAGAAGAAGAAAAGTGCCATAAACAGTAATGATTTCGGATGTTTTTTTTTTTTTTTGAATATTTTAAACTGTACTACAGTGCTGACAAACATAGGCAAACATATCTTATCTAATGGTTTTGAATGCTACATACAAGAGCTTTTCTAAGACAAACTGACTGGTGACTGTCTGACTGACTGACTGTTTGACTGTCTGACTAAGTGTCTGTTTTTAGTATTTCCTGTTAGAATTGAACGTCATTATTAATGTTTTTGTACGTGATTTGAATACAGTAATAAAAATATTGACAACACTGGCAACAGACATACATACATACATATAACAACGTCTTCTTCTCCTAAAAGTTGTAATTGTTGTTTTCTACATAATGTTACTTAAACCCATTCTTACCACAATTTCTGTAAATCTTTTATGATTTTCTATTAACATTACGTTTTATTTCTAATTGGCAGTTGAATGCATAAAAAAAAATTCTTTACTGCATTGGCTTGATGGTGCCGCTTAGATAAGGCTTAAGTTTGTTTAAGAATGGTAAAATGCAAATAAAATCGAATACCTGGTCCAAACAAACAAAAAAAACCCCATTAACTGTTTGCAATTACATTTTAAAAGACAAATTTAGAAAGTTCAACACCAACCAATTCTGCCGAATTAACAGCTCGAATACGTACGACATTATCATGGCCCAGACACAGAGCCTTTTGTTGATTTGTTTTTATGGAAATTTCGTCAAAAAAAGAATCTTTTAATGGCCAGTAAAATGTGAAGGTATAACAAAATAGTCTTAAATTGAGAGTCTAATCCGATTGGAACGTTTAATGGACATTAAAATTTAATGTTGGTTTAAAACCAATTGTTTGTGAAAGCGTCAATACGAGACAGGTCAATATAAAGAATTTTATGCTAAATACATGCATGCATACATACATAATTGGGCATTACAATCCTTCAGTCTGGATTAAAACCTAGCTTCTCACACCACTTATGTTGATTGCGAGTTAAATTTGTAAATGATCGAAGGGGACCTACAGTTTAAAGTCGACTCGGAATGATAGATTTTTGCGGAAGTTTTCATGGCAATTTTTTATTTCACTCTCAGAGTTTTTGCAAGAAATTTGCTGAGAGGAAGTCGCCTAAAGAAATATTTTTTTTCATATTTTTGTTTTGTTGGAAATGACTGAAATGGGGCTTGAATAGCGGCCTCACTTCTAATCAGCCAACACACTACCTCCTAGTGTGACGGCGACTTACATAATTGGCCATTACAACCCTTCGGTCAGGATTACGGCCTAGCCTCTCACGCCACTCATGTTGTGTGTGTTAATTTTATGTATGAGTAGCGGGACCTACAGTTTAAAGTCGACTCCGAACGACAAATTTTTGAGAAACTTTTCATGATAATTTTATTTTACTCTCAGGAGTTTTTGCCAGTAATCATGATTTTGATGTTTGACCTGGGGTTTGAAACCGGGCTTTACGCCTAATAAACCAACACACTACCCACTAGATTACGGCGACATCAGTATGGTAAATAATGATCATAATTTAATTAATAGGTTTTATGGTTGAACACCAAAGAACAACATACGTAGCATTAGGCAATAACTAATAAATTCCATTCGAGTCTATTAAGAACTTACAATTTCACTTCAGCTCTCTATTATGCGTATTACTACTCTGCCGGCTTACATATTCCCTTTGTATGGGTGGACTTTTCCTCTACTTCAACTTCTCTGTGTTTTTCAATCAAGTGCAGGTCTTGTAAAGTTATCTTGTTGCTTGCGCATCATATATCCAAGCAGATTGCAGTAGTATAGTATGTACTGTGCTCGTTTAGATGAGAGACCGTGATTAATTCGAACTCAAACAAGTAGTAGGTATTGTGTTGGCTTATTAGACGTAAAGCCAGGGTTCGAACCCCAGGCCAGACATCAAAACAAAATACAAAAAATATTTCTTCGGCGACTTTCTCTCAGCAGATTTCTGGCAAAAACTCTGAGAGTGAAATAAAAAATTGCCATGAAAAATTTCTCAAAAAATCTGTAGTTCGTAGTCGACTTTAAACTGTAGGTCCCATCACTCATGTATAAAATGAACACACACAACATAAGTGGTGTGAGAAACTAGGTCGTAATCCTGACTGAAGGGTTGTAATGACCAATTATGTATGTAATCTGGAAGCTGATGAAGTTGCCGTAGACTATTACGGCATATTAGATGATAGACCATGATTAATCCGAGCTCAACATCTCGAACAAAACTAAACAATAAAAATATTTCTTCGGCATCTCCTTCTCAGCACTCCCCTGCCAAAACCTCTAAGAGTGAATAGAATTGCTCTGAAAAGTTGCTCAAAAATTTGACGTTCGAAGTCGGATAAAATTAACACACAAAACATGGGTGGTGCAAAAAGCTAGGTTTTAATCCTGCCTAAAGGGTTGCAATGATCAAATATGTAAGCATATAAGGGTGGCTTTTCTTACCTAACATTTATACAATATTCTACGCCAATAGTCCCCGTAGTCTCTAGTAGGTAGTGTGTTGGACGGTTCAAACCCCAAGTCAGACCTCATATGAAAAAATATATTTCTCAAAAATCTGTCCTTTGGAATCGACTTTAAATTGTAGGTCCCGCCATTTATGTATGAAAAATTAACACTCACAACATAGGTGGTTTGAAAGGCTAGGTCGTAATCCTAACTGAAGATTGTAATGACCAATTATGTACGTATGTACATATCGATGGCTTAATATGAAAAAGGCCTAACTCAGTTTTTTTCCAAATAAGGTTTTTTGTTTATTCTGGTAGACAAATGTCAGATGCACAAAAAAATTAAAAATTTTTTAAATGAGAGATTAAATGTGTTGCTGTTTCTTATTAAAAATTTTATTAAAAATTTTGTTGTATCCAAAATTTTACGAATTTTATTAAGTTTTTTCCTTCTCCTGTAAAGTAACCAAAAATCGAGTTAGGCCTTTTTCATATTAAGCCATCGATATGTATGTATGTACCAGAGATCAGCAATGAGTATTCAAAAAGATGAATAGATTCGAATCATACTTATAATTTCTGATACTCACACGCATTCATACTTATTTTAATATTAAACTCATACTACTCACATTCAAAGTTTGAAGTACTCATCGTACTCATACTTAACAATACGCATGATGTTGTTGATTTCGATTCTCCATGACTCAACATTTAAAAGAATCACAAAATAAGTATGATTCGCGTACGAACACTACAATACTCACTAAAAGGTGGTGTGTTTGCTTTGCTTGCTGTCTTTGTCTTTTTCTTTCTTTCTTCTTTGTTTTGTAAATGCAACAACAACTAAGACTGTAAATTTTGATGAATGATTCGAATCACTCGAATCTTTTATGAGTATTATAAGTATTTTTCTAAATTTATGAATCTGAATGAGTAGGCGTATGAATCAAACATATTTCGAATGTTATGAGTTTGATGTCAACGTTGTACTCATACTCATTGCAACCTGTACTTATAAATCAATGTTGTAGTGAGTTCGAATGAATCACGAGTAGTTGAATTGCAATACTGTTGACTCACTCACACTCAAAATTTCATGAGTACTTATGAGTAGCGAAAAAACGATTCATTGCTGATCTCTGGTATGTACCCACATAGTACAAGTTTTACAGTGAACGTAATATACAGTGAGCGTCAAAAGAGACTGTACATTAATAAAAAATATACATTAATATATTAGCATTATTTTTATTTTAAAATTTTATTTTAAAATTGAAACAAAAAAAAAAATAAAAAAATAACAAAAAAAATTCGAAATATTGTCAAATTTCTCCTTAAGTGGTAAAAGTCGGTTTTGGTGTTTGTTAGAATTGTATCCATAGTGAACAGTTTCTTATGACGTTCACTGTATATAGAATGTATCATTTACATAAATGCCTGTATTTGCTTTCAGGCATTTATAATAAAAACAAAATAAAATTTTGCTTTAATTCATTACAAAGTTTTGAAAATGAAACGAAATAATAATTTAATCACAAGGTGAGAATACTGTTGCCTCAGACAACACTTCATTATAAACGATAGAAAGAAAAAGGGGAGCGAAAATGTGTAGCTAAACTAAAGGATTTCATAAATCTGAAATAAAAAAAAATAACACAAGATATTCTGCTCCGCGCAAAATAAAACTTCAAGGACTTGTTGCCGTAGCTGATTATGGTGAGTGAATAAAATGTTTGCAATTAAAACAAGTCAAAAAGTGTTGAGGCAAACTGTTGAAACACTAAATGTTGCAAACAGCAAAAGTATAAAAAAAGAGAAACAGAAACAGAAAAAAGAAAATAAAAACATAAACAAATGAATACAATTTGCTGGTTAGTTTCTTAGTTTTAAAAAGTGAAATAAAAACTGCAATACTACTCGTCGTACTTTACAGACTTTTAATGAAGTCAAGTCATTATAAATATAAAAAAAATATAAACAGCCAGAGAGAGAGAGAAGTAAAAACCATACTTATGCAGAAGGGTAAGCAAATAGCAAACAAGCGAAAACTTTTCTACTTTTTCATGCATTTTAGAAAAGAAAAATGCGGAAAAGAATTCCTCATTTTCAAGAAGTTACAATTACTTGTGAGGGTGTTATTATGAATTTGTTCTTAAATGCTTTGTGGTTTTTAGTTAACTTTTATTTTTTGTACTACTACAGAGCGTATGATTGATATTAATTGCAGTAATTAATCTATATACATACATCTATATAACCGGTGATTTTTTAGCTTATTATCTTTTTGGCAACACTGGTTTAAACAGTTCACGCACGTTTCGTGTTTTGTTTCACTGTCAAACATCTTCAGTTTGGTGTATAATTTAACCATGAATCGTCTTACAAACGAACAACGCTTGCAAATCATTGAATTTTATTAACAAAATGCGTGCTCTGTTAAGAAACTTCTTTATCGAAAAATTGTGTTCAGCGACGAAGCTCATTTTTGGCTAAATGGATACGTAAATAAGCAGAATTGTCGATTTTGGAGTGAAGATCAGCCAGAAGCATTGCAAAAGCTACCAATGTATCCAGAAAAAGTCACAGTTTGGTGCGGTTTATGGGCTGGTGGCATCATTGGACCATACTTCTTCAAAGATGCTGCGAATCGTAACGTAACTGTGAATGGTGAGCGCTATCGTGAGATGATATCCAACTTTTTTTTGCCCAAAATTCAAGAGCTTGACTTGCATGACATGTGGTTTCAACAAGACTGTGCCGCATGACACACAGCACGCGTAACAATGGACTTATTGAGAGGCGATTTCGGTGAACATTTTATTTCACGTTCAGGACCGGTCAATTGGTCGCCTAGATCGTGCGATTTAACGCCTTTAGGCTATTTTTTGTGGGGCTATGTTAAAGCTCTTGTCTATACAGACAAGCCCGTCTTAATTGACGCATTGGAAGACAACATTGATTTATTATTTGTGAGATACCGGCCGAAATGTTGGAAATAGTATGCCAAAATTGGACTAAGTGGATGGACCATTTGAAGCGCAGTCGCGGTCAACATTTGCATGAAATAATCTTCAAACATTAAATTATATGGACCGTACTATCGATTCAATTAAAGATTTCATGCATTTTTCTGAATTTTATGTGTTTTTTTTTGAAAATTTTTCCTTTAGCTCTTAAAAAATCACCCATTATATAAATGAATGTGTGTTTGTTTGTGGGTTTGTTTGAAGCCTATAGACGGCTAAACGGCTGGACCGATTTTCTTGAAATTGTCACAGTATCTTCCTGTATGTCTAGAAGGAGTTATAGGCTACTTTTTATTTTAAAATTTCAAGTAGGCGAGGTGTCACGCCCACGTACCCATTAAGTATTTAATGTCGCATATCTCATAAACTACAACAGCTAGAGTCGTCAAATTTTGTATGGACGACTTTGACGTATATATGAACAAAATGGGCGGATTGGCTATAGTGGGCGTGTCACCTCCCATAGTCTATATATATAAAAATGATTGCTTGTTTGTAATGTACCTTATAGAATCGTGAACTATGCATTTGATCATGTTATGATCTTTAGCCAAGTTGTTGCCCATGAGCCGACGAAAGTTTCTAAGTTGGTATGACCTATATCCGATAGTTGGCGCTACTGAAAATTATTAAAAATGAATTAAATCGTAAACTGTGTATTTAATCATGTTACGATCTTTAGTAAATTTGTTGCGCATGAGCCAACGAAGGTTTCTAAGTTGGAATGACAAATATCCGATAGTTGGCGCTACTGAAAATTATTAAAAATGAATTGAATCGTAAAGTATGCATTTGATCATGTGTTGATCGGACAAATACCAGACATTTTAGGATTCATCATTTATGATTTTAATAACATTTAGTATAACTCATTCCCGTAAAATGTCAATCACAAGTTTGAAACATTTTAATTTTGGAAAATTTAAAAAAAATCCTGTTAGGTTCAATTGGATTGGATGCATTGCAAGATTCTAATAAATTTAAACGCATTTTTCACGTCCTTCCCGTGCAATCATGCCTCCAAAGCAACAAGCAATTGGTGGACCTGTACCTCAAGAAGCATTGAGACTGGAAAATCTTCGAGTACAAGCTGCTGAGGTCCGTTCTTATGAATCACTTGAACAACGACAAGTGAGATTAGAAACTGATCGAATGCGTACTACTCAGGCCCGTTCGTCTGAATCATCTGGACAATCTGGACAATGGGAAACAAAATCCATGACATGATTCAAAATTAATTGGACATTTGTGTAATGTCTTTCCTTCAAATTTATTTTTGGTGGGGCGCAGCAACACGCGCTGGGTACAGCTAGTGAAATCATAAATTGTTCATTACACTTGTTCTCTGTGAAATTTTTAGAAATTTAAAATAATTTACAAAAAAAGAAAACAGGAACATCCCACTGTAAACGCATTTTAGCATTCTAAATTTGTTATTCATGCGATACGAAATAATCGTTTTAACTTTATTTTTCCATACGTTTTATTGGTTGTTTTATGCTTTAATAATAGTTTTTTATTTTTGCAATTTTTATTCAATAGAAGATTTATTTTCATTTCTTTCTTATAAACCTAATGGCTTGAAACGTGCAGTAAGATGAACAAAAAAAAAAAATAATAAAAAAAAATTAAATAAAAACGAGTAGAAAACAAATGTTCAACCATAATTATCAGACATTATTCATCTGCTGTTGCAAAACAGGGAAGTATACCCAAGTATATAAAAGAAACAGAAAAGAAAAAGAAAGTTCCAGATTGCAATTGGCATTGTAGTTAGAAGACTCAACAGAGACAATATTGATCTTTATTTGTCAACTCACTGGTCTTTTTTTAATGCAGAGTATCAATTTTTTTGAAGTCGCCGTAGTCTAGTAGGTAGTGTATTGGCTTATTAGACGTAAAGCCAGGGTTCGAGCCCCAGGTCTCTGCAGATTTCTGGCAAAAACTCTGAAAGTAAATAAAATTGCAATGAAAAGTTTCTCAAAAAAATCTGTCCTTCGCAGTCGACTTCAAACTGTAGATCCCACCACTCATGTATAAAAATTAACGCACACAACATAAGTGGTGTAAGAAACTAGGTCGTAATCCTGACTGAAGGGTTGTAATGATCAATTATGTGTGTATGTATCAATTTTTTAACGCTGGTATGGATTATGTTGGCTGTGAGGACCCGTATGGCTTGTGGCTGATTCGCATACACCTGCGCCTTAAGATCCGATCCGATCTCTGTGCCCTCCTGCTGAAATAATATGTATTTGGAGTTCAGCTCATCCATTTCAGGCCCAAAAGATGGTCTCACCAATCGATGACAGGGCTTCCTCGATTTGGTCCTTCCAACGCAAACAAGGTTGTCCTCTTCGACGACTTCCGCAAACCCCCCCATCAAATACTTGTTTCGCTGGAGTATTCTCCTCCACTCGAACGACATGGCCGAGCCAGCGCAGCCGCTGGATATTAATACGCTGCACAACTCTATGTCGTAACGAAGCTCATACAGCTCATTGTTGGATGGGATGCGGAAATCATCGCCAACTTGTACTGATGACCGATGATCTTACGTAGGACTTTTCCCTCAAGGCAGCTGCATCAGTGCTTAATGGTGTCCCTCTGTCTCTGTGCCATATAGAAGCACGGGGAGGAAGAGCGTCTTGAATTACGTGTGTTAATTTTATCTACGATTGGCGAGACCTACAGTTTATATACGACCCCGAACGACAGATTTTTGAGAACGTTGTCATGGAAATTTTATTTATTCTCAGTATTTTTGCCAGTAGACTGTTGAGACGAAGTCGGCGGGTAAATATATTTTTCATACTTCGTTATGTTCGAGATGGCTGAATTGGCGCTTGGTGGGGAAAATAATCGTGGATGTGGATTTAAATCAAAAATTTTATAAATTTTTCTGCCACTGCCTAACATTCCACGAACAGAACGTACTATTATAATATTGATTGGGATTCCATCCCCCTGTTTTTTTTTTGTTAGATTTTCTAAAGCCAAAAAAAGTACATTTTTCAAGGCAACTAAAAACGCAAAAAAAGTAAAAAAAAAACAACGTAAAAGAGCAACAACGACAACAAATGAATGGAAGAGAATAAAAAAGCAACAACAACAGCAACTTTTATATTAAAATGTATTTTATAAATGATTATAAAACGTTGGGAAAACGGATTCAAGAAAACTGAGCATTTTTCATTCCAACAAACGACAAAAAAAAAACAAAGAAATGTAAAAACACTGACGAAATGGAACAAGGAATTAAAGAATCAAAAGCGAAAATATTGTGTAACATTAGTGATGCATAATTTACCGTCTTTCGACTTACGACGAAAACTAGTTCAAGTGTAGCCATAGAAAAAGCTTTTGAAAAATTTGATTAAAAAAAATAAAAAAAAAAACAGAAACATAAAAATGAATTGAAAATTACAGCCATAAAGACGGCGTGAAATAGAGAAAATAATAAACAAAAATTAAAAATTGTAAATAAATTGGAATTGAGGTGGAAATATACATAATCGAAAAACTTAATTTACTATGAAGGAGTGAAGTAGAGGCTGCCTTCCAAAATGTATCAATACAAAGTTTGTATACAGTTCTACTACTGTATATAAACTATGTAGATATGCAAAGTAAGCAAACAGTGCATCAACTATAAATCCGATGCCCGATTGCTTTTTGACTGCGTTAAAAATACACACTGACGACGTTTTGAAATAAAATACATCGTATATATTTTGTACAGCGGCATTATGAAACACGATACTTGGTTCAAACACAAAGCAACTAACATTTTGGAAGGCAGCCAGACTGTGTGGCCAATTAATTGTTTCCTTTTTGAAGGTGTTTTCATCAGGGTATGAAAATAAAGTATCTACCAACCAAAATGAAATTGTTGTCCTAAACTCTAGGTTTTTGTCAGAAATCGCCGACGAAATTTTTTTTCATATTTCGTCTTATTGGAGATGTCTGAGCGGCCTTACGCTCAGCATGCTATCTACTAGACTATGGCGCTATGTAGGTGACATTCAAAAATAACGCCCTTGAAAGTTAAAATTCGGAATTCATCGGAATACACGACAATACGCAGTTCAATTATTGAATATTATCAATTTTCCTTAGAAGTCGTCGTAGTCTAGTAAGTAGTGTGTTGGCTTATTAGGCGTAAAAGCCAGACATCAAAATAAAATACAAAAATTATTTCTTCGGCGTCTTCCTCTCAGTAGATTTCTGGCAAAAAAAACTCTGTGAAATTAAATAAAAATTGTGATAAAAAAATTTCTCAAAAAAATCTGTCGTTTAAACTGTAGGTCCCACCACCACTCATGTATAAAATTTATGCACACAACATAAGTGGTGTGAGAAACTACCTGGCTGAAGGGTTGTAATGACCAATGATGTATGTATGTATGTATGTATCAATTTTCCTATTTATGATCGAATCTAATTGATGTCGAAGCAGTCTAGCAGGTAGTGTGTTGGCTTATTAGACGAGAGCCTTTGGCATAAACCACAGTTTAGACGTCATGAACAAAATGAAATGTGAAAATAAAAAATATTTCTTTCGACGATTTCCTCTTAGCAGTCTTCTAAGACAACCACATTGGACGACCATAAACAAAGACGTGTGTTTGCTGAATGGGCTCTGAAGCAGTTGGCAACTGAACCTAATTTTCATCGAAAAATCATCTCCATCGATGAGGCCCATTTCCGGATGAATTCACAAAATTGTCAACTTTGAGACAATACCAGTCCACACGAGGTTCAAGAGCATCCAGTTCACATCGAAAAAGTATACTTTTTGGTATGAATTTTGGGCTGTTGGCATCATAGACCCATATTTCATAGTCAGACCATCACTGTAGGTTTATGATTGTCAACTTCTTTTGGCCTGAATTAGCTGATATGGGCATTAACGACATGTGTTTTTAACAGTAAACACAGTCCATGCCACGTTGAATATTCTGCAGGAACGATCTGAGGGTGTAGTTATCTCATGTTATCTAATATCTCGCTAGTGATATTGTTACGTTTTTACCTTTTTAAAACGTTTAAATATGAGTTCGTTAATGCAAACCAAGTAATAAAAGAAATATGTGTTTAGTTTCTCTTAAACTCTCTTTATTGTTCACACTACTTTTGTGCCACTGTTCTGACTTAACTGATACAAAAATAATTGCTTGTTCACTTTACTAGTTCACACTTCTGTCCGGGCAAACACTAACAACTCTTCTGTAGATCTTCACACAATAGCGATCTTCAAACCACGACTTCGCACGCAACGTGTCTGCACACAAGACTGACTGGATTATAACTGACTGTTGCCTGCTTTGTCTTGCCCGTTTATAGTCCAACACAAACAGTATAAAGAACATTCTTGAAGTGGAAGGTTCGTGTTCTCGCCTTCTCGAGAACTCTATTGCTACTACATTGTTGTTTGTGTACTTTGCTTATGTTGTTTGTTGTTGCTTTCTTATTTACTTGCCTTTTTCTTTCATACTTGTTGGTCTCCTTTCATGTTCTTGTTGGTATGTGCAACCAAGTTCGTTGTATTGGTGTGTGTGTAGCTTTTGTTTATTGTTAATGTTAAATGATGTTTTCATGTGAAATGATATTAGGTCGTTTCCATTTGCGTAAAAATATGATCAGGTTTTTCCCCGTTAAACTTATTCTTTTGGGGGTTTTCTTAAGACGCAGGTGTATGGGAATAAGCCAACAAGCACAGCAGTCCTCAAAGCCAATGTAACCCATGCAGTTGGTCAAATTCAACCTGATTTATGAGCCAGAGTCATAGAAAATTAAATATTTCGGATGCGCTATATCCAGAGAACGTGCCGTAGTCTAATAGGTAGTGTGTTGGCTTATTAGACGTAAAGGCAGGGCTCGAGACCCAGGCCAGACATCAAAATAAAATACAAAAGGTATTTCTTTGGCGACTTTCTCAGCAGATTTCTGAGAAAAACTGTGAGGTAAATCAAAATGCCATGGACAGTTTCTCAACAAATCTGTCGTTCGGAGTCGACATTAAACTGTCCCACCACTCATGTATAAAATTAACACACACAACATAAGTGGTGTGAGAAACTAGGTGGTAATTCTGACTGAAGGGTTGTAGTGACCAATTATGTATATGTATGTATATCCAGAGAAGCAGTGGCGCACATTTGTGGCGCACAGAAGGCAAATTGAGAACGAGCTAAAAGCGTGTGATATGTCTTGAAGTAAAGTAAGAATTAAAAGTTCTCTACTAATGCACACTCACTGTATGTATGCACATCGTATGACAAACCCATATAAATTGTAGACTCTACACAGTGTGTGTGTGCGTAGAAAAACACTTTTAAAGAAGCCAATTTAAATTGTTTCTATTTTTATTACACGTTGCCACTCTTAATTAAGTTTTACTTCAGCTCGTCATTTCAATTTCTTAACGTTCTTTGCTCCGTTGGTTGCAATGTTTACAAGAGGTGTTGCTGCACCACAGCTTAAGAATGAAAACAAATATGTTTTCTACCATTTTATTCCAATAGAATGCAGAGAAAAGAAAGAAATTTCAACAACAACAACAACCATATTGAAAGCAAAAACTAAACTAACAACAGTCAACCAACAACAAACCTTAACCATAAACGAGCAAAAGAACGTGTGCATAGAATGCACATATGGGAGCTTGTTGCACTTGCATTGTTTGTGTGTTGCCATTGTCACTGTTAATGTTGCTGCTTTAAGTATGAGTATTGTGTGTGCAACTGGGTAACTCGTATGCTTGTATATGCCACACTTTTCTACATCATGCCACATCCGTTTCCGTTTTATGTCAAACAGTAAAAGTCGTTTTAAATTTTACTATGTGCTTATAATTGTGTATGTAGTGCCGTAAATGAAATTTACGATGTTAAACTCTGGCAGAGTGTGTCACATACGACTCTAGAGAATTTTTCTTTAAACCTCTAATAAAAGAAAAACTAACAATTATTAATTAGAAATTGTTGCAACTAAAGGTTTTAATTAACGACGAACGAACAAATTTTATTGACTCTGCAAAAGAAATTTTATATTCCCTCCTACACAGCATTTACATACAGTGTGCGATAAAATTTTACAATCATGGCATATTGGCAGATTTTTTGTGAGAAAATTTTCATGGCAATTTCATTTACACTCAGAATTTTTGTAAAGAAACATATTTTTTTTAAATTTCATTTCGCTGATGTCTAAGCTGGGGTTTGAACTACGAGGCCTTGCTTCTAATAAACGAATACACTGTCTGCTAAACCACACATACATAACATACATAATTGGCCATTAAAACCTTCAGTCAGGATTACGGCCTAGCTTCTCACACCACTCATGCTGTGTGTGTTAATTTTATGCATGAGTGGCGGGACCTACAGTTTAATGTCGACTCCGAACGACAGATTTTTGAGAAACTTTTCATGGTAATTTTTATTTACTCTCAGAGTTTTTGCCAGAAATCTGCTGAGAGGAAGTCGCCGAAGAAATACTTTTTGTATTTTATTTTGATGTCTGGCCTGGGGCTCGAACCTTGGCTTTACGTCTGATAAACCAACACGCTACCTACTTGACTATGACGACTTCTGCTAAACTACGTCGACTTCAAATTGACTATCATTTGCACTTTTCGCCGACTGTTTCTGTGATAATGTTTCATGTTTTTCTTGAAGTTTTTTTCTCTCCTCAATCATAAGGCCTGAGATGTTTTAGGGACTTCGAATGAACTATATTGGTTCTACTGTCTCAAATCTTTATCTTCTATCTTTTTGGTTTTTGTCTGCCCAGTCTAAACTCTACCGAGGAGGAATATACAAAGGCTTGGACTTTAATTACGCATTGAGAGCTCATATTAGCTGGTTTTGCTGTTGATCAAAATTCTCAGGACAGTTAAAGAATTCCTTGCTTGTGCGTTACTAGCCCACCGTTTTTATCATTCCAGGCTGACACACTTTTTCTTCATTTTGTAATAGGATCACCATGCCTCTCTGCCTCTTTCATTCGTTATCTCCGTTACAAAATGAATTCCCTATCAGAGATCAGTAATGAGTATTCAAAAAGGCAAGTAGATTCGAATCATACTCATAATTTCTGATACTTATACGCATTCATACTTATTTTAATATTATACTCATACTACTCATATTCAAAGTTGGAAGTACTCATCGTACTCATACTTAACAATATGTATGATGTTGTTGATTTCGACTCACCATGACTCATCGTATACACGAATCACAAAATAAGTATGATTCGCGTACGAACACTAAATATTCACAAGAAGGTTGTGTGTTTGCTTTGCTTGCTGTCTTTGTCTTTTTCTTTCTTTCTTCCTTTTTTGTAAATGCAACAACAACTAAGACTATAAATTTTGATAAATGATTCGAATCACTCGAATCATTTATGAGTATTAAAAGTATTTTTCTAAATTTATGAATCTAAATGAGTAGACGTATGAATCAAACATAGTTCGAATGTTATGAGTTTGATGTCAACGTTGTACTCATACACATTGCAACCTGTACTTATAAATCAATGTTGTAGAGAGTGAGTACGAATGAATCAGAGTAGTTGAATTTCAATACTGTTGACTCACTCATACTCAAAATTTCATGAGTACTTATGAGTAGCGAAAAACGATTCATTGCTAATCTCTGTTCCCTATCTATGGTGAAAGAACAAACATAAGTTAGGTCTATGTCATGTGTCTTTGCTATGGTGTAAAGTCAAATTATGATGCATCGCTGCAAATAGTTGAGTGGCTGCTGTTGCTTGCCAATTAGACTGGTTTTCTGAGGCTCATAAGTAGAAAAGATGAGGCCCTACTTGCCTTTGTATTTACGACTATTTCGACTGCTGTCACAGCTAAGGATGAACAAGAGAACGTGGTACAAATCCTAAGTCGAAGATATATTCTGGATATACATTTTTCTTATATCTCAGACTTATAACTGGAGAGCACTTTAAACTTTCTAGTGGCACACGTTAATTCTATTGAGGAGTCTCTGTTTAAATTTGGGTCTTATGGTCTAGATGTGTTTAACTGTCTTATCCAGCTTAATCTAAGTGGTACATGCAAACAACCGTAGTTAAGAGACAATTTTATATCGTTTGTTTTAAATTTGAGCTGAAAATAATTTTATTTTTATTTAAAATTCAATTTTCAATTTTTAGTTATTTTCTAAAGTTAAGTTATGCCTGTATTTTAAGGAAATAAATTGAATTTCTAAACAAGATTTTTGTTTATTTAGGATACGAGTGTTTCTTTAGCAAACAAAATAAAAAATTTGCTTTTAAAATTTCTCTCCAAACCGAAACACACTTTATTTGTGGATAAGGATATCATCATAATAAACTTTTTATGAAATCATACTTCATTAAATTTAACTTTTCATTTAAAACCTCTTTATTTTATTAGAAACAAAAGTTTTATTTTTTAAAACCACATGTTCATGATATCCAATCCATACAATTCGGGCCAAAAGAAGTTACTAATCATCGATCTATAGTGCACGCCGTTGACAGTGATGGTCTTGCCTATGTCGTTCTCACAGAAATACGGACTGATGACGTCGCTTGTCCAAAATCCATATCAAACAGTGAATTTTTTGGGATACATTGGACGCATATTGATATCATATGCACTGAAGTACATACATACATACTCGTACAGTGAGTTGTGCTAGTGGAGATTTTGTAATTCTATAGCCTCACTGCTCAGAATTGTAATAGAAACACATAGCATAGACAAAACAGGCTTCTCTGGATGTAACTCATACAAAATATTCAAGTTTTAAGGCTCTGGCACATAAATCAGGCTGAATTTAATGGCAAGGGTTACATATTGGCTTTGAGAACCGCTGAGCTTGTTGGCTTATTCATATATATCTGTGACCCAAAGACAAAGTCTACTAAGGTTAAATCTGACGACATCACTAGCCAGTTGAATCATCTCCAAGTATGATGGCCACACCCTTAAATCGCTTGTGCAGAATATCCAATGTAGCATGAGTTGTGTGTACTGTTGAAATCACTTATTGTTAGTGTCTAGATCAGCCAATTCACATCATAAGAAGTTGTTAATCATCTGCCTATAGTGCCCGCTGTTGACAGTGATAGTCTGATTCGATTACGCCGAAAGCCCAAAATCCACACCAAACTGTGACTTTTTTGATGCTTGCACGCACATTGATCTCATGTGTTGACTTGAATTTATCCAGCTCATTGTGAATAGTCTTCTCGGTAGTAGGCCGAAGCGGTATGTTGCCCGAACAGAACAACCATTTTGATAAAACAATTCAATAGATTTGCTCGTGTTGTTGAATCCTGCATCTGTTTATGATGATTTGGCAAAACAGTCGTAGTCACCGTATTCTAGTACGTAGAGTGCTGGCTTATTAAACATGAGGTCATGGTTCGAACCTTAGATCAGAGAGAAAATAAAATTGCCATGAAAATGTTTCTCAGAAATCTGTTGTAGTAGACCTTAAAACTGTAAGTCACGCCACTCTTCTACAAAAATTAACAGACACAACGTAAGTGGTGTGTGAAGTTGGTCGTAACGCTGACTGAAGGGTTATAATGACAATTATGTATGTATGTACGAGTATATGTATGTATGACTGAATAATGACATCTAATTTAATACAAATGGCATCAACAAGATGGCCGCTATTAACTGTCTAACTTCGGAAGACCCGAACATTGTATTGTATTGTATATACAGTGAGCGTCAAAAGACACTGTACATGTAAAAACATATATATTAATAAATTACCGTTATTTTTATTTTAAAATTGTTTTATTGACAGTTTTTAAAATTGAAACAAAAACAAAAAAATAAAAAATACAAAAAAATTTCGAAATATTGTAAAATTTTTTCGGGCACTCTCCTTAAGTGATAAAAGTTGAGTTTGGTGATTGTTTGAATTTTATCCTTACTGTACAGTTTCTTTCGACTCTCACTGTACATTTAATAATTTTTTGGGAAGACTATAACAGATTTATAACGGGTTTATGACCGAATTTCACTAGAGTTCCTCTACAAAAAAAAAAAAAAAAAAAAAAAAAAAAAAAAAAAATTATTACCAACAGTATTTCTGAACTAACTGCGGCTCAACTGAATTCCACTCTATATACAGTGGTGGCCTTATAATTAGAAACGATGTTTCTGGAACAGAGTTCTCTGGAGTGACGAATCTAAGTTTAATTTGTCCCAATCTGAAGGAAAAACGTATGTAAGACGTCCTCCAAACAAAGCCTTTGATCCCAGGTACACAGTGAAAACTGTAAGACAAATTAACAAACATACATGTTGCTAAACCGTTTCTAATTATAAGGCCACCACTGTACATACGTACAGAATTTTTCAGGTCAGGATTACGACCTAGCCTCTCAAACCACCTATGTTGTGCGTGTTAATTTTATCTATGAGTGGGGGGACCTAGAGTTTAAAGTCGACTTCCCCTCTTGTAGGGTTTACATTGAGCAATTTGTTACTTGTCATACTTCTCAATCTAATGAATAAAATTCGGTATGCTTCTTTAAATTATCATCTCTACTGAATTTATTTATTTTTATTAATTATAACCTAAAAAATTGATAACAAATTTCATTTCAATTTTCTTTCTAAAATAAATTGCCAATCATCGATTCATTGGCTTCAAGTCTGTACCATAAATTCTAACAAATTTAGTTTTTCTTTTATGTGAGTGTTTATTTTTTGAAAATAATTTCATAAAATTACAAGTTCCAGCTGCCTAGAAGAACCTATAAAAGAAACGAAGGTACTTAAATAAACACACAAATAAACTAAAATTATTCGTATATTTGTAGCCTTTAATCCTAAAATTTTATTTATTTAGGAAATATTTTTTTCTTCAGCGAATTAATAAATATTTGTACGTTCGTTTATATATTTTGCAATGTAAACCTCGAACTCTTTTTACGCTGACTTTATTAGATAAGGCTTAAGCCGTGACCAACATGACAATATGGTTGTAATGTTTGTGGCCACCAATAAACATCGTAGGATACTTTATTGCTTTCGTTTAAGTAGCCCTTGTGGCAAATATTCATAAAAAAAAATTGTTGTTTCTGCTTTGGTTTTCTTATTCTTGTTGTTGTTTGTTTATTGGTTTGGTCTTGATTTTGTAAACGTTGCAGTAAGTTTAAGTTCAAAGTCATTCCGTCCTTCATTATTATTATTACTGTCATGAGAAGGAAAGGAGGAGGAGGAGGAGGAGAATGAGGTTTATTATACGTTAGTTTAGGGAAAAGAACATAAAAATGAAACAGATTTTCTACTCAATTTTCTTTATTTTATTGCTTTTGTTGTAGTTTTCCATCAAATGCAGTAAAAAACGAGGAAAAACTAAACAAATAACAAAACATAACAGCCGAGTTGCAAGCTCAAAACATTTCTACACCGTTTTTTTTTTCTTTCAAATGCTGGCTGCTGGTTATTTGGCAAAGTCCTGCGGGTTTGTAATAAAAACCCCAGTGTTAACAGCAGCAAATCTTTTGATTGCTGATAAAAAAATATCCGATTTAATGCTGGTGCTTAAAAGAGTAAAGGAAAAATAATTTAAATCATGTTTGGGGTTGTACGTGATAACGTGCAGGTCTTTATGAAGATTTAAATGACGGCGTTTGCTGTGTTCAAATAAAACAAAATGTATGCACTTGAGAGACCTATTGATGCCATTATGTGTGGCATAAAACATCGTTCAAATGTCCGTCACGGCTTCTCTCAGAGAAGCTTATACGAAATGTCATATTTTCCATAACTCAGGAGCATAAATAAGCGTGATTTATTTGATCAAAGGCTTGGGTTGCGATAGTTTCAAAAGTATTGTTATGGCTTGTGGCTTATTCCCGTACACTTGCACTTTAAGAAACAAAGTTTAACGGGTTTAAATCTCACAATATCGTTGGCAAGTTCAGAACACATCCATTTGAAATGGTCATACTCTTAAATTGCTTGTGCAGATTATCGAATGAAATAGGAGCTGTGTGGCGCGTAGTGCTGTCCTGTTAAAACTACATGTCGTCGGTGTACAGATCATACAAGTCAGGCTAAAAGAGGATGTTTAGTGCTGATCGTTGAGGGTGATGGCCTGACCAACGTTGTTCTCAATGAAATATGTTTCCATGGCGCTGTCAGCCCAAAATGCACGCCAAAGGGTATCTTTTTCGGTATGCATTAGACGTTCTTGAATTTCATGTGTGGTTTGGTATCGCGTCGCAAATTCGAATATTTTGTTAGTAACCATTTACCCAAAAATGGGCCTCGCCTCATCGCACAGCAAATTAAGTTTATCTACACCATGGTTAAACTTTGTTTACTAAGGTTCTGAAATAACCATATAATGACGTACCCTCTGAAATAAAGCGAAGACTTTTATTGGCCTTCAAATATTTGCAATTTCAACCTGTTTTACCAAAAAATAAAAGTTCCCCATCAGCTTATATAGTCAGTCCTTCTATATGAAGCTGAGTCCCTAGAATCTAAAGGCAATTGACAAGAAGCTCTTATTGGTTTTCGGAAGAAATATCCTGCATACAGTTTTCATTACTGTGCTAACTTTCCAGTGGGCAGGTTGTCTGCAAGTAATTGTGTTTAAAATGTCAGCCAAACGAGGATTATCAATGTACCCAGTATATGCCAAAGATTTTGGAGTCCGAATACCCATAAATGCTCATGGCAGAATGTGCGACATTCCTAGCGAAATTTTTTTGTGCGAAGCTTCAGCAATACAAAAATAAAAAGTGGGTAACACAATATTGTTACGCAAATCGAAACGACCTAATATCGTTTAACAACAAAAACGATAAACAAAAGGAACACGATGCAAATACGCAGTAACACTAAGAATACAATGAACGTGTTCATTATCTAAAGCTGCACACACACATATGTACAACGAACCTGGTTGCGCCTGGTACCAACAACAACATGTATGTGACAAAAAGGGATAGACAACATAAGCAAAGTACACAAACAACAATGTATTAGCAATAGAGCTCTCGAGAAGGCGAGATCACGAACCTTCCACTTCAAGAATGTTCGTTAGACTGGTTGTGTCGGACTATAAAAGAGCTGGACAAAGTAGGCAGTAGTCAGTAAGAATTCAGTCAGCCTTGTGTGAAGTTGCGTGTGAACAAAATAAGTCGTGGTTTTAAAGATCCAGTGAATACTTGTGTGAACTAGTAAAGTGAATAAACAGATTATTATTGTTGTATCGTTAATGTGTATACGGTGGCACACAAAAGTAGTGTAAAGAATAAAGAGTTTAACTGAAATTAAATTAAACACATTTGTTTTTATTTTGTTTGCAATTAACGAACTCATATTTAAACGTTTTTAAAAAGGTAAAAACGTAACAATGTAACAAATGTAGTCGCCGTGGTCTAGTAGGTAGTGTGTTGGCTTATTAGACGAAAAGCCAGGGTTCGAGCCCCAGGCCAGACATCGAAATAAAATACAAAAAGTATTTCTTCGGCGACTTCCTCTCAGCAGATTTCTGGCAAAAACTCTGAGAGTAAATAAAAATTGCCATGAAAAGTTTCTCAAAAATCTGTCGTTCGGAGTCGACTTTAAACTGTAGGTCCCGCCACTGATGTATAAAATTAACACACACAACATAAGTGGTGTGAGAAACTAGGTCGTAATCCTGACTGAAGGGTTGTAATGACCAATTATGTTTGTATGTATGTAAAAACGTAACAATATTTATTCAGTTTTCAGATGAATCTTGTTAGGCATTTGGATCGCTACTGTATTTGCTTTTAAGTTGTTTAAGTTTTTTTTTTTTAAAGAATAATTTGAAGGTCATTGAATGTCCTTAAAATCATTCCTATTCCTGTAACTAACTTTCACTAACTGCGACAGAAAAAGAATTTCTTTTTTAGCTCACAACTCAATGTGAAAAACCAATCAATTTGTTTCTGGCATTTTGTTGTGCATATTTTTTGCGAATTTTTTTTAATACCTTTTTCATTTGATTTTTTTCATTTAATTTCGTTTCATTTCTTGCTTTTTTACAATGAAAAACATTTTGATGGTTTTCGGTTAAAGCGTCAATTGTGGTAGAAATTGTTTTTATGGCATGACTACAGCATGTAAAATGCAAAAGAAAATAAATTGAATTTCAGTCGTAAAATGTAGAAAAAAAGTATTTTTCCAGCATTGCTTTTGAAGTTTTTGCATTCATCAGAACTGCAGTAAATTGTGTTTAAAAATCAAATTTTGTAAATGAAATGTTAGAAACGAAACACAAACATTGGAATCAAAATTAATTAATAAGTTTGCATCTTGTTTTTTATTTATTGCTGAGAAAATTGGCAAAATACTTGTGGAAACTTTTGAAATAATGAAGAAGAAGAGAATTTTTAATTATGGAATGAATCAATTAAAGTTTAAACAAATTAATTAAAAGTTACATTTTATAAGGTGACCAACTAATTTTTGTTCTCACTGCTCCCTAGTGAAAATACCCTTTCAATAGCAACATTAGTGCCTTAACAAACATTTTATTTAAAATAAAATTTTATTTTATTTTATTTTGTACATCTCAAATCTTGTTAACTTGAACAAAAGTACGAATTGTTGGTTTTCTCTAACCTCAAATTAATTAAATAGAAAGGGAATTCACATAAAACTGTGCCGTACATACTACGCATGCGTCCAGACTGTCAAGTATGCCGTGCAAACTACACATCAAAGATCAGCCTGGGGATTTCGTACACAAATATTGGAGAGATAGGTATATCCATCTCTTTTCACAAATGTAATTTTGACGTTGTTAGCAAAAGAGGTCTGTGGTATCTATCTATCTCTCCAGGTACATAGTACGGCATCTCAATTGTGCCGGAAACGGTAGTCATATGCGTGAAATTCAAATCATTGTCAAAATAATTTTAAATATTCAATTAATAAAATTGAAATAAAATAATCTAAAAAGATGTTTTAGAAATACAAATGAGTACTTTCAGAGTACAGGATTTGAAAAGAGTACAGTTGCGAAGAAAGAGTACAAAACTCAGTAAATGAGTATAGTTGGTCACCTTACATTTTAGCAGAATTAGGGCAGTATTCTTGAAATTTGTATGAGTAAAAATCCTTTAAAAATATTCTTATAAATATTTTCTCTCTAATAAATATTTAATAAATTTCGCTCTTTTCTTTTACAGGTATGTTGACTATTTACAATAAACTGTGAGTATACCAGATATGCAAAGTTAAAAAAGAACAATATTTTTCGGACCTAGTGGCTTGGATAGCTTTCAGATCAAGGATTCCAAAACAGTTTTCGTTACGGTCGAGTAACCTTTAAGAACTATAAAATATTCTATATAAATACGGCAAAATTTTTGCATTGCAGTCTTTTTGTCGATGGCTGACATTTTTGGCGGGATGACTTCCGTTTTTGTAGATTTCTGGCATTTTTTACGTCGATGACTTCCATTTTTTGGGCGATGACTTTAATTTTTTGGTCGATGACTTCCATTTTTTAGGTCGATGACTTCCATTTTTTGTTCGATACCTTTAATTTTTTGGTCGATGACTTGCATTTTTTAGGTTGACAAATTGCAGTTTTATGGTCGAAGACTTGTATTTTTTGGTGGATGACTTGCATTTTTCTTGTCGATGACTTGCCTTTTTGTTTGGTAGTTAACTTAAATTTTTTTAATCGACAATTTGCAGTTTTATGCTCGATGTCTTGCCTTTTTTTGGTCGTTGACTAGCATTTTTCTAGTCGATGACTTGCCTTTTTGTTTGGTCGATAACTTGCATTTTTGATCGACAATTTGCAGTTTTATGGTCGATGATTGCATTTTTTGGTCGAAGACTTGTCTTTTTTGGTCGATAACCTGCATTTTTATGATCGAAGACTTGCCTTTTTTTATCGATGATTTTTATTTTTTCCGATAACTTGCTTTCTTTTTATCGATGACTTGCATTTTTTGCCGATGACTTGCAATTTTTGGCAATGACTTGCATTTTTTATATACAGCACTTATTTTGCTCATTTAAGGAAAATATTTAGCTTCGTGGCCTATAACTCTGGCCTCAAGGGTTATCCGACCGCAACGGAAACTGTTTTGGGTTCATGATGCAATAGCTATTGGGCCCATTACGAAAACCGCACTTTTATAAATTTTATCGAATTTTACCCGTTGTATGGAGGGCATATTTAGTAAAAAACACTTGATTTTTCGACTTTATTATCTTCAATAAGGAAATTATTTTTGTTATGTATTTTTGTTTACATTTTCTCCAATTTATCTCTATTTTTATTTATTTAAATTTTTCAATTATGTTAAATTAACAGGCTCTGTTAATATAATATTGACTTTCTTAGCTAACTTCACATACATAATTTGTTTTTATTTAAAATTGAGAAAAAGGTTTTTATTTCAATATTATACAGTACAACTGTTGTAAACAATTTTGTTTCCTTTTTTCTGTGTTATTTATTCTTCTTTTTTTATACTGATGATTAAAAACAAATACTAATTAGCAATATTTTGTTTAAATTACAACAAATTATGAAGGACCAAAACATTAAAATGAAAAGATGAAAGAAAGGAAATTAAAAATAGTATGTGTTCAAAGGAAAAAAAAAGGTTTGAAAATTGGCTAAAAATTATTTTAATTGCGTTTTTAGCCCACATTTTGTGTTCAGCCTAAACATATGCTTTAGTTTTTGCTGTAAATTTTCTAATTGGAATATGTTCATAGGATTGAGTGTGTGGTATGAGAGTGTGATTTTGTTTTTTGGTTTAACAAGGTTAAACACACACTCGTTTTTGTTGGAGTGGGTGTTTAGGTTGGTGGTATTGGTGTTTTGGTGTATAGATAATAAAAATGGAAGCATAAGAGTCCATTTTGTATCTGAGTATGTGAGCATACGCGAGGTTGAAAGTTTTGCTTAACTTTACATAAGCGTGTACAGTGGGGCATTAGCGGATACTTGTACTGCTACTCTTCGTAGTCATTATATCAGGTAATAATTTTAAATTTGAAATGAGAAGAAAAAGCGTATTTCGAAGGAAGAAAATTTATATATATTCAGAAGGAATTGGTGTAGCTGAGGAAAATGTATTACTCAGTGCTCAATATAAACTAGGCAGTCAAAAATTTTTATTAAGATTTCGCCTTTTCCGTGTTTTGAGCCACGATTGCTCGACTTAGTGTCCGTACATGTGTAAACTTTGTTAGGATACTTCCTATTTTTTTATATAAATTGTGTGTATTTTAGCAAATGGTACTACTTTCTACCAGAAAAATGTGTAAAATATGGATCCATGTGATGTCTTGATTTGATTTCCTATCTGCTTAATTGATCATAACAAGCCATAAGTCAGGATTACGACCTAACTTCGCATACCACCAATGTCGTGTGTATTAAATTTATATATGAGTGGCGGGACCTACAATTTAAAGTTGACTCTGAACGGTAGATGTAAGTGAAAATTTGTCATGGAAGTTTTATTTACTTTCAGAGTTTAAATTTTAACTGACCTTAAGATTTCGAAATTTACTAAGCTTCTTACCATCGACATATGTACATATGTATATATGTATACATAGTTGGCCATTACAACTCTTCAGTCAGGATTACGGCCCAGCTTCTCACACCACTCATGTTGTGTGTGTGTTAATTTTATACATGAGTGGCGCAACCTATAGTTTAAAGTCGATTCCGAACGATAGATTTTTGAGAAACTTTTCATAGCAATTGTTTTATTTGCTCTCAGAGTTGCTAGAAATCTGGTGAGAGGAAGTCGCCGAAGAAATATTTTTTCATATTTTTGTTTTGATGTCTGGGCTTACGTCTAATAAGCCAACAAACTACCTGCTAGAGTACGACGACTTCTATCTATTTCATCTAATTCAACTAAATTGGCTGAATTAGTGTTCATTCTTTCGGCGACTTCTTGTTAGCAGTCTTCTGACTAAATAAAATTGTGGTTCGAAGTCGACTTTATGCTGTAGATCCCGCCGCTAATGGATAAAATAATGTCCTGACTAAAAGAGTTGTAATGACCAATTAACTCGCTTCATTTCACTTTGTAAAACCATATTGGGTTGGTTGTTGTCTTTTTTAGGGTTTCAAGGGCTCCTAAGTGGATTGTAATGTAGGAGAAATATGTCTTGCCTACTGATATATCATAACCTTGAATACTAGCACTTTAACTAGCACGCCATATCTTTTGCCCATTTCGCAAGAAAATTTTAGGAATTTCATGAAATCTTAAAATAAACACAATATTGTTCGAAAATAGATTTTAATGTTGAATTATTTTCTGCTCTTTGATGTAATACATACATAATTGGTCATTACAACCCTTCAGTCAGGATTACGACCTAGTTTCTCACACCACTTATGTTGTGTGTGTTAATTTTATACATGAGTGGCGGGACCTACAGTTTAAAGTCGACTCCGAACGACAGATTTTTGAGAAACTTTTCATGGCAATTTTATTTACTCTCAAAGTTTTTGCTAGAAATATGCTGAGAGGAAGTCACCGAAGAAATATTTTTTGTATTTTATTTGATGTCTGGCCTGGGGCTCGAACCCTGGCTTTTCGTCTAATAAGCCAACACACTACCTACTAGACCACGGCGACTTACTTTGATGTAATAATCTTGTAAATAATCGTTAATATTTAATGTTGTTGAAACTTCATTAGTTTAAATGTTTTTTCTTCCGAAAATTAGTCCCTTTTTGTTTCTCTTTCTGCATTTGTTTTTATTGTTTTCACAAATTAATTTCGCTCTTGTTTGTTCTCAGCTCCTTCTGCTGTTAATCGGCGTGTTTAACTATTTTTTTCCTTTTTTTTCTTAGCCAACTGTTACCAAAAGTTATGCAAGCGCTAAAAAGGTTTAGATGTGGAAATTTTTTTTTTTTTAGTTATCATCACTAAAAGGCTGTACAAAAAAATCTTGTTTAATTTTTAAAAATTTAACGTTTAAAGATTACGTTGATAAAAAATACGAGCAGATGTTAAAAAAAAATTTTTGATTGGTAGTCAACATTTAAGGTAACAAAAATACTCGGTATATAGTACAAAAAACTTTTTCTTTTTTTCTCAATTTAAAAATTTTGTTTATGATCAGTGTTAAATTTAGCACAATAAAAAATTCTTTATAATCAAATTAATTCTTATATTTCATGCATCATAAATTGTTGTTTTAAATAAAAAAAAATTTTTTTTGTTTAAGTTTTTTGCCATTAACAGCCATCATAATAATACACTTTCAATTATCGTTTTATTGTTGCTATTGTTTCCATTCTTGTTGATTTTTAAATGAACCACACAATTGTCATATTACAACATTTAAATACATTTAATACTACAGCCTGTTGCAACTACTGGTGGTATTTCATTTAAAGCTCTGCAAATTTATATGGGGCTTGTGGTGGTATTTGCAAAAGCAAAACCCAATAAGCACTTAAAATTGAACTGATTAACAGAGAATACGTATCGACATTGAATGTATGTACAGTAGGCGTCAAAAGAAATTGTACATTAAAAGAAAACATACATTAATAAATTACCGTTATTTTTATTTTAAAATTGTTTTATTGCCAGTTTTTTAAAATTGAAATAAAAACAAAAAAAAAGTTGCAAAAAAATTTCGAAATATCAAATTTTTTCGGCCACTCTCCTTAAGTGGTAAAAGTTGAGTTTGATGATTGTTAGAATTTTACCCATGGTGTACAGTTACTATGCACTGTATGTTTATAACCAAATTAAATTTTGGGTACAATTTTTACAAACGAAATTTATTTTCAAGTTCGTTTTGTAGATGCTTTCAGTTCCTATAAAGATTATTGCATCAGCAAGATTTATTTTGGACTCCGTTTTGGTATTCTCTACGGAATGTTTAATTCCACAGAAGAATACATTACAACCTTTCAGTCAGGATTACGAACTAGTATGAGTACAACGTTGACATCAAACTCATAACATTCGAAATGTGTTTGATTCATACGCCTACTCATTCAGATTCATAAATTTAAAAAATACTTGTAATACTCATAAATGAATAAATCTAAATCTAAAAAATAAATTATAATCGTCAAAAATTACAGTCTTAGTTGTTGTTGCATTTACAAAGAAAGAAGAAAGACACATAAACAAAAAAAAAGACAGCAAGCAGAGCAAACACACAACCTTATTGTGAGTACTGTAGTGTTCGTTCGCGAATCATACTTATTTTGTGATTCGTGTATACGATGAGTCATGGAGAGTCGAAATCAATAACATCATACGTATTGTTAAGTACGAGTA
Organism: Sarcophaga carnaria; assembly: GCA_958299815.1. Taxonomy (NCBI): domain Eukaryota; kingdom Metazoa; phylum Arthropoda; class Insecta; order Diptera; family Sarcophagidae; genus Sarcophaga; species Sarcophaga carnaria. The sequence goes on from OY283151.1 coordinate 49,045,707, forward strand.
CCATGAGTATTTCAAACTTTGAATATAAGTAGTATGAGTATAACATTAAAATAAGTATGAATGCGTATAAGTATCAGAAATTATAAGTATGATTCGAATCTACTCATCGTTTTGAATACTCATTGCGGACCTCTGCCGCTCATGTTGTGTTCGTTAAACTGTAGAGTGGCGGGACCTATAGTTTAACGACAGATTTTCGAGAAACTTTTCATGGCAATTTTTATTTACTCTCAGAATTTTTGCCAGAAATCTGCTGAGAGGAAGACGTGGAAGATATATTTTCTCATATTTCGTTTTGACGTCTGGGCTGGGGTTTGAACCATGGCCTTACGTCTAATAAACCAACACATTACTTACTAGACGACGACAACTTCCACAGTAGAATATTGATTGGTTTATCACAATGGACCTTTAAGTCGCCATAGTATATTAGGTAGTGTGTTGGCTTATTGGAAACGAAACATGAAGAAAATATTTCATCGATGACTTTCTCTCAGTAGATTTCTGACAAAAACTCTGAGAGTAAATAAAATTTCTTTGAAAAGATTCTTAAAAAAAATCAGTCATTTGGAGTCGACTTTAAACTAAAGGTCGTGCCACTCATGTTCAAATTTAACACACACAACATAAGTGGTGTGAGAAGCTAGGTCGTAATCCTAACTGAAGGGTTGTAATGTCCAATTTAGTTTGTATGTATTACAATGAGCTTAAATGCTGGCCTAAGTGGGGGATGTCTTTCTTTAAGGGGGCCACGCCAACTTGCCTAACCTAACCTAACCTAACCTGCTCTTAATATAATTCAATGGCTGCTTTGAAAGAAGTTTATTTCGATAAGCCAGGCCTTAAATAAAAGCTTTCCTTGTTTGTATTGTGTAGGGTATCACGGATGTGATCTTGATGGTTACAATGTTCCTGTTTATTGGTATTTAAATACCCAGTTTGAGTTGCTCGAATAAAAAAACACCATTAAATGGCAGAAATGTGATGCTGTTTTACAATAAAAATTTCGCATTTTTTTATTATTGGCGACAGAACCAACAAGCGAAAGAAATAAAAGAAGAATTGGAACACCACGAACTTTGTATAAAAGAGCCCAATTATGTATTCGTTACCAGCGGCAGTTTAAAGCAAAAATGAAAACAAAAACAATAAAAAATATAATTCAAAAAGGCACAATTACTAACCGTACTTAATAAAAAAAAATGGCGTTAAAATAAAACAGCAATTTGAGGGACTGTTTCCCAACAGGTGAAATCACTATAGGCACAGCATGGTGGTATTATTTAACAGAGGCTATGGGTTAAATAGGTTTTAAGTACATAGTATTTGAACTAAATTTCATTCTGAATAGTTCTCACATTTGATCGAATTATGGGGCAAAGTATGGGAAGTTTACCCAAAAATTAATTGAGGAAAAATTTTCATTTAAAGATAACCAGGGTTTTGGCTATCATTTGATACAAAAATTTAAATTTTTTATAATTTTTTTTTTTAACTTTGTACTTACTAGTGAGAGTAGTAAATAAATAGGAGACATTCTTCACTTTAACACCAGTGGACAGGTACATATTACAGAATGTGTTGCGTATTCTCTAAAAAAGCAATATTGCGCTTAACAACAATGCCACAAATGTCATCCCATAATATAGTGTCTCTGCATTACAAAAGCATGCGAAAATAATTTGTCGTCAGCCCACCATTATAATGGGGGCATGTGAGTGCGTACTCTCTGTCAATGAATCTGCAGCATATTTGCTTTTAGTTGTCGGCTGGTTGGTTATTTGGTTGGTTTATTAACACCAGCATTTAACACTTTCATGATTGCTGTTATTTGCATTGCACCCTACAACTGGCACCAGACGTCACAATAATGATTCATATTGGAGGCAATATTTCGAGGAGGGGACTGCAAAAGTTAACTGAGACATTTTCATAGGAAAGCCATGGGTTCTAAACAGGGCTTCAGTGAGAAAATTACACTGTGCCTCTACAGGAGCGACCTTTGCTACATTAGAATAATTCAGAATATTCAGATAATGTGTTGCAAGTCGCATGAGTGTACAAATAACCCACAAATCACAGCAATCCTCAAAGTTAAATAATCCATGGCATCTATCAAATTCAGTGTGGTACAAATCAGGGTGAATTAGATATTTCAGATGTGCTTCTTTCAGAGATGCCGATACAGAGCGACGAATGATCTTAAGCTCCACAAACGAATATAGCCGATACATACACCCATACATAATTGGTCACTACAACCATTCAGTTAGGATTACGACCTAGCTTTTGACACCACTTATGCGGCGTGCGTTCATTTTATACATAAATGGCGGGACCTACAGTTTAAGTTCGACTTTGAACGACAGATTTTTGAGAAACTTTTCCTGGCAATTTTATTTACTCTCAGAGTTTTTGTCAGAAATCTGCTGAGAGGAAATCGTCGAAGAAATATTTTTTCATATTTCCCGCCACTCATGTATAAAATTTACACACACAACATAAGTGGTGTGAGAAACTAGGTCGTAATCCTGATTGAAGGGTTGTAATGACGAATTATGTATGTATGTATGGGAGAATGGATCAACCACTGGCACAGATGGTATCACCAGTGTTTAATTTTGATACTGAACGGACACTCCCTTTAATGGCGAATTATTCGCCAGTATGGCCAACAAATTAATCGAGACGTTGAATCTTGTTGTCACACTGAGATAGGACGGGACAAGGCATCAATGTAGAAAATCCAGAAACCTAATTATTTCTCTGGTTGTCAAATCATGGCACGGTTTTACGAATGGAGGCATGTGCGATCAGGTGATGTATAATGTGGGCATGTGGGGATCTCAGCATCTTCGATAACTAAATGGCAATTAGGAATACAGGATCAAGAAGTGTTTTGGAATGTAAAAAGGCGATTTACAAAATTACTCCAGGCAAAGCACGGCACATATTATATGGGTTCCTACCAGAGATCAGCAATGAATCGCTTTTTCGCTACTCATAAGTACTCATGAAATTTTGAGTATGAATGAGTCAACAGTATTGAAATTCAACTACTCGTGATTCATTCGTACTTACTACAACATTGATTTATAAGTACAAGTTGCAATAAGTATGAGTACAACGTTGACATCAAACTCATAACATTCGAAATATGTTTGATTCATACGCCTACTCATTCAGATTCATAAATTTAGAAAAATACTTATAATACTCATAAGTGATACGAGTGAATCGAATCATTCGTCAAAATTTACAGTCCTAGTTGTTGTTGCATTGAAAAAAAAGAAAGAAATAGACAAAGACAGCAAGCAGTCAAACACACAACCTTCTAATGAGTATTGTAGTGTTCGTACGCGAATCATACTTATTTTGTTATTCGTGTATACGATGAGTCATGGAGAGTCGAAATCAATAACATCATGCGTAGTGGTAAGTATGAGTACCATGAGTATTTCAAACTTTAAATATGATTAGTATGAGTATGACATTAAAATAAGTATGAATGCGTATAAGTATCAGAAATTATAAGTATGATTCGAATCTACTCATCGTTTTGAATACTCATTGCTGACCTCTGGTTCCTACTCCTCAAGTAGTGAACAGAAACGAGGAAGTGAATAATTTAACTGAACTAGAGCGCTACTTAACATAAACATAGAAAATCCAATGCTTTTTTGTGCATTGAAAACAAGTGGAACAATGAGGCAGCATGAACGATTTGCAAAGATACTATCTTGTTAGGAGGATAGCAAGAGGGTAAGAAGACTGAATAAAAACGACATGAGTACACTAATGAGCGCCCGTATGGAGCATTCCTTTCTTACGTATATCTGAAGGTATATCTCGTTTATAACAGACACGTGTACCAACATAACAGAAAAAAATGCGAAAATCGAACGAAAATTGAAACTAACGGTTATTTTTTGATCATACCTCGTAGACGTGGTTGGCAATAATAAATGCAGGGTACCTATGGTGAAGAAGCCAAATGCTCGAGGTCACAATATTTTTTTTGGAAACAGTTTACCAGACTTAACTCATCACATAGATGTGGATTGGAAGAAGCTAAGGATGTGTGTACACAATACAGGCTTCCTATAGAAAGTACGAATTGATGGCTTAGGTGTATGCCGATAGGCGTGAGGCCTTCAATCTAATTACTTACATACCTAATCAAAAAAAATTTACTTGTATGTATATAGCATTATATAGTCGCTCTTGACCAATAGTCGATTGTTTCATGAATTTACAAAATTTTGTCACACCACAAAGAAAACAAATAAATAAACAACAAGTGCAATAACAAATGACAGCAACAACAATATCATACACATTACAAAATGTCTTGTGTAATAAATTCAGAAAAATTCAGACAAAATGTAGGTCCATATCTACGCAATTATTATCCTTGAATGTATTTTTTGTTTTTTTATTGTTTTTTGTTTTGTTTTTATTTTTAAAGAAAAATCGAAAAAAAATAATCGAAAAAAAAGAAATTACTTTTAAAATAAAGAATCGAAATTAATTTAACAATAAAAATTTAATTTTCACACGCAAGTACAATTTAAATTTAATTTCATATAAATTTTTGGTGCGGTTTTTGGTAAGCGAAAGCTATTAGTCAGTTAGTCGTAGGGTAAAATTAATAGATTATTTAATAAAAGTTAGATCTGACCCCACTGAAACCGAGAGTAGCTGATTTACAATGCCTTAACACGAGCCTGAGAACGGCAAGTAATCTGCTATCCTAACCTACGGTAGATTATTTGCTGCGGCATTGAAGAAACTTAATTTCGAAAACCATCATGAACATTTATCGAGATTTTAAACCGTAATAGCTCGGGTTGTTCATAGACTAGCACTTTAATCATTGCAGCATGCCACCTTGAATTTTGAACTAAGTTGGTGCTTAAGAAGTCGCCGTAGTCGAGTAGATAGTGTGTTGGCTTATTAGACGTAAAGCTAGGGTTCGAGCCCCAGGCCAGACATCAAAACAAAATACAAAAAATATTTCTTCGGCGACTTCCTCTCAACAGATTTCTGGCAAAAACTCTGAGAGTAAATAAAATTGCCATGAAAAAGTTTCTCAAAAATCTGTCATTCGGAGTCGACTTTAAATTGTAGGTCCCACCACTTATGTATAAAATTAACACACACAACATAAGTGGTGTGAGAAAATAGGTCATAATCCTGACTGAAGGGTTGTAATGACTAATTATGTATGTATGTAACACGTTCACGCCCTCGCGTACCACTGGTGGCCCGCCTTAGACTGCCACATTGCCTGACGTGTACTACCGGTGGTACGCATTTGCTTATGCCTTTAGACGGTACGTAACACCAAATATTTCGATCTTTAACACTTCTACTGTGAACGCAGTCCCTGTACTGTACAACAGTCTCCTCTTACTCAGTGGACCTGCATCCACGGCAGAAGTCGTTGAAAGGGAGCCTCATTCTTTCCGCGTGTCTACCCATGACGCAATGACCTGTAAGCACGGCCACTGTAGTTGAGATGACATCACGACCAAGACCAAGTAATCGGTTGGTACGCCTTCTATCCATCTTGGGCCAGGTGAGTCTAGCGGTGGAGCAGGACTTCTCATTGACCCTGGATAAGTTAGCATCCCGAAAGAACCTCCGCGCAATGGTCAACTTGACCGAGGCAATACCCAATTCAACAGAAGAGGATTCAGGAAGGAGCGTACCAGCTCTGGCGAGCTCCTTGTCCCTACAGTTTCCCGTAATTTCACTGTGCCCGGGGACTCACACCAGAGAGACACTGGTGAAGCGCCCCGAGAGAAGGTCGATATAGCGGCGACATTCCCTAACGATCCTAGAGTTAATCACGAAACCCTATAGATATCTTATCGCGGTCTGACTATCAGAAAAGATCGAGACGCGAGTGAAAGGAGCATCGTTGACGAGGATCCATTGGGCGGCCCGGTAAATTGCCATCACCTCCACCTGAAACACACTGCAGTAGTCCGGCAGACTTAGAGAAATATATAGGTCCAGTTTCCCAGAGTAGACACCGCTTCCAACCACATTATCGAGTTTAGAGCCGTCGGTATATATATCCAGGACTTCCGGGGGGACGACCGTATTAGGATTCCAGTCATCTCTACTTGGAATCAGAGAGTGGAAACATCTGTCAAGACAATATTCAGCAGGGAAATAGTCCATGTTCACAAGGGCCACTGGATGAACCTCCAGGATAGTGGAGTGATCAGAAGGTACAATGTGCCAACGAGAGAGAGCATTAAGTCTAGTCGCAGCAAACCTTGGCTACCTGCTTAGCGAGAAGCACAGTAGAGTTGTTATACTACAATCTTAAAAGCATTGGTATTTTAAGAAATTCTTTCATTTATTTCATATTCCACATAATTGTGATAGGGGGGAGCTTATTTTAAGAAAATTAAAGCCAATCGGATTATCAATTGTTTATATGCTCCGGCTATAAGTATGTTTTGCTATTTTTGCACCAAAAAAGAGGATAACAATATTACTTCCTCTTAAGGGTCAATTGTTTGAATGTGATTAATCATTATGCCGTGTATGGTTTTTGTTTTCCAGAAATCTTTTTCATTCAATGAATCAATAAATCTTAAAGCATTGAAGTGGTGGTTCTATGAGCTACAAGTAAAGCATCGATCGATCGATCGGTCGTCACGTGTGTATTATAACTGAATTAATTAAAGAAAATGAAATGAAAAATGAAAACACACTTCAACAAATATTTAATGTTCAAACACTTCCTGGAATCGCAGACAATTGTGGCCATTGCTTTTCCCATGAAACCCATGAGCAAAAAAAAAAGAAAAAAATTTTCAGAAAATTATTGAAATTTATGAAACACATGCAAATATTTTCTATTTAAAAAGTATGGCTATTTTTGAAATTGAAATCTACTTACATACATACATACAAACGGTCAGTCAGTCGGTCGGTCATCTCTATTTATTGAATAATTCAAAATGTTTTTGTCGCTTTTCATTTCATTTTGAACACAAACAAATACACGATGATTTTTTGCATTCGATTCTGAGGTGCCAAGAAATAAAAGTGAAAATAGAAGCAGAAAATAGAAAAAAAATTTTAAATATAGAAAGCGAAACAAATAAAGAACACAACAACACCACAAGGCAAAAGGGCCACTTTTGCAAAAATACAAAAACAAAAAATTATTAAAAATACATACAAATTGAATAAATAATAATAAATTGAAAAATGTTTTCATTTATTTGTTGCAAAGTGGCCAACAATGTTTGGCAACAGTGGTGTTTCGCAGCACCATACTAATGGGTGATTTTTTAAGAGCTATAGGAAAATTTTTCAATAAAAAAAAACACATAAAATTCAGAAAACTGCATGAAATCTTTAATTGAATCGAAAGTACGATCCATATAATTTAATATTTAAAGATTATTTCATGCAAATGTTGACCGCGACTGCGCCTCAAATGGTCCATCCGCTTAGTCCAATTTTGTCATACTCTTTCCAACATTTCGGCCGGTATCTCACGAATAAATGCTTCAATGTTGTCTTCCAAAGCGTCAATTGAAGCGGGCTTGTCTGTATAGACATGGGCTTTAACATAGCCGCACAAAAAATAGTCTAAAGGCGTTAAACCACACGATCTAGGCGGCCAATTAACCGGTCCCGAACGTGAAATAAAATGTTCACCGAATTCGCCTCTTAATAAGTCCATTGTTATGCGTGCTGCGTGGCATGTGGCACCGTCTTCTTGAAACCACATGTCATGCAAGTCAAGCTCTTGCATTTTGGGCAAAAAAAAGTTGGATATCAACTCACGGTAGCGCTCACCATTACACAGTTACGTTACGATTCGCAGCATCTTTGAAGAAGTACGGTCCAATGATGCCACCAGCCCATAAACCGCACCAAACTGTGACTTTTTCTGGATGCATTGGTAGCTTTTGCAATGCTTCTGGCTGATCTTCACTCCAAAATCGACAATTCTGCTTATTTACGTATCCATTGAGCCAAAAATGAGCTTCGTCGCTGAACACAATTTTTCGATAAAGAAGTGGATCTTCGGCCAACTTTCCAAGAGCCCATTCACCAAAAATTCTGCATTGCGGTAGGTCGTTCGGCTTCAATTCTTGCACCAGCTGTATTTTGAAAGGCTTCACACCTGAATCCTTCCGCAACATTTTCCACGTTGTTGAGTAACAGAGGCCCAATTGCTGCGAACGATGACGAGTCGATAATTGATGGCCGATACAGCTGCGATATTTTCTTCAGTTCGCACTCTACGTAAGCGTGTTTGGTGGTTTAATGTCCAACAATGTAAATTTGGTGCGAAATTTAGTTACAATAGCCCGTATAGCCGCTTCAGTGGGTCGATTAAACTGACCATAAAATGGAAGAAGCGCGCGATGAACTTTCTTAAAACAGAGCACGCATTTTGATAATAAAATTCAATGATTTTGCAAGCGTTGTTCGTTTGTAAGATGATTCATGGTTAAATTATAAACCAAACTGAAGATGTTTGACAATGAAACAAAACACGAAACGTGCGTGAGCTGTTTAAACCAGTGTTGCCAAAAAGATAGTAGAAAAAAAATCACCCGTTATAACCAATACATGTGGATGAACTGCACAATCATCAACATCACCATCATCATCATCATGATGATCTATTCATGGCGGTCAATTTAAAAATTGTAATTGAGAATAAAATTTGTTGAAACAGTAAAATGAAATGATGTATCCTAGTGTGTATACATACGTGTAAGTGCGTAAGTTTGTTAAGATTTTTTTTTTCTGAATTCAATTTCTTTTAAGTTTTTTTTTTTTTTTGATTTAAAAATAAATTCAATTGACGTCATCAGACGCACACTTAAAAGCTCACCATTACACAATTGCACAAACTATCTGATTTAAAAACAAAAAACTTTTTTTTTAAATTTTTATTTTTTTTAACGCCGTTGTTTTTGCATTAAAAAAAATATAAAAGAAATTGTGCATCTCGTGAAATACGAAAAGATTTCAGTTTTCTTGTTACGCTAAATGAATGCAATTTCTTTAGAAAAATATTTTTTTTTTTTCTAAAATTTAAATAGAAAATCTGCCGTTTTCTGCTTTTCATTTAAAGTTATTTTTAATAGCGAAATAAAAATAAATAAAATTAAGTTTACAAATTCAAATTTTAAATGAAATGTACCACATTTCACTTTCATTAGGCCAAAACACCAACAGGTTGGTTTGGAAAAATAGCACTAGTTAGTATATTAGCAAAAATTTAATATTTGATTTCATATCTGATTGCCGTCGCTGTAGTCTAGTAGTTAAAGTCTTAGACATGAGACCACATCTCCAACAAAACGAATTATGTATGAAGAAAATATTCCTTCGGCGACTGCCTCTCAGCAGATTTCTGTCAAAAACTCTGGGAATACATAAAATTGCCATGAAAAATTTCGTTCAAAGTCACCTTTAAACTGTAGGTTCCACCACTACACAACATATGTGGTGTGAGAAGATAGGTCGTAATCCTAACTGAAGGCTTGTAATGACCAAGTATGTACGAGTATCAGGGGTCAGCAATGAGTATTCAAAAAGATGAGTAGATTCGAATCATACTTATAATTTCTGATACTTATATGCATTCATACTTATTTTAATATCATACTCATACTACTCATATTCAAAGTATGAAGTACTCATCGTACTCATACTTAACAATACGTATGATGTTGTTGACTTCGACTCTCCATGACTCAACATTTACAAGAATCACAAAATAAGTATGATTCGCTTACGAACACTACAATACTCACTATGAGGTTGTGTGTTTGCTTTGCTTGCTGTCTTTGTCTTTCTTCTTTCTTCTTTCTTCTTTTTTTCTAAATGCAACAGCAACTACGACTTTAAATTTTGATGAATGTTTCGAATTACTCGAATCATTTATGAGTATTATAAGTATTTTTCTAAATTTATAATTCTAAATAAGGCGTATGAATCAAACATATTTCAAATGTTATGAGTTTGATGTCAACATTGTACTCATACTCATTGCAACCTGTACTTATAAATCAATGTTGTAGTGAGTACGAATGAATCACGAGTAGTTGGATTTCAATACTGTTGACCCACTCATACTCAAAATTTCATGAGTACTTATGAGTAGCGAAAAAGCGATTCATTGCTGATCTCTGAAGAGTATGTATGTATGTATGTACTATTTGATTTACAAACCATGTTTGCAAAAATACTCTGAGAGAAAATAAAATTGCTAAGAATAGCTTCTCAAAAAAATCTGTTGTTCGGAGTAGACTTTAAACTGTAGGTCATTCAACACATGAATAAAATTAACACATGGCTATTGAACAGTTAAGTAAGTTAGGGGTCAGTGTATGAGATGAACCCTTACGAACCAAAGTCTATGCTGGCAACGCCATTACCCAAATATTACTACACTACTGACTATGGTGCTACACTTTGGGCCATTATTACAACATGCCGTTAACTAAAGGGAGTATTTTCAGGGGCATATTAATTGTTTTTCATTATTATAAGTGAGCTTTAAGCTAAAGGGAGTATTATCCCTTTAAAGTTAAATTTATGTTTGAACTTGCCATATTACTTATATATTATTTACAATATGGCAACTTCAAATATAAACAAAATGAGGAAACACAACAACAAAAAAGAGGCCCTTCGTTGCCACTGCGTTAAAAAAACTTGTTTAATTCAGCAGTTTTACCGACATTGCTCCGGCATTGCCATATTTTTAAAAAAGTTAACTTTATTTTTTGAAGTCGCCGTAGTCTAGTAGGTATTGTGTTGGCTTATTAGACATAAAGCCAGGGTTCGAGCCCCAGGCCAGACATCAAGACAAAAATACAAAAAGTATTTCTTCGGCGACTTCCTCTCAGCAGATTTCTGGCAAAAATTCTGAGAGTAAATAAAATTGCCATGAAAAAGTTTCTCAAAAATCTGCCGTTTAAACTGTAGGTCGCACCACTCATGTATAAAATTAATACACACAACATAAGTGGTGTGAGAAACTAGGACGTTGTAATATGGGTTAATTCGACCTCCGGGTACTGTACTTGTCTTAATTGAAAAGTACTCTAACCGAACCTAACTTTATTTTATCTGTAAGTTGTAGTAACGAAAAGAAGTTACCTTTAATTAAACCCAAGTTTAACGGCAAGTTTTATAATAATGGCCTTTAAAGTTTTAAATCGTTTCAATTCCAGCTGTAAAAAAAAAGCTGAAAAATCTTTTGCTTTTTCATTTTTAATGCAACACAGCATGCACAGTGGGATATTTTTTATTTGAAAACAAAACCAATCATATTTTTTTTTTTATTTATTTTTTAGCCAAATTTGTATGGAAATTAAACTGATTTCGAAAGGAAATACTATCAAAACCTTCTCTGATTTGTTTTACAATTTTTATTCCATTTCGTGTTGTTGTTGTTGTTGTTTGCTTAAAACGTCGATAAGCGAGAGAGAGAAAATGAACTCTGAAATGTCCAAAAATGTTGTTTATTTCAGTGGAAATTGGTTTTAAAAGCTTTACACGAAAAAACCGAAATGAAATGAACAAAGAAAAAAAAACGACAAGAAAGCCAAAATAAAATTGTAAAATTGTAAAATGCATCATGAATTTACGCACGCTTGAGTGACAACAAATGGTAGAAAAAGACAGAAAGTGAAGCAGCAATAAATGTTGCCAGAATATTTTTTTTTTATTTCGTTCTGTTTTTTATTATTATTTTTGTTTGGACTGATAAGCGAGCCATATTAAAAGTTAGAAAAGTGAGCGAATGATTGAATTTTATTTAATAGACACTTTATGTGAGCGCGCGTATGTATGTATGTTTGCTTTGGAAAATTAATGAAAAAAATTCATTTTTATTTTTCAATTTAGGTACGTGTTTTCATATTCTTTGCTTTGATTTATGTTTTCTAATCGCGTGCCTTAATTTATATTTTTTTTATTATTTTTTAATATTCACTGGAGTGTAGTTATTTAACTGATGTGTCATAAACGATTCACATTTTTAAGAAGTTTTGTTATGACAAGACAAGTTAGAGACCTAGAATTCAATTAGGGAAACAAATCTCCAGATGTTAACAGCATATCAGCTTGGCTCTAGAAGTCTCACTCACATATACAGTCACACAGATAATTATACGTACCCCCCCTAAAAATCACTTATTTAAAATGATAATATATGGACAAGTCAACTGATTTTTGCGCCAAATTTTGTGTTTTCCATCACAGCCGAACAAATTATATTTGTTCTCATCACTAAATATTACATTCGCCCAAAAATCAGTTGACTTGTCCATATATTATTGGGCAAATTCCAATCGTGGCTTTTTTCTCGGCACTCGGCTGCAGAAACCGTTCTTTCTCAAAACACTTCGAACTGTTTCGGAATGCACAATAACACTGTGATCACTTTCCGAGGTATTTCGTATTTCTACGGCTGTAGTCCTAGGATTTTTATCCACAATATCTGTTATATGCCGGGCTACCCTTGGAGAAATTTTATACGAAATATACGTCGTACGTATAATTTTCTGTGGTGCCATATTGGTTTTAAGCAAACTGCAGTCACAAATTCATAGATTTTGGGAATCTTTTTTCTTTATTTAAGTAAATGTGTCGCTACGTACGCTAATGTAAAGAAATTTTAGATTAGAAGGTCATTACTTTTTTAAAAATTGATTTTTCGGGGGTACGTATAATTATCTGTGTGACTGTACATATGTAAGTGCTAAAATAATACTGCCAACCATTGTGGGACAACGAAAATCTAAACGATAAGCTAACTGAGGACCTGATAATAAAAATACCAACAAAGTGCGATTACATATCATAACAATTGCCGTTACTATGCTATCCGTAATTGATAACGTAATAGCTTATGTAATGGCCAAAAGGATTTTTGATAGATTAAGACAGAAACAAGCCATATGACGTCGTCCTAGTATAGTAAGTAGTGCGTTGGCTTATTAGATGTGAGGCCACGGTTCAAACACCAGGTCATACATCCCAAATACAACGAAATATGAAAAAATATTTCTTCGGCAATTTCCTCCCAACAGATTTCTGCTAATAACTCTAAGGGCCATTATTACAACTTGCCGTTAAAGTTGGGTTAAATTAAAGGCAAAGTTAAAGTGAACTTTAAACTCACTTTTAACTTGTTTTCGTTATTACAACCTGCAGTTAAAATAATGTTAACTTTTTCAAAAATATGGAAGTGCCGGAGCAATATCGATAACACTGCTTAATTAAAAAAGTTTTTTTTAAACGCAGTGGCAACGACGGGCTGTTGTATTTGCTCATTTTGTTTAAATTTGAAGTTGCCATAATGAAAATAATATGGCAAGTTCAAACATAAACCTAACTTTAAAAGTTAAAGGTAGGATGATCCTCCCTTTAGCTTAACGCTCACTTCTACCTTATTGGGTACTCATAATAACGAAAAACAATTTATCTGCCAGTTAAAATCCTCCCTTTAGTTAACGGCATGTTGTAATAATGGCCCTAAGAGTAAATAATAATTGCCATGATAAAATTTCTCATAAAAATCTATCGTTTGGAGTCGACTGTAAACTGTAGCTACCACCCACACATGAGAAGCTAGGTTGTAATCCTGACTGAAGGGTTATGGTGATCAAGTCTACTATATAAATAGCCTACGTGTTATTGTTGAACAATCTGTAGAGAGGTGCTTAAAACTGTGTCTATGTTCCATAGGCTTTGAGAAGGCCTTCGATAAATTAAACAATGATGTGATTTAGAATGTTGAGGAATTCATCTCAAACTCATACGGCGCATGCCGTAATTCCTTTTTGTTGTAGGATTTCTGAGAGTACCACCTAATAGGACCATAGGCAACAACGCATGTTTGCGGAATGGTGCAATTGGCAACTGATCTTAATTTTCATTGAAAAATCATCTTCAGGGATGAAGTGCATTTCTGGGCGAATGGGTACGGCAACAAACAAAATTGCTAAATGTGGCACGATACCAATACACATGAGACACAAGAGGGTCCCTGTTTGATGGGGATTTTGAGCTGGCGGCGTCATTAAGTCCATATTTCCTACATTTTAAGAACGACATTAGCTAGGCCATCACTGTCAATGGCGGGCACTATATGTCAATGACTATCAACTTTTTATGGCGTGAAATGGATGCTCTACTCCCCTAGGGAGCATAGGGCCGCTTGGTTTCGGTAATAATAGTTATTTAAGACGTACTGCTTATTAGGCTATAGCGTTCGATACTGGTGTTGGGGTTGCCAGTATAGCCAGGCATTCAAAGTGCCGGGATTTAAGCTTATACCGCCCATGGTCGGTCGTCAAAGGCTCGTTAGCATGACAGGGGACACCTAGTCCTTGAAGGACAGTGGGTGAGGTTGACTTTTGGAAAGGATTGGCTATGTGAAAAAGTACATACGTGTCTTGTACGCTTCACTTTGCCATTAGTCCCCCTGCATGCTACACCAAATATTGTTCATCGATTTCAATTATGATGTGAATATTTTCAACTTAAGAAAAACTTCTAACCAATGGAAAGGCATTAAGGAAGCTCTTTTCTACATACAGACATACCCCATTCATTTTAAAAGTTTTACTTACAAATACTTTTTGATGGTTGAAAGGATTCTAAGTAGCCCTCTACTGACAGTTAAGAAGTTCTGAAATAAAAGCAAACGATTGCAAGCAAGCAAGCAAGAGGCCTGTATTGAAAATGCATTTTTCAAGGCAATTATTTGATAAAAAAAAAGAAAGAAGAGAATGAAGGCAAAACACAATCTCTTTCAACATGAAATCTCCATCGTTTCTAACAACCAGAATTATGCTTGTCAGGTATTTTAAAAGAATAGAAAGTTTTTTTTTGTTTCCTTTTTCTTCTCGCACAAAAAAAAGCTTCTCAAAAACTTATTCAAGAAGCACACAAAACAAAAGATAAGTTGAACTTAACCGCATACTAGTATTGAATTGAATTGAAAGGCATTGATTTATTATTGTTTAAGACATTTTCTTGAGTGTTCAGTTCTCTTGTTTTTGTTCTGTACTGACGTACAGTATCATCATCAATTGATTTTGGCCATTGGCTTTATGTTGGTAGCCTTCCTAGCCATGAAACAATTGTTTGATTGATTCTCGTTTTTTTTTAACCCTTCCTTGCTATTATTGGAACATTTGATTGTGTCTGCTCAATTGTATTATTCACAGACAATACACTTTTATCTGCCAGCCATTTGAGGATAAGAACCCTTGGTTTCATTCAAAACAAATTTTTATTCCTTTTTTATTTTTTTGCTTTCGTATTAGCCTTTAGGCCACAGCTTTAGTTAAGGAAACTTCTTTTTTTTACCTTTTCATTGGCCTTTGGTCGAATGAAAGTTTTTTGGGTCTTAAATTCCTTGGTAGATTTTAAATTAAATTTTTTCTTATATTAGCCACACACACACACAGCCATCATCAGTATGTGGCATCATAAAAAGCATTTGATGGTCAGTTTTAGTTTTATCAAACTATTTAATGAATTGTATGGACGGCAGTGAAATTTAAAATAAATACAGAAGGTGCCTGTCAGAGCAATCAGTATTTTGTTGTTTTAAAAACTTATGTGACTTGAATTTTTAAATTCCAATAACTCCTAAGAATACTGTAGGATTGTAATAAAATGATTGCAATAAACTCTACATACAGTGAGCGCCAAAAGAAACTGTACATTACAAAAAAATATACATTAAAAAATTACCGTTATTTTTATTTAAAAATTGTTTCATGTTTTTTTAAAATTGAAATAAAAAAACTTACAAAAAGTAACGAAATATTGTCAAAAATCTTCAAACACTCTCCTTAAGTTGTAACAGTTGAGTTTGATGATTGTTAGAATTTTATCCATATCCATTTATATTGTGGGGATTTTCAAATGTGTGGCTATGTGTGCACGCATATCCTTTAGAATTCATTTCATTTTCTTCCTTTTTAGAAAGACTTTCCTTGCCGGTTGCCGGACACAAGCAAAACGCATAAATCATGGCGTATAAAATTTCAAATGAAATTTCTATTTTCGGATAAAAACTATTATGTTTGTATTAAATTGGTGTTGGTTTTATGTTTAATACAGTGGCAAGCAAAAGTTTCTCTATCATTTCGTACAACTTTCAGAAACCATTGTCTAATTAAACTAAATGTAAACAAGCTGTCTAGTGAAGGTCTCTACTCAATTACCAGTTTTTAGTTAATTTTACTGACCGTTGCGTGTTCGTGTACTTATTCCCTTGAGTGTAATACTATGCGAAGGGAAACTTGTCAGCATTCGCTTTTACAGGATGTCCTCTCTGGTAGCTGGCATCCTTATCCTTTGATATGACATTGTAGTGTACAGTTTCTTTTAACGTTCACTGTATATCAGATTCACTTGGCCCATCATAAATAGGAGGCATACCAACCAACTACTCCCAACTTGATTGCAATGTCGTCTTGATCACAGTGGCCATGACTGCGTTATGGGAAGACACGCAGAAAGATGCAGCTCCCATCAAACGAATACTGCCGAGGTTATGGGTCTGCTGAAGAGGACGAAACTGTTGTCCACTTTCTTTTCCAATGTCCATCTCTCTCGAGGTGTAGATTGAGGTTATTTGGCTCTATATTCCTTGTCGTTTATAAAACTTTTAGGCTGGAGCGTATAGTTCCTCCATGTGTACCGGTATGAAATGAACGTTTTTTTTTTTTTTTTTTCAAATCTTATGCATTTTATTAAAAGTATTTACCACTGCTGGCTACAATTTTTTTACCATCTTATTCCACGCCAATAAAATTGTTCATCTTTTGAAGCAAACCAATAAGTTCCTCGTAGGAATCGAAGTAGTGCTCAGCCAATCGATGAAAACAAATAGTAAGTGGAACCAACCAAATCTAGTGAATACGGCGGGCGTAGCAGATCCCAGCCTAATGCTTTGATTTTTTCCCTAAACCAGTTTTGCTTTGTGTGCAGGTGAATTGTCATGTTGCAAAGTTACATAGTCGTTACATGCGACCCTTTCTGGCTGTCTTTCGATCAATATATTGTTCAAATACTTCATTCGTTGTCGGTAAAGATCTGTATTAACGGTTTCACTTGATTTTAGATGCTCATGGTACATCACACCTTTCTGCTTCCACCAGACACACAGCAGTGTCTTTCTGTCGAATCAATTTGCATTTGCAGCCAAAGTTGATGGTTGTTTCAGATTCCATTTACACACATACATACCTAACTGGTCATTACAAACCTGCAGTTAGGATTACGAGCTAGTTTCTCACACCACTTGTATTACGTGTGATAATTTTACACATGCGTTGCGGAACCTACAGTTAAAATCGACTCTGAAAGACACATTTTTTGAGAAACTTTTTCATGGCAATTTTTTATTTACTCTTCACAGTTTTTGCCAAATATCGGGTCCCATTTAGAATTCTCATCTCATCGGGTTCCCAATGAATGCATCTACAACCAATATTTTTTGTAATTCGGCATCTTCAAACTTTCTTGGTGGTGGGTGGTCCACGTTTTTCATTACTCAGAACAAAATCGTTATCTCTGAACTATCAAAACCATTTTCTGCATGTTGTTTCTGATGGACCATATATGCGTCGACAACCATTCGGTGCAACTTTCCAGCACTTCTCTTCAAATTAAAGCAAAAAATTAGTGCTTTACGCAAATCATCATTTTCTGATACAAAATTCGCCGTCACTAAAACGATCAAAAATAAATTTGATTTTGCTTGTTCACTGATTTGACCTCTACTAAATATGTTTGACAGATTTCATCGCTAACACAAAAAAGATTAAGGCTCATGCGCTATAAATGTTCCTTATGGAGCCATTAGCCAGGATTACAACCTAGTTTGTCGCACCGCCCAAGTTGTGTGTTCATTTTTTCCTTGAGTGATGGGACTTGCAGTTTAGAATCGACTGCGAATGACAGATTTTTGAGAAACTTTTCATGGCAATTTTTTATTTACTTTCAGAGTTTTTAGCAGAAGACTGCTGAAGAAGTAGCCGAAGAAATATTTTTCCATACTTCGTTTTGGGCTGGCCCTACGTCTATCTGCGGTGACTTCTTAATCTTCAAAGTCAAGTTTTCTTCTTTTAAAATTAATTTTCGAAACAATATTTGCTTCATTGAACTTTTTTGTAAGGCAATGCATTGCTTAACTTAACTCTTAACATCACATTGAAATTTGAACTTTATTTTGCAGAATATCTTGCCGGCATAAGCTCACTTATGTGAATATTTTTAAAAATCTTTAATAAGAATAAAAACTTTTAAAATTTCCACACACCTTTAAACCCTATAGTCTCGTGCTAAAGTTAACCATTTTTTGGAGGGAAGATAAAAAGACCACACTAAGCCGGATAAAATGCTTTCTTTAAGGCACCTCGAAAGGATTTAAAACCTTAAAACTTTCTTTTCTTCTCTCTTTTATTGTTGCTGTTGTTGTTGTTGTTGTGGTGTTTGCGTGTTTACGTACCGAAAGGCCGGATTTAATTTATTTTTTCGTATGTTTTTTTCTTTTTCTTTCTTTATGTTTCGCCTGTAATAAAAAGAAAAAGAAAAATCGAAAATGGCCTGAGAGAGAATTGAATGAAAGGATTTTCCTTAATGTTGTGTCAAAATTCTTTATTTAATCTCCTAAAATGTATTTAATTTAATGGCATTTGTTTTCATTTCTATCTCTCTTTTTTCTTGTACATTTATTTACAGTTTGTGGGATGGGAGGAAGTGCCCCGACCCAACACACGTGCTGAAATTGTCCAGGCCATGAGAAGGATACGGGTAAGTTAATTTCTATTAAATTGAACAAATAAAATCGTATGTTCTGCAGGAAGTTAATTTTTTTCTGTTCTTGTTGAGCAAATGTTAAGTAAATAAAAACAAAATTTAAAAAAAATTTTTATTTTTTCTCCAAAGAAAGAAAAAAAATTAGTATAAAAGAGTAGCTGACTGACTGCAGTTAGTTTTCTTAATCAAATTGTTGAATTAAATAAGATTTAGAACAATCGGCTCTTCTGACACAAACATACGTGCTTTGGTAGCTGACAACGGCCATTTTGTTTAAGCTATACCCGTCAAATTAATTGTCATT
This sequence comes from Sarcophaga carnaria, assembly GCA_958299815.1. Taxonomy (NCBI): domain Eukaryota; kingdom Metazoa; phylum Arthropoda; class Insecta; order Diptera; family Sarcophagidae; genus Sarcophaga; species Sarcophaga carnaria. The sequence continues at coordinate 49,064,866 of OY283151.1, forward strand.
TATTCAGTCTGTTTTGCCAAATCCAAACCATGAATGAATATAGTATTCCTCAACACTTGCTTATAAAAGAATTGTTTTATCAAAATGTTTGATCAAATTTTCATAGAAAAACCATCTTCCGCGATAAGGCCCATTTCTAGAAGAATGGATTCATGAACAAGTAAAATTGTCAAATTTGGAAAGATACCAATCCACATGATGCAGAAATTGTCCAATACTTTCAGAAAAAGTCACTGTTTGTTGTAGATTTTAGGCTAGAGGCCTCATCGGTTCATACACACAGTTACTAAAGTATACATACGGTTAACAAATTTCAGATATTTTTTAACCTATCCGTTTTCGTTGAAAATCTTTATAGTTTCCTCGATTTTAAGACGGTCTTTTGCATTGGTTAAAAAATTTCTGAAATTGAACTGAATTGTGGCCCTGCAGAGGCCCACAAAAGTATACATCCGATTAACAAATTTCACAAATTTCTGAACCAACGCAAAAGACCGTCTTAAAATCGAAGAATGATGTCAGACAATTATAAAGATTTTCAACGAAAACGGATTGGTTAAAAAAATTTCTGAAATTTGTTAACCGTATGTATACTTTTGTGACTGAGTGTATATCTTTGAAAAGGACATTGGTCACTGTAAACGGTGAGCACTGTTGGTTGATGATTACCAACTTTTTTTGGTCTGAGTTGGATGCTCTATTGGATATATTGCACGAGCGATTTGTCAACTTGGTTATCTCATGTGAACTTTAGAACGTTGTACAATGGCTCAACTGGACCTGCGGACACTGTACTTGCCTTAATTGGCAAGTATACGTCCTCTAACCTAAACCTATCTCACGTGAAGACCCACCGAGCTAACCCATTGAGATCGTGTGATTTGAATCCGTTTGACTTTTTCTAGTCGGGTTTTTAGCAAGCCGCATTACTGTACGAATACCCCACAAATTACAGCAGTCTCCGAAGTCCAACATAATTCATGGCATCGGTCAAATTCAGCATGCTTTATACGCCAGAGTCAAGGAAAAGTGGATATTTCGAATGTGCTCCTTTCAGAGATGCCGAGACTGAGCAGCGAACGATGTTTTATACTCCACAAACGAATATAGCTGGCACATACACGCATACATAATTGGTCATTACAACCGTTCATTCAGGATTACAACATAGTTTCACACACCACTTAAGTTGTGTGCGTTAATATTATAACGGATGATTTTTTAGCTTTTATCTTTTTGGCAACACTGGCTTAAAAAGCTCACGCACGTTTCGTGTTTTGTTTCACTGTCAAACATCTTCAGTTTGGTCCATAATTTAATCATGAACCGTCTTACAAACGAACAACGCTTGCAAATCATTGAATTTTATTATCAAAATGCGTGCTCTGTTAAAAAAGTTCATCGCGCGCTTCTTCCATTTTATGGTCAGTTTAATCGACCCACTGAAGCGGCTATTCGGGCTATTGTGACTGAATTTCGCACCAAATTTACATTGTTGAATATTAAACCACCAACACGCTTACGTAGAGTGCGAACTGAAGAAAATATCGCAGCTGTATCGGCCAGTGGTAATGATGACCATCAATTATCGATTCGTCGCCGTTCGCAGCAATTGGGCCTCTGTTACTCAACAACGTGGAAAATTTTGCGGAAGGATTTAGGTGTGAAGCCTTTCAAAAAAATGGGCTCTTGGAAAGTTGGACGAAGATCCACTTCTTTATCGAAAAATTGTGTTCAGCGACGAAGCTCATTTTTGGCTCAATGGATACGTAAATAAGCAGAATTGCCGATTTTGGAGTGAAGATCAGCCAGAAGCATTGCAAAAGCTACCAATGCATCCAGAAAAAGTCACAGTTTGGTGCGGTTTATGGGCTGGTGGCGTCATTGGACCGCACTTCTTCAAAGATGCTGCGAATCGTAACGTAACCGTGAGAATGGTGAGCGCTACCGTGAGATGATATCCAACTTTTTTTTGCCCAAAATACAAGAGCTTGTCTTGCATGACATGTGGTTTCAAGAAGACGGTGCCACATGCCACACAGCACGCGTAACAATGGACTTATTGAGAGGCGGTCAATTGGCCGCCTAGATCGCGCCTTTAGACTATTTTTTGTGGGGCTATGTTAAAGCTCATGTCTATACAGACAAGCCCGCTTCAATTGACATATTGGAAGACAACATTGAAGCATTTTTTCGTGAGATACAGGCCGAAATGTTGGAAAGAGTATGCCAAAATTGGACTAAGCGGATGGACCATTTGTGGCGCAGTCGCGATCAACATTTGCATGAAATAATCTTCAAACAATAAATTATATGGATCGTACTATCGATTCAAATAAAGAGTTCATGCATTTTTCTGAATTTTATGTATTTTTTTTGGAAAAATTTTCCTATAGCTCTTAAAAAAATCACCCATTATATGAGTGACAGGAGCTACAGTTTAAAGTCGATTCCGAACGACAGATTTTTGAGAAACTTTTCATGATTCATTGTTATTTTGTTTTAAGATTTTTTGCCAGTAATCTGCAGAGAGAAATATTTTTTCATATTTCGTTTCGTTGGAGATATCTGACCTGGGGTTTGAACCGTGGCTTCATATCTAATAAGTCAACACACTACCTACTAGACTACGGCGACTACCTTGTACATGTGATCCATAATTATTCGTTTATGTTTTGCGTAATTAAATCAATTAGTCCCCATGACTAGATTGATCAAATGCTATTCCCTTTATGGATAAACAAGTTGAGGCATTGAGAAGAAGTCTAACAATAGTTTGCCTGTCACAAACGTTAACGAATTTCTATACTTTGTCTGTGAATATTTTTGGATTTTCTATTGAAATATTTTACTGGGTAATAAAGCAATAAAAGCAAAATGCTTTTAAAGCATTTTTCCTTGGAGGAGAATCCCTTATAATAGTGATAGAAAAACTATTAAAAATAAATTTATTGGTTCAACAACACACAACAGATATTCCATCCCAAAGAGAACTTAGGGTAAGTGTCTGTCACAAAATTTGTCTTCTTCACAAAGCACAGTGGGACTGTAACGAAAATCTGTTAACAAAAGTATCTGCCTTTTTTGTAAATAAAAAGAGCTTCTAACCATATTATTAAACTGTTAATAAGTTTTTAAATGCTTTCTTTCCATAGAACTACCAGAGGCAAACACAGCCTCTTGTGGCAGTCTAAAGATGATAACGAAATCAAATGGAAACTAAAATATGCCAACACATCGTTATCCTTAGAGATTAAAGATATTTCGAAAGCAAAAATGTTAAGGGGTTCAATGCCATAACATTTATATTTTTGGGAGGTTTCAAATGTGTGGCTATGTGTGTACGCATATCCTTTAGAATTCATTTCATTTTCTTCCTTTTTAGAAAGACCTTCCTTGCCGGCTGCCGGACACAAGCAAAACGCATAAATCATGGCGTACAAAATTTCAAATGAAATTTCTATTTTAGGGATAAAAACTATTATGTTTGTATTAAATTGGTATGGTTTTGTGTTTAATACAGTGACAAGCAAAAGTTTCTCTATCATTTCATACAACTTTCAGAAACCGTTGTCTCATTAAACTAAATATAAACAAGCGGGCTTGTGAAGGTCTCTACTCAATTACCAGTTTTTAGTTGTTTTTACTGACCATTGCGTGTACGGGCACTTATTCCCTTGAGTGTAATACTATGCGAAGAGAAACTTGTCAGCATTTTCTTTAACAGGATGTCCTCTCTGGTAGCGGCATCCTTATCCTTTGATATGACATTGTTAGTGAATGTTGGTTTTAAGAGCGTCGTCGTGTATACGAGTATCTTTTATTCTTTACATCATAATAATAACGCCAACGACGATGACTCGCTCTCTCTGTCTCTTTTGTTCTTCCAACTGTTTGTATTTAAAGCTTCCTGTGTGAGTGCGTGTGTCTGTGTATGTGTGTGTGGGACGAAAGGATCCATTTATATGAATTATATTCTTATCATCTTATGTGTAGAGTAGAGTAGTCAGTCGGCGTACACACTTTTATGTGAAATTATCTTTTCGTGTTGAATGTTGTATGCCCCAGCAGAGGAGATTTCTGCACAGAGAAGAGATTTCTGGTTGAATCATGACCATTATTTAATATCCATTAAATGCTTTATTTAGTCTACTTAGTCCAGTATTGGTGGAGGGAAATATTTGGAAAATTTCTCTCCAACAGCATTTGCATACCATGGGCAACTATCTCTGTTCGATATGTCCTGGATTGTATTGTTAAAGACCAAGTATGTGTAAATAATGTCATACAAACTTGACATATCTGTATGGATATGTGTAGATAATGTCTTACATGCATACAGGCATAATGGAAATCATATTGCTTACGTTGTTCCTTATCATCTTTCGAATTAAATTCCTTTTTTTTCCAATTTTTTTTTTTTTTGTTGTAAGACAATATGTATGAATGAATACTTTACACATGCAAGTGTGGTTTCTTTTATAAAAATAAAAATATTTTAAATCTTTCATATACAAAGGAAGGAATTTAATTGAAAGGAAATGTATGAAAAGAGAAAAAGATGAAAGGAAAGCCCATAAGTCAAGTTTAAAATGCATGAAAGACAGAATTATTCAAATTTATTATCGGAAGAACACAATAATACCATACAGCATCCTATTCATGCTTATAATTGAAGGCAAATTTGCATTTATTTGCTGTATAACTTTAATCGAATTTAACTTAAATCAAGAATATTATTTTCTAGGTAAGGTTAACAGGCAAGTTCACTCGGTAACTCATACGGCCCATTGTTTTACCCAGTGTGAGGTAAGTCGCCTTGTCATGACCTTACTTCGGATGAAACTGGCCAGTTCCCTTACCGTCACCATGCCCTGACCTTTATATGTTCTGTTACCCAAAAAGCAATGACGTCTATTCTAAAGTCCATAAGACATGTTGCACCGTTTCAATTTCCTCTACATCATCGCAACTTCTGCAGTAATTCTCGACGAGCAAACCGAGCTTGTCAGCGAAATTGCTAATGGCTTAGTGTGCCGTTAGAATTCCTATTAGAGTGAGAATTGTTCTCTTATAGAACTCAAGGAGTTCCCTGGTCTTCTCTCTGTCCACAGTCGGATGCAGAAATTTTGAAATTCGGTAACCAGGTTTGTTGGGCCACCTATGGTTTGTTGAATTCCATGCTGCTTTTTTCAATTTGGAAATGTATTCCTTTAGATGCACATACATATATCCCCTTTATTGTCTTCTCCTCAGACATATCCGTCCCTTTCGTGCCAGTTCTTCCGTCTTTTCATTCCCCTCTAAGCATATTCTTTTCTAAAACAAGTGGGAAATTTAAAAAAAAAAATGCAAAACATGATAGAAATGTACTGGATTGTTACATGGAGTCTATAGTGAAAAAATTTCTTCTATTTTTTTTTAACATTCAATAAGAATTACTTAAGAAAACACGATGAAAATTGTTTTACTTCTGTTAAATTCGAACCTGGGATGCTTGGGTATGTTGTCAAGCTGTGTAACCATGACATGGTAAGCGGACTTCCTAAGCTCATGTAAATAGAATCACATGTGGAGGTTTGCACCAGCGATTAACAAAATATTTTCTGATTATGTTTTATTACACCAAGGTGAACTCGCCTTGTTGGCTTATTTCACGAGAGCCTATAGTTCAAACCCCAGTCCATACATCTCGAACAAAACGAAATATGAAAAAAAAAGATTTCCTTCGGCGACTTCCTCTCAGCAATCTTCAAGCAAAAAGTCATGAGAACAAATACAATTGTCATAAAGAGTTTATCAAAATCTGTCGTTCGAAGTCGACAATAAAGTGTATGAAATTGGATTTTGTTCTGTATAAAGGGAAATATGTAATAAAATGCTGGAGTTCATTTCATTTGAAGTTGATATAATGCTTCATTATGTTTACGATCCTCAATATACTGTATCGTCAAGCAGTAGAGTGTAGTCACCAGAGATCAGCAATGAATCGTTTTTTCGCTAGTCATAAGTACTCACGAAATTTTGAATATAAGTGAGTCAGCAATATTGAAATTTAACTATTCTGATTCATTCGTACTCACTGCAACATTGATTTATAAGTACAGGTTGCAATGAGTATGAGTACAACGTTGACATCAAACTCATAACATTCGAAATATGTTTGATTCATACGCCTACCCATTCAGATTCATAAATTTAGAAAAATACTTATTCGAGTCACTTGAATCATTCATCAAAACTTACAGTCTTAGTTTTTGTTGCAGTTTCAAAAAAAAAGAAAGAAAAAGACAGAGCAGCAAGCAAAGTAGACACACAACCTTTTAGTGAGTATTTTAGTGTTCGTACGCGAATCATATTTAATTTGTGATTCTTGTAAATGTTGAGTCATGTAGAGTCGAAATCAACAACATCATACGTATTGTTAAGTATGAGTACCATGAGTACTTCAAACTTTGAATATGAGTAGTATGAGTATGACATTAAAATAAGTATGAATGCGTATAAGTATTAGAAATTATGAGTATGATTTGATTCTACTCATCTTTTTGAATACTCATTGCTGATCTACGGTAGTTACTTGGATAGGCCAGCAAATTGGATTTACGAACCTTGTTCACAACTGCCATCTCGTTGAAGTTACATTTGTCCAAGTAGTTGTCATTTATACACTCTGTTTTACCAAATCACAATGGCCGACCATCCACAACGCCTTGTATTTGCTGACTGGGGTCTGGAGCAGTTGGCTCTAATTTTTATTAAAAAATTATCATCAGTAATGAGAAGCTAGGTCGTAATGACTGAAGGATTGTAATGGCCAATTATGTATGTACAGTGAGTGTCAAAAGAAACTATACACTAAGGGCAGAAATCTAACAATCACCAAACTCAACTTTTACCATTTAAGGAGTGTGCCGGAAAAAATTTGACAATACTTATTTCGAAACTTTTTTGTAATTTTTTTTTATTTCAATTTTAAAAACTGGAAATTAAACAATTTTAAAATAATAACAATAACTGTATGTATATGGGTATGTGAACCAACAAAATTGTCGAATGTGTGACATTATTAATCCACATGAAATCCAAGAGCTTTCAATACATTTCGAAAAATTCACTGTTTGATGGCAATTTTTGGCTGGCGGCCTTATCGGTCCATATTTCTTTGGGAACGATGTTCGCCAGGTCATTAGTGTTAAAGACGAGCACTATAAGTCGATGATTACCAGTTGCTTTTTGATTGATTAGATGATCTGGACACCGATGTCATACAACAAAACGGCGATATGTGCCACACAGCTTATGTCACAAGCGATTAGAGAAGAAGGAGTAGGCCTTCTCTTATTTGAAGGTAATGTGAAGTGGCCATTAATATTGTGTCATTTGAGTTTGTTAGACTTTTTTTGTGTACTTTTCATAAGTAGTAGTTGCCAAGGTTACAGGGCGACAATACTATCAAGTTATGTAAATAATTTTAGAGACAATTTCTGGCATTGAAATTTCATTTCATGGCCTTTTTTTATTCAACTAGTCTTTGTTTTTGTAATCGAAATGCAAAAGTAATCAAAATTTTTTTCATGAAATCTATAAGAAGGCGAGTCTATAGGAAGTGTTAATGCTGATGATAAGTTATTTAACTCTTCAAATAAATCGTAGATGATTTTCAATTGCGTATCGAGCGTTTAATTCAGTTTAAATGTTCTCTTAAAACTTTTTCGCTTAAAGGATTATCTTCTCATTTAATTTGAGCGAGAAATCAGTGAAGCAATCACAACCAACTGTTCATACGGCTTTTTATACTTAAGGAAGCCTGTTTTCAAAAGATTTTAAAGATTTTTAATTCTTCAACCAGGCAATTGGAATTGTATGTATGCTGGAAAAAGAAATAAAATTTTCCAAATAATATTTTCCTATGAAAAAAAACTAATTTTCAGTGAATTTTAAATTCTAATAAAAAACTGAAATTCAATCACATGTGACTGACACACAGAGAAAACTGAATCTAATAAATACATAGTAAATTAGAACAAAGTTTATAAGATTTCTCTATGGTTTTTTTTCAAGAAGAGATTCTTATTATTTTTATAAGGAAAACCTTTTTAAAAAATTAAGAAGAAAACTTAGGGATTTTACTAGATAGTCTTCTTGATTTTTTTAAAAAGGTTTTCTCCTTAATTTTATTAAGCTTTCTTTTTGTTTTTTCAAAAAGGTTTTCTTGTTGATTTTATTAGGCCCTCTTTTTTTTCAAAAAGATTTTCTTCTTAATTTTATAAGACTATCCCTTTATTTTTATTAATAAAACTTATTGATTTTGCTTGATATTATTATAGATTTTTTATTGATATATTTACTTAGAAACTAATTTAATATTTGATTTATTAATAATGATTTTGCACGAACAATATTTCTTCTCCATTCCCTTAGTCCTACATTGAATTTAATCAAGTCCCCAGTATATTGTTGGTCCACCTTCTTGAATAGATTTTCAACGTCTTCGATTTCCATTTTTTTTTAATATGTTTCTTGATGTAATTCTAAAACTTAAAAAAATGTTACACGTTTCATCACGGAGCTCCCAGGATTTAAAAATTGGGTCATTACTCAAAATTTTATTTGTTTTTTATAACACTTTTTTTTTTGAAATTAAAACAATTCAATTTTTTTATTTAAGTTTACTTTGTTTTTCTTAAGAAGGAATATTTTTATTACTTTTTTCAACTTCTTTACTTGCCACTTGTTCACTTTTTTTTTTAACAAGCCAGCTAATATAATCAAGAAGATATTCTTATTAAAACATTAATAAGATAATTTACACATTATCAAATAGAAACCTAATGAAATCAATAAGAAAAACCTTTTTGAAAAAATTGATTAGATAGCCCAATGAAATTAATAAGAAATTCTTGTTTTATACAATTTAGAAGAAAACACAATGGAATCAATAAGTTTTTCTCTATGGATTGTATTTTTTGTGGCAAAAATGACGGAATTTGAGTAAAAAAATGGTAAATAACAGTTTTCTTCTTAAATGTATGTGTTTTACGTCTTGAAAAAATTAAAAAGATTTATCACATAAAAATAATAAGAAATCTCTACGAAAAAATCTTCGTTTCTTTCTGCTGTAATACCCCTCACTCCAAAAACGTTTCGTAGAAAAAATCTTCTTGATTTTATTAGGCAGTTTTCCCTCTGTGCATACTCATTTACATTGATTAAATGCTGCTGTAGCTGTAATGTTAATATAGTTGTAGTTATTATTGTTGTTGGTGGTGTTGTTGTTGTCATGATTTGAAAAATGAAATTTCTATAGAAATGCTGATGCAAACAACAAGGCTTTTAGGCCTTAAAGCGTAACAGTATAAGGATTTGTAAATGAAATGAAAATCTAAGGCAGTGGGCTGAATAGAAGGATACAAATGAAGTTGATATAATAGAAGCAATCAAGAGTTAATCTTTGGAATGTTTGATATACAAACAGAAAACTATTCAGGCAGTTATGGTTGTATAAACGTTTCAAATAAATCATATAGGAAATGTTCGAAACCCAGCGAGCTAATAAGCTGTTTGGCATGCAAGCTATTACAAAATTCTTTATATTGTGCTCTTTTATTACCCATTACTGTAGCTGATTTTATGGAGCATATACTAACAGATGTAATTTATTTTGTCATTGGCTTCGAAGTAACATAAAAGCTTTTTTGAAAATTTCTTTAAACAAATTAAAAACTTTAAGGATTCACTTTAATTTCTATTTTTTTTTCCTTGGGTTTGTTAAGACATGTCTCTGTTAAAACATGGTTTTGATTCAAACAGCTACGAAAAACTTTGCTTCCAACATCTCTTCATTTCTCTTCTATTCCTTGATATTGATTTTCTGATAACAAGACCAGTCTACTACACCTTGTAGTATCAATTTCAGATTTTTGAAAATAAGCAGCGAAGGTGTATGTTTCATACTCGTATTTTTTACGTTTATCAATGGATTTCATTTCACAACAAAAATCTTGAAAATGTATACGTAAAGTGCCATGCTATCTGAGCCGCATACAGTTCCCACCATTCCTGTTGAAAAGTGTACAAATTTGTTCATTTTTTTTATTTAATTTTTGTTTTCGTTTTTTTTCGTCTCTGCAGTATGTGATAAAGAATTTTATTTGAAAGGAATTTTCTCCAAATATTTCTTTTTCTATTTTTTTCCTTGCCTTTAAGCCTCATTGTTTTAACATTATCTACATATTTAGTAGAACATATGTTTCATGACTCAAGTAATACATGTTAAACAAGAGAGAAGAAGTAAGGTTGGCACTGGTAGTCAAAATAAATTTCCAGTTTTTTTTCTCTTCATTTATACGATACTCTAGTACTTAGCATTTGACTTGAAGCATGACATGTATTAAGAATGATTCAAACGTGTGGGGTCGATTACTTATTTTTTTTTTTAATTTTCAAACATCATCCATTAGTTGATATCGAATATCTTGGGTAAAGTAAACATTTGAAATGATGTGAAATTAATATATTTTCTGTGTTGCTTTAAGGAATACAGAGCCGAATAGTCTCGCAATAAACGCCATTATTGAGCTCAATATTTCATATAAAGTTTGAATTAATTATTACGCAATAAATACGTAAATTGTTATAATATTGAGTAAAACTTAAAATTCATCACTGTCATAAGTATGTTCAGTGTGCATATTACAATTATTCGAACACTTTCTGCTGATATTTGACAACTCAAATGTCAACAACGGAAAACGAAAAAAAAAAAAATTTTTGAAACAACCAACTGTTTTGTTTACCAGTTGGCAAGTGAATATTGAATAAGCAGCTGAACTGCGTATATTATTATACCTGAACACTTAAAATATTGTACTCAATAAACCGAATATTGAGTCAATAAAAGTGCATATCTGAACATAGTATAAGGAATGTAAGTGCGAATATATTCTCTTCTGGAAAACCTTTTGAAATTTTTAATTTTATCTTAAAAAAAAAAAGATTTGTTTAATTTCTATTAAACAAAAGTAACGCATATCTTAAGCAAATACTAACTGTAACGAGTCCATAAAATATAAAGAGAATAAATTAATGAAACCTTAAACATTTTTAAACCTCAGACTTTCCAATTCACTTGTAATTGAACATTTTATTGTTAAATTAAAGCATCGTTGTTTAATAAACTTATCCTTTAAACATTTGCTTGCAGAAATATTTACTGTTTTATGAACAAATATTTAACAATGCTTCATGCTAAATTATGTTTACTATGTATGTATGTGTGCGGTTAAAAAATTAATTCCTCTTAATATTGTATTTGAAAACTTTTTGTTTTTAATAACTGCCTGGAAGTAGGCAATATCTTGTTTTATACGCACACATACACACACACGTATACATATTTAACGTTTGAGCTTAATTTATATTTTTATAAGCCATTTTGTTTTTTTTTACGAACAGCTTTAATAAAAGCCATCTACACACAACACAGTGAATTACTCTTCTAAGAGCATATAAACAAATATGAGTAGTCTTTATACACGCTTACAATATATATGTACTAATAAAAATTCAATTATTTCTCTCTCTCTCTCTCTCAACACAAGCACACATACTTTTACACAGTCACTGTATATGTATGTAGTATCCGTTAAACCGAAATGATAATAAATAAAGCTTTTACTTTGCCTGGGTGTCTATGGGTGTATGTGTGTGTTGTTAATTTCCTTAAAAAAGAAATAAAAACGAAAACAAAAAAAAAACAACAAAAATATTGTATTTGTAGAGAAGTAAGTAAGAGGACTATTGTTTAAGCAAGAGGCATGAACTGGTATAAAACATAATTTCATTCATATTATGTTTAACAACTACTCATACAATCTTTATCAATAGACATACACACAAAGAACATACGTAACATAAATTTTAATACTCACTCACATATGCTTTAATATGTGATTTTCAAATAACAATAATCTCTGTTCCAATCATTGTTGTTCTTGTTTCTCCTTAAGATTATTATCCTTAACAGTTGTTGCTCTTTCTTTGGAAGTCTTTAAGTAGGAATAAACAGAATTCAAACAGTTAAAGAGATCTATAAATGCCACAAAGAAAGAAACCATTTAAATGCTTAGTAGAGATAAAGATTGAAGAATTCCAAAGAACAAGAAAACAAAGGCAATCAACATGTTTAATCTTCTATATGTTGAAACACAATTTCTCAAGAAACCTTAATAATGAAAATGAAAATACTCGGTGTTTTCAGGCTTTAATTTAAGGAATGTTTTGTTTGATAAAAAAAAAATTGGAATCTAAAGGTTCGAGGTCCAAGCTATATTATATAAGTAACTGTTCTCTTAGTTATTGCCAGTTTATAAAGGGTGTTTTTTATAGTGGTATAGAACTTTATGTTGCAATAAAACAACGATGGACATGAATTTTATTTATCCGAAAGATAATCTTGTGGTATTACATTTTAAATATGATTTCTGGCATATGACCGCCACGGCTGGCGCAGATGTAGTCCAATCTGGACGTCCAATTTTCGATGACTTTTTCCAACATTTGTGGCCGCATATCGGCAATAATACGGCGAATGTTGTCTTCCAAATGGTCAAGCGTTTGTGGCTTTACCGCATAGACCAATGACTTTACATAGCCCCACAGAATGTAGTCTAGCGGTGTTAAATCACAAGATCTTGAAGGCCAATTCACAGGTCCAAAACGTGAAATTAGGCGGTCACCAAACGTGTCTTTCAATAAATCTATTGTGGCACGATCTGTGTGACATGTTGCGCCGTCTTGTTGAAACCACATCTCCTGGACATCATGGTTATTCAATTCAGGAATGAAAAAGTTAGTAATCATGGCTCTATACCGATCACCATTGACTGTAACGTTCTGGCCACCATCGTTTTTGAAAAAGTACGGACCAATGATTCCGCCAGCCCATAAAGCGCACCAAACAGTCAGTTTTTCTGGATGTAACGGTGTTTCCACATACACTTGAGGATTACCTTCACTCCAAATGCGGCAGTTTTGTTTGTTGACGTAGCCATTCAACCAGAAGTGCGCTTCATCGCTAAACAAAATTCGCTTATGAAAATCGGGAACAACGGTAATCTCGTTTTGGGCCCATTCGACGAATCTACGCCTTACTTGATGATCGTTTGGCTTCAAATCTTGCACGAGTTGAATTTTGTAAGAACGCAAACCAAGATCCTTCCGCAAAATCTTCCATAAAGTGGATGGACACAGATCCAATTCCTGTGCTCGATGGCGGATGGACTCATTCGGGTCTTCCTCAATGCTACGCTCTACAGCAGCAATAGCTTCTTCTGTACGCACCGTACAGCGTCTCTGGGGATGCGAGTTATCAATAAGAGTAAACGTGGTGCGACAACGTTCCATGGTTAATCGAATTAACTGCTCTGATGGACGATTTTGTCGACGATAAAATGAACGTAGTGCGCGATACGTTTTCCGCACAGAACCATTATTTTCGAAATAAAATTGCACTATTTGCAAGCGTTGTTCAGGCGTGAGTCTATTCATGATGAATTGCCAAACCAAACTGAGAATAAATCACTTGACAGCTGTTAAATCGGTCGCCATCTTGAAAAGGAATGCCAACTTAAAGTTCTATACCTCTATAAAAAACACCCTTTAGAAGAAGTTTGTCTAGCATAGCTGGAATAAGAGATCTTTTCTGCTGAATAATTATTATCACTTCTACAAAGCTTTGCCTTACTCATTTATAATCCACATTTCATTATCCGCAATTATTCGCTTCAGCAGTAGATGGATTCTCTTCCATTTCATTTGTTTTAACTGTTAATTTATTGGTAATGAAGCATCATTTTCACCTTAAAACGGTGTATATCTGGTTAGAGATGAATGCCTAGTTCCTAGTTTAGTTAGTTAGTTTGGAAACCATAGTTGTTTTAAATTTCATAAAATTGCTTAAAATCGGCTGCATACGTGCATGCAGTTGGAATGAATAGCTCTTTGTAAGAAAGAACGAGAAAATACAGACACAAGCAAAACACCAGTTTTTCTTCTAAAACAATGACAAATCAACAGTAAAGTTCTAGAAGTTGCCAGACCAATAATAAATGAAGTATAAACAAGGTATAAATGTAACGAGGAGTAGTAGTAAACACACTGTGGTATTAATCGCTGTCAGGTTTTAAAACTGTGAAGTTGAAATCTTTGTATTAAACGCATGAAATTGTCGCTTAAGGTGTGTGAGGTCTGACAGGACAAACACAGAAAATGTCTTCACAAGCCAAACATATAAGAAGGAAACGCTGACAGTTACTTGGCAGTAGCAATAGCATCGTCTCGAAATCTAGCAAATATCTCCGTAACTCTTCATATGAATTATATTTTCTTTCTGTTAGCTAAATGGCCACAATAATATCAAATGCCATGTAAGAAAATCTAGGCAAAGTAGGACTTTATTATCAAAAATAAAGAACTCAGTGTTATATTAAATTGGGAACATTTAAGTTTTTGTGATACTAATTCATTACTGTAGCGCATGGAATTAAACGATATTTTATTGTAATTTTTTCGTTTACTAAACTAAATTACATTTGGAGTGAGGATAATCCACAAGTTTTTGTTTAAACACGATTACATCTACAGAAAATTTCTGCTGGATGTTCTTAATGAGCGGGCGGTGTTATTGGTCCATTGGTCTTTAAAATTGAAGATGGTCTAAATGTTAAATGTCAATGGTGAATGACAATAAGAAATTTTCTCGCACCTCAGTCGCCTAGCATATCCTAGCTGACATGTGAATCCAACAAGACGGAGCCACATTCACACCACACTCACCCCAACTGATTTTTTTGCTCTTTGAAACTTTCGATGAGAGAGAAATTTTGTGATTTAACCTCATTAGATAGTTTTTAAAGTCACTTTTCCATTAAAAAGTTATTCGCGATGTAGGACTGCTTATGTTGCGTTCGTCAGCCAACTAACATGACACGAATGTAACAGTTTGTAGTCTTTCAGAGTCCTTAAATACTAATTGTACTCTTAATTTATGCAATATTTTATCAAATAATTTAATTTCCCCCTTTTTTATTCTACTTTCTAATCTAACCATCATTATTATTCATAAGAAATTTCAAAAAAGAAAGAAAAAAGAAGCAAAACTTTTAAGAATGACAACAAATTACAATAAACTTGCCTTCAATGGAAAAATAATTTTCTTCTTATAATTGAATACCGCAATAAAGTCAAAATGTTTTACATTTTCTTTTAAGCCAAAGCTCATCTTTAGAGAATCTCTTTTCTTTTTTTAAATTCCAAAATTTATAATGAAAAAAATAGGCCTTCATACAACGTGGCAAAATAAAAGTAAGGCGAAAAGTTCATGATAAATTATAATTTTCGTGGCTTATTTGCCTAAAAAAAGGATCCAAAACAATCAACAAGAAAATCCCTAAAAAGCTGTAGAAACTAGAAAACGCCTGTGTGGTAAAATTGTTTTAAAATGACTTTTGAAATTTATGCCAGGCGGGTTACACGCACACCACGTACATACTATTCTGGTAGACGTGTACATAGATTTGTAAAAATGTGTGCTTTATTCTTAATATGAATATAATATTCATTGTCATATGCATGCATATGTATGTCGGTATATTTGTAAAAACATACACAAAAGAACGAGAGGTGTCCGAAATGCATTCGGCACAATATAGGCTACTCGGATGGAATTGAAACACATCAAAATATTAAAAAGTTGGCAGCATCAACAAGGTACTGTTTAAAACAGTTTCGACAATTAGCGCATGGATATTGAATTTAAAAAAAGGCAACAGAAGTTTCAGTAGGCAGTACAACATCGTTCTTTGTGGTGAACGCATCCGAAATGTTAAATTTTCCATGAATTTGACGCATAAATCAGTCCGAGAACCGCTAAGGTTTATGGCTTAAGTCGCCCGGCCACGCATCAAATAATGGATCAAACTCACCTTTTTTGTTAATGTGTTGGTAAAAGTATACTCACACGTATAGACTGAGAAGAGTTTGAAGAATATCAAAATACTTTTAGTTTTCGCTACCTGCGTTGCATAAATCATTTTCTTCTTCACAACAACAATACAATGCAGTTTGAAGGCTCAATTTTGCTGTGTTGCTGCGCTAAGCAAAACAAATATTACCAACACATATGCAAATTTGATCAGTTAAATTTAATGCGTCGCCATGAGCGATTATTTGGATGAATCTGCGACTTAAGGAAGACTTCTCTTAAAAGTCCCTCGAAGTAAGAGCTTCTCTATTAGAGAGCTCGATGTCAGAAAATTAGAGGTCGGAAACCTGCGCCTACTC
Organism: Sarcophaga carnaria; assembly: GCA_958299815.1. NCBI lineage: Eukaryota > Metazoa > Arthropoda > Insecta > Diptera > Sarcophagidae > Sarcophaga > Sarcophaga carnaria. Next base: position 49,081,210 of record OY283151.1, read on the forward strand.
ATGACAAGATTAGGGCATTGATACCTCCTCAGACCAACAGGTCCTGCAGAAGTCATTATTTGGATCATCTTAAAAGAAAGAAAACTAGACTCCTTTTTGAAGGTCAATTTATAAAATAAAGTGCAAAGAAATGAATTCTTGACAGATTTGACCAAACACATATATTATGAGTCATACATACATACTTACATAATTGATCACTACAACACTTCAGGTTGGATTATGACCTAGCTTCTTACACCACTTATGTTGTGTGCATGAATTTTATACACGAGTAGCGGGATGTACAGTTTAATGTCGACTCCGAACGGCAGATTTTTTCAGAAACTTTACATGGCAATTTCATTTACTCTCAGGGTTTTTGCCAGAAATCTGTTGAGAGGAATTCGCCGAAGAAATATTTTTTTCAATTTGTTTTGAGGCATGACCTGGGATACGAACCCTGGATTTACGTCTAATAAGCCAACACAATACCTATTAGACTACGGCATCTTCAAAGCAATTTAATTTACTCTCAGGGCTTTTGCCAGAAATCTGTTGAGAGGAAGTCGCCGAAGAAATATTTTTTTTTTATATTTTCGTTTTGATGTCCGACCTGGGATTTGAACCTCTTGGCCTTACGTCTAATAAGCCAACAAAAAACACAAAGCCAGCAAGAAAACATGAATAAATTATTATTGGTGCTTTCACCAAAGCATGTTTTAATTTCTAACCTCTGGAAAGCAACGCCCAATAATTCAAGTTTTTATTTAAAAAAAAAACCCGAAAAATGAAAGCAAAAACATAAATTGCTATGACGTGTACATGTATGGTATATACATATGTATATACTGTATGTATGTGTATAGCCTGTGTCTCCTAAATACTTTGAATTAATGGTGTCAAATTTTTACAACACATTTGATGGTAATGGTGCTCCATTTACAACCCACACACTTACACATGAGTATGTGCAATAAAAAGAATTTGATTTTTCCATTGGGAATAATATTTCAGCATAAAATTATTCTATACTCACGCGTCGTGTATACTCACTCAACAATGCTTATGTGTTGTTGATTTGATGTTTTAAAAAAAAATATCACAGACACATACACACACATACACACTCACATTACATCAGTAGAGTATCATATTTATGACATTTTCATTTTGTCATGTCATACCCTAACAGAGAGGAGATACTTTTTAAATTGGTTGTCATTAAATATTTTGCATTTCAAAGACTGAATGAAAATAAATGTTAAAATAAATAAAATTTTAATATTAACAGGATCTCTTTATTTATAAAAACTATAAAGGAGAAATGATAATTTCCTGGTAATTTTCATTGTAAAACTAAATATTTATTTCAGTGCAGACTGACTGTGACTGAATGCGACAATAGTTTGAAACAATTAAATTATTAAATTACACCAAAAGAGCTTTGCTTTGTATAAAGTAAGAAACTAGGCCGTAATCATATCTAAAGGGTTGTCATGCCTATCGTGTTCACTTTGTTTTTTATTTTTATTATTTTGTTGGATGAAATAATGAGTTACGGACCTGTCCTTACAAAATATTGCAACGTGAAGAAGAGTAAAAAACTTCTGAATTTGGAGGTTCATATCTTGGAGTTGGCAACACTGTTTTATTTAACAACCGTGAACTTTCTGTTCAACCTTGATAGACTACACCAGAGCAACGTTTACGAACGAGTGAAATTTTAATTTATTTTTTTTTTATCAAAATGAGGGGTCTGTACTCATCGTACGTGCACTTCCTCTATTTTATGGCGTACATAATCATCCTTTTAGAGCTCGTTAATAATGAACGGTTTTCGAATCACTCTTACCGGTAATATACAACCAGTGTAACGTGCAACATTGCACATTAAAGAGACTGTACCCGCTGTACAGAGAAATATTGTAGAAGATCCAGCAACCGGTGTAGCGTCCTTCCACACTTTAGATAAGATCTCTATTATACTTTAAGAAAGATCTTGGATCTTCGGTTAAAAGCTTTCAAGATTCAACTTGTATAGCAATTTAAATTGAACGATCATTGCATGCGCAGAAAATTTGCGGTATGGGCTGTGAAGCATAATTTCATGTTGAATTTCCCTTTAAAATTTTGTTCTCCAATGAAGATCAGATAATCAAAACTTAAGCATTTGGTGTGAGGACATCCAAAATTACTGAGGGCTTTATGAGTTTGCAGTGTTATTGGTTCAACATAAGCAGTCCTACATTGCGAATAACTTTTTAATGGAAAAGTGACTTCAGAAACTATCTAATGAGGTTAAATCACACAATTACTCTCTCATCGAAAGTTTCAAAGAGCAAAAAAAAAAAATCAATTGGGGTGAGTGTGGTATGAAGTGTGGCTCCGTCTTGTTGGATTTACATGTCAGCTACGATTTGCTAGGTAACTGAGATGCGAAAAAATTTCTTATCGTCATTCACCGTTGACTGTAACATTTAGACCAATTCAGTGACAACGCCCGCTCATAAAGAACATCCAGCAGAAATTTTCTGTAGATGTAATGGTGTTTGAACAAAAACTTGTTGATTATACTCAATCCAAATGTACTTTAGTTTAGTAAACGAAAATTTTTACAATAAAATATCATTTAACTCTATGCTAACACTGAGTTCTTTATTTTTGATAATAAAGTCCTACTTTGCCTAGATTTTCTTACATGGCATTTGATATTATTGTGGCCATTTAGCTAACAGAAAGAAAATATAATTCATATGAAGAGTTACGGAGATATTTGCTAGATTTCGAGACGATGCTATTGCTACTGCCAAGTAACTGTCAGCGTTTCCTTCTTATATGTTTGGCTTGTGAAGACATTTTCTGTGTTTGTCCTGTCAGACCTCACACACCTTAAGCTACAATTTCATGCGTTTAATACAAAGATCTCAACTTCACAGTTTTAAAACCTGACAGCGATTAATACTACAGGGTGTTTACTACTACTCCTCGTTGCATTTATATCTTGTTTATACTTAATTTATTATTGGTCTGGCAACTTCTAGAACTTTACTGTTGATTTGTCATTGTTTTAGAAGAAAAACTTTCGTGGCATTACTGTGTAGATTTGCTAGTGTTTTGTTTGTGTCTGTATTTTCACGTTCTTTCTTACAGGGAATTCTTCATTTCAAGTGCATGGCACGTATGCAGCCGATTTTAAGTAATTTTATTAAATTTAAAACAAATTTTTCTATCACAAAATCCCTGCACGTCTTTAGAATATTTTGTTGCACTTTAAAAATGAATAAATTTTAATACAAATTTCTATTCTCTTGCATATCATTTTAAATTTGCCACATCATTATGCCGTAGAGAAGTTTTACATTTTTTTTTAATAAAAAATAATTATTATGTTGCATGCTTCATTAGGTTTTGAAAAACTATTTAAACAAAAAGGAAACTTTTTTTATTTTTAATTATAAAATAAAGGAGGCAAAAAAAACTCAACGTCTGCAATAATGAGAGAAAAGTTTGTTTGTCTCTGACACAAGAGCAATTTTTTTTCGATTTTTTTTTTTTGCTTAACCGCTGGCAATTTTTATAGTTTTTCTATGCGAGTATTTAATTAAAGAAAAAATGCAAAAAAAAATAATAATTTTTCTCTTTCATTTTCATTTTCAGTACGAATGCAAAGTGCAAAATTTGAAAAAACGCAAAGTAACGATTCACATCTCGGTTAATGGTGTACGAGTTGTGCTTAAAAAACGTCGAAGAAAAGTAAGTATATGAGAATAAATTTTTTTTAAATTCCAATTTTATTGCATTTTTCTCTTTTTTTGCTTATTTACAGAAAAAGAATTGGTCGAATGATTGCGAGGAAATTGAGTTATTAAATCATCCTGTTTATCGTATATTTTATGTATCTCATGACAGTAGTGATCTCAAGATATTTAGTTATATTGCAAGAGATGCCAGTACAGATACATTCAAATGTTCTGTTTTTAAAAGTCATAAAAAGGTAAGTGAATTATACATATATTCATTACTCTGCCCCGCTCCCCCTCAAATCTCATTTTTCTTACTTTTTGCTCTTTATTTCCATATTTTGCATTTTCTTTAATTTTTATTTTTTATTTGTTTAATGAAATGATTTTTATTTTCTTTAATAATTTCTACAATATTTGTTGTTTTTATTCATTTTTGTCCATTCTACTCGTATTTTGTTGAAGATTTCTTTTTTCATATTCATTTTAATTATATTGGCAAACTTCCAGTAGCCATCCCGTTGTTTGTACTCTCTCATTTGTATATAGCCGTTGCCGTTTACGAGTCGTCGTCGTCGTCATGGCGTATGAATCTTATCTGAATTGAATATATGTATGTACATATATGAGTGTATTGTTTACCAGTACCTCTATACACATTATGATTGTTGTTGTTGTCTTTGTAATATTATTTGCATATAAGCATTTAAGAATAAGATTTGAAAAGAAAAGTTTAATTCAGATTATTTTGTAGTGCTGTGGTTTTACCCTACACTGTAAAGGATTTCACATCGCATGGTTCAGTCGATGCAAAAATAAAAAAAGCTCTTGGAAAAGATCCAAGTATAGTGCCAGGCACTTTGAAATGCTGCAAGCAGGTATATCGGCAGTATCTCGATCATAGATACTCTCTGGAGGACAAGACGCTACTTAGGCCAGCGTTTATAAACAGAGTGACACTACAATTGAAGTCGCCGTAGTCTAATAGGTAGTGTGTTGGCTTATTAGACGTAAAGCCAGGGTTCGAGCCCTAGGCCAGACGTCAAAACAAAAATACAAAAAGTATTGCTTCGGAGACTTCCTCTCAGCAGATTTCTGGCAAAAACTCTGAGAGTAAATAAAATTGCCATCAAAAAGTTTCTCAAAAATCTGTCGTTAGAAGTCGACTTTAAACTGTAGGTCCCACCACTCATGTATAAAATTAACACACACAACATGAGTGGTGTGAGAAGCTAGGACGTTGTACAATGGGTCAATTCGACCTCCGGGTACTGTACTTGTCTTAATTGACAAGTATACGTCCTCTAACCTAACCTAACCTAGCACTACAATTAATATCCAATTCAAAGATCAAACATTCCTTAAAGGAAACTAACTTGACTACAGAAAAAATCCAGAAATTTTTAGATTGGAGATGTCTGTCAAAGATGAGATGAAACGAAAGAACTTCCGCCCCTTCGTGAAGAGAAAAATAGCCTCTTCCTCCTCCTCAGATTCATAGCTCTTGCTGAAATCATTCGATAGAATGTGAAGTCAATCGGTATGCTTTTTAACACAACATTTCATGGCTATTGTGCAATCGCTTTAACACAACGTGAAGAAGATCACTGCAAGCGGTAGTAAATAAATGGCGGGAAATTGTGGATTGAATTTTGGGTGCTAGCGAAAGATAGTTCCAGAGGGAGTTGCTAAAGCAAATGAATTCACGTTGTAGGCAAGCCGAAATTTTTTATAGTTTTATGTCATACTTTTTTTATTCGAACTTCAACTCAAAACTGTTTCCAAAGAGTAGCCTGTTTCCAAAGCTAACCTAGTAAAACCTTGACATTTAAAGGATTTTGAAACTTCTCGAGATATTTTGGTTAATTCTGACATTATTCAACAGTTTATGACCGATACTCGTGCAAACTATGTGTGGGTTTTACGTGGGTACCTATCCATGTGGACCTAATCCCACGGTGCTCTTCGCACAGGGTGAAAAATAATGCGTCTACCAACGCCCCCACATACTGTAATCACTGGCTGCAACCCTGTATGTAGGTAGCAATTTGAAGTCATGTTGTGGTGGACATGATTTCCCTCTTGTTTAGGGGTCGGAGACCATCTAAACTCCTTCAATGCGTTAAGAGTGTAACGCCACGCCGTACTGACACACTTCCCACGATTTGGGTCTAAACCACAGCCACCACGTCGCTCCCACAAGGGGGCCTCACCATTGCCGGGCAGGGATAAGTCCCTGGGGCTCCCGGCACCCGTGGTACCAGATTATGGCCTCTGGTCAGGCTTCGCAGCCAAGTAAGACCAGACTGCTGCCAGTTGAACCCCAACTAGCTCCTGACTGGTAGCAGCACCCTTAGTCGCCTTGTATGGCAAGTATGGTGATCACTGTGGTAGTATTCTATTCCCGCTACCACAAGGGCAGATACTCGTGCAATAGTTTTCATGGACAGCATCGGAATGAACTCGAAGCCCAAAACTGCATTGTATCAGTCACTCCATATGTTCCACTATCCGCTTTGGCACTAAAGTAGAATCTAATATCGCCAAACTCGAATTTAGCGGAAACTAGCGAGTTTCTTTCAAGCGAAAGCTTACGGCAGCGAGAAAGATGTGTTCAATTCAACTTAAAAAGGAAGCACAGATGATGGGACACAGTAGTCCTATAGAATAGAACGCTCAATTAGCTACACGGTGGAAATAGCATCACTTTCTATCATGGGTTCCCAATTAATGTGAAAATTCGCGGCAACGAGAAAGTAGTTCAGCTTCCAGAGAGAACTGCTTCCATGCCGCTGAGGCGACTAGAACCTTTTTATATGGAGTAAGAAGAGCAGTTTCAAAATATTGAGAAGGTTAACAGCATGGTAACTAGTCATCTGACCGGTCATTGTAGGCTAAAAAATCACTTGTTTTAGAATGGGGATTGATATGTGGGCGTCGTGTTGGAGAGAACACCTATTTGGAACTTGTGCTGCGTTAGTGCATATCAAAAAAGACCCCCTTGGTGGGAGGAAATTACACTTGCTAACGCCGATTACAGTTCTGAAGTTTATCTGAACAAAATTATTGGTGAAGACATTATAGGTCTGACCAATATTGTTTGAGGACAGTGCAGTAAAGCTTCTGTTTGTGTTACTCTACTACCTCCACAGATTTCTTCCATTTTGTTTAAAAAATAGCAATCGTTATAAAGAAAACATCGTTGTATTTTGTGATAAATCGCGATGCATCCTGGCGATGCATTGCATCAAAATAAAAAATATTTTTTTGTAATGTTCTTCATTATTTTAGGTTCGATTTTGACATTTTCGTTTACTGTGAACTTGCATCTTCTAAGTTTAGCTTATAGTGCTTTTATTACTATTGTTTTCCATATGTTTGCTTTGTCTTTTCGGTCGATGTTATGAGAAGAGCCACCTGCTTTCAAAATGATTGGTTCGATGAATATGATACCCTCAACAGGAATAAGAACTTCTTCGCAATGAACCCATAGGCAGCAGTTGGGTTTTTGGCGTAATTATACCGTTTGTTTCTTTTAGAAGAGTTTGTTCTCAATGCCACATTAGTGCACGTCATCTCCTATATATGCATTTGGGTATTTTCTGTCTGGCAACTTCGAGAACTATATGTTGACTTGTTATTGTATTTTTTTCTCTATAACTCATAATGTCTTTATTCTTTTGTTATTATTGTTTCCGCTACACTGTTGATGAAGTTAAAACAATCGTGTTTCATATATAAGAAAAAAAAAGCCGAATGAATTCATGTCAATTCTATAGTGTGTCCAGTAATTTGACTATGTCAACCAAAAAGTTTTGTTTATTTGCAAATATTTTTCAAAATATTTTGTTTAGCTATTCTGCTTTTCACATATGCATATGCAATTTAAATAACAACAAAACAGTCAACATTTTTATTTCTTTTTTTTGCATTTCTATTTGAAGTATCGGCTCTACTAACTGCTTGCTTGCTGGCTAGTATAAGATCATGAGTATGCCGGTGACCATATTCAAAAATTTTTATGACCTAAACATGCACATGTTTTGAACATTTCCGTATTTACTCTGCATTCGTGGACGAAACAAATAAAACAAAACAAAAAATGACAAAAACAAATATTTTTATTTGGTATGAAATGAGGATTTTGTTTTAATTTTGTATTTTTCATAAAAAATTTACTGTTTTTGGTATGGAACAGAAAGAATTTGGTATTTTGAAAGTCCATATCCATTGGAAGTGGAATAATATGTTGCTTTTAAATGTCCCAGCTGCTGTTTTGTTACTGCAGTCATATTTTATTGTCATTGTTTAAATCTGTACATGGTTTTCTTTAATTTTTTTTCTTCCAAATAGTATGCTACCATATACATACTGAAATTTTGTAATAAAAAAACAAACAAACAAACACGCATACTTAAAATAGAGATTTATTGCTAAAATTTGTTTATGTAGTTTTGAAAATTACAATTACAATTTACACAATTTTTAAAAACATAATAAAAGAAAATTAATTGAGTTATCAGCGGAATTTTTTATTCGCCATTATGTGTGGAATATAACAACACGTTCAAATATCCGGTACAGTTTCTCTGGGAGGAGCGTATACGAAATATTCAATTTTCCATGATTTTAGCTCATAACATACGTACCAGAGATCAGCAATGAGTATTCAAAACGATAAGTAGATTCGAATCATACTCATAATTTCTGATACTTATACGCATTCATACTTATTTTAATGTCATACTCATACTACTCATATTCAAAGTTTGAAATACTCATGGTACTCATACTTAACAATACGTATGATGTTACTGATTTCGACTCTCAATGACTCATCGTATACACGAATCACAAAATAAGTATGATTCGCGTACGAACACTACAATACTCAGTAAAGGTTGTGCGTTTGTTTTGCTAGGTGTCTTTGTCTTTCTTCTTTTTTTGTAAGTGCAACAACAACTAAGACTGTAAATTTTGACAAATGATTCGAATCACTCGAACTATTTATGAGTATTATAAGTATTTTTCTAAATTTATGAATCTGAATGAGTATGCGTATGAATCAAACATATTTCGAATGTCATGAGTTTGATGTCAACGTTGTGTAAAAGCTACGTATTGCTGATCTCTGATACATACACACATAATTGGTCATTACAACCTTTGAGTCAGGATCACAACCTAGTTTCTTACACCGCTTAGGTTGCGTGTGTTAATTTTTATGCATGAACGGCGGAACCTACAGTTTAAAGTCGACTCCGAATGACAAATTTTTGAGAAACTTTTCATGGCACTTTCTTATTTACTCTCAGAGTTTTTGCTAGAAATCTGCTGAGAGGAAGTCCCTGGAGAAATATTTTTTTATACTTCGTTTTTTTGGCAATATCTGACCTAGGATTTAAACCTTGGCCTTACGGCTAATAAGCCAATACACAAGACTATGGCGACTTCTGGCTCTAGTACATAAATCACATTGGCTTTCAAGACCGCTTTGGATTGTGGCTTATTCGCATACGTCTCTGACATAAGAAAACCTCACAAGAAACAGCCTTACAGGGTCAAATTGCATGCTCTCAGTGACCAGTACACATTACATTACCTCGATGTGAGATAACCAGGCACTTAAACCACTCGTGCAGAATGTTTAATGTGATAAGAGTTGTGTGGCATGCTGCGGAAACCAAATGTACCAGATCATCCACTTCAGGCCAAGACAAGTTGATAATTCAATACCTTTGGCGCACGTCATTCATAGTGATGGCCTGGCGGCAAACGTCGTTCTTCAAGATGATGATCTTCTGATGATGCCACCAGCCAAAAATCCACACCAAACAGTGACTTTTTTCACATGCATTGGACCCGCATTAATCTCTCAAATCCGACAATCTTCTGTGTGTTCATAATAATTGGTCATTACAACCCTTCAGTCAGGATTACGACCTAGTTTCTCACACGACTTATGTTGTGTGTGTTAATTTTATAGATGATTGGCGGGACCTAAAGTTTAAAGTCGACTCCGAGCAACAAATTTTTGAGAAACTCATCATGGCAATTTCTTATTTACTCTCAGAGTTTTTGCCAGAAATCTGCTGAGAGGAAGTCGCCGAAGAAATATTTTTTGTATTTTTTTTTTGATGTCTGGCCTGGCTTTACTTTTAATAATCCAACACACTACCCACTAGACTACGGCGACTTTATCTTGTGTGTTCACGTACCCATATATCCAGGAATGCGTCCCATCGCATCTTTCAATTAAAAATTACGTTCTGTTGTCAACTGCTCCCAGAGCCCATTCAACAAACACTCGTCGTTGTCTGCGGTCGTTAGTACTCAGTTTCTGGGCCATTGAGATTGAGAAGGTTACAGACTTAGGGTACAGCCTATACTTCTCCAAGTTGTAGTCTGAGAAAGTTCGAGTTCTTATGAGTAACACGTAATCCACTGCTTCGGATTTTCCAGTACCCAGCACATTGTTGGCGGCTATGTTTTCACCATAGCTTAAGCTGGACCCTCTTAGATCGACAAATTTTGTTTGCTCATGAACCTATTCCTGTAGAAACAGGCCTCGTCGCTAAAAATGATTTTTTTTGTGAAAACTAGTTTCAGTTGCCAACGGCTCCAAACGCTATTCAGCAAACACATGCCATTCATTGTCTGTGATAGTTTTCCATCAATTCCTGGGTCAGTTGAATTTTATATGGGTGTAGGTGTGATCGGAAAAAGGTCGAATTCTTGTAATCTTCTTGAAAGTTCGGAGTTGTCTTTATGCTGTAGGTCGCACCACTCATGTATAAAATTCAGACACACAACATGAGGGGTGTGAAAAGCTAGCCAGGATTGCGAGGCTGAAGGATTGCCTAGTATTTTAGGATTTTTATGCGACGCAGTTAAATTGTAGAAAAAATTAATTTTTTTAAGTTTTTTTTTAGTTTTCGCAGAATTTATTTTTATTTTTGTTAAACGAAACTATAATGTTTTAAGTTTAATAGCACCATTAGGCTTTAGATTTCTATTAAATGCGTAAATACCACAATTTCCACTGAACTCTGAACTCTTTTAATGAGTTTTCCTAATAAAATAATCCATCAGAAAAATGTTTATTTTTTTTAAAATAAATTTTAATTGCCTTTGAGGCAATTTTAATTTGGCTTTTCAAAAATAGAAATGAAAAACAAGAAAAATAAGAAAAAAACACGTAAAACTTTTCCATTTCCCAAGTTGTGCCAATTAACACGCTGACGTTAAGAATTTTCCTATTTACCTGTAAAAATTTCCAACTAAACTTTCTTCTCAGGCGATACGTATACGTACATACGTAAATATTTAAATGTTTTGTCATAAAAATGCTTATTTTTTTCTTAAAAAAAAAAAAGAAACATCGAAGAATTTTTTTAAAATATTTTATTGAATTGAAAATGCCCATAGAAACTGATCGTAAACAGTAAGGAATGGCGGGAGATTTTAAAAATAAAAAACGAGGATTTGTGTACAACGAAGAAAATAATTCATTTCAAAATTTATTTATTTATTCAAGACCATTTATTATACACGAACAAATGGTATTCAAATTTTTAATTAAGTTTTGTGGTGCAAAAGTCAAATTTCTTTTATAAATACATACTTAAACTTTATAACATAATTTAAATGAATGCGTGATCAAGAGGAGTCTTTGAATTACTGTTATCTATTCGCATTTTATTATAAAGGGTGAACCATTTAAAAGTTTAAATTTAAAAATGAAATAAAACAAGAAGCTAGGCCGTAATCCTGACTGAAGGGTTGTAAGGGCCAATTATGTATGTAAGTATGTATGAATAAAACAAGAATGTTTTGAAATATTACCAAATTTATATCTCTGTTGTGACGTACAATTGTTCCGGTTAGAAATAGAATATTATTTCATTAATATACCAGCCGCGGCTAGCCTCACAATATCTCATTCGATCGGATGAATTTTCATGCACTTTTGCGAGTGTATGGGGTCATATGGCATCACGAATTTTGGCCTTCAAATGCTCAATTGTCTTTGGTTTGTCGTCATAACACTTTTCTTTAACGCCTCCCCCACAGAAAATAGTTCAACGCTGTCAAATTGCAGCTTCTTGGCGGCCAATTGACATCACCATTTCTGCTAATTAAATGGCCATCATACGTTTGATGCAATAAATCAATTGTGGCTTGAGATGTGTGGTAAGTTGAAACCAAACATCCTGTTGAAACCAGACATCGTTCACATCAATACAGCGGAGCAAAAAAAATTGGTTATTATGTTGCGATAGATGTCTCCAATGTCTCCGCAATGGCCTCGCCGACCTAATTTTCAAGGAAATGTGGATCAATGAAAATGAAAATGAGCTTCATCCGAAAAGATAATTTTTTTTTGGTAAAATCGTTATCATCGTACAGTTTTTCGTTGGCGGCTTTAACTCTTGAACCAATTGAACTTTATAAGGCGTCAAGCTCAGACCTTTTTGCAAAATTCGATATAAACTGGTGCGTGAAATATTCAATTCTTGAGAACGATGACGATTTGATATTGATGGATCTTCACGCACACTCTCAGCCACAGCTTCGATATTTTCGGGCGTACGCACTGTAGGAGCACGCTGACATCTTAGCTGACATCATCATCATGTGAGTACAGGGCACTGTTGCTCTTTCTCTGCCACCAAATTTTATACGACATTTTCATGCAATTTCCTACCAATGGTGGTTCAATTAATTAAAATAAGGTTTTACTTTATTTCTTATAGCAATAGGGCCACCCGGCCGCCGTAGTCTAGTGGGTAGTGTGTTGGCTTATTAGACGAAAAGACAGGGTTCAACCCCAGGCCAGACATCAAAACAAAATACAAAAAGTATTTCTTCGACGACTTCCTCTCAGCAGATTTCTGGTAAAAACTCTGAGAGTAAATACAAATTGCCATGAAAAGTTTCTCAAAAATCTGTCTTTCGAAGTCGACTTTAACCTGTAGGTCCTGCCACTCATGTATAAAATTAACACACTCAACATGAATGGTGTGAGAAACTAGGTCGTAATCCTGACTGAAGGGTTGTAATGACCAAATATGTATGTATAGGGCCACCAAAAATAAAGGAAAATATAGAAAAATTTGTATCAACTGTGTGCAGATAATCATCACACTCTTATATGGTCTCTTCTCCTACAACCTACCTACTTTCCCAATAACTTATTAATTGACATCACTGATGGAAAAACAAGATAAATACATTTGCATTTTGTGTGCCACTTTTAAGATTTTATTTTTGGTTGCCATAGCTAACGATCTCAATAAATCATTTCTTGTGTTGTAGACGCCTCTATAAACATTTGTGTTATTTACACCTGATTGTATAAATTCGCAAAGTGTGAACGCCATAGAATCTACAAAATGTGTACAACACCACGATGCGAAACGATTGCGTCTTTTGCGTAGAATTCTTTGGTTTTTTTTGCTTCAAATTTTCTTTTTTATTTTGTATAGCATTTCTTAGAAATATACTATCAGTTCAACTAATTGCCAAGTAAAAAAAAAGGTAAAAAGACTCGTATACATACATATGTATGTATTTAAAGAGAATCCAATTTAATAATAATCATACGCTTAGTTGTGTTCATGATGAGTGAATAGACGAAGAAAAAAACAAACTCATCTACACTCTCAAGTAAAATGTTTTCTTTTGTTTTGTTGGATATTTTCCACACTCTGCCGAATCTAAATTTAGACAGAAAATTGGACAAGACGTTGAAATAATGATTAATTATTTCACACGTACATACATACAAACACACATACACAGGTCCATATAGTGGCAGAAGAAGAGCAAGAAGAAGAAATAATAATAATAGTAGAAGTGAAATTAAAATATTTATAAATAAAAATAAACAATTAAATCAAACACAAACCCCGACAAATGTTGTTTTTCTGGATAGAGTTTGGATGATAGGTGGATCGATAGATAAAGAAAAGAAAATAAAGAATAATTTTTAACACTCGCAAGAGTGATATATTAAAGCCATACTCATTTAATTTAGATGGCCTGCATTCATTACCATGGACCTCACATTGGTCTTAACTGGACTGAGGTAGTTCTATATTTAAAGTTGAGTGCTAGATTGAGTTCAATGACTGTTGTCTAGCAGTAGATTGATGTCATCTTTAAATTGCGTACAAAAAAATAAAGAAAACTTAGTTGTAGAGCGTAAGGAAACTACCCGCAAGCAGGCTAAAAATGAACGTACCATACATATCAGAGATCAGCAATGAATCGCTTTTACGCCACTCATAAGTACTCATGAAATTTTGAGTATGAGTGAGTCAACAGTATTGAAATTCAATACTCGTGATTCATTCGTACTCTCTACAACATTGATTTATAAGTACAGGTTGCAATGAGTATGAGCACGTTGACATCAAACTCATAACATTCCAAATATGTTTGATTCATACGCCTACTCATTCAGATTCATTAATTTAGAAAAATACTTATAATACTCATAAATGATTCGAGTGATTCGCATCATTCAACAAAATTTATAGTCGTAGTTGGTGTTGCATTTACAAAAAAATAAGAAAGAAAAAGACAAAGACAGCAAGCAAAGCAAACACACAACCTTCCAGTGAGTATTGTAGTGTTCGTACGCGAATCATACTTATTTTGTGATTCTTGTAAACGTTGAGTCATGGAGAGTCGAAATCAATAACATCATGCGTATTGTTAAGTATGAGTACCATGAGTATTTCAAACTTTGAATATGAGTAGTATGAGTATGACATTAAAATAAGTATGAATGCGTATAAGTATCAGCAATTATAAGTATGATTCGAATCTACGCATCGTTTTGAATACTCATTACTGATCTCTGATACATTTGTACATATTATACATAGTTGATCATTACAACCCTTCAGTTAGGATTACGACGTAGTTTCTCATGCCACTTATATTGTGTGTTTTAGTTTTATACATGAGTAGTGGGACCTACAGTTTAAAGTCAATTCTAAACGACAGATTTTTTTAGATACTTTTCATGGCAATTTTTTATTTACTCTCACAGTTTTTGCAAGAAATATGCTGAGAGGCGGTCGCCGAAGTAATATTTTTTCATATTTAGTTTTTGTTGAAGATGTCTGATCTGGGGTTGAACCGTGACCTATGTCTAATAAGCCAACGCTCTACCTACGAGACTACGGCCAAAGTGTATATATCGTCATCTAAAAACCACGGAAAGCTCAGTACGAGCAGTTTAAATTCCTTATAAGGTAACGAACTCTTGTAAAAGAAACCTCTTGTTCGCTAAACTGTAACTGACAGCAACTGTTGCTAGTAATTAGTTAAGACCTACTGTTTCGAGTCTAATTTCGGCATATTTCCTCGAATTGAAAAGTTGCTGATGTGATATGATGAAGATGGATTAAAAGTTATGATGGAGCAAGATTTTAGACATTCCGAAAGTATTTCATAATCATAATTTCGTGATTCATAACAAGCTTCCTAAGAGATCGCATTGGTTAAGTTCGATTCCATTAGATAAGTTCGGTTTAACAGTGCTTCTTAACCCTCTTAATGATATTCTCTTCTTAATTCAAAGTCTACCTACTCTTTCATGGATTAAATCATCTAAATAGTTCGCATAAAACTATCTTTTTCTTGTTAACTTATTGTTGGCTGACTTCCAAAATGTATCAATACAAAGTTTGTATGCAGTTATACTACGGTATATAAATTTTGTATATATGCAAAGTAACCAAAAAATGCATCAACTATAAATCCAATGCCTGATTGCTTTTTGACTGTGTTAAATATACACATTGACAACGTTTTGAAATATAATACATTGTAAACATTTTGTACAGCGGCATTATGAAACACTATACTTTGTTCAAACACAAAGCAACCAATATTTTGGAAGTCAGCCGTTATGTGGGAGAGAGCAAAGAGGGTGTACTGTTTATGAGACATTGCATTTGAATTCATCTATGTTCTAAGGGAACGTTCCCTATACGAATAGTGTTGCTGCTGAACAAATTTTCTCTGTAATGCATTGTGAGTTCTACCAACACAAGTAAAAGTGCTGTAGGGCGAAGACGAGGAAACATAAATATATACTATTTTTGGGCGATAAGTCCCTCCCTTTCGCTAGAAAACAATTTGTTGGTGTGCGATAGTATAGTGAAGCAGTAGAGTTGGATAACCTCCGTTATTAATGAGCACCTTCTTTGTCTCCTCTAAGCGTTCGAGGAGAGCTAAAATAGAATTTGTGAAGTTCATTAATAAAAATAAGAAATAAAGTAGTGGTATCCCTGTATTCAGCCTGAACACATTAGATGGGATCCCATCTATACCAACCCGTATAGTGTGATTTTTGAAAAAAATTCAGCATAAATCGATAGAAACAACTACCGACACCACAAGCAATAATTTTTGGTAAAAATACACCGTAGTGCACTTTGTCGAAAGCTTTGCTGATACCCACATAAGTGTTGAGTAAACTGGTTCCACCTTTGGATTAGTAACAACAATAGCTCACCAGCAGAATGTATCCTAAGGCGAGTGTATAACTGTCGACAATCAGATATTTCGGAAGCCGATGATTAATTATTTTTTTCATAGCCTTGGAAGGTGTGGAACAAATTGCTACTGGGCGGTAGATTGCAATGTTACGAGCCTCAAGCTTTTTAACATTTTTGAGCAATATGAGCAAATAATGGCATGTACATACGTTAGCTGAACAAGCAAAAGTAGGAGAGTATTGTCTCAGGAGCCCAGAAGAGTTGATTTATGTTGGAATCCATAAGAATCATAAACTCGAATGAATATACTCGTACCGGTACTGATTCCCTTTAAAGTTTAGGTAGAGGTTGATTGCTTACAAGCAATTGTTAATTTCTTGCAAATAATTCAACTAAAAGGTTAGCCTTTTTCAACCGGACTAGTGACGGCGATGACATTCATTTTAACAGAAGGAATCGGTTTGTCACTATTCCATACTCTTTTAATGATCAGAAGCTCTTATTTAGGGAAACAAAGTTCTTTAGCATATGTAGACGCTGCCTGTAAAGAAATTTAGCGCGCCTTAATATAGCGGCACATGAACTTCCCGCCTGTTAGCAAAGTAAATCGATTTGCGAGTGGTTGTTATTGCATGAATTTCTGAATGCTTCTTCTCTGGAAGTGATTGCTAGTTCGCACAAGCGGTTTAAGCAAGATTTGTGTCTTGCTTTGAAATTTTCTACGTTTTACAACGTACAGATATTCAAATATAATCTCCATATACGTAATGCTTCCATTCTTTCCAACTAGACCCTGCGTATTTAATCCCTGGAGTGTTGATGCCATATACAAAAAAGCGTTGTTACGTCACAACTTTGCTTATTAACTTACATCTGCAAAGATACGAACAATAGTCGTGTTTTTCATTAAAAGTTCCTGCATTTTCGTAGAGCATTCAACGATTCGAACATTTCAATTCGCTGTGCAACAGGAAAACATTACTTCCAATAATTATTTGTTTTGATTTTTCGAAATCATGTTTCATGTTTCAATTATCATTTGTTTTTATTTCTTTTTGTTTTTGCAAAATAGAACACTACTGTGACGTCACTAGAGAAAAAGAAACACATTTCACGAAGAAAATCTTGATTTAAATAAACAATTGCAAGAGTGCGTTCTCTCATGTTTACACTACTCGGGCAGCAGAATATATTTATAAACACGCTACAAAAATATACAAAAAAAATATACAAAAAAAAAGAAAATATAAACCGCATACACAGTGTATGTGTATTGAATACATATGTATGTAGACACCCCTTTTAAAGAATAAAGATTACGATCATCACCATCATTATGGCCATTATTTTTTATATTTTCATTTTATTTAAAAACGTAAATCTTGACGGAAATCTTGTTGAAAGTATTCTCAGGTGCTCTATTTGTGGTTGAGACGATAATAAAAAATTAATGTTGCAGTTAAGACCACCATATTGCTGTAAAAGTACACCTTAAGGTACAGTAAACGTGTAAAATTTTGAATATTCAGGATATTCAAGAATTTTATTTTATTTCCACCGATGTCAGTCATACGACATTACGATAAGGGTGTGCTAAGACCCTTAGACAGACTTTCATCTACGCTGTAGATTTGTTTCTTTTTCTTACTCTAAAGGAACATAAAGCTCTTAAAACCCATTCAACAATACGGGCAAGTAATAAAATTGTTTATCGAAATGGGTGTTCTGTTCGTGTAAGGCACTGTACGCTTCGCCCATTTTACCATCGCCATTATCGTCCTACCGCTGAAAATATTCGCAATGTGGTGGATAAATTCGTGTTCACTGGTTTGCCGAAAACATTGCTGCTGCTCGTGAGAGTGTGCAGCAAAATCCGAAGCAGTCGATTTCGCTTTCCTCTCAAGAACTTGTCTTTTCGCAGACCATTCCTTTGAAAATTTGATGTCGTAACCTTAACCTCATCTGCAAAATATTCAACATATCCAGAAACTGTAGGCAATCGACCGTAGACGACTACGTGTGTTCATTTAATAGGCTCTGGAGCATTTGGCAACTGACCCTAATTGTCGTTCGAAAATCGTCTTCAGCGATGAGACCCATTTCTGTATGAATGGATAGGTGAACGAACAAAATGATGGAATTTGGGACGATTCCAATCCATATTAGATTCAAGGGCATCTAATGCGAACAAGTCACGGATTGAAGTGTATTTTAGGCAAACTGTGTCCATTCTGTTTGAGGACGACGTTGTGCAGGCCATTACTGCCAACGTTGAGTAATATAAGTCGATGACTACCAACTTCTTTTGGCCTGAATTTAATTTTATTGGATATTCATACGAGCGATTGGATAGCCTGTTCATTTTGTGTAGAGATCGTGTGATTTCAAACCGTTAGACCTTTTCTTGTGCAATTTCCTTCAGTCGCAAATACATGCGAATAAGCTACAAGCCATAGCGGCCCACAAAGCCAACATAACCCTTGCCTTGTATGTGCCAGAGACATGGAAAATGAAACATTTCGGATACGCTCCATTCGCAGAACCCATGATGGACATCTGGACGATGTTCTATTCCACACATAATGGCTGCCTTCCAAAATGTTAGTTGCTTTGTGTTTGAACAAAGTATCGTGTTTCATAATGCCGCTGTACAAAATATATACAATGTATTGTATTTCAAAACGTCGCCAATGTGTATTTTTAACGCAATCAAAAAGCAATCAGGCATCGGGTTTATAGTTGATGCATTGTTCGGTTACTTTGCATATCTACATAGTTTCTATACAGCAGTAAAACTGCATACAAACTTTGTATTGATACATTTTGGAAGGCAGCCAATAGTATTGAAAAGGCTCACACTCTGTCACATTTAAAATTTATAGACAAAAAGTCCTTAATGGAAGACCCGTTATAAAGAAATGTGTCAAATCAGATATGAGAGGAGGTGATAATTGGGTTCTTAAAGTGTTACTAGATCAAGTGTGTCTTTTATTGAAATTTGTCCATGCCCTCGGTGGAAACTAGGTGTAGACCTTTGGAATTAGGGCTTATTAACGGTCGTCGCCGTATTATAGTAGGCAGTGTGTTGACTTATTAGACGTGAGGCCTCGATTCAAACCTCAGGTCAGATATCAAAACGAAATTTTAAAAATTATTTCATCGGCGATTTTCTCTTAGCAGATTTCTAGCAAAATCGCTGAGAGTAAAATAAAATTGACATGAAAAAGTTTCTCAAAAATCTTACATTCGGAATCGACTTTAAACTGTAGGCCCCCGTCATTCAGGTATAAAATTCATGCACACAACATAATTGGTGTGAGGAGCTAGGTCGTAATCGTGACTGATGTTGAAATGACCAATTATGTATGTATGTATGTATGATGATATTTCACACATACTTTGTTTTATTTTAAAATTAAAGACACAAAGCTTTTAATGAAAGATCCCATGTTAGAACTTGTGCCGAGGCGTAGTAGAAATCATAGATGAGCGGAGTTAATTTTACCAGACCAATTGTGTCTTTTCCTTTAATTTATCCATGCCTTCGGTTCAAAGTTGAACATTCGAAATTAAGGCTTACTAACGGTTTATTAACATTATTACAGCTTCTTCTTGTTACTGTTTTGAGGTTAGGAATACTTTAACTTTTTTAACACGTTGACTGCCGCGGCAATTTTCAGAAAACTGGCCAAGCAAGATAACATTGACTTTTTGTTCTTTTCCCAGAAGCCATTTATCGAAACTAGCACTGATATAATACGATTTTATTCATAGCTACACAAAAATTGCAGGTTTAGTGAGTACGAGATAACTCCCTAGAAGAGAACGTAGTCTACGAATTATCTCGTAGTCGGTAGTCAACGTGTTAATGCTTGTGGCTGTGCCATAGACTTACTTGTGCTCTACAATACCAAATTAATTTTATTATTACACGGAATCAACTCTTACGTGCAAAGCCATTGGTATAACGAATATCAAAACTTTATTATGTCAGGATCCTTCCAAATATTATTCTCTGTACCAAAACTGCTCTAGTAAAAGTTCAAAAATTACTCGATTTTCTCTATCAGTACAAAATCTTTTTAAGAGCAAACATTTATTCAAAAAAAAGCTTTTCAAAATATCGAGACAAAAAGCACAGAGAGGGAGAGAAAGAGAGAGAGAGAGATATTAAAAAACACTCGCCGCCTGATAGTGTGTGAATTGCAAAGCAATAGAAATCCACAGCGATCAGTACAATTAGTGCTACACGGCGTATAAGTTGTAACGAGCAACGAACCCATTTAGAACGCGTCTCCTCTCTATACTGCATACATATAAGAAAATAAGAACAACGCATCAATTAGCCGAATAGAAAATAAATGGAAAAATTTGAAAAACAAAAAGAAATGAAACTTTCTTTCTTTAAATGAATTTAAAGAAGAAAAATTAAATGAAAATAATTTGAAATAATTAAAAGAAATATTTTAAATATAATACAACGGTAATGAAAGTGTAAAACAACGTATACATACATATGTATATGCGTATGGAAGATTTTAAAAAAATTGAAAATAACACAAAACAAAAATTAATAAATAAATGTTGCTAAAATAAATAAAAACAAAACCATAATATTTGTATATACATACATAAATACATATGTACATATGTGCATAATGTAGCAAAAATAATTAATAAAAATTAATATTTTAATGATGGTTTTAAATGAGAGAAAAAATCCAACAAAATAAGTAAATAAATAAACAATATTTTTACAGTGTTTAAATAAAGAATTAAATGGAATGTAAATATTACAGGAAATCATTATTAAATATGCGAATAATTTAAAATACTTGCACCAAAATGATTTTTAATTCCAATAAATTTTATAAAAAATAAATAAAATAAAATAATAAAATAAAAGTGTTTGTATAACAAAAATATTTAACAATACATCCAAAAATAAAAAAATAATAAATAAATTGCTTAATAATAACCAGCAACTACAAAGGAGTTTCAGTTTGATTTAAAAAAAAATTGAAAAAATGTTTCAACCAAAACAAACAATATAAAATTCCTATTTAAAAACAAAAACAAACAAACAATTTTAATAATTAAAAAATATTAATTTGTTTAATATTGTGTGTTTTTTGTTGTTTCAAAATTATTTTTTTTTGTTTCTAATTTTTTTTTGTTTCTAATTTCTTTTTCTTTTTTTTTTGTTTTTCTTAAGAAAAAATATTTTTAAAAATATTTGCTTATTAAATAAAATTTATTTGTATTTATTTCTTTATGCCATTATTTTTTTAACGCCATCTTTCTATGGAACATGTTGTCATGGCTATTTCGTTTTAGACGTCATAACTCAGTGACAAAAAAATGAAATGAAATGAAAGCAAAAGACTCGTTTCGCTAAAATTGTTGTCGTTTCTTATTTTCTTTTTTGAAATTTAAAAAATAATGTCTTCTTTCAGAGTCAAATAGGCACAAAATCATACATATCATATGTATGTATACATATGGATTAGCTTAAATCCCAGTTGGCCAAATGGTTATAAAAAAAGAAAACATTAATAAAATAAACGGTATACTTAGTAGTTCATCACTAATCAGCCTTAATCAGTTTAAAAGTGCAAAATTATAATAAAAAATTATTCAATAATTTCAAAAACCAATGGAAATTTACTTCAAAAACATTATATTAAATATGAGGTCTAACTTAAATTTATAAAAATATTTGTTGTTTAAATTGCACATCAATGAAAATGTGTTTTCTTTTTAAAAACCTACGCTTTTTTTATGCAAGTGCTGATTTGTATACTTAACTATTGTTTTCTAGTATTTCCCCAATTATTACAAAAATAATGCAATACAGAAAATGAAATACATAGTGAACATTCCTTAAGAAAACTTTGATATTGTTAGCTCATAAATAATTAGGTGAAGTCAAACGAAAAGCCACATTATCCCAATATCAACCAGCCCAATACAGGAACACATATCTGTAAAAGTTTTCATACGATAACTCTAAAATAAAACTTATATAGGGTGTAAAACCTCGGCTCAAACCCAGGACGGGCATCAAAACGAAAATATGAACGAATATTTCTCCGGCGACTTCCCCTCAGCAGATTCCTGGCAAAAACTCTAAGAGTAAATGCCATTAAAAAGTTCATTAAAATCTGTCGTCCGAAGTCGACTTTAAACTGTAGTACTCGCCACTCATATATAAAATTGGGTCGTAATCCTGACTGAAGGGTTGTAATTACCAATTATGTTATATAGCGAGTACACTGGTAGTCTAATGAGTAGTGTGCTGGACAATTAACGTGAGTTCCTTCCAAAGTCTGTGGTCTCTTATACCACACTGAGCATGGGGTCATAGGATCTGAGTAAGTTCGAGCATTTGCTCGGTGTCGTATAACAGACCAGATTGTGTAGAGGGATTCGAACCCACATCCCCTAAAGCTAATAGTCTAGCACACTACCCACAAGACTACCAAGGCACCCAGTCTCTGGAGTAGAATCAAGTAATTTTTGGGAAAGACGGTTCTTTGTTATTTTATATATAAAATTTATCTGAGCCGATTTGTGCGTACTTTAAATCTGATATTATGTTGAGGGCGTTTGATTGCTGATAGTCCTCTAGTTTCTGATTTTCCAAAACTATCTCTTCCACCTCTATTGAGAATATTCTGCGATATCAAAACTATCTATCGATCTGATATTATTAATTGTATATCACATGTAAGCCAAGGTATATTTAAAATTTATGACAATTAACAAAAAGCAATTAGAAAGAAGCACGTTTTGAATCAATTTATGTTGTTAATCCCTTATAATGAATGAATAATTCTAATTAATCCACTAGTAGTGCATTATTATTAGAATGATTTTCTTTATATCCATAATTATATTAAAAAAATTCCAATTATTCCTTTGTTATCAGTGTAAACAACTTTTGTACGCCACTGTTAAAATATTATTATGTTCCATACGATTGCACCCCTCAAAAGCCATTATGCGTTTCATGTGTCTAGACATACGAAATACATATTTTTCTTAAAGTTTTCTTTTTTTTTTTAAATATTGAAAATATTAACTACAAAACACAGTCATTAAATTTGAATTTTTTATAATTCAAAACAAGAAAAATTAAATATTTTATACTTATTTTTTTTTTATATGAAATGTTTGCTGTAAACAATAGCGTCATTAAAATTTATTAAAAAAAATTAATAACGAAAATATACTCGCAGGTTTTTTTATTATTTTTTTATTTAAAAAATAAATAAATTTGATGCTCTTGTTGTATAGTGAAGTCATACCTTTATTTATTTTTATTTAAATAATGAATTACTTTTTAAAAAACGTGTATTTTTTTACTGCTACGTCTTATAAAAATTCGTTTGTCGCTGGCTGCTTAATTTTAGCATCACTAGTCCATATCCCCCACATAATTTTCGATGTTATATTCACAAATATTTTAAACATCATGAAAATATTTTTAAAAATTTTTAATTATTTTCGAATAGTTTCGTACAATAATTAAAGAAAACTAATGAAATATAAACGTGCGTCCATAAAAAACGTTTTAGTTCCTGTATTTAATGTTGTTCCTTCAAATCATATTTCATTTATGATCAGTAATGAATGCGTAATTGGTTTGACACTTTTTGGATTTGAAAATATTTTAATTGAAATATAATTTACGTCTCAATTTTGAAAAACAATTTTTCTTTTTTTACTTTTCCATCACCTACTAGTACTTGTGCAAAACGTTAATCAACATGAAGACTCTTTTGAAAATCATTTCAAAAACATTTTTCCGAATTGCAAAGCATGAGTAAAAATTGTGATTTCGAAAAATAATAGACCAGGGCGCCAAAATATTTTCAAAAAAGTCTGAGAGTGAAACTCATGTATGGTATGTTCGTAATTTGATTTGATTTTCTTCGGATAAATGTCAAGGTTTAAGCAATTAGACAGTTTAGTACAATTGAAATTTAAATCAAATATGAATACAAAATACAATTTAGGTGTCGGCTGGTAATGGTGTTTGTCTGATAAGGTGACCATTAACTGAGCTGGGAAGAAAATCTGACCACTACACGATATGACAATTAAACCTCTAAACTAACATGAGGAGTACGGTTGTCGGGGTCATTATGGGGTATTGCAATCAGAGCGCGCATGTGAGACACTTTGGTCTTGTATTCTTTGCAAAGGGTGTCTGCAGATGATGTGCTGATGAAGAAGAAGAAGAAGAAAATGTTATTTATCTATTGAGTATAAGCTCAGCACTATGTCGGAGGAAAAAAGCCAACTCGACTCCTACTATACAGATGATCTGAAGGAACTGTTGGAAATTGAAATTGAAAAAATCTGAATCGTTTCATCAGAAGCTCCGACTACTTGCGGGGCTAGAGGACAGAGAAAAGCTGTGATATCACAATGTGGCCTACGTGGCTTAAGTTTATTCATCCAATTCCTTTGGTTGGACCTACCTACTAATCTTCAACGCCAAATGGTTTGAAAATGGCCCACTTTTCATCACTAAACATTGTTCACTTCAGAAGTGGGTCAATTTTGTTGCGTTAATTCTTGTGGCATCGATTTTTTGCACCCAGCCATATTCAAATCTTTCCAAGCAATTGTTTCCAAAATGTTTGTGCCTTTGGGTAGTGGAAATATAGAATTTTCAATTGACTTTTCCGAACGTCGGTCACCTTTGTCTTTGTTTAAGTTTCATTTACATTTGCTGTGTTAGAGTTTACAATATTTATCTCAGCTATTTCCAAAAATCTGCCCAAAAAATTGCGTGGAATATAGGTAATCGGTTGTTAACGTCTTAGTCTCTAACAAAAACAAATTTAGTGGGACAGACAAAATGTTGTTAACCCAACAGTATACTTTACTCTCTCCGGATGAGATTCAAACTGGAAAATCTCTCCCTTCATACATATATTTTTTGATCAAACTCTTCGTTGTCTTGGTTTGTATGGGCCAGAAAATATCATCAAATTTGTTGTGATGTTAGCAAAATCGTAAAAATAAAATAATTTACGTTTCAACTTGAATAAGATGACAGTAGCTCTGATGGCCATATCACCTTGCAGTTTAAAAATTCAACTTGCTTTCGAGTTTGTGCAACCAACAGTTGGCATATTCGAAACTGTATGTTCTAAGCTCTGTACTTAATATTAATTACACCTAATATTCTCAACTTATTCATTAATCGGATGTTTAAGACCAAACAATCTTATATAGTTGTAGTAGTAGTAGAGAATACCAGTAAGAAGTCGCCGTAGTCTAGTAGGTAGTGTCTTGGCCCCATGTCAACTGTCTGCTACAAAACGAAATGTGAACAAAATATTTCTTCGGTGATTTCCACTCAGTGGATTTCTGGTAAAAACTCTGAACTTTGAATAAAAATTGTCATGAAAAGATTCTCGCAAATCTGTTGTTCGGAGTCGATTTTAAACTATAGGTCCCGCTACTCATGTATTAAAATTAATACACACAAGATAAGTGGTGTGAGAAGCTAGGTCGTAATCTTGACTGAAAGGTTGTAATGTGCAATTAAGTATAAATGTAAGTAGCTGTACTTAATATTAACCCATTAGTGCCCAGTGGCAACTTAAGTTGTCAGCACACTGCCTTAGTTTTTATGATCTGAGAGGAAATTGAGTGTAAAAAACAAAACGGTAGCCGTTAGAAAAAAAGTAATTGGGACATTAATGGGTTAATAGAAGTATTCTAAACTTATGTATCAACAGGACTTTTACATAACATAACATAATTGGTCATTATAACCCTTCAGAGAGGATTACGACCTAGTTCCTCACACCACTTATGTTGTGTGGTTAATTTTATACATGAGTGGCGGGACCTACAGTTTAAAGTCGACTCCGAACGACAGAGTATTGAGAAACTTTTCATGGAAATTTTATTTTACTCACAGAGTTTTTGCCAGAAATCTGCTGAGAGGAAGTCGCCGAAGAAATATTTTTTCAAATTTTCGTTTTGATGTCTGATCTGGGGTTTGAACCCTGGCGTCACGTCTAATAAGCCAACACACTACCTACTAGACTACGGCAATTTCTTCTTCAACAGGACTTTTAAGATTCCATAATCCTAAATTCTTTCCGTAGACTATAGTAAGAAGTTGTTATTATATGACAACTTTGTGCATATCTAAAAATATATGAGCATTCAGATCTATGGACAGATTTTTTATAGTTTTCTTATTTGAAAGAAGTTTTCCTAGTTATTTCGAATTCTTTTCATTTGCATTGGCTTGGTATTCTTCTTACTTCCATGGTTGGCATCATGTAACATAAATTGTTATCTTGCGTAGTGAAAGAAGATGGTTTGTATCTTTGCTAAATGACCAGTTTAGCTATTTCGATTCTAAGTTATCTGTTTATATTAATTCGTTCACAATTTTAAATGTAAATACAAATCCATATCCATCACTAACTAAAAAGTAGCAGAGAATAGCGAAAGAATTGTACAAACGTAGCCATGTTTATTAATAATTTTGTAACATATCAAGTTTCAAGTTCCCCTAGTAATATTATTGACTAATGCCAATTGTAGCAACAGCTATTAATCTTACTTGCGTCTGCAGTATTCTTTTTTTTTACTTTTCAATACTAGGCATGAGTATAAAATGATGTGAAAAGTTTTAAATCAATTGCTCCCTTGTGAACAATTATGAGACGTGTGAGCATATTTCTTCAGCATGATTTATTAAAAGCTTAACATTTAACCTTGTGTCCATAATGAGATCTTGTAATGTGAGCGGAAAAATACAAATCCACTCGAAAAGTTGTTGTTTGTTTTTTTGGCGTTGTTGTTGAAACAAACGACGAAACGATATGAAATTTACAAAAAAAAAAAAAATGTAAAATTATTACGAAACATTCGGGTTGTTTTCTAAAGTACACTCAAGGGTAAAATAACAATTTTAATCAGTATTACCATTCATCCATCCATCCACCCATAAGATGATACATGATGTGGCTTTCTATTTTCTTTTTTTTTTTTGCTTTTATTTTTACAATATTTTTGTTGAAAATATCAAAATAATTGTGAATACTACAACTAATTACACAATTTTTCCAAAAAAAAAAAATAAAAACAAAAACAAAAACCAGAAGAAAAAAGAAACGAATTTCCAATTGCGAAATTAGAGCAGTCAATCATTTTTATAACGGAAAATTTTTCAAAATGACACTGAATGTCAACAGTTTTCCGTTTTTTTTTCTTTTGCTTTTCCTATGAAAATGGAACAGAATATATTTTTATTTAATTCGTGGCTAAAATATATAAATTGCACCCTATAGTGAGCACAAAAGTTAAACATACTGTGATAATTTCTTTTTTTCATTTTAATTGTCATATGTTAGTGAAAAGGGTAAATCAATGACATTATATCTTACATAGCAAAAGCTGTCGAATTTTTTATGAATCGGAAAAAGCAGAGATCGACGGAATGCCATTTGTTTCTCTCTAAAGAAAATTTCGAAAAAAAAAAAATATATTTTTTGACAGCCCACATTTGCTTGTTTAGCTCCACCGTGCAAAACTTTATCTCAAAAAAATTGAAGTAAAATGAACATATTTTCTTAATTTTTGGAGACTATTTAACTATCACTCTCTGAAGGGTCTAAAGCTTTTATGGCCTAGAAAGAACCATACGAAGTCACTGATGGGCATATAAGTTTCATTCAGCAGAACATAATAATACATGTCAGTGTGCAGTAACTTACTTATTTACTTAATTCTTCATTACAATCCTTTACTCTAGATTACGATCTAGCTTCTCACAATACCCATTTTGTGTGTGTTAAATGAACCCATAAATTGCAGGACCTACAGTTTAAATCAACTCCGAACGACAGATTTCGAAGAAACGTTCCATAGTTATTTTATTTTACTCTCGCAGTCTCTCGCTGGAAGGCTTCTGAGAGAATGTGACCGAAAGAAATATTTTTTTCATATTTCCTAGCCGGTAGCTCATGTCAAAGAAGCCAACCACTACCTACTAGACTATTACACTACTAGACTACGGCAACTTGCAATAAGAGAAGTTGTAATACCCAATAAGCCTCTTGTTCGTAAGTATCATGAATGTCTGGTATAAATTCCTTCATCGTAATAACGTTTATGCAACAAAACAACCCTTTAGTCAAGATTAACATCAAACTTCTCACAGCACTCATGTTGTGTATCCATAAGTGGCGAACCTGCAGTTTAAAGTCAACTCGGAAGTTATATTTTGATTCAGAGTTGTCAGCAGAAGATTTCTAAAGGAAAGTCTCCAAATACGTATTTTTTCCTACATACATACATACATAATTGGTCCTTACAACCCTTCAGTCAGGATTACGACCTAGTTTCTCACGCCACTTATGTTGTGTGTGTTAATTTTATACATGAGTGGTGGCACCTAGAGTTTAAAGTCGACTCCGAACGACAGATTTTTGAGAAACTTTTCATGGCAGTTTTATTTTTCTCTCAGGGTTTTTGCCAGAAATCTGCTGAGAGGAAGTCGCCGAAGAAATATTTTTTGTATTTTGTCTTGATGACTGTCCTGGGGCTCGAACCCTGGCTTTACGTCTAATAAGCTAACATACTACCTACTAGACTACGGCGACTTCCTCCTTTTTTTACTACATTATTTTATTCAAGATGTCTTAGCTTGGGTTTGAACCAATAAGCCAACAAATCCAGTCTACTAGAGCGCAATAACCTACCAGTAAATAACCAAAACTGCATTGAAGAGAAAGAAAAGCAAACGATGCAATATATTCTGTGCCACTACGGTGAAGGTGAAGGCAGAATGTATATCAAAAGTAAAGTTGAATAGCCTTAAAAGAGCCTGAATAATTATGTTATCAAAATGGTTCTTATTGTCCTCATTGGTAGACTAACCGTCTAGTAACCTCAATAATAAAAACGCGTTTAAATTGCGAACAATTTGTCATTGTCACAATCACGAATGCTGCCGGGTTTTATATGTATGTATATGAGGCGACAGGATCATAGCGTTGCGCATATATAGAATCAGTGACTGAAGATCAGTACAAGTCTTTGTTATAAAATTTCTATATTATAGGCCAATGCAAATAGGATTTCACCAGCACAAAATATATTCAGCATACACAAATTGCCGTAGTCTAGTAGGTAGTGTGTTGGCTTACTAAGCGTGAAGCCACGGTTCAAATCACAGGTCAGACACCTCCAACAAAACGAAATATGCCGAAAATATTTCTTCGGCGACTTCCTCTGGGTAAATAAAATTGCCATGAAAAGTTTCTCAAAAAATCTGTCGTTCAAAATCGACTTTAAACTGTACGTCCTACCACTCAATGATAAAATTAACACACACAACAAGTGATGTGTGAAACCAGACTAAAAATCCTGGCTGAAGGATTGTAATGACCACTTATGTATGTACACAAATTGCAGAACACATTTTTAATTAGAATTTCAATTTCTTTTTTAAAATTTTTCATATTTTCGGCAAATTATGGAGTCAAGAAAACGAGTGAGTAGCCGTTTGATGATATCAAGGCTCACTTGAGCAGACAGAATTGCCTGTTGTTATACTATATGAAGTGATACCTCAGAGCTAAATGATAATTCCAGGTTGACCGGTCTCGCTAATTAGTAAATAGCCGTAGTTTTTACGTAATACTATGTTCAGACATGCACTTATATTGAGTAAATCGCAATTAATTATTGCTCAATAAGTTCATAAATTGTTATAATATTGATTAAAACTTGAAATACAGCACTGTCACAAGTATGTTCAGTGAGCATATTACAATTTTCCGAACACTTTCTGTTGATATTTGACAACTCAAATGTCAACAACGACTAACAAAAAAAAAAAAAAAAAAAAAAAAACAATGTTGTTGAAACAACCAGCTGTTTTGTTTACCAGCTGTTTTGTTTACCAGCTGTCAAATGAATATTGAATAAGCAGCTGAACTGCGTATATTATTATGTCTAAACACTTAAAATATTGTAATCAATAAACCGAATATTGACTCAATAAAAGTGCATGTCTGAACATAGCCTAAACTTCCTAAAATGAGCCACAAAAACATTATTAAATCAGATGTAATAAATTTAAAGGGACGGGTGTTACTCATCATAAGTTTTCGGAATTTTTAATCACATCTGGAAATTTTATAATTCCATCATTCCCATTAACTACTATGCCCAAGGCGGTCAAAGGCAGACATTTCTTTGGAGAAAATCTAAACAGAAGAGAAATGGGTTTCGTAGTTCTTGTCTCAAAGTTTCCATAAGCAAATCGCATCTTTTAATGTTTTAGCGGGGAAATACAACAATATTGCCATAAGATTTACAAACTTTACATTCAACTAATATTACCTAGTGTAGTTCACCACTTGTATGATTACATATAAGAGAGTATGGTGTGGTGTGTTAGGTATGAAAAATGTTTGTAATAAATTTCAAATGTATTACAGATATGACAAACATAAATCGAATATGGATTATTGACGACATAAAGACGGATGATGACACTCAAGGTAATTAAGAGACATTCATTCATTGTATGAGGATTTTAAAACAGAAAAACGAGGGCATATTCATTTCTTTCGAATACTCTTTCCTTGTATAATTTATTACAATGTCAGATCATGGCGTCTAAACGTCTCATAATGTTTGAATGATTTTTCATAAAATAAATTGTTAACCACACTTACCGGGTACTCAGTAGATTCCGAAATATTTCCCAATAGAAATGAACAATTTTTAGAGGGGTTTTCAAATAGTTTCCATAATTCTGAAGTGCTTAAGAGATGAATGAATCATGTTTCGTAAATTTATTGAAAACACAACGTAAATATGTTGCAACACTGATATTTGGTGCTTTCACATTTGGGTCCATAAAATGAAAATCAATTCAAATTTTTTTTTTGTGGAAAAATTTCAATTCAAATGGAAGATTTTATTCTTATCTACACACATACATAGACTGAATGCATGACTAATATTTGTGGTTTTCATTTCCAGCGCAGGCAATTTGATCAAAAAAAATCTCTAAAAAGAAATTTTTTTTGTTTATTTTTCTCAAAATCAGCCACATTGGAAATTTTTTTGCTGTACAGTCTGGACGTCTGTCTTGTTTTTCTGGTCAGAACTCATTGTGTAGACATTTTCTGTTTAAAAAAGTGAATGTTTTTTCTTCAACGAATTTGTAAAATATTTTCTCTGTACAGCATGTAAAGGGTCCGCCAAATAACTTTTTTTTTTTTGAAAATGCTTTAAAAAAACTACTGAATATTTTCTCAAATTTCTTTTTTTTATTTGAGAATACAATCCTTCCGGTTAATAATGGAAAATAATTTCATTCAAATGGCTGCCTCGGCTGGCCATGCTGTAGCCTACACGATCGGTCCAATTTTTGAACACATTATCGATTGTGTGCAGCTGTATTTCACCAATGGCTTCACGAATATTGTCCTTTAAAGCGTCAATTGTCTCTGGCTTGTCGGCGTAACACTTATCTTTGACGGCACCCCACAAATAATAGTCCAACGGTGTCAAATCGCAGCTCCGAGGTGGCCAAACGACATCAGCTCTTCGGCTGATAATGCGATCTTCAAAAACAGAGCGCAAAACATCGAGTGTAGCTTCGGCTGTGTGGCACGTAGCGCCGTCCTATTGAAACCAAATGTTGCCAATATCCTCCTCTTCAATTTTTGTGAACAAAAATTCGTTCAACATGGCCCGATAACGATCGTCATTGACTGTAACGGCCACTCCTTGCTCATTTTCAAAGAAAAATGGCCCAATTATGCCTCTGGACCAAAATCCGCACCCAACAGTGACTCGTTTTGGGTGCGTCCGCTTTTCAATGTATGCGTGCGGGTTTTCTGTGCCCCAAATGCGACAATTTTGCTTGTTTACATACCCGCCAAGATCAAATTGAGCTTCATCTGAAAAGATGATTTTTTTTTGCCAAAATCGGCATCTTCTGGTGTAGGCTACTGCATGGCCAGCCGAGGCAGCCATTTGAATGAAATTATTTTCCATTATTAACCGGAAGGATTGTACTTTCAAATAAAAAATGAAATTTGAGAAAATATTCAGTAGTTTTTTTTAAAGCATTTTCAAGAAAAAAAAAGTTATTTGGCGTACCCTTTACATGCTGGTGATTGATGGATTTCAATTGATCAGCAAATCATTTCAGTTCGTTGTTATGAAAATAATATTCCAACAACAACTAAAACAAATATTGGATTTCAATTTCTTCATTTCTTGTTGTAATCAATGTGGTGGTCTGTTTCATTTGCTGAAAATGAAGTCAATGCTCCTGTTTTTTCGAAATTGTTTAAATGAAATTGCATTCTGTAACACATACTAGAAAGTAGACGATACGATTCCGATCAATATGGTACCATTTATTGAAAATAAAATTCTATTTAAATCGGCATCGAAAAATGTTCGCACCGTTTTCGTTTGATTACTTTTGCCTTTCTCAAATACGTAGCAATTCAGTTCAATTTATTGATGCAGAATCCGAATTCGTAGTGCAACACACAATTACCGGTGCTCCGGGGTTCATTCAAATTGCATTCGCTTAACTGCATAATGGGATACTCAAAGTACATAATAAAGTACACATTAAACATCAATTCAAAATCATAAAAATCAATTGAAGATCATTTAAAATAGATACGAACAGTTAATTGCACTGTGGTGGCCAGCGTAAAATTGTTCTTATTTTTCATCCAGAAAATCTGCCTTGCGATCACATAGAAAAACTGAATAATTTGTTTAATCTCCTTTTGTTAGGTTAGGTTAGGTTAGAGGACGTGTACTTGTCAATTAAAACAAGTACAGTACCCGGAGGTCAAATTGACCCATTGTGCAACGTCCTAGTTTCTCACACCACTTATGTTGTGTGTGTTAATTTTATACATGAGTGGTGGGACCTACAGTTTAAAGTCGACTCCGAACGACAGATTTTTTTGAGAAACTTTTTCATGGCAATTTTATTTACTCTCAGAGCTTTGCCAGAAATCTGCTGAGAGAAAGTCGCCGAAGAAATATTTTTTGTATTTTGTCTTGATGTCTGGCCTGGGACTCGAACCCTGGCTTTACGTCTAAAACACACTAAATACTAGACTGCAGCGACTTCAAGACTTTCGTTAAGTGCTTCTTGTTTTTAAATATGAACGAAATTTTTTATTCGTTTGAATGACTTATTGAAGCCATTATGTGTTTGAATATAACATCGTTCAATAACCTTCACGGTTTCTTTAGATCGATCACATTCAGAATGTCCAGTTCTCCATAATTCTAAAGCATAAATCTGTTTGAATTTGGAAGGAAGAAAGGGTTATGATGGCTTAGAACACCACTGTGGTTTGTTGCCTCAACGACCTAAGAAATCTCCTCTAGAAGAATACTAATGGGATCAAGCGTCGCAGTGGCTTGTTCACATCACCTTCACATGTGATGATCATGTCCTCAAATTGCATGTGCAGAATACCCATGAGCTGTACGACGTCCTGTTGAAACCACGTTGTGTTTTTGCCCATGTCATTTAATTCAGGCCATAAGAAGTTTATAATTATCAATCTCTACTGCTCGCCATTGAAATCCCGTAGCCTAGTATCCCGAACTAAACGAAATATGAAAAAATAATTCTTCGCCGATTTCGCCTCAGAGGTCTTCTGATAAAAAATTCTGAGAGTTTATAAGCATGAGCTGTGTGACACGTTGCGCTGTCCTGTTGACTCCATGTGGTGTTGATCAACTATCAATATCTAGTGCTCGCCATTGATATCGCCGATATCGTTAATGGGTAGCCGTGGTTTAAACCCCAGCTCAGACATCATCGAACGAAATATGAAAACATAATTCTTCGCCGATTTCGCCTCAGAGGTCTTCTGACACAAAAAACTCTGAGAGTTAATAAAATTGCCCTTAAAAGTTTGTCATATCTATCTTTGGTAGTCGATTTTAAACGGTAGGTCTAAAATTAATACACATAACGTGGCTGGGGTAAGAAGTTAGATCCAATTAAGTTAATAAGTGCTTGCCATTATCAATGATGGCCTGGTCAACGAGACAAACGGATCGATGACACCGCCAACTTAAAATCCACATTTAGCAGAGACTTTTTCGGAATGCATTACAAGTTTTTGAATCTCATGGGAACTGGTTGCATCCTAAATTTAACAATTTTGTTGTTTTCCGTGCCCATTCATGCAGAACAGAGATCAGCAATGAATCGCTTTTTCGCTACTCATAAGTACTCATGAAATTTTGAGTATGAGTGAGTCAACAGTATTGAAATCCAACTACTCGTGATTCATTCGTACTCACTACAACATTGATTTATAAGTACAGGTTGCAATGAGTATGAGTACAACGTTGACATCAAACTCATAACATTTGAAATATGTTTGATTCATACGCCTACTCATTCAGATTCATAAATTTAGAAAAATACTTATTCGAGTCACTTAAATCATTCAATAAAAATTAACAGCCTTAGTTGTTGTTGCATTTACAAAAAAAGAAGAAAGAAAGAAAAAGAAAAAGACAGCAAGCAGAGCAAACACACGACCTTCTAATGAGTATTGTAATGTTCGTAAGCGAATCATACTTATTTTGTTATTCGTGTATACGATGAGTCATGGAGAGTCGAAATCAGTAACATCATACGTATTGTTAAGTATGAGTACCATGAGTATTTCAAACTTTGAATATGAGTAGTATGAGTATGACATTAAAATAAGTATGAATGCGTATAAGTATCAGAAATTCTAAGTATGATTCGAATCTACTCATCGTTTTGAATACTCATTGCTGACCTCTGATGCAGAAATGGCTCTCTCATCGTTGAAGATGATTTTTCGATAAAAAACGCAAGATATGTTTCCCAAACAGAATACCCATTTTGATCAAACAATTTTATTATTTTGCACGTGCTGCTAAATGCTCTATCCATTCATGGTGATTTGGTAAAATAGATTGAATAAATGACAACTAATCTGACAAATCTAGCTGCAACAAGATGGTTGTTATCAACTGTCAAGGCTCGAAAGTTGCTGTTGCAAGAGCCTTTATATACATATGTATAGTTTAAGTTAAACTAGAATATTTTATGACACCATGGCTTTCATTCTTTCCTTTTATTATATAGAAATTGGGTCATTTGTTTAGAATAAAAAAAAACAAGTTTCTTAAGAAACATATCAACACTCTATTAAAAAACGATAAAAAAAACTAAATTGCTTTCCATTTGCAAAAAGTTTATTACTTTGTAGCACATGTTTTACTATAAATTGGGTCTTTTTTGTTTTAAAAAATTTTTATAACGAATTAAGCCATAAAACCAAATTGAATAATCAGAGCATGACATATGTATTCTTCTGCTATTCTTTTGGAGAAACATCAATTCGAATACAATTATTTTGACAAGTTATTAAGAGTAAACAATTTGGAATTGATTTAAGATACATATGCAAATAGACTAACTACCTCATTTACATTCTTAATTTTAATAATTCATTTCAAACGTAAAATAGAAAAAATGTCATTAATTTTTCTCTTTTCAAAGTGGTTATCATTTTAAATTTAGCACAACAAAGAGTCCCAGAAAATTAAAAAATAAAAACCCGCAAAAAGACAGACCATAAATCACAGACTACACATACACTCAGCCACAAAAGTATACATACGGTTAACAAATTTCAGAAATTGTTTAACCAATCCGTTTTCGTTGAAAATCTTTATAATTGTCTGACATCTTTCTTCGATTTTAAGACGGTCTTTTGCATTGGTTCAGAAATTTGTGAAATTTGTTAATCGGATGTATACTTTTGTGGGCCTGTGCAGGGCTACAATTCAGTTCAATTTCAGATATTTTTAAACAAATGCAAAAGACCGTCTTAAAATCGAGGAAACTATAAAGATTTTCAACGAAAACGGATTGGTTAAATTATTTCTGATTTTTGTTAACCGTATGTATACTTTAGTAACTGTGTGTAGGTACAGTACAGTTTTATAGTATTTTTTCATCTTACGTTCATTCGTTCGTTTGTTATTTCCAAGCAAACAATTCTTCTTTTTTTTTCTTTTAATCACGTCACATTTAAGACGTCAATTTCCATAAATTAAATGCTTTTCGCAATTTTTTTTTTGTTTTTCGAGGAAACAATGTGGTGTTCAAGAAATGGAAATTTTTTGGAAACATTAAACTGAAAGAGCCAATACGTTTTAAATAAAAAAATCAACTTTTATGGATTTTTAAATACTAATAAAAATAGATTAAAGGGAAAATTTATTGGCAATATTACTTGTATTATCTCGTTTCGATTTTTTGCTTGTTTGATTTTACACTTAAAATTGAAAGCAATAAACTTTAATGATTCAAAAAGAAGGAGTCTTAACATAGCAAACGAGTATGTATGTACATTACAAAAGGCAAAATAAAATTGTATTTTATGTTATAAATAAATTCATTTATTTATTCATTAATCCTCCTGATGGCAATCACTTTTTTGATGCTTAAATCACTTACAACGACCACTTTTGTTTGAAGCCATTCAGCGACGCATTTTTTATTTGCACAAGCACTGCAAGCAAGTCTCTATTAATTTAAAAATTTAATTTCCCATCAGTCTTAATACGATGATTTTGATGTTTGAGACCTTGTCGTTGTAATAAGCAAGCATTTACTCTGCATGAATACAGGTTTCCATAATATCAATCGCGTTTTTCCTATTTTCTCTTCAAATCCAAACCCAGACCCTGAAAGCAATACTTACTCACTACTATGTCGAGAGAAATATTTTTGTGTTGTTTCAATCTGAATTTCCTACATTTTTCTAAATTTTTTCCTATCAGGCCTTCCAACAGGGAATTCCGAACTTTGTCTGTTTTGCCAAATCGTCATGGACATATACAGAGCATTCAACAACAGGTGTTCTTAGAAAATCTGTTCAGAGAAAAATCATCTTTAGCGATAAGGCCCATTGGTAGATGAATAGGTACGTGAACAAAGAGAAACAAGAGCGTGCAATGCATTCCGAAAAAATCGCTGTTTTGAATGGATTTTGAGTAGGTGGAGTCTGTTCGTATTTCTTTAAGAACGATGTGGGTCAGGCCATCATTGTCATCAGCTGGTACTTAGATTGAAGATTACACACGTACATACATATATAATTGATCATTACAGCCCTTCAGTCATGATTAAGACCTAGCTTCTCACACCACTTATGTGTTAATTTTATACACAAATGGTGGGACCTACAATTTGAAGTCGATTCCGAACGACTAATTTTTGAGAAACTTTTTCATGACAATTTTATTTACTTTCACAGAGTTTTTGACAAGTTTCTATCAAGCTGAGAGGAAGACGCCGAAGAAATATATTTTTAATATTCGAGTTGTTGGAAATGTCTGACCTGAGGTTAGACCCGGCGCCTTACGTGTAATACCATTTATTCACTCTATTTGGCCAAACCAGCATAGACAGATACAGTATTCAACCACAAGTGCAAATAATAATCTGTTCGGACCCTAATTTTCAGAGAAGAATCATCTTCAGAGCTTAGGCCCATTGTTAGATAAATAAATATGTAAACGAATAAAATTGCCGAATTTGGGACGATGCCAAACCACATGAGATCCAAGAGCGGCCAATGCATTCCTCAAAAGTCGCTGTTTGCAAAAGATTTTCGGTTGACGGCGTTATTGGTTCATATGTCTTCTAGAACGACATATGTATGTCAGGTCATAATTGTCATCTGCTAGTACTTTAGGCGAAGATTACATATGTACATACATACATAATTGGTCATTACAATCCTTCAGTTTCCTAGACCTAGTTTCGCAAACCGACCACGTTTTGTGTGTCAGTTTCATACATGAGTCAACTCCGAACAACAGATTTTTGAGAAACTTTTAATTTTTTGTCAGAAATCTGCTGAGAGGCAATAGCAGAAAAAATATTTTTTCAAATTTCGTTTTACCCCGTAGCCTCACGTCTACTTATAGACTAGGGGGTCTGACATAGGTTGAAGATTACTGAGTTCGTTTGGCCAGAATTAGACAATCGGAACGCCAACAGTAAGTGATTTCAACAGAATGGCGCTACGCGCCACACAACTCACGCCACATTAAAATTTCTACACGACCGATTTGATGTCAGGGTTCTCTTGCATGGAGATGATGTAAATCAGCCACCGAGATGGTGGGAATTAACCACGTTAGAATTTTTCTGGTGCAGTCTTCTTAAGTAGCACATGTATGCTCAGAAAACAAATCACAGCGATCGTCATAGTCGACATAAACCATTCTATAGGGCAATTTCAGCCTGATTTACTTATCAGAGTCAATGAAATTTTTTGGTTATTACAACACTATAGCCAGGATTACAACCTAGCTTCTGACATCACTCTTGTTGTATGTACTAATTTTGTACACGAAAGTTGGGACCTACATTTTAATTTCGATGCCGAACGATAGATTTTTGAGAAACTTTTCATAGGAATTTTATTTTACTCTCAGAGTTTAAGCCAGAAGCCTGCTGGGAGGAAATTACCATAACAAATATTTTTTCTAATTCGTTTGTTAAAGATGTCCGACGCTAGGGGTTGAATTACAGGCTCTTGTTTAATAAGCCAACGCTGTGTAGAAGTTCTGGACCGCCACGCTCGGTGTTTGGCAATACCTTACAACAACTTCTGCAGAAGCTGTAATGACGGAGGAAAACTTCTTCTGTGTGATACTGTCTGAAACTTAAGGATTTGAGACGAAGGTATCTTGTGCGCTCAGATTATAATGAGAGTACATGTCTATTGGATTGACAGAACAACTCAAGTTCGAATTTTAAGTTCATTGTTTTCTTCACCATTTCCTCTACTTCATATTCATTTTGCAGAGCATCAACACTGTTTCTCTAATTATTACTTTCTCTTGTGGTTAACAAATTTCGTATTCATATGGGATTTTGTTTTTTTTTCCAAAATTTTCGTTGAAATTTTACGTCGTCATTTACATAACAAAATAATAATAAAAACGAAATAAGAAAATAAACAAAAAACGAATGATTTTTTTATTTTTGGAAACAAAATGATCAACGAAAACGTTGCCAAAAAATCTTTTGAAAATTTTATCCCGAAAGTAAATAAATAAATAAATAAATAATATATATATAATTAGTAATAAATTTTATTCGTTCTGTTTTTGCTTTAATAAACGCTGTAAAAATGGAAATAATTATGAACATAAACGAGCTGTTAAGTTTCGTCTTCTTTTGCTTCTTCCTCCCAATTATTTAACGAACGTAATTGTATTCAAATTTTTTTTGGAAATATTTTTAGAATTTTTGTGCAAAAATATTTGCTAATAATTGGCAATAATAAGGTATTCACACCTCATAAATTAACATATTGATGTTGTAGTTTTCACACTTCAAAAACTAAAAGACAGTCTCTAGCTTTTAATAAGATTTTGAAAAAAAAATAAGTTTTTATCTGGTTGCAGGTTAAATTTGTTTTTGGATTTATTTATTCACCATAAAATGTAACACAATTAAAAAATAAAAAAGAGTATTTACAAATAAATTAAACATACATAAACATACATATAAATTATAACAATTAGTGTCAGGGTTGTCTACTTTGGTTTACAAAGGTAATTAAATTCATATTTAATTTCTGTATGTACGTTTATTTATAAACATTTTCAAAGTGTTAATAAACTTTTTATTCTTATAAATAAACAAAAATTACATCGGCTGTGTGTGTTCGTTCAAGTTTCCAAACAATTAACGTTGCCACACTTTTGATGTTTTTATTAACTTTTCTTGTCTTATACGAAACAAAATTAATGACCTTAGTTTTATTATACTCAACTTTAAAAAGGAAAAAGAAAAGAATTGTTTATAAATTTATTAAAAAAAAAGTGAAAAACTTGATGTAAACGTCACGAATAAAAACCCTGTAGAATAAAATTTTCATGGATTTTCCTAAAAATTTTTCTAACTTGACATAGAGATGAAAATAATACTTTAAATACAAATTAGGATAATCATACGATCTATTGTACTCCCCTTTGAAGTTGCCGTAATCTAGTAGGTAGTGTGTTGGGTTATTAGACGTAAAAGTCCGTGTTCGTATCCCAGGTCAGACATCAAAACGAAATATGAAAAAAAATATTTCTTCGGCGACTTCCTCTCAGCAAATTTCTGGCAAAAACTCTGAGAGTAAATAAACCTGCCATGAAATAGTTTCTCAAAAATCTGTCGTTCGGAGTCGACGTTAAACTGTAGGTTCCGCCACTCATGTATAAAATTAACGCACACAACATGAGTGGTGTGAGAAGCTAGGACGTAATCTTGACTGAAGGCTTGTAATGGCCAATTATCTATGTATGTTAATCTTTATAGGTATCCCTACAATGTCCCTTCAGGCTTACTACATAGACATATACATATGTACATACATAATTGGTCATTACAACCCTTTTCTGTAAGAGTTACGACCTATTACGTTGTTTATGTTAATTTTAGACATGAGTGACGGGGGGACCTACAGATTAAAGTCGACTCTGAACGTCAGATTATTGAGAAACTTTTCATGGCAATTTTTATTTACTGTCATAGTTTTTGCAGAAATCTACTAAAGCCAAGGCCTGACAAATTTCAGAATGCTACACGAAGACACCAATAACTATTCCCAGCCTAGGTGATATGCACCCAGGTGTTTTTGCCTGGGATGTTGTAATACCCCATAGTTTGCAATAATGTATTCCGATGATTCAATTTTATCGTCACAGAATCTACATGTTTTACTCGAAACATACGTACATACATTACAACCCTTCAGTCAGGATTACGACCTACCTTCTCACACCACTTATGTTCTGTGCGTTAATTTTACACATGAGTGGCGGTGACCTACAGTTTACAGATTTTTGAGAAATTTTTCATGGCAATTTTATTTACTCTCAGATTTTTGCCAAAAATCTACTGAGAGAGTCACCGAAGAAATATTTTTTTTCATATTTTCGTTTTAATATCTGACCTAGGATTTGAACCCTGGCCTTAGGTCTTATAAGCCGACACACTACCTATTAGACTACGGCGACTATCAACAACCGCCATTAAAGTGTAAGTGTACTCTGAGGCTACAATGCCCTACAAGTTGTTCTTGGATGATCCGATGCATGACTCAGATTTCCTTTTATTATAATTTTCCAACAAAAGTGTGGATTGTTTCAAATTCGATCTGGTTAGCAAACCGTCTTTGCCTCCCTTTTGTTGAGCATTCCTTTCCACTCCCACTCCACAAAAGGTTTCTGGCCCCATTAACAGCGTGGAAGTACTGGACAGCCACGCTCGGTGATTGGAATACTGCAGAATCTGTAATGATGCGGGAAAACAATTTTTGTGTGATTGTCTCGCACCTGAAACGAAGATTGCTTGGGCACCCAGAATATATTGAGAGAACATGTCTACCCAAAAGTAATTTGAACAAAATCCTCACCTTCATAACTCCATAACACCCATCAGAAAGGTTGATAAATGCCAGTTAGGAGTTAAAGTTAAGTGATGGAATAGATAGAATAAGTTACCTAGGCTTACTTTAAGACGGTTGCCAATTTAGCCGAATCTACCCCAGAACCTAATCTCAAGGGGACGTTGTAACCACCTATATATTATGGACGATATTTGGAGGATAAAACAAGATTTCGGTTTTTTCTTATAAAATACTTTATATCTCTGGCTTATGAATAGACGATGTTTACTCATGATGAGCATTAAATATGTCATAGATTTGATAGTTCGGGTCTACAGTTTGAAAAGATGCAACAGACTTTTGTCAAATGTCCAATTTTTTTCTGAAATTATTTTCGCAACACATTATTTTTGAGACAAAAAAAAGGGAAATTTTTGTCAGGAATTTCGCCAGCATACTTGTACTAAATGTACTTCAAATAATAAAATGAGAAGACTGAAAATGTGTACCTACACATTACAATGTTTCCGTTCTCTTACTTTCTGACTCTTTAATCAGGTTTACGACCTAGCTTCTCACACTACCCATGTTATGAGTGTTAATTTTTTTCATTCCTGAGTGACGGAACCTACAGTTTAAAGTCGGCTCCAAATGACAGATTTTTGACAAACTTGTCGGGGTATTTTTATTTACTCTCAGAGTTTGTCTAGAGAGCTGCTGAGAGTAAGTTGTTAGAAATATTTTTTTTTCATATTTTTGCATTTTTGGTCGAGATTTTTAAGCTGGGGTTTGAACCTTGAGTTCGTGTCTTGTTAGCCATCACACTTTCTACTAGGCTGAGTACGTACGCCTACGAATAAAATTTATTTTTACAGCCAAACTATCCGATTGTTATTCAATGAAATTCTTTGAGTACTGACGTTACTGAAGAGATAAGAATTAAATCCTTACGTACAAATAGCCACATGGTTGTTGTAGATAAACCTGCCATCAAATAAGAGAAAAAATTTCATCATTTTACATTTGAAACAAATATGTCCAGGTGTTTTTATATGTATTTTGTACTCTACGTTCAACTGTCAATTAGTCGCAGTTGGACGATTAGGGTAACCAAAACTACAAAAAATTGTGGGAAATTTTTAAGATTCTGAAATGAAGTGAAATGGCGAAAGAAAAGCAAGAAAATAATCTTTAAAAAAAATCCTACAAACATTAAATTCGATAGTTTAAAACCTATTAAAAATCACAACTAAAGACTTCATATGAATTTAAAATCCGAATACAATTATTTGTGAATTTTTTTCTTCTTCTTACACTTGACTTAATTTTTCATTAAAATTATTTTTATTTTCGAATCATATGTGTTTGTATGTATGTGTGTTCTGGTCATTTGAATAAGATATTTCAAAAAGATTTTTTGATTTTTTTTGCTACGCTCTGTCTGGTCTTGTCTATAATTTTTTCTTCAAATTATTTTTCCTAAATACAAAGAGGAAAATTGTTTTTTTGTATTGTGATTGTCTCATCATCACACTTGAATCATTATTTATTTTTATTTGAAACAATTAAGTTGGTCTGGTACATGAAATTTATGAATTTTTAATGCTCAAAAAATAAAGAAATAAATTAACGTATAAAACTTAATTAAAATATCATCATCATGTTCTAGTTGACACATTTATAGTTGCAAGTTTTCTTTTTTTTTCTTGCCAAAACTACATATAATTTTATTTTCACAATATTTATGGAATTGTTGAACTAGCAATCGAGCACTTCACAAATGCCAGGCAAATATATTCGAATATTTTTTGAAATCAAATGAGATTTTTTAAGAAAAAAAAAAACATATTCGATCGAAGGCACATGAATAATTGAAATTTATTTCATAGATTGATGGCAATAATTACATGGATTAAGTGAATAATAATGAATGATGATGATGAATCTTATTTTGTTATATTACATACACATGCAAAATCTCATAAATTTAATAATATTTTAAAAGGATTTTATGAATTTATCTGAATGTTGTGTCCAGAGTGTAATTATGGTACGTCTGA
The DNA here is from genome assembly GCA_958299815.1 of Sarcophaga carnaria. Classification (NCBI taxonomy): domain Eukaryota; kingdom Metazoa; phylum Arthropoda; class Insecta; order Diptera; family Sarcophagidae; genus Sarcophaga; species Sarcophaga carnaria. The sequence goes on from OY283151.1 coordinate 49,125,024, forward strand.
TTTATATTTTGCAAAATAAAATGAAAAATCAACCAATATTTCTAAATTAAATTGTTTAACACAATAGTTTGGTTTGCAAATTTTCAATAAATAAAATAAATAGTTCAGCGTCAAATGAACGTTTTCAAATTGCAGAAATGTTAACTAAAATCATGGTAGATTTAGGAATATTTTAGAAAGATGATTACAATAGGTCAGCGTCAAATTAGGCAATTTTGTCACGTACTTAAGGCTATAAAATTATCTCGTCCTTGTAAATCCAATCGTCCTTCAAAATGCTCAACAGTTAACCATCTAATCCATGGCATAGAAGACTCGTATAGAGAGCGCTTTGAAGTGAGCAGAGCATACGCTACTGATATGCAGAATACCTTCAGGAAAACCTTGGGGTTTTAACTCAAAGATCCTGTATTGTATTGTATAGCATGATGGCTAAACCAACCAGTGGGCCATTGTATGAGTACGTAGAACCAGCTTGAAAGCAACTCAAATGGAATTGAATAAGAAACAGAAGATCTGTTAAATTTAAGTCTGTTGCATCTGTAGACCAGAGCCATGAAATATGTGAATAGAATAACACAATATTTATAAGAAGGTATTCGGAGAGTGCTAACAATCTTCCTAAGTGTCCCTTGGACGGTTTTGAAGAGAGCTTTTGCAACAGACAGTGGAAGAGGAGTGCAATCCCTGAGGGGAATACTTAAATCTAATGGGGAAACTTACGGGTATTTTCCAAGCGGAAGTTTATATATACCATCGAAAGGTGTAGTCAGTTCAACATGGACAAAAGATACAGAGTACAGGACATATGTAACAATATTATCTACCACCATCCTAGCACCTAGGCCCTTTGAAGTTGAATCAAAAATAGTATGGAACTGCCTTCTCCAGCTATACTTCTTAGTCACGAGAAATATGATCGGTCCTAGCTAGATTCCAGGTTTTTTGGTAATTCTAGACAATGTACGGTCAGGCGAGTTGACCACGAGGACAGTTTCTATGCGACTGACTACATCTGAACATGTTATAGGATTCAGGAAAGGGTATACTTAGCGTAAAGGAAGATAGGTGGAGGCAGAGATTCTTCTCAATGCAGACGGGATTCAGCCAAAATTTTATGATTATAATGAGATTTTAGCCTTGCATCTATTCAATAATATCTAAAGTATAGGAACAGACTTACTAAACGAAACGAACATTTGTACAGTCTAGGAAATGAAGCCCAATATGTAGATTATGTGATGACATTAACCCATAGAATGTTTGTTAATGCATCAAATTTAAATACTTGGATATGCGTTCCAATGCTGGGCAATAATATAGACAGTGTATCGTTCATCTCTTCAATGTCCTCTCCACTTGCCATACCACTACATACGGATACATATTGTTTATCCTATTCAGGCTTAATAAGCTAATTTTTTCCATATCTAGGTTGCCCCAGAGTGATGCTATTTCATATGGCCACATGCGACATTTTCGATCATACCTATAACTTTGTTTGAGACCTGAAAGTCTTTAGATTTTCAAAGTTTTCTTCAGCCGCGAGGAATAGATTATTCGCCATTTCATTCAACCACTGTCTGGTGTTCACGTAGGCCATTAATGTGCGCTATAACGCCTAACCCAAAAACTATGTGTCCCTGGACACCATTGCTCTGATTGACTTTTCAATCAAATATGCCGCAGGCCAACTCACTTAATCTCTGATCACACGTTCTTCCGAGTGGCAAACCATATCATGACTTAGTAGTCGAATGCGTAGTCTGGTTTTCGGTTATCAAATATAGGCACCTAGTCCAGTCCTATCCTTAGACCCATACGTGTAGCAACTATTGCACATAAGCTCCGTTTAACCAGAATTGTCAATTATGTAGATATCCTGAAGTCGCCGTTCTCTAGTAGGTAGTGTGTTGGCTTATCAGACCTGGGAGCACGGTTTAAACCCCACAAAAAAATTTTTGGCAACTTCCCCTCAGCAGATTTCGGGTAAAAACTCTGAGAGTCAAATTGCATTGAAAAGTTTCCGAAAAAATCTATCGTTCGGAGTTGATTTTACACTGTAGGTCCCGCCACTCATGTATAAAATTAACACACACAACATAAGTCGTGTGAGCAGCTAGGTCGTAATACGGACTGAAAGGTTGTAATGACCACTTATGTAAAGGGTCCGCCAAATAACTTTTTTTTGAAAATGTTTAAAAAAAAACTACTGAATATTTTCTCAAATTTCTTTTTTTATTTGAAAGTAAAATCTTTCCGGTTAATAATGGAAAATAATTTCATTCAAATGGCTGCCTCGGCAGTCCATGCAGCAGCCTACACGATCGGTCCAATTTTTAAGCACATTATCGATTGTGTGCAGCTGTATTTCACCAATGGCTTCACGAATATTGTCCTTTAAAGCGTCAATTGTCTCTGGCTTTTCGGCGTAACACTTATCTTTGACGGCACCCCACAAATAATAGTCCAACGGTGTCAAATCGCAGCTCCGAGGTGGCCAAACGACATCAGCTCTGCGACTGATAATGCGATTTTCAAAAACAGGGCGCAAAACATCGAGTGTAGCTTCGGTTGTGTGGCATGTAGCGCCGTCCTGTTGAAACCAAATGTTGCCAATATCCTCCTCTTCAATTTTTGTGAACAAAAATTCGTTCAACATGGCCCGATAACGATCGCCATTGACTGTAACGGCCACTCCTTGCTCATTTTTTAAGAAAAATGGCCCAATTATGCCTCTGGACCAAAAATCCGCACCAAACAGTGACTCGTTTTGGGTGCGTCGGCTTTTCAATGTATGCGTGCGGGTTTTCTGTGCCCCAAATGCGACAATTTTGCTTGTTTACATACCCGCCAAGATCAAAATGAGCTTCATCTGAAAAGATGATTTTTTTGTCAAAATCGGCATCTTCTGGTGTAGGCTACTGCATGGCCAGCCGAGGCAGCCATTTGATTGAAATTATTTTCCATTATTAACCGGAAGGATTGTGCTTTCAAATAAAAAAAAGAAATTTGAGAAAATATTCAGTAGTTTTTTTTAAAGCATTTTCAAAAAAAAAAAGTTATTTGGCGGACCCTTTATGTAAATATCCTTCTTTCTTGAAGGAATTATTGATATTATGAACTGAGTTGTACTTTACAACTTTTAATACATCAAACTGGATGTATTCACCTGGTATTCTACATATAAAAAATTCTCAAATAGTCTACCAAAATATATCTTTTAATTAAATTAAACAAGTTTTATTTAAAGTTTTGTAAAGATAAAATAGAAAAAATTAAATTTTTATTTATTTTATAGAAATAAAAATGTCTTTAAAATATTTTTCAAGGACATTGTTTGATCATTTAAAATTCAAATTGAAATTGGCTCACATGTTTGACCATAAACTATTAAATTGTACTTTAAAAAACAAAACAAAAAACAAAATAATTATAAAATAACATGTGAAATAAAATAAAATCAAATACGAAGAGAAAACTAAATTGTTTTGCAATTAAAAGTGAAAATCTATGTCAGCAGGTCAATTTGACTTCGACCTCCATTTAAATCGATAACAAAAAAAAAAAATAATAAATTGAAAAAGAAAACTCTGGTGCATGTATTTTAAAATAATTCGCAACGAGATCGCCATCAGCACTAGCATTGGCAAAAAATTGGTTTTTAACACAACAGGAGTGTATTTTCCCTTTTCAATTTAGGTGCCCCCGAAAACTTTATAAAATAAATAAAGAAGAGAAACAACAATAACAAGCTACAAATGAAAATAAAATTAAAAAATTTATAAAAAATAGTGCGTGATTTAAAGAAAAAAAAAACAAAAAAAAAACATAAGAAAACAATTAACAAACTTAAGCATAAATAAACGTGGCCGCCGCCGTTTGCATGATTACCCTGAAAACGGCCCAAAAAATATAATTTTCGCGAATATTAACGGTGATGACAAGTGAATACGTATACATTTTGCGCGTACTTAAGCTGAAATGACGAGTGAATATCGGTGAATGAACGCATACAAGGATGTAAATCCGAACTGTGATAAATGAGCAGTGAATTATCGATTGAAGCAGCATAAACAAACAACATTATTTGCGTATACACTCACTCACACGGCCTTGCTCGCAGTTCAATAGAACACAACCCAAAACAATATTAGAAACCAGGTGTTTTGGGTGTTAATTTCATAAATTTTGTTTATGTTTTGAAGGCAGGAGTGCAAAACGCAAATGATCTGACAAATGTATGCCAAATACACGGTGAAAGAACTTAAATTTCATTGAACTTGTTTTCTAAGAAATCTTCACTAAAAAGTTCAACAACACTACACACCAAATAGTGGTCATGATGAAGCACGATACCATAAATAAACCCCTGCCTCTAACAGGCACAAAGGAGGTTGGCAAAAAATGTCTATGGAAGTCAAGGGCTTCCACAGAGTCATCAACACCCAAAAGTCCTATAACAAAAGCATTTGATTTCCTGCCCTGGTCACGTAACAAAAAATCGTCGAATGACAAATCCATAAAAACTAACAAAGATTCTCATCCTGCATCCACAGCCACCACTAACACTAGTGCTGCAAACAATTCCACAAACGATCAAAAGGATGTTGTAAACTATCAACGCAACATATTTCGTAATGGTGGTGGTTTAATACGTGATATTTTAAACGATAAAATAAACAAATCGGATGATCGGGTCCAAGGCAGGTTTAGGGTAAGGCGGGCACGCCAAGTAACAGGTCGTAATAAGAGCCTGGATATCAATGAACTTATCAACTGTGTCGAGCGGGAACTTGGCAATGGCAATACGGCCAATGGCAGACACACAGATGTTGGAAAAAGTCATCGCTTTTTGGATGACACTTTCATTGAGAATATTATGAGAGCCAAAGAGGCCTATCAGCTTAACTTACAGCTGGAAAATGAACAAGATGACGAGGAAAACGATTACTACCAGCAAAATGGCCACCCACCAATGGTGGAATGCAATGATACCGAAGATGAGTATTTCTATCAGCAGCAACAAGAGCTGGCCCAATTATGCAAGCACACAGATCCATTAAAACATGCCAACGCAAATCGTAGTGTTTCACCCAAACATATACTCTTCAATGATGAGAACACTGTGTATTTGATTAAAAAAGAATTGCCCGTCAACAAGTCCATGGAGGCGAACATTAAGTCCCAGAAAAACTGTGATAAACAGCGTAAACATTCAGAAAATGTTCTAAATGCCCGCCTTAAATTCAAAAAGTTATCTTTGAATAACTCGGACACCAAATCGATGGTTTTAAATAACACTCGCATTATAGGGAATAGCCGGCGTGCATTGTCACCCACCAAAAGAAGTATTTTACAGCGGCAAAATACCACACCCGAGCAATATAGTTGTATAGCGAACAACTCCAGTCCCGATGTTTTGCGTAAGAGATCTCCTTCGACTGGTCGTTATCAGACATCTTCTCGTTATTCGCCTACCTATCAACGAAGAAAATCCTTAACCGATGGCGTACAATATGAGCACGTTACAACGCCGCTACACGACAATAATGGCAATTCGAGTACAAGTAGTATGGGTAGTGGTGGCAGTAATAGTGGCGGTATTCTAAATGATCGTCCCAAAACAGATAAACCGCGTAAAAAGCTATCGTTTAGGGAACCAGTAGTAGCGGGCAAACGTCCGTCTCGCCGCCAAACTGCCGAAATTGTAAATGTCACCACAAATGGCATGAACGTGCATAAGAATAGTAATTTAAATGATTCCAACTGTGATAATAATAGAATTAGTAGGCGCCCAACGCCGACAAATGATTCCATTTCAAACGAAGAAGATTCAAATCAGGTAAGAAACTGCAAAACAAATATTGAACCAATACATGTGTGCCCCTTTAGTGCCCCTTTAGGGGGAAATTAGGTTAGGTTTCTCTCACTGTTCCTATCATTTTTTGAAAATGTCTTATTCTATGCATTAAAATGTCTTGATTTTCCATTAGATTTTAATGAGTTCTTCTTCAATTCTTTTTTTCTATTTTCAGTCTCAGGCAATGCGTATTGTACGCACAGTGGGTCAGGCTTTTGAAGTATGTCACAAATTTAATATTCATAAAAATTCCCTGGATAACAATGATGAACGTTCGGATATTTCGTCATCTGAACTATTGGATGTTGAAACCAGATCGGATCAGCAACCAAGTGACGATGATGGACACAATAAAAAAGGTGAGTAACAGTAAGAAATAAAGTTTCAATTGAATTTTAATACATATTACTTATGAAATGGAATGGAAAGGCTTTCATATCATGATTTAATATCATGATTATGAAATATACATACATAACATACATACATAATCGGTCACTACAACCCTTCAGTCAGGATTACGATCTAGCTTCTCACATCACTCATGTTGTGTGCGTTAATTTTTATGCTTGAATGGCGGGACCTACAGTTTAAAGTCGATTCCGAACCACAGATTTTTAAGAAACTTTTCATGGCAATTTCTTCATTCACTCTCAGAGTTTTTGCCAGAAATCTTCTGATGAGAAGTCGCCAAAGAAATATATTTTTTTCATATTTTCGTTTTGATGTCTGACCTGGGGTTTGAACCGTGGACTTACATCTAACAAGCCATCACACTACCTACTAGACTACGGCGACTTAGATTATGGAATATATTGTGACTTCACAATACATAGGAAAGGAAATGAATAAGAAAACAAAGTCGCCATAGTCTAGTTGGTAGTGTCCTGGCTTACTAGATACAACCCCGTGGTTCAAATTCCAGCTCAGACATCTCAAATAAAACCGTCAGCAATCTTCCGACAAAAACTCTGAAAGTAAATAAAATTGCAAAAAAAAAGTTTCTTAAAAATCTGAATCGTTCGAAGTCGAATTCAAACTGTAGGCCCTGACACTCATGTATAAAATTAACGTATACAACATGGGTGGCTGGATCGTTCTCCAAACTATAGGGTTTTAATGGCCAGTATGACAGTTAAAGTAATTTTGTGTGAACCGTAGATGCTAAGGATTTCAACGTTGTCCTCTATTGCACGTACAATTCCGGGTGACTTTTGAAAGATTACACAATTCCTGGCCGCAAACAATATCTTTCATTAGGATTTTAGTATAATTGGATTGCCAACTGCTATTGCCTAAAAACCATGCCCTCCTGTAGCTATAGTTTACCGTAAAATCCATTGTATTATCCACCATTTTTTGGCGAACATAGTTGACAAGTTTGAGAAGGGCATTTAATGAGAGGTGATCAGCATATGACGTCACTTCTAGTAGTCAAAAACAAATTGAATAATAATGAGGATAGAGAGACTAATATGGATTCATTATACTTCCCTAGCTTCCTATACCTTCCTAGCACTTCCGTGCAAGTTATTAAGAAATCTTACAAAAGTGCCTCATTAATAAAGAAGAATTTTTCGCACGTTGACAGTTTACTTTGACTAACTCTTGATTTATTGTTATTGTATATACAACCGACGTATGAAAAACAAGGCAACTTAACGAGTAAATCAAAGTGTGTACTTAACCCCGTTTGTATTTTCCTTCTCCTTTAAAAACTCTATACTTTGCAAAGTAAACTTTGAATGTGAAAAACACGTCTAAGAAATATGTTTAAATTTTTTCTGTAAATTTTGGTTTTGCTTGACCTAAAATAATTTTAAACCTGTCTATACAGAATTTAGAAGACCTATTTCGATTGCAATTTCTTTGAAATTTCCGGCATATTTGATAAACAGTCTGTCGAAGCATTATTTATCGAATGTGCTATTAACGAACGACCCACTTCCATTGACAATGTTTTGCTTTCATATGAAATAATTAACAAAAATCTGTGCTACTCCCCATGGCGTGCTTCCATGTGCACGTGTAATAAGAATTGAATTTTTTTTTTATTTTTTTTCCTTTTTTATTTTTAAATTTAAAATTATATGATCTCATATACAACGCATTCATTTATTCTAATCATGTGTCTCTTTATGCATGTCATAAACGATAGAATGACTGCTTATGACATAAACTCACGCTTCTGAAATAAGATAAGGAAAATGAACGATAACAACAAAAAACAATAACAATCACCGGTGACAGTAGCATACATACATATACTCAAACACACGCATACACATGCACATAAAATGACAATCTTAAATCAGCATTAATTTGGTATATATTTCTTCTTATATGAATTGTTGTTACTTTGTTGTTATTATATCCTGACAGATAATGTATCTTTTGACACACACACACACCCTCACTCACTCCATTGTACCTGTCATTTGCGCGAAATTCGTGTAAATTGTAATGTGTCTGTGTATTTGACAGTTGATAGCTTTATAAACACCAATTTTACTTACTTTATGACATTTATTAAATAACCGTGTAATATTTTCAAGCTGCCATTCGTTCGTTTTCTTCTTCGTTCCATAAGCACTTAGGGAGAGCGGTATAAAAAAAATATCTAATTTTGCATTTTTAGCTTATGTTCTCCTTAATTTTCAATACAAATACATTACTTGGGTGTATGTGAGTGTATGTGTGTGTGTGCTCAATTATGGCCATTTATAATAATGGCGTGAATATTATTAACAATCAAAAGCTCAACATGCAAGCAATCACGTATTTGACTCATTTATTGCTGAACGTTTTCCATTTAAATTGGTTTACAATCTATTTTTATCATTAATGTGGCATTTAATGTTGCAAGCTTTTTATTATTAAGTGCTGTATAGCAGCCTTCATTTTAAAATTTAAAATAATTGGCCAATTCACACAAGCCGTTGTATCGTTGTATTCATTGTATTGTTGGACGACAATACAGCAGTGTATGCTTGTTGTTGATAATTTTCATGTAAAAATCCGATACACTTTTACACATTTTTTCCATATGTTTTTAAAAGTTGTACTGGTTTCGTGCTATCAAATTGTTTGAGTGCCCAAAATTATGAAGAAGAATACGACATACACAATACAACATAGCATTGAGCGTTCACAAACAACCAAGTGTATTCAATACAACATACACGATACAAAGTCGTGTGAATTGGCCAAATAATTCGTATACAAAAGTTTCACCGACATGATGTAAGACTGCATAGTCATATAAAGAGCCAGAACAGTAACTGAACGTACAATCATTCGGCATTCGGAATATATGTTCAATAAAAGGCAAATTTACAACTTGAATTGTATTTTAAAATTTAAATGGAAATTCGTATAAAAGGAAGGAATGCTACTACAACTAAGTATATATGAAAGAAAGTACGGTTGGTGAAAAATTTTTAGGAAGAGAAAAACAGTTTAATTCTGTTGGTATCTAATATTTGCTAGACGAATTATTCGGTTCTGTCTTATGCTATTTCTCTTCAGTTTTTTTGATTGCGTTTGTCCCTTCTTGACGTTTCCGCGAATGAAAAGACCAATCTCCGCAATTGTTTCACTAAGATTTTCACTCAAATGTCCTATTGGCAATATCACCAACATTCTTTCGGAAAGTACGTCTTATCCATTTCCACTTTAATTCCCTTATTCTGGCATGGACACGAACTTGCTTGCTCATTGCCCATAAAAATCTATACGATATTTTGCCATATAAAGTCAATATTTGGAATACAAATTTATTTGAACCTTTAGAAACCTTATAAATCCCAGTTTTGAGCAGTCTTCTGGCACAAAATGTGAGAGAAAATAAAATTGCCATGAAAAGTTCCTTAAATTTCGTCTTTCGGAGTCGACGTGAAACAGTAGGTCTCGCCACTCATGGATAAAATTAACAAACATGAGTGGTGTGAGAAGCTAGCTACTTACTTACTTAAGTACGTAAGATAGTACGTATATTGCAATTTAACAATTGGCCAATTCACACGACTTTGTATCGCGTATATTGTATTGAATACACTTTTTGATTGTGAACGCTCAATGCTATGCTGTATTGTGTACAGTCAACCCTTCTATAACGCGGAGAGTGCTACCGCGTTGTATGGAAACAGTTCTATAAGAAACTCGGATTTAATCGTACAAACTAATTTGTAGCGCGTTCTATGGAAACCGTCTACAGCGTTGTATGTATGGAAACAGCGTTATAAGAAACTCGGAATTATTACAAATCCCATCATTCGGACCGCGTTATATGGAGACCAAGACAAGATAAATTATAACTAATTTTTATTGAATTAAAGAGTTCATATAAGGATTGATAAAAAAATGAAATAAAAACTAAATTAAAAGACTGCTTTCCAACAAAAATAAGAAAGACTTTTGTAAAATTATGTAAATAACAACTCAATTAAGTAGACTGATGGCAAACATTGGAGGAAGCTACTCATGGAGGCTGGAAATAGCATACTCCTCTATGGGTCTGAAATCTGGGCTGCTGCTTTGGAAAGCCGGATCAGGGCTAGAAAACTACTGTCTGTGCAGAGAATAGCTGCTCCACGAGTGACATTCTCGTTTCGCACAGTATCGACCCAAGCTGTCCTAGTTATAGCCGGAATGGTTCCCCTAGACCTACAACCATATGAGCGCCGGATGATCTTCAACGCCAGGCAAAGTACGACTCAACCACAGAGCATAGAAGCGATAAAGCACGAAGTCTTCCTAAAATGGCAATTTCGCTGGGAAAATGAACAGCATGGAAGGTGGACAAATAAACTGATTCCCGAGTTGCACGTGTGGAATAACAGAAAAAACGGCGAAGTAGACTACTACATAACCCAAATGCTGACCGGTCACGGATATTTCAGAAAGTACCTGCATCGCATGGGGAAATGCCGGTCGCCATTCTGTGTCTATGAAGAGAAAGACACGTTAGATGATTCCGAACACACTTTCTTCAGCTGTTGTCGATGGGCCGAAAGCCGTCAGCGACTCGAAGCTGAAATCGGCGTCATTAGCCCTACAAACGTCGTGCTGAAAATGATAAACAGTAAAAAGAGCTGGAACGCAGTAAAAATAACTTTGTAGAGCACGTCCTGCGAAGGAAGAAATTTGATCTAGACGCTTCAGACTGAGAATAGAGCGGAGCCTGGACGCAGGCTGACGACGATGGAACTGGAACGTATGCCAGAAAAGGGGTCCACCTAGAAGTAATACAGCCGTGGTTCCGAGGTGGAATGATTCCTAGGTGAGGAGACAAGGCGGATTTTAGTCGGTATACCCAGTGGGAGAGTCCGACATATCATGTCTGGTGACGACCATCACGAAGGCATAAAGCATTTTTCCTCCTTCCCGCAAAAAAAAAAACAATACAACGATACAACGATACAAGGGCTTGTGTGAATTGCCCAAATGTTTTTGAATGAAATGCCTCAATATTCAATTCATTATTGCGTAACTTTCCTATTTTGCCCATTAAAGCATTGTGGATGTTAGTGAAATGTTAATTTTTAAAATATTTAGAAAACTTTATGCCTCATCAAAATTTTTAATTTGTTTTCGAATTTTAAAATTAGATTTTATTGCAAAAAAAAAAGAATAATACTTTTTAAATATTGAATATGAATTTATAATATTTTTTTTTAATTATTTCTGGAAACAATTAACCAATTTGCATGCATGCAAGACAAATATTTGCAGCAATTAAAATAATAATTTATACATACTCAATAGAGAACATTTTGCATGAAATGATTTCAACTGCAATTTTTTCTTAAGATTTTCTAAACGCAAATTACAAGAAAGGAAACTTAAAATACGAAGCATTTCATGGCAATAAATGCTATTAATTAATACGATCAGCAAGTGTACATATACATAATAAATCCAATGTTAAGGTTCTTCTCATATATTATGAGTAGCATTTATTATCTTCTATTTTGTGTATCTAATTAACGTATTTATTTAAGACGATTCTCGATATGCGTTTCTCATTGTATCGAGTGTGTCTACAAAACTACACAAATTACAGTCAAGGTCAGTGTGTTATTACACCTTGTAAGTTCTAAATTTTCAATTTTATTTTTATTTGAAATAAATTTTTATTTTCTTTTTTTTTTTTTGTTCAAATTATTTTGATTTGGTTTTTAAATTGTATTTTGAAACAAAACAGTACCTTTTTTTTTTGTTTGTTTAGGTTTTTAGTGCAATTTCAATTTAGTTTATATTGAATTAATTAAATGTAATGCCATTGAATTGTTTAATATAAAAAAGCATTCATTCAACAATTGATTTTTACTTCTTTTTTTTAATTATTTCTCGCTTATTGATTTATTTGTTTATATTTATTTATTCTGTTTTTTATGATTTTAATCGAAATATTGTACAAATCATTTGCACTTTTTAAGTGCCTAAGCCTTGTACTTTTGTTGCTGTACTTTCAATTTAATAATTCTCATTTAGTTAATTGACGTCAATTTCAATGTTTATTTTAATTGTAAAACCATTTGTTTTATCAAAAAATTTTTAAATTGTTTAATTAATTGTTTTTAATTTTTATTATATTTTGTATGCTTTTTTTTTTTTTTTGGGTAATAAAAACCATTTTCACATTTGGTTCAGGGTTGTTGTGAAATTGAAATTTTTTTTTGTGAAATTTCGCATTCGCAAAATCGAAAAAAAACAACACATTGAAGAAATGTCATGCACATCAAATGCATTAAGTCAGGGTCGAATTCTAATAAAATGCTCGGCTGATTAGACGTTGTTTTATCATTAATTAAGTTATAAAATTTAAATAAAAACTAAAAAAATTCTCAGAACTTTTCGGCAAATGATAGTTTCAGAACATTTGGAACATTCGTATGAAAAATATTTTGCTGAGTGTCACTGATTTACAAACATTTTTTGCATCATGCTGTCACACATAAACTTAAACTTCAACTCCACTGGAGTAGGAGAGAAACACAACAAAATTTCGTTATGGATACCGCTTCTTTGTAATGTTTATAACTTTGTTTTAAGGTTATCCAAGCCATTGTAAGTCCAACTCCATGTGTAGGGTTTCCTTGTGCTCTAATGCACGCACGTTGGTCGGCTTTTGCAGTGTGCCTTTAATTCAGTTCAATCGCCTCCTCTGTACCTCTGGACTTACTGGTGTTTGCTTACATATCGACGCCTCCATTCTATAACGTTCTAAGTACACTTCGTTCTACGTGCTCTAACTTAAATACTGTCAAAATTTGGTTATCCGTTCCGATCCGTTCCGAAGTTATAGGGAAAAATCTTCTTAGAATACACATATAGTCGTATGTCGCGTGAAAACTTTGAGAGCTCATAACTCAAAAAACACACTTTTTCGACTTAGAATGTTATAGAACGGAGGCGTCGATATAATCCATCCTTTCTCATTAAAAAATTGTAGGGGGCTACCAGCTAAACCATACATTGCGATATGGAGACTGATCTCCATATCTTCCATAGCTGTTACACGGCTCCTTGAGCTTTTTATATTTGACATTGTATATCTATAGCATAGAAGCTAACATTTAAAGTCAAGTGAATTTATTTTTAAAGCCTTAATCTTCCCAACATTAAGCTTCAAGCCAACTACATGCCATTCGGCAGCAATGTCATCAACCTTTTCCTGTGGATGTTAAATGTTAAACTCCCACTCCAACTCGTATCAAAAAACTGCCAGGAACCATAAGAAATAGTACGATGATATAAAAAAACCTTGGCGAACATGTCTACGTATCAAACTAGGCCGTTAGTTTGCCGTTATTAAAAACTCTGTAACGCCTCCATTAGCCTTATTAGCTTAGCTATACGTAACGCAATTATGATCGCAAAAGCTGTACTGTAGTCAATAAATAGGAGTCGAAGAGTTGTTTTACTTCGGTTGTCTGTTTAACAATAATTCGGAGCAGGTTTATAGGGTCAATACAATAGCCATTGGAAAGAAAATATGTGTCCTAACACCAGAACCATGCATACATACATATACATGCATATATAATTGGTTATTACAATCCTTTTGTGAGGAATACGACCTAGCCTCTCACAGCACAGTGGCGCCACCTACAGTTTAAATACGACTGCGAACAACAGATTTTTGAGATAATTTTCATGACAATTTTTATTTATTCTCAGAATTTTTGCCAGAAATCTGCTGAGAAGAAGTCGTTGAAGATTTTCTTTCATTTCGTTTTGTTGGAGATGGCTGAACTGGGGTTTGAACCATGGCCTCACGTGTAATAGGCCAACAAACTACGCATTACACTTCGACGACTTCATACTCATCAGGATCAAGTACATCGTTTATTCGACCAAGAATAAAGGTAGTAAGTAGTAGTAGTGTTATGACCAGTGTTCCCTTTAACCATACATACATAGATAATTGGTCATTACAACCCTTCAGTCAGGATTACGGCCTAGTTTCTCACACCAATTATGTTATGTGCGTTAGTTGTATACATGAGTGGGGGGACCTACAGTTTAAAGTCGACTCCGAACAACAGATTTTTGAGAAACTTCATGGCAATTTCTTATTTACTCTCAGAGTTTTTGCCAGAAATCTACTGAGAGGAAGTCGTTGAAGAAATACTTTTTGTATTTTGTTTTGATGTCTGGCCTGGGGTTTGAATCCTGGCTTTACGTCTAATAAGCCAACACACTACCTACTAGACTACAGCGACTTCCCTTTAACCATTCTCTCGGCAATTATTTCACCATTTACTCACTTCTGTGAGAAACTTTCTACTTCAACTGAATTTATGGAACTTCATGGCATCCGTAGTTTTAATTATTACATGCAACTGTGGATCAATAGTAGTAGTTGTGGGAGTGGTAGTTTCAAATACCTCAAGATATTTAGAAACTACTGCTGTCATCCCTTATAGATCAACACTGATGATACCTTCTACTCGTGATTTATGTTGTAATGCCGCACATAAGTTTCTTTTCATAAAATTTCCAGAAGAAGTCTTTTAAAAAATAGATTTTTATTGCAGAATCTTCTCATTCAATAAAATTTATTAAATTGTTAAATTATTTTAATCAAAAAAAAAAACATGATTAAGCAACAATATTTCTTAAAGAAGAAAACATTTCTTTTATTTTTTCGAGAACAAGGTAGTGGTTGACGTCACAAATATCTTGTGGTTTTGATGTAAAAAAATATATTCAAAATATTCAAATTCGATAAGAAAAAAAAAGAATTAAATTTAAAAATATTAAGAAAAAAAAAACAAAAAAACAAAAACCATATGCGACACACAACAGTTTTCAATCAAAGACATCATTGCGTCGTCATTTTTACAAAAGAAATCGTTGGAAAGTTGTATCACGCAGAGTGAAAAATATATGAATAGACATACAGACATACCTACGTGTGTGTATATGTATATATAAAGAAAACATATGTATTTTGAAAGAAATCATACTGAAAAATGTTTTGATATATAAAAAAAGCTATTGGCTTTAGTAGACAATAATTTAGGAAAAACAAAATGTTTCATTTCCATCATTCATTAAATACAATGTGCACATATATACATACATAACATACATATGTGTACATGTATGTACAAAGATGAACATCTTTCATTTCTTTTTTTGTTTTTTTTAATCATAGACAATCTAAGACAGACGAACGAACAGACATAAAGTGGTCATACAGATTAATTTGTTTTTCTTTCTTATTTTGCTTTTTTTGTCCACAAAAACAATAAAAAAAGATTGAAAGAAACATCTGTGTCCTTATGTATTAAAGGGTTCCAGTGTTGCCAGACTTAATTTTAATTAAAACTTGTATTTCTTTATACTTTCAGCTCATACACCAGAATTGAATTTACCCCAAAGGCCCAATCACCTGGAGTTAGTGCCTCAAACAAATCTTAGCAAAGCAGGAAGTTTTATGGTAAGTCAATAAATACTTTCATTACTTAGGGCCATTATTACAACTTGCCGTTAAAGTTGGGTTTAGTTAAAGTTAACTTTTGCTAAAGCGAACTTTAAAGTCAACTTTATCTTCTTTTCGTTATTACAACCTAATGATAAAATAAAATTAAATGTTTTCAAAAATATGGCAATGCCGGAGCAATGTCGATAACACTGCTCAATTGAGTTCTTTTTAAACGCAGTGGCAACGGTGGGCTTCTTTTCTTTTTGTTGTATTTGCTCATTTTGTTTATATTTGAGGTTCAAACATACAGTTAACTTTAAAAGTTAGAGTTAGGATGATCCTCCCTTTAGCTTAACGCTCACTTATAAATTAATTTCCAATTATAATAATGAAAAACAATTTATCTACAAATCTTCCCTTTAGTCAACGGTGAGTTGTAATAATGGCCCTTAAGTGCAATTATTTACAATAGAAATGAAGGTTAGTTATGGTACTACAATGCATAGAATCATTTTGATACCATTTCCGCAATCTAAATTTATCGATAAAGCAAATTTAGAATTTCTGCATTTCTTACATTAAATTTAATTTTTTAAAATTGTTTAAAAATTGAAATAAACATTAATAGAAATCATTTAATAATTTTCATAAACCATATCTACATATCGACTTTGATGTTTCAATAAACAGATATTTAAGCAAAAAACCAAAAAAAAAAATTAAGAATCTAAACAGTTTTGCAAATTGGATGAATTAAATTTAAATGTTTCAAATCTTTCGATATCTAAAAATACAAAGACGTACAATTAAATAAACAAACACCTGAATCCCAAAAACAAAAAGAGAAGAAATAATCAAAGTAAAGAAATTAATAAAAATTATAGTCAGGAAAATTTTTAATAATAAAAACTGAACTCTTAATTCTATTTTTCTTACTTTCTCTTTAAATAGAACACAACATTTTGTTACTTTATTAAACAGGAACCTTGTTTTGTGGCTCATTTCTCGAACTTGTTTATTCTACAAGCTTAGTTTAGCTTCGAACATCACTTTAATACTATGTTCAGATATGCATTTTTATTGAGTCAATATTCGGTTTATTGAGTACAATATTTTAAGTGTTCAGACATAAAAATATACGCAGTCCAGCTGCTTATTCAATATTCATTTGACAGCTGGTTGTTTCAACAACATTGTTTTTATTTGGTTTTTATGTTTGTCGTTGTTGACATTTGAGTTGTCAAATATCAACAGAAAGTGTTCGGTTAATTGTAATATGCGCACTGAACATACTGACATGTTAAGTTTTACTCAATATTATAACAATTTACGTTTTTATTGCGCAATGATTAATTGAAACTTTGTATAAAAAATTAAGCTCAATAATGACGTTTATTGTGATTTACGCAATAAAGGTGCATAACTGAACACCGTATCATATCGAATATATCGTATAGTAAGCCAACATACTGCAGGGAAGTTATTTTTGTTTAAAAATGGCGAAAAAAATTCATGAAAAATTGTTAATTGCCTCCTATTCTCTGGTGGCAATACGACCCATGAAAATCGCACTTAATAGTTTGGCATACAACCTGCTACATTGTTGACACTGAAGTTACCATATATGCAGGGATATCATGTAAAGTTCGAGGGGAGTACAATAGATCATATGGTAATAGTACTAAGGCACCTCTTGACGACAATAATAAGGTAATAATACTACCTATGAAGTTGCCGTAGTCTAGTAGGTACTTGTGTTGGCTTATTAGACGTGTGAGGCCACATATCAGACATCTCCAACAAAACGAAATATGAAAAACTATTCCTTCAGCGACTTGTTCTCAGCAGATTGCTGGCAAAAACTCTGAGAATAAATAAAATTTCCTTGAAAAGTTTCTCAAAAATCTATCTTTCGGATTCTACTTTCTACAGTAGGTCCCGCCACTCATGTATACAATTAAGACACGCACTTATGTTGTGTGTGAGAAGCGAGGGCGTAATCCTGACTGAAAGGTTCTATTGACCCTTTAGATTACCGAAGCATGCTGTTAAATTATTGCAACACATAAACTTTAAGTTTTTAAATACAGTAAGACCCCGCTTAACGCGGGGGATACTTTCAAATAAGTTCCAGCGCTAAACAAAACAGCGTTAAACGAGGGAACTTAACATGTACATAAGTATGTATACACCCAGTAACGTTGGTGGCAACTAATAAATCAACTGTGACGCGGGGAATATGCGTTTGTACTGTGATTCGGACTTCGGAAAATACATTTGGAATCTTTATTCTGGACAGACTAACAAAAGAGCATTAAAAAGGTACATAGTATACACCGCGTAATACTGAAATAGCGTTAAGCGGAGCAATGTTAAGCGGGGTCTTACTGTACTTTACAATTTCTGATTTCTAAATTCAATAGTAGGACACTCTATTCTAAAATGTTATATGCCATCTTGTAGGGTACACGATATATACTGAAAAAAAAAAATAGAAAATATCAAGAAACAAAATTATTAAATACGTAGATAAAAGAATAGAAACAATTCAAAGGCGTAAAAATAACAATAATTAATTAATACTTAATTCTTAATACAGTTAACGAAAGTTGCTAAACACATTTAAACAAAAAAATAAAAAAAAAAAATCGTTTAAAAAATTCACAATCTTTTCAAATTTTAGAGAACTTATTCTCATTTCACATTCCTATAAACGTTTCATAATATTTCTTTGATTAAAACAAACCATAGGACCATTGGCCAGGGTTCGACTCCCAGGCCAGACATCAAAACAAAATACAAAAATTACTTCTTCGGCGACTTCCTCTCAGCAGATTTCTGGCAAAAACTCTGAGAGTGAATAAAATTGCCATGAAAAGTTTCTCAAAAATCTGTCGCTCGGAGTCGACTTTAAACTGTAGATCCCACCACTCATGTATAAAAAAAATTAATACACACAACATAAGTGGTGTGAGAAACTAGGTCGTAATACTGACTGAAGGGTTGTAATGACCAATTATGTATGTATGTATGTATAAGTCCATTGGATTTTGAAGACCTTTCATAATTCAATTTGATAAAGTGTGGGCAATTTTGGAATAAAAACTTTAAACTTTGCTTGTGTATTGTTAAAGACACATCTGTCTATAGTCCACATTAAAATTAATGTGGATCTTTAAAAATACTAGAGGTCTATATAGATTTTTCCAATCCTGATGCTCCGACGAATATAAGATACTGTTTGATATCAGTAAGAATAATTCTTAGCCTAGTACTTTATAAGCATTCAGGTATTTCTTTCTAAAATGCTTAAATGTAGCGCAGTTTGCTTTAGCACTGAAGCGTTTACCTTTGTAAGCAAACATCCTTATACTCTAAAACGACCAATAAGAAGGACAGTTACTACTTCACAGGCTAATAGATAGTCAAATATCCTCATACTATAATTTATAATTTATTTGGCTCTGTCTCTGTTCTCTCTTTGTAAACTTTATAACTCCTCTCCTCAATCAACAGGACGGTTTCGGCACTATCCTAGCATATTAAGTGCACTGTATTCTAATCTGATCTGGATTTTTCATTGTCTAATTGATTAAGCTTGCCCTGACTGTCCCAAGTCAACCTTATAGCAACAAAGATTGTATTGCCATGCCCTGTCGTTTGATGGACACTCGGGAGTGTTACTCTGAAACTGAATAAATCCGATCCGCCCTGCCCCTCTGCCAATCTTTGACCAATTCGTACATCATTGAATTTGGTAGTCCATACACTTTTATTACTTTTGTTTGTTATGTTGCACGCCGTTTTCAAAGATTACATATACAGTTTTCAGATCCGCTTGAGCTTAATTAGCTTAAGAATGTAATGGAGCTCGCAATTCAATAGGACAGTAACATTGTGTAAAACTGTTGAAGATTCGAAAGTTCCGAGGGGGACATTTGAAGACTCCAAAATAATGGACACAGTTTGCTGTGGTAGATTTTATCGGTTGCGATATATTTATTAGGCCGTAGCATATTATTAAACTTTCCTATTGTATGACTGACCATTGTCGAGTTTTCCAGACAAAGTACTTAATTGGTCATTACAAGCCTTTAGTCAAGATTACGACCTAGTTTCACACACCACTTCTATTGTGTGCGTTAATTTTTATACATGGATGGCGGGACCTACAGTTTAATCTCAACTCCGCACGACAGATTTTTGAGAAACTTTTCATGGCAATTTTATTTACTCTCAGAGTTTTTGCCAGAAATCTGCTGAGAGGAAGTCGCCTGACCTGGGGTTTGAACCGAGGCCACACGTCTAATAAGCCAACACACTACCTACTAGACTACGGCGACTTTCCAGGCAAAGGCTGAGGTAATTTTCAAAGCTTGTTGGATGACTGAATTCCTTCTAGAAATCTGCTAATAAACATTCCTCTTCCACGTTCGTCTTTTTTCATAAATTCCATGGATTATTTAGGGAAATTTCGAATAATCCAAATGTTACTCCAATAAAGGTGCCAGAACATAGAGATATCGCCGGATGTAGCATTGCCAATGAAACTGGCTAGGACCAGTACAGACTTCAAAACTCGGTAATGTTACAGGGTATAGGTATTCCGATTGCCTCAGTTAAACAGTCCATTTTATGAGGCAGCTTAATATAGTTGGCAACAAGAAAGCACGTACAATATTGATAGACTGTGCTGGATTTGTGTGGATATGAATACATCGGACAATTTCAATTCTAACGGGCCATTACCGTACTAGTATAACTTACTTGGGTGCCCTGGTATTCTAGTGAGTAGTGTGCTAGACTATTAGCGTGAGGGTCGTGGTTTGTAATTGTATTGTAATTAATAAATAAATAAATAAATAAAATAACTTACTTACTTACTTAATTGGCCATTAACAAACCGGTTATCGCATTTCGGCCTGCCGTAACACATCCTTATAGGCGCCTCTGCTTCTTGCCCTCCTACGCCAGTTGGTCACACCAATCGTTGACATGGCTCCCTCGCTTTGGTTCTTCCAACGCAAACAAGGTCGTCCTTTTCGTCGTTTTCAGCAGATCTCCCATCAAATACCTGTCTCGTCGGAGCATCCTCCTCCATTCGAACGACCTGGTGGAGCCAGCGCAGCAGCTGGATATTAATATGCTGCACAATGTCGTTGAGGAGCTCATACAGTTCACTGTTGGATCGGATGCGGAAATCATCGACAGATCTTACGTAGGAAGATCTTACGTAGGACTTTTTCTCGAATACTCTCAAGGCTTAATAGAGTCCATGTCTCTGCGCCATAAAGAAGCACAGGGAGGATGAGCGTCTTGTACTTGAGTACTAGTTTTGTTGCACGAGAGAGGTCTCTGCTACTCAATTGCCTATTGAGACCATAGTAGCAAATGTTGGCAAGAATGATCTTGATAAACTTGGCTTTCCGTCGAGTTACTTTTGCAGGAGCAGTGCTTGTGAAGAGAAGGGACAAACTACATAACATACATAATTGGTCATTACAACCCTTCTGTCAGGATTACGACCTAGTTTCTCACGCCACTCATGTTGTGTGTGTTAATTTTATACATGAGTGGCGGGATCTACAGTTTAAAATCGACTCCGAACGACAGATTTTTGAGAAACTTTTCATGGCAATTTTTTTATTTACTCTCAGAGTTTTTGCCAGAAATCTGCTGAGAGGAAGTCGCCGAAGAAATACTTTTTGTATTTTGTTCTGATGTCTGGCCTGGGGCTCGAACCCTCGCTTTATGTCTAATAAGCCAACACACTACCTACTAGACTACGGCGGCCTCCAAGGAACAAACTATCATTCACTTTATGTGTCAGTGGTCTGTTCTTGCTATAAAGAGGAGGAGGTTTCCTGATATCCTTGACTAAACTCTTCAAAAATAAAGATTGCTACAGTAGCTAGATTAATTATGGATTCGGTTTGGTATCATTTAGTGAATGTTTATTCCTCGGATTGTATTATTAAATGTGGTATAGCAAAAGGGCCTAAAATAAATAACTTTACGATGATATTTTTTTTTATTAAAATAATTGATTGGAAATCCTTTCAACACTTTGTAAATGGCTTGTTACTAAGCAAATTTCACTGACTGTGGTATATACTTCTATGTGTACTTACTTTTAGTTCTGCTGTGCATTATTCATACAGCATAGATGTTTATTAAAACAAATCTATATTTTATAAATTAATTGTTATTTAAATTCCAGATAGAGTCGATAAAAAAAAATTAGAAAAAAAAATTTTTAATTTGATTATCATCAAAACGATTTCTTTTTTTTCTTTTCGATTTGTTTAAATAATAATTCCAATGCTGCTGGGTAGCTTTAGTAGCGATTTGTATTATTTTGCGAGGAAAAATAAAAAACAAACGAAAGAAAATTATACAACAATGACATGCGTTATAAATAATTTTGTAGAAAACGATAAATTTCAAAATTTTATTATAAATTAAATACTATTTTGAAACAAAAAAGAAAAAAAGAAACACAAACTAAAATTGATGATGTGTTAATAGTATTGAGTTTAAATTAAAACGTTTGTAAAATGTGTATGAATGTCGTAGTGTAGTAGAAAAAAAATACAATTATTGTTTAAAATATCATTTGTTTATACAAACAAATGAATTTCTAAGTTTTTTTTTGTTTTTCTTCTTTAGCAAATTTGCAAAAGAAAACAAAATAAAATGAATTCAAAATTTGTTTAAGATTTCCTTTAAAAAAAAAATTGTTTTTTTTCTTTTCTTTTATAAAATCTAATAAAATTATGAATTTTAGTTGTAAATTTATCAATAATTTTTTAATAATAAGCGTGGCGTTGATTGATACAAAAATAGAAATCGTGTTTAAGCAAAAAAAAATTTTATTTTCTCATTTAATATTTAACAGAAGCACCGTGTATTTGCTTAAGAAAAAAAATTGTTTTTTTTTAATTTCATTTTGCAACTTGTATTGGTGCAAGGTGGAAAAGAAAACTTTTTTTTGAGTTTTTGATTTTAAATTGCACCATATGTTTGGAATTCAACGTACGGTTAAGTAGCTGTCAAAAATTTGAATTTCAGAATTTTGAAAATAAATCATAAATTAGGCAAATAACAATCAATTAAATTTAAAAAGGTGTGAAAGAATTTATTTCAAATAAATTCCATTCTATTATTAAGTTTTAACACTAAATTAATAATAAAATTTAAATTTTTGCAAAAATTTCCATGTATGTATAGAGGTGTAGTGCACTGCTATTTCAACAATCTAAAATATTTCTATGCATTGTTATTTTAAACATTTTTTTTTTAAATATTATAAATAGCCAGCCAGCCTATTAAAATATTAATCGATTTCTATTTTCTAACTGTTTTCAGACTGACGAAGACAAATCGCCCACAACAACTCCTTCCTCACCCAGTCGTGAGATTATTAAACTTAAAGATCAATTAGAACAACAAGCAATGCAAACGCGCCAAGCATTGGCTCAGTTAATGTTAGTACGAGAACAGCTGATATCGGAAACAAATGCACGCATTGAAGCCCAGGTATGTACATAAGAATTTAAATTTCAATTTATTTATTTGTTAAGCCTTAAAATATTAAAAATTTTTAACATTTTCTTATTTCTAAACAGGCACGCACCCAGCAACTTTTGCAACAAAATCGTGAACTATTAGAACATTTGGCTTCTTTGGGCGCCTATACTGAACAACAAACCCCAGGTTTGACCAGCGCAAATATTGGCATGGCGCCACAGGTAAGTTTACTATTTCATTTCATTTTTTTTTATTTTAATCAATTCATTTTTTTCAATGGCATGATATTTTTTTTAATTTTATTTGTTGTAATTGTTGTTTTTTTATAATTTGAAAAATTTGCTGTGTTAATGAATATATTTAGTTTTTTGAAACATTAAAACAACTTACAGTGCTTTATGAGTTGGAATTAATAGCTTTAAAAAATATTTGTGTTTCGAAATTTTGCCAACATATTGTATTATTTGTGAGGTTATAAAATAAAATATAGTATGAAACGTTGAGTGCCTCAACAACAGCCTCTTATAGCATTACAATCCTTTAAGCCAAGATAACAAGCTATCTTCGCACATCACCCATATTGTGTGTGTTTATTTTATACATGAGAAGTGGACCTATAGCTTTAAGATGACTTCGAAGCCAAATTTCCTCTGAGAGGAATTCGCTGAAAATAAAATTTTCTTTTCATGTTTTGTCAAATAAGTCATCACACTACCTACTAGACTTTTGTTGGCTTTGTGCTGACCATACATACATACATACTCAATTGGTCATTAAAATCAGTCAGTTGTGTGTGTTAATTTTATACATGAGTGGCAGGACCAACAGTTTAAAGTCGATCGCAAACGACAGATTTTTGAAAAATTTTTCATGGCAATTTAATTTTACTCTTAGAGTTTTTGCTAGAAAAATGCCGGAGAGTAAGTCGTCGAAGAAATATTTTTTCAATTTTCGTTTGTTTGGAGATGTCTGACCCGGGGCTTAAACCGTGACCACACGTCTAATAAGACAAATAATAACCACGGTGGCTACGATCAGCTATATTTATATTCATGCTTTGTTATGGAAATACAGGAGTTACTTAGTTCTTGTGATTAGTTGCGTTAGACCTGCAACCATACGGTCAATTGTACTCCCCTCAAACTTTATAGGGTAACTCTACACTGCCTCTAAATGAACCCCGTGCTCGAATTCTGCCGTTCTCCAAAGCAAATCGTAACATTCATCTTCAATTGCATATTATTGCATATATTTTAGAGAAAAAATGCCACTGATTTGGATTTAAAGTTCACACAACCGTATTCAGACTTAAATGGACTCATTCTCTATACTCCACCAAGTGTCTTCTTTAAGGATTAGGAAAATTACCAATTGCTTGATAAAAACAAAATTTCTCCAATAATTGCGAAAATTGTATTAAATTCCACAGGTCTTTTCAAAAGAGCAGATAAAGGAGATAATGGATTTCCTACAAAAATACGAATACGAATTAGTAGTGAGCCACTCTATTGCCCATATCTGGGACTTAAGTCACAGCATCAACACAAGAAACTTTCTTCTCAGATTTCTACAAAAACGGCTTCATTATCCCTTTCTATTGCTAAACCTAACAAGTCTTATAATAGCCCTGGGACGAAAGACATCGTGGGACTTTAGTCACTCAGCATCAACACAAGAAACTTTCTTCTCAGGTTTCTATAAAAAGCGCTTCATTATCTCTTGCTCTTGCTAAGCATGACAAGTCTTATAACAACCAATTCCACCTTTCGTACATCATCAAAGGGACCGCCAAATAACTTTTTTTTGAAAATGCTTTAAAAAAAACTACTGAATATTTTCTCAAATTTCTTTTTTTAATTGAAAGTACAATCCTTCCGGTTAATAATGGAAAATAATTTCATTCAAATGGCTGCCTCGGCTGGCCATGCAGTACATGGCCTACACGATCGGTCCAATTTTTAAGCACATTATCGATTGTGTGCAGCTGTATTTCACCAATGGCTTCACGAATATTGTCCTTTAAAGCGTCAATTGTCTCTGGCTTGTCGGCCTAACACTTATCTTTGACGTCATCCCACAAATAATAGTCCAGCGGTGTCAAATCGCAGCTCCGAGGTGGCCAAACGACATCAGCTCTGGGGCTGATAATGCGATCTTAAAAACAGGGCGCAAAACATCGAGTATAGCTTCGGCTGTGTGGCACGTAGTGCCGTCCTGTTGAAACCAAATGTTGCCAATATCCTCCTCTTCAATTTTTGTGAACAAAAATTCGTTCAACATGGCCCGATAACGATCGCCATTGACTGTAACGGCCACTCCTTGCTCAATTTCGAAGAAAAATGGCCCAATTATGCCTCTGAACCAAAATCCGCACTAAATAGTGACTCGTTTTGGTGCGTCGGCTTTTCAATGTATGCGTGCATTTTCAAAAAAAAAAGTTATTTGGCGGACCCTTTAGCTGCTATGAATTCCCTATGACTTTGAATTCGAAATATATAATCTGAGCTAAATTGCTGTTATCGAATATTAAATCCATGTCTACCAACTGAAATGTTTGAGCTATTCAACCTTAAAGCCAAGCAGTATCTCTATTGCTATATACAGTAAGAGGTATGCTGGAATCCTTTACAGAAAGACACATATTTCTCTGACAGAGTACGCCCATCGCTACATATGTATGTATCACTATGGCATACAATCTATAGTGCGTCTTCATTCGCATATAGAGTTAAAATTACTCTCGCAACAGTCTCTTATAAAAAATGGAAACTATTTTTGCAATCCTAATGGGGTTTGCATTGCATTTACTTTTTGAAATAATGAATCATTTTAGCAATTAAAAACCATAGTTATACGAGTAATTATTTTTAAAAAAAAAAGAATATAGAAGAGCAATTAAGTTAACTCATAAAAATGCCTTTTAATTTAATTGTTAAAAACCAAAACGAAAAAATGTTCATTTTTTATGCACGATGGGGATAATATCTCCATTTTAATTTTAAGTTTTTTTTTTATACGCATGTTTGGCTTTTTTAATTTTAATTCAATTTTTAATTTTATTTAATTTACGTTCTGAATTATTTTCCGTTTCTTTGCATCTTTTAACAAAAAAAGTGTTGACTTTTCTTTTTGTACGTGCTTGTGTTTGTTTTTTAATTATAACAGTGTGTGTGTGCTTGAGAGTGCCATTTGTTTTGTTTATTTATTTTTTTCTGTTGTTTTTCAATTAAATTTATTTAAACTGTGTGAATTTTTTATAACAAAACAAAACCGCCAATGAACAAAGAGCAAAAAAAAATGAAAAAAAAACAAGGCATCAATCCCTTAAAAAAAATTCAATTAAAATATGTTGTTGTTGTTGTTACTTTTTTTGTTAATACGCTTGGTTGAGTTCATGCTTCCCATATTTCATGCAAAATTACAACACAGGCATATTTAATCAAACAAACAACAAAATGTGTTCTTTTTTTTGTATTCTCTTTGTTTTAATTTGCTGCCTCTTGTGGAACGTACCGAACCGAACCGAATACAGAATCATTTACAAATGCTGTTGCAAGCCACAGCTGGAAATGCCAATAATAATTTGGCCACAATTAATCAGCAGATTAATAACTTGGGCTCGATTAATCAGCAGTTGACATCGCTGAGTCACCAACTGAGCGGCCTTAATCAACAGACACAGAATCTACAGAATTTCCAACAGCAACAACAACAGCAGCAG
This sequence comes from Sarcophaga carnaria, assembly GCA_958299815.1. Taxonomy (NCBI): domain Eukaryota; kingdom Metazoa; phylum Arthropoda; class Insecta; order Diptera; family Sarcophagidae; genus Sarcophaga; species Sarcophaga carnaria. Next base: position 49,152,075 of record OY283151.1, read on the forward strand.
CAACACCCGCCCGCATCGTCATCCAGTGTAGGACAAGCAAACATTTTGGCACCACAAACACCCACAACATCGTTACATCAATCACAATTGCATTTGAATGTTTCGGCTGCAAATGCTACCAGTGCCACAAATACGCTATCGACCAGTCCCTTCCCTTCCATGAATCAATTGCAGAATATAACCACACAGTTGCAACAATTAAATTCGCCGCCAATACTGCAACATACAGCACAACAACAAACGCAAGATGCTCTATCGAAAGATCTATTCAATGTCAATCAGGAATTATTGAATCGTTTGCAGGCCTTAAACTTGGGTGTGCCCACCTCAGCAGCCATATCCATAGCTAATGGCGGCGGTGGTGGTGCAGGCGGTGGCACTACACCTCAGCCTACACCTTCGCCGCACAACTCATTCTTCTTTGTCAATCCAATGTCATGCAGTCCTTCCAATAACAATAATACGGCCAGCAGTAATTATAACTTCTTAAGCACACCCAGTTCCATGGGCAATCTAACGCCATCTCCCATAGGAACTTTAAATCGCAATTCCTATTCCAATTCACCCATTACCGATGAGATGCGCATGAGTATTGAGAAGAATCTCAATGCTTTGGATGAGCAACTTATAAAGGCCATATCCAATGGTAATATAGCAGCCTCGAATTCCCGGGAAAATAGTCGTTCATCTTCCACAGTTGAGTCACCGCTTACCTCAATGGGACGCAGTAGTTCAAATTTAAACAATAGCAACAACAATAATAATAATAATAATGATATAAGTCCTTCGACATCATCGTCTCCCAGATTTAATACCGTCATGCTGAAGGTAACCGATGAAGCGGGCAATGTAACCAATCAGCGTAAATTGTCGGCTACGCCAAGTTTTATAACACGTAGCACCAGCGAGAAAGTACCAAATCGTAGTCAAATTATGAGTCAGGTCCAGAGAACGGCATGGGCTCGACACACCACCAAATAGGAGTGGGAGATATTCTTTTAAAAACTTCCAAGGAGTCCAAGTCATCTAAACAGTTCAAGAGCACCGCTCTTCGTGAAATTGTGAAAGCCTTTTAACATGAAGGAACTTGAACTGTTCATGCGCATGAGTGTAGAGAACTCCTTGTTTTTAAAAATTTTCCTTCTATCGATTCATTGTAAAAATTTTCATTTTAAGAATTTACATTTTAATTACATTTTAGAATTATTATTGAATATGAATAGAGATTTAAATATTTTAAATAATTTCTAAAGTATTTCGTTGTTAATATTTTTAAATTTAAGAAAAAAAAAGAAGAAAATTTAAGAAATTGTTATGCCTGTAATTATAGATTCATGTGAAGGAATGTTAAATATTCCTTTAAATTCATAAATTAAATATTTTAAAACATAATAAATTTAAAACTCCTTAAGCTATTATTAGAAATCCTATATCAAATGTTTAACTATCCTCATTTGCTTTGACAGTATTAATTAAAAAGCAAAAACATTTCTGTTGGAATTTTTAATTTTTTTTAAATATATGACTAAAGATTACATACGCTGCACAGACAGAAAACAGAGTTACATTTTGTGGGCGACATAGTAAGCACAGATGCTTAGAACAATTGTTGCCAAAACATAAATTGCTTAATAGGCTTCTAAACAACATGTATTTTACATATGACTTGTCATATTGCGTACATATTGTTATGACCAACATTACATATGTAAAATACATGTGGAAAAGCAACTGTAAAAATTTAAATACACATCAAAATAGTTTGCGAACATCAAGTGCAAAAACTATTGACGGTGGATTAATCCATTAAATTCGGTTGATCATCGTTTCATTAATTTGTAAGAAACATGTGTTCTATACATACGAGTAATACTCACCGGTTATATGTACTTATGTATGTATATTATTAGTATAGATCAGCAACGACAACCGCTAGTGGCTCATTCTAAAAAAAGTCCAATAGCTCATGGATTTTGTTGTATCCTTTATTAAATAAAAAAGAGAGCTTAAGTCATATGTATGTATGTAAAGGGTCCGCCAAATAACTTTTTTTTTTGAAAATGCTTTAAAAAAAACTACTGAATATTTTTCTCAAATTAATTTTTTTATTTGAAAGTACAATCCTTCCGGTTAATAATGGAAAATAATTTCATTCAAATGGCTGCCTCGGCTGGCCATGCAGTAGCCTACACGATCGGTCCAATTTTTAAGCACATTATCGATTGTGTGCAGCTGTATTTCACCAATGGCTTCACGAATATTGTCCATTAAAGCGTCAATTGTCTCTGGCTTGTCGGCGTAACATCGAAAACATCATCAAAATATGATTTTTTTTTTTGGCCAAAATCGGCATCTTCTGTAAGTCGATCGCAGGCCCACTTAGCGAAGCGAAAACGCATTGGAAAAACCATATTCGTTCAGCGGAATGATGTAACTAATTATCTGTCAAATCAGACATCAGCTAAGTGTTACCATTCACGAAGTAAGCACTAGTTGAAAAAAAACGTTAGATTGCGGACCCGATTCAATGTATGCATCCCCGATCTAATGAAGTGTAATGGTATTTGAAAAAAACCAAATTTCTATCCGTATTTTCTATCGATGTCGTAAGTTCTCTTTACATATTGAATTTTCCCGATATCATCCTTTATTTTACTGATTGATTCCTACCCTTTCTCAAGAGTTATCGCTTCCTTACCATCCTATAATTATTTTGGATGCTATCCGCTCTCTAAAAATTCTCTACTGTTATTGGTTATCTGAATATCTAAATTTCATGACAGTTAGACTTGATACGTGACTATCAGTGTGAGGAGTTAAGACGCAACCAAGCAATTGAAGCTATAACGTTCGCATAATTGTTGTTAGTATTGTCGTGAAGAGACGCCTTAGTACAGCGACCATGCGATTTATTATATTCCAATTTTATACGGTATATCGAAAATGTCTACTCAAAGCCTATTGCCCTGAAACACTTCAAAACGATGCTGGGTCTCAACACTTACAAGAACACTGACACTGGCTAGAACATAGTATGCACCAAGATGTTTCCTTCTGAAATGCATTAATGCGGACCACAGCCGCCATAAATGTGTTCCGTTTTAAAGCAATCCTCATTCTGAATAAGTGTACTCTGAGTCTATAGTGTTCTGTCAAAAGACCGGTTGCCAACTTTATGTTATTTTTGGATAGCTTGATCCATGACTTAAATCTCGTCTTATTGCAATTCCCTAACAAAATGTTTGATTACCTCCAACCTGCAGGGTTTCACAAGATCACTGGCTTAAGACAATTTCCAAACGTATGTATGTATGACTTTTGAGTTTTAATGATTTATATGGGGAAATTATTTCCACTTTTTATGTAAAATATAAGCTATGGAAAGCTCTGTTCAAATTTGTCTCTGCAAACTACCCGTATAAAATTAAACCAATTCGAACTGAGAGTAATTGGCAAAATATTTTCTCTCTCTAGGAAAGAGTTGTCAAACTAAATATAAAAAACAAAAAAATTGCCAGGGCAAATATTATGTCCAAACAATATGAATGAATCTAGCTTCATGGCATAAACACAATAAACGCAACGCAGCAAACGCAGCAATCTCCTCAAAAATAGAATACATGGGTGCATATCGAAATGATTATTTCCTTATAGACAACGCGACAACAAGCAAATTGTTGTTGCAGAATTGTTGTGTTAGCTGTTGGCATTGAAATCTTGTATTAATTTTATAAAATATGTTTAATTGTCTTACCGAATTGCCCGAATTGAATAATGCAACTCTGTTTTCTGTTACACATGCAATTAGCATAGCAAAGCCACAAAAGAACGTAACTGATGTGAACAATTTTTTTCAAATTGTCCATCAACAAGATTTAAAAATAAAAACAAAATAAAACAAAATAATAATAATGTAGCAATAATTTGTAAAGAAATTAATAAAATTTATAAAATTTATTATTAAATATGAAAATATCACACCAATATGGTTAAAATGAAATACAATTTCATGGAGAAGAGATTATTCAAACATTTCATCACATACATAATCGGTCAAATTAATATAAAACAAAATTTTTAAAATAAAAAAATTTAGATTTTAAAAATCTTTAATAAATAAAATAAAAATCTTAATATTTGTAAATATTTTTGCAATAAAATATGAAGTAAGTGTATGAAATAATTCAAAATATCATATTTATTAAGGTTAATATTGTGTTTTTAATTTAATTTTTTTTTTTAATTTAAAAGTTCTGAAATAAAACTTCAGAACCAAAAAAAAAAAAAAAGAAACCAAATACCAAAAACATACATAAATATAATTAATAATTAATTATAATTATAGTATTAGTATTAGTGAAAATAAATATCAAATAATTGTTAATATTTTAAAAATATTATCGTTAATCATTGTTTAGTTCTAAATGATAATTAAATAAATAATATTATTGAATATAAAAAATAAAAAATTATTATTAAAAATATTTAAAAAAAAAACAAAAAAAGACACGAGAACTCGAGCAACAGAGTAAATTAATTTTGCTTAGAATGTCATTGTTAATGTCGTTTTTCTTTGAAATTTATTACTTCTGCTGCAAACAATTTTCAATTTTTTTCCCCCATTTCCTTTCGTTCTCTTCCATTTTGCTGGCGTATCTATCTAACGTCGCCTGTATTCAACTTTATTTTTGGGTTTGCCATATTAGTGTGGGTGTTTACATTAGTGTTGACGTTCCATGGTTTTTGTGGGTTAGCAAATGCATGGGGATGAATGTTGGAGATCCTTTAATGGCGTTTTTGGTGGCATTTTGTAATTAAATCATGTTTAATATATGCCACACGAGAAACTTTATAATGTGTTCTTAATTTTGTGTAAATTGGCATTTAATGAGTTTCCTTCAACACAAGAAGAAGATTTTTAATGAAAGAAATTCTCTATCTTTTTTACAAGATTGTTCGTTAAAATACATACATATGTACATACATACCTATTAAGATGTCATCTTGAGATTCAAAGGCAATAAGAAATATTTAATAACTGAAGTTTGCTCATGTACTAAAAGTAGTTGAAATACCTTCAAATTGCAGTAGCATGTAGCTGGAGATACTACGGATACTAAGTTCCTCATTATAGAGCACAGTGTACACCATTTTAAAGTAAACGCATAATATTTCTCTCAACGAAAACAGTCCTAATTGGCAAAAAAACCTTTTCAATAAATTTTTGCAAACTTCTATGACAATTGGGCAATTCACACGACACTGTATCGTGTATGTTATATCGAACACACTTTTTGTTTGTGAACGCTCAATGCTATGCTGTATTATGTATTTCGTATTCCAAACGTCAAAAACGATAAGAAGAAGAATACCAGTATTCATAATTTGATTTTTAAAAAACAAAATGGAAGATATTACGGAAAAAAGTAAATTAATTAATTATCTATGCGAACAATTATAATTTTGTAATGTTAATTGTTGACTGAAGTTACATAGAAAATGTTTTGTATTTTTATTCTTCTTGATTACTGGCATTTACATAAACTGATAGCTCGAAACCAATACAACTTTTAAAAATATATGAAAAAAATGTGTATAAGTGTATCGGATTTTTACGTGAAAATTATCAACAACAAACATACACTGTCGTATAGTCGTCCAACAATACAACGATACAACGGCTTGTGTGAATTGCCCAACTAATTTCTTCCCTAACAAAGTAGTTCTGACAAAGTTAGGCCGACAAGTATGTCGACAGATGCCGCTAGCTAGTGTTAAATTGGAAAGTTTTTCTGTTAATTCTAACTTATAAAAGACGTACTTGGTTTACAACACTTTAGTCAGGATTGCAACCTAGCTTATCACATTACTCTTTTAGTGTGTGTTAATTTTGCCCATGAGTGGCAGTGTCGTCTCCGAACGACAGATTTTTACGAAACTTTTCATGGCAATTTGATCACTGTTACGAGATTTTGCCTGAAGACTGTGGAAAGGAAGTCGCCGAAGAAATAATATTTCTTAATATTTCGCTTTGTTGATGTCTAAGCCGGTATTTGAATCGCAACCTTGCGTCTAATAAGCCAACACTACCCACTACACTACGCTGACTTCAAAAGATACGTGTATTAATTTGATCCAGGAAAATAAACGTTGGGAAGTTATTTGCACTGTTTAGCAAAAAGTACGAAGCACGTAGTAAACACCCAAAAGAGTTTGCTACATACATATGTACATAATTGGTCTTTACAATCTTTTAGTCAGGATTACGACCTATTTCTTACACCACTTATGCTGTGTGCGTTAATTTTTTATACATGACTGGTGGGACCTACGGTTTAAAGTCGCCTCCGAACGACATATTTTCGAGAAACTTTCTCATGGCAATTTTATTTCACTCTCAGAGTTTTCGCCAGAAATCTGCTGAGAGGAAGTCGCCGAAGAAATATTTTTTATATTTCGTTTAGTTGGAGATGCCTGACCTGTGATTTGAACCGAGGCCTTACGTCTAATAAGCCAACACACTACCTACAAAATAATTTTGTGAATTTGACTGAGATAGCTGAGATAGTGCATGTTAGTGAGATATCGTGCATGAATATTCGGCTACGCGAAAGCTCTGTTCAAAGTAGGTGCAGCGTGATCTCACATTCTCAACAAAAACTATAACGAATTGTTGATTCTGTGCTGTGTTTCCAGTTTTTCCACCACAAAAGAAAACTCGAGTTTGTTAGTCGATATGTGGCAATGAATGAAACACGGTTCTATCATTTCTCACCAGTAACTCAAGGATCATCATCGATTAGTGATTGCATGTCGGGCACCGTTTTCAAAGTGTAAGGACGTAACAGTCGGCTGTCAAGATTCTGATGGCATAACCCTGCCCTTTTGGAATGCTTTCCATAAGGGAAAGCGTTCTACGACAGATCTTTTGAGAAACATTTTATGGCTATTTTATTTACTCTCAGACTTCTTCTGCTGAGAAATCGCCGAAAAAGTGCTTAAAAAAATAAAGACCTCTGATGCCGTTCACATATAAACTGCACCAAACAGTCTATTTTAATAGATTTAATGGTGGTTGGCTAACTGCTAAAGGTTTTTTTTTTGCTCCAAAGATGACAATTTTGTTTATTGACGTAGACATGAGCTCATCTTCGGCGAGTTTCAAATAAGGCGAATGAGTAAAATTGCGGCTCAAACTATAGGCGCTTGGCTTCAACTCATAAACCAAGATTCCTTATGCAAAATTTTACACGTAGTTGAGCAACTCAAACCAACATTTTGAGAACCATGACGAATCAATATTACATCTTCTACTGCAAGACTTTGCTTTACAGCAGCAATATTCTCTTAGGTACGCCTATTTCATTGTCTTGTACACTGTTTTCAATTCAGAAGAGAAAAATTAGTACGAAAACTTATAAATACTTGCACGAATTGTTATGTGAATTGAAAAATTAGCGAAATTGTCGCTAAGAGAAGTATTTTTTGTCAACAAAATTTCCATACTTTGGATTTTCTGGCGGTTAGTCACTGTACACAGTTTGACATTTTCAACTGTCTACCATTGTTATTAATATCGACAGTTCTCTACTTACTTACTTAATTGGCCATAACAACCCGTTTAACGGATTTCGGCCTGCCGCAACACATCATTCCAGGCGACTCTGCTTCGTGCGCGCCTTCGCCAGTTGGTCACACCAATCGATGACAGGATGCAAGGTCATCCTCTTCGCCGACTTCCGCAGATTCCCTCATCAAATACACGTCTTGCCGGAGCATCCTCCTCCATTCGAACGACATGGCCGAGCCAGCGCAGCCGCTGGATATTAATACGCTGTACAACGTCTATGTCGTTGAGGAGCTCATACCGCCCACTGTTGGATCGGATACGGAAATCATCGCCAATTCGCACTGGACCGAAAATCTTGCGTAGTACTTTTCTCTCGAACACTCTCAAGGCCTCTGCAGCTGTACTTAATAGGGTCCATGCCTCTGCGTCATAAAGAAGCACGGGTAGGATGAGTGTCTTGTAAAGTATTAGTTTTGTCGTACGAGAGAGGTCTCGACAGTTCTCAGGCAGCTAAAAAAAAACCAATCATGTTAAAAAATCCAGTTTTGTGTTCAAAATTCTACTCCATGTACATGACTGGTAGTGCAGGTCCTGCGCTGGCCAATTTCTTCTATGAGTTCGATGGAATTTGGTGAGTACGAGGACTGCGCTTACCCTTGGTTCAAAAAAGCTTTTGGTATCAAAACTATCATTCCAACCTAACCTAACGTGTCTGGTATACAGTTATTTTACATCCTTGTACTGTCCTAAGTTGGAAACCTATTAAAGTATAAATTTTTAGTGTTTTCTAAGACCAAATTGTACTCTTTCTAAGGCCAATTGAGAGAGATTTTGAGGCAATTTGTTTACATTTCCATACACCCAGAAAATTACAGCGTTTAACTACAAAATCAAAAAGTACTGATAAGTACTGAGGTATTTAATTATTAAAATTTAAATATTTTTAATATTTATTTTTTATTTTAGCGGTTTTAATAAATCTTCCTAAAAATTATTCATTACAGCTCTCATCCACCGCCAAAGTGGCCAGATGGTTTCAACAATTACCGTGGCATACAACATCACTATCACGACCCGAAAGTGGTTTTGTTTCGGGCGACTCACGTTCGGAGAAATTTCACGATGATCAACAGTATTTTAGTTTAAAAGACACGGACGACTTATGCGATGAATTCCTATTGGTGGAGGGTAGTAGTACCATATGGACGAAATTGAGTGCTAAAAAGCGGCGTAAATTATTGGGTATGCGTTTGGGAAAGGTAACAACGTTTTAGTAAAAGCAACTACAATGATAAAAGCGGTTTTAAAGAAGAATTTATTGAAAGATTTTAATTGTAATATGTATGTAATCATGGTAAACAGTCCAGTCATTAAGGAAATTGTCTCAAATGCAAAGAAAGGCAAGTTATAAAGGTTGATTAGCTATTCACTAGAATTAAGAAGCTTTAAAAATGTTGTATTAAAATTAAGGCAACACAAATTTAAAACAGTTAAGAGATTCGTTTGTATGTTTCGGTAGAAATATTGTCTTAATTCTTGTGTGTTACATTGAAAAGGAAGTGTATACATACTTTTGAGTTACACTGTTCATTTACCTTTATAACTGCCAATGCAAATTATTTTAAATTATTTTAGTTTTTAAGTTTTCATTGAGTTTTTCATGGCATACTCGTATAATAAAGTTTACAAGATTTTAAGTGTCCCTTTAAGTATGCGAACGTAATCTTGAATACATTTCATCGTTCATTTAGCTTTATTTCCAGTATAGTTTTGTAATGTAATTTAAAATAATTCTGTAGGAGGCAACATTAACAAAATTTTTCAATGGCCATGTTTTTTTTTGTTTTTCTTAGTTGTAGTGAAATTGTTTTTAATTTTTTTTTTCTTTTCAATTTTATTGTTTTTTTTTGTTTCGTTTTTTTATTTAAAAACTTATTTGTTTTCTAAACTTTTTTTACAACAAAAGTTTAAGTAATTTACAAAGCGAAAGTAGCCCCCTTAGGGCTCACACTGTACTGCACGTTTCAAGTGTCTGCCTTGGAGAAGGCCTACCAAACATAAGAGACTTAAAGACTTTTCACACCCTTAACATTCCAAAACGAAACTAAAGTAGCGATAGAGAGAAGTAGAGAGAGAGAATGGAAAATAAAAGGAAAAGTTTTCATAAGTACTACATTGTCTTCGTCACACAGATTAAATTCCAGCCAGCAGCCCTGGTCTTATTAAATAAAAAAAAAATTCTTTTTTTTTTCTTTAATTTTATTATTTTTATTTTTAAGTACTTAATTAAATAGCGCGTAATTTGAGACTTTATTCTCTAGAAAAAATAATAAAAATAATAGAAATATTTCTTCTCACAACAGTCATACAATTAATGTTAATTTTTCTTTATGAACTTTAAAGAATTTCTCTTTATTCTTAATTTTATTAGTATTTTTTTAGCAAAAATTTTTAATTGTTTTTAAGACTGACTGAATTATACTCATTCATTGCATAAAAATTAAGAAATTCTAAAGTAAAGTAAATTTAACAACAATAAATCTTATAAATAGCCTTTAAGTAGTACATGTCAATCAATCACTGACTGATATTTATCATCAGCTTCATTATCATCTCCATCAAACACCCGATTTATTTATAATCATCATTCCTTTACTTGCATAAGTATTTTTTTTACAATTCCATTAATTTAATTTAAATTAATTTTTTCTATTTAATATTAGCCTTTAGATAGATAAGTTAAAATGCTACACACTTAATTATTAACATTATATAATTTTATAATTAATTATTTTCTTAAATTTAATTTTAAGTACAATTTTTATACTTTCCAAATAAAAAATAAACATTTTAAAAAAATTTAATTTTTAAACTTTCAACTCGTTTTAATTAAGCACTGGAATCAGATAAAAAAAATTGTTATGATGCTGACTTAATAGAAAAACAAGAAAATTGATCAAATCATCCAAACTATGATTGTCAAACGAAATTGGTAGCAAACGAAAGCTAAGAGACCAAACTTACACCCAGTAGTGCCAGTGCACTCCCAATATACAAGTACTTCGGACATGGCCCCATGATGAAATATTCCACTCGCTTTGGTGGTAAAAAATTGGTTGTCACAGATTTCATTCAATAGAAACGATTTTTAACCACTGTATTCTATATAACATACATAATTGGTCATTACAACACTTCAGTCAGGATTACAATCTAGTTTCTCACACCACCCATGTTGTGTGTGTTAATTTTATCCAAGAGTTGCCGGACCTACAGTTTTTGAGAAACTTTTAATGGCAATATTATTTGCTCCCAGAGTTTTTTCGTGATTCGTTTTATTGCAGATGTCTGACTACGTCTAATAAGCCGAAACACAACCTATTACTGGATATTCCTCATTACATAGTCTACATATTAGGCTTGAATCGAAGCAAATTAAATGTAAACTCTTATAAATTCGCTTCGAAAGAAAAGAAATGAAATGAAAGAAAAATGAGAGGGCTTTTCAAACAATATAAGAAAATTAATTTGCAGGTTCTTAGCTTCTGTTTGCCACCAAATTTATAACAATTGATGCTGTAGAAGCAAAGTTATAAGCATTTAAATTTAATTCGCTTAAATATATTTTAGTGGGCGTGATAGTTACAATATTTATGCCTACAACGAAAGTACACGTTTCTACCTTTTATTTGATACCAAATTTATAAAAATTGGTGCCCTCGTTACAAAGTTACACGAAGTTAAAGATGAACACCAGAAGAACGGCTAGTTCTTTACAACATGCGCTCTATCTTCATCTGCGATGCATGCTGATTGCCGTAAAGCAGTAATCAAAATGTCGTACCTGTTTGTATAATGGTGAGCACCAATTCTTCATACTTAACTTTAATCGAACCGTTGATACTCAGCCATGTTTTTAAGATTGCCATCGAAAGTTCTTTCCCTAACGGCTTTACCGCCATCTTTTTTCTAATTTAGACTATTTGATGATCTTTAAAATTGGCTTGACAATTAATTTAACACTTGAAAATTCCTACAACACTGGTTGATATTTGTAACTTTTAAGTATCATTAGCTTTGGCGCTCTTGGAACAAGTAAGTATAGGCTCTTAGCTTTCGTTTACTACCAAATTTATGATAATTGATACTAAACAGGCAAAGTTATAAGAGTTTACGTTTAATTTCTTTAAATATTTTAAAGTGGGCGTGGCAAAACTTTGAATATTTATAGTGAGAATGAAAGTTAACGTTTGTAGCTTTCATTTGATACCAATTTTATAAAAATTGATGCCTGCGTTATAAAGTTATAAAGAGTTAAAGAAAATACTTTACCAAACACCCCCTTGCTACACGATTCTGTTCGCCTGGTAGAAGACAAAAGTTTTGTAAAGAAATTTTCGCAAAAATTTTTTGTGTTGGATGTGTGTGTGCCCAACAAGCTGACGAAGTTTGTCAAAGTGTTATCTTTAACTTCTTGTAACTTTGTAACGAGGAGACCAATTTTTATAAATTTGGTATCAAATGAAAGGTAGAAGCGTGTACTTTCATTGTAGGCGTAAACATTGTAATTGCCACGCCCACTTATAGATATTTAAGATAATTAAATTTAAATGCTTAAAACTTTGCTTCTACAGCATCAATTGTCATAAATTTGGTAGCAAATAAAAGCTAAGAACCCAGAATTTCGTTTTCTTATATTCTTTGCCATGCCCACTCTTCTTCTGCTTCTTCTTCTTCGAAACAGTTAGACTTACAAACAATCTTAGGAGTGGGTTATGACCCATACCCCCTACGCAAGCTAATATGACTGCTCATTAACGCGACTTTTATTTCTAATTTCATATCAACTTTTTAGGAGTTGCGTGATCAGACAATACTATTACATCCTCTGTACGTCCTCTTGCGGTTCAAGATTAATTGAGCACATCTTTCGTTGGTGTTAAAATTTCTCAATTTAAAAATTAGTGCGTGGGCTTATGAAACACAAGCCAGGGGTTGAAAACCCAGGTCAGACATCTCGAATAAAACGAAATATGGAAAAATATTTTTTCGGCGACTTCCTCTCAGCAAACTTAATCCGAGTTTCTCACTTAACTGTAGGTATAAAAAATTAACACACACAACATTGGTGATGTGGGAAACTAAATCGTAATATCGACTAAACAACACAACACACAAATTTTCCCTCTCGCCAAAATATGCCTTTTCTTCTTGTACAGTTTCTCCGTGAAAATATCCATTATCGCCAGATCAAGAAAAAGTCAAGACAATGAATGCTTTATACTCGAGTGGATTGTGTTGATATTTAATGCACGATAAATATCAACAAAATATTATCTGCTCATCTCTAACTGAATATTAAGCTCCAAAAGAAACTCCTCTAATAATTTTAAATACATTTTGTTTCTTATTTATTCCCTTGAGTTGAAAAACAACCCCAATTACTAAAGCGTAGCAGACAAAATATAAAATTTTGTTATTTTTATTATCGCATCGTATATTCGTGAGTAATTTTGGTTGCAACACCACAAAAAAGCAGAAAGGAGCACAAACAAAAAATATGGCAAATTAACTAAAAATTGTTTTAGGAGCATATAATAAACAAATTGTGACCTTCGCTCTTACACAGCTCCACAGCCCTAGCGATGTAAAATGTAAACAAACGTGACACTGACATACACTGACACCGACACAATAACGACATAGAGAGAGAGAGACAGAGAAACGGAAAAAAAGAAAGAAAAACAATTTGAAACACGTAGAGGCATTCACGGTAAACAAACACGTGAAAAAACACGTAAATTCATGACAAAAAGCCGACACTTTTCTTGTTCATATTTTCGCAGTGGCAGTCTCTTATTGTTGTTGTGTTCCTTTGCTCCTTTGACATGCGACACTGGGGTGGTTGTCAGGTCATAAAATGCCACAAGTAAAGTAAAGTTCTTACCCTCAAAATGATAAAATTAAAATTCCTTTAACTGTATATGTATGTATGTATGTGTGGGGATCTTTATTCATTTCTTGCTATGATGGCGGTTCGTTAAATATAAATAAAAAGAACCACATACACACACACACACACATGTATACTCATATATTTTATTTAGAAAAATAAATAAAAAATAAAAGAAACGCGTGGAAGCTTTTATTATATTTCACATGAAAAGTATTTTATTTCATTAAAAAATTCATTTGAAGGAAGTATGCTGGTAAACAGGAAACGGAAGGCAGAGTCGCTAGTCTGAGTCGCTAGTGTACTTAAGGAGCAGCAGTCTTTTGACGGCTTTTTTCTTATTATGTTCCTTTAAATAATAGAACAACAATAACAGAAAATAATGAAATACTGGTAGTCTATTAGAACTGATTTGTTTAGTACATTCATCCAAACGATAGAAATTCATATGAAATGATTGCACAAAACAAAACTGACGAATGGAGATGGTATCGGGCCCGCCATCTAACGTTTTTTTTTTTTTTGAACTAGTGCTTATTTCGTGAATGGTAACACTTAGCTCATGTCTGATTTGACAGATAATTAGTTTTATCCTTCCGCTGAACGAATATGGTCCATCCAATGCGTTTTCGCTTCGCTAAGTGGGCCTGCGATCGACTTACAGAAGTTACCGATTTTGGCAAAAAAAATCATCTTTTCAGATGAAGCTCATTTTGATCTTGGCGGGTCGAGTCACTGTTTATTGCGGATTTTGGTCCAGAGGCATAATTGGGCCTTTCTTCTTCGAAAATGAGCAAGGAGTGGCCGTTACAGTCAATGGCGATCGTTATCGGGCCATGTTGAACGAATTTTTATTCACAAAAATTGAAGAGGAGGACATTGGCAACATTTGGTTTCAACAGGATGGCGCTACGTGCCACACAGCCGAAGCTACACTCGATGTTTTGCGCACTGTGTTTTGGCCACCTCGGAGCTGCGATTTGACACCGCTGGACTATTATTTGTGGGGTGCCGTCAAAGATAAGTGTTACGCCGACAAGCCAGAGACAATTGACGCTTTAAAGGACAATATTCGTGAAGCCATTGGTGAAATATAGCTGCACACAATCGATAATGTGCTTAAAAATTGGACCGATCGTGTAGGCTACTGCATGGCCCGCCGATGCAGCCATTTGAATGAAATTATTTTCCATTATTAACCGGAAGGATTGTACTTTCAAATAAAAAAAGAAATTTGAGAAAATATTCAGTAGTTTTTTTTTTAAAGCATTTTCAAAAAAAAAAAGTTATTTGGCGGACCCGTTATTTGCCACCAAATTTATAACAATTGATGCCGTATTAGCAAAGTTATAAGCATTTAAATTTACTTTGCTTAAATATCCTTGAAATGAACATGATAATTAAAATATTTATGCTTACAATGAAAGCACACATTTCCACCTTTTATTTGATACCAAATTTATAAAAATTGGTGCCCTCGTTACAAAGTTACAAGAAGTTAAAAAGATAACAAACTTTGCCAAACTTCTTCAACTTGTTGCTCACTCATACATCCAACACAAAAAATGTTTGCGAAATTTTCATTTCAAAAATTTTGTATTCTACCAGGCGAACAGAATTGTGTAGCAAGGGGTTGTTTGTCAAAGTATTTTCTTTAACTTCTTATAACTTTATAAAGCAGGCACCAATTTTTATAAAATTGGTATCAAATGAAAGGTAGAAACGTGTACTTTCATTCTCACTGTAAATATTACAATTTTTGCCACGCCCACTTTAAGATATTTAACCAAATTAAATGTAAACTCTTATAACTTTGTCTGTTTAGCATCAATTTTCATAAATTTGGTAGCAAACGAAAGCTAAAAGCTCAAACTTACAGGTTCTTCTAACACTCTGTACTGGCACGCCCACTGAATCATGTTTAGATGCTACAACATCTTTAATGCAGCAAGTCCTTCTCTATAACTTACCCTACTTCAATTGAGGTGTTTTCATGAATATATTTACAAAACTTTTTATTACATTTATGGCTTGATTGTCACTTTACAATAGAGAGAAGCATTGCAAGTCAGTCAATTTAGAACAGCATTAGTAATGAATTAAAATTTAATTAATAAATTAATTTCGATACGTACATACATATGTAGCTTTTATGTTCAAAGTGTTGGGTGAAAATTGAAATGACAACAACCTACTGACAGGGTCATAAAATGTGTCAACACCTAAGATATGCAAGGAGCGGAATATTACAAAACTGGCTTACACTTCCAGTAACAAATGTCACTTTCGCCAATTTAGACACCAATTGGTGACCAAAAGCACTTTGCAAGTGTTTAAATTCAACTTTTTTTTAGTTTTCTTCTTTAAACAACCAAAAGCACGCATCATGTTGTATACAAGAATATGAAAATGTAAAGAAAAAACAAAAAGAAGAAGAACAGCAACAAAAATAATAACATGGAAAATACATCAGGAAAATTGTCTTCATTTAACAATAACAACAACGACAAGCTGTTGCTTTTTTGTGTTGATATTTTGGTATGAAATGGTCTGTGAAAGTTAAGTTTCGTTACGAGTCAACAACAAGCAACATCGTTTAGCAGCAACATGTTAATGCCATGCGACATAAAGGATATCCACACGCATACAAGAAAAGCTTTTAATGTTTGAAGAGAAAGTGCGTTTGACAACAACAACAAGAAAAACAACAACAATAGCAGTTAAAACAAAAAAAACACTATGTATTGTATGTCCTTGCCAGTATTATTACATTAAGTAGGCTAGAATAGGGATAGTAAAAGGATAATAACACACATACATACATGCATACATACATACATATGTACATACATACATACATGTATACATAGATAGATTAGTATAATAACAGGTTGTATCCTTATACTACACAACAGTTTCTGTAGGTGTATTCGACAATTATAATAAGTCTACGTGTTTAAGTATATGAGCGTATGAAGGTGTGTGTGTGTGTGTGGTGGTAAACTTTAATATGGTGGTAATAGAACATTTTGCGGTTGTTTTTTTTTCTTCATTTTCGCTTCCACTTGAATAGCAAACAATAATTATTTTATTATTTTACTTGAACACATAGTCTTACCAGGCAAACGGTGGCCAACGGACGTGTTCGCATTTTAAAAGTGAATTCAAATTCAAACGGGGATATTAAAAGTGAATTTCTATTTCTATCATAGAGACGGAATGTACTGTAAATAGCCTGAGCATTGAACAAATAATTTCTCAATCTCCTGTTTTGTTTTTTCTTTGTTAACAAAAGTGTCGATTAATTTTAAGTATCAAATCAAAAAAAAAAAATGAAGCAAACGAATTTTTTTGAAGACCCCAAAGGTGTCTTGGAAGAGATTCAACGACAACGGCAACTACAGCAGCAACAGCAACAATTAGCACAACAACAGCAACAACAGCAGCCAGAACCGACACAACAATTATCCACCTTAACGGCTACAACATCTCCAATGCAGCCCACAGCGTCTACATCAACAACACCATCACCGTTGGCATATCCTTCAACCACATCGTTAAGCAGCGATACACACCAGCAACAACCATCATCATCAACAACAGAAGTAGCAGTTAGTTCCCGTCGTCCTAAGCCTGGCATTTTACGTTTGGATGTAACAAAACCCCGACGTTCATCAGGTGGTTCTGTAGAGTTTCGCAACCAACCACAAATGCATGGTGCAGTAAGTTTTTTTTTGTCATTGTTATTGTTGCTCTTCTCTTCTTTTCTTTTCTATTCTATTTTCTTATTTGTTTTACTTTACCCACTTCTTCTTCATCCACGTCTTTTTATACATACGTTCCTAACCTGTGTGGATTTTTGGGTTAAACATCAAACATTCTCTTGATTGTAGATAATAATGGTGTTCCATTTCATGTTAACTTTTATTCTTATTTGTTGTTGGTTTTTTTCAGTTGTTGTTATTTTCCTTGGTTCTGGTTAAATTTCTATTTTTCAAAAGTTAAAGTTCAATGTGAGCTATCTGGTTACCCATGGGAGGCATGTGTATTTAGTGCTCTTTAGTCTATTCATAGACTATTTACCATTTACTGAAATGAAATATATGTACGTGGGCCGTGTGTTAAAGTTTTTAGTTAATTTAAATAACTGTAATGGTATATCAGAAATCTTAAACTTGCTTATTTTAATTAAATTTTAATTATTCTAATGTAAAGCATAATGTAGCTAATGAAATCAAGTTTTAATCTTTGGTTCATGAATGAATTCGTAGCCTCAATAGCTTCAAGGCACCCATTCGTATTCGAAATTTTGCTGAAGAATTCTACATACAGTAAAGTCGGCATTTAGCAACCCAAATGGGATCATATTTTTTGTTAAACCTTGTAAACAGCATGCAGTTGGCACAAGATTTGGTCATAAAAGCGTTAAATTTTGTTTCGAAAAAGATTATCAGAATGTGCTCGAAACTGATCCACAGCAGATCTTTAAAATCTTTTCCATCAGTGCGTCAGAACCAGAGATCAGCAATGAATCGCTTTTTCGCTACTCATATGTGCTCATGAAATTTTGAGCAGGAGTGAGTCAACAGTATTGAAATTCAACTACTCGTGATTCATTCGTACTCACTACAACATTGATTTATAACTACAAGTTGCATTAAGTATGAGTACAACGTTGACATCAAACTCATAACATTCGAAATAGGTTTGATTCATACGCCTACTCATTCAGATTCATAAATTTTAAAAAATACTTATAATACTCATAAATAATTCGAGTGATTCGAATCATTTGTCAAAATTTACTGTCTTGGTTGTTGTTCCACTTACAAAAAAGAAGAAAGAAAGAAAAAGACAAAGACAGCAAGGAGAGCAAACACACAACCTTCATGTGAGTGTTGTATGCGAATCATACTTATTTTGTGATTCGTGTATGCGATGAGTCGTGGAGAGTCGAAATCAATAACACCATGGGTATTGTTAAGTACGAGTACCATGAGTATTACAAACTTTGAGTATGAGTAGTATGAGTATTACATTAAAATAAGTATGAATGCGTATAAGTATCAGAAATTATAAGTAGGATCTACTCATCGTTTTGAATACTCATTAGTGACCTCTGGTCAGAACTTGGATAGTTCATAAGGGCCATTTTAATCTTAATACATACATAATTGGTCCTTACAACCCTTTAGTCAGGATTACAACCTAGTTTCCAACACCACTTATGTTGTGTGCGTTAATTTTATACATGAGCTGCGGGACCTATAGTTTAAAGTCGATTACGAAATACAGATTATTTAGAAACTTTTCATGACAATGTTTTATTTACTCTCAGAGTTTTCGCCATAAAACTGCTGAGAGGAAGTCGCCGAAGAAATAGTTTTTGTATTTTGTCTTGATGTCTGGCCTGGGGCTCGAGCCCTGGCTGTACGTCTAATAAGCCTACACACTACCTACTAGACTACGGCGACTTCTCAGCCCAAATCCTATGCTTAACAGGGACTTTTTCAAAATGCATTGGATCTCCCGAGCATTGGTACTGGATCAAATTCCACAATTTTGTTTAATCGTCCAAAATGAGTCTCATTGCTGAAGATGATTTTTCAAGAGATCAATTCGACCTGCGGGTACTGTACTTGTCTTAATTGACAAGTACACGTCCTCTAACTTAACCTAACCTATAAAATTTGGGCTGAAGGCGTCTTCAATCTATATTCCTTTACCAACGACATTGGCAGGGTCATCACTTTCAATACCGAACACTATATGCTCTCGATTACCAACGTTTTTTGGCTTCATTTAATGATCTGAACAACCAAAACGTAGGGATTCTATAGGATGGTGCTAACACTACAGCTCATGCCTCATTAAATACCTGTACAAGCGATTTGAGAGCATTGCCACCCTACGTTCTAGTGATGTAAACTCACCACAGAGAACGTGCGATTTCACCGCGATAGACTATTTCTTATCAGATTTAATTAAGTCCCAGCTGCATACGAAATTCAGACTAATTTGGGCGCCAGAGTCTTGAAAAATTTAACATTTCGGATGCGCTCCACTCAGAAAAGAAATGAATGACATCTGAACGTCTTTCAAATGCATTTGAAAATTTCAATTTTACTATTAATTAAACTGTACGATGAACGAATGTGTGTGTCGAATGAATTTGTAGTTCGATATCGAACCCCTTAATTTCCCTAAACACATTTGCCTAAAGGTCTTTGTAAATAATAAAAAAACAAAATTTTAATTATACAGATACGCTTAACAAGTCGTGCGTATTTTTTAAAGAAATAAATAAAAAAAGTCCTTTTTTTTCTAATAAAATATTACCATTTTGATATGTGTTCCCTTTGGAAATTAATAAATAATTAAAAAAATAAAATAAAAAAATTCGCTTAAAACTCCCACTGAGTTTGTTGTTGTTGTTGTTTGTTTTTTTCTCAGTTTCAATTTCAAGGATTGAAACACGAACCATCCTCATTGTGGGTGTCCGAGAATGAATAGATAATCCAATTGATATTGTGTGTTAGTATTGGAATAACGAACGAACATGCAGAGAAACTAACCGCAAATAGTGTATGTACCTTGCCAACAATACTCACTAGAGAGGCAACTGATAATGAAGCAATATACAGTGGCATGAAGAAAAGTAGCAGTCTATGATATATGGTGTCATACATACAACATACAACCCTTCAGTCAGGATTACGACCTAGTTTCTCACACCACTTATGCTGTGTGTGTTAATTTTATACATGAGTGGTGGGGCCTACAGTTTAAAGTCGACTCCGAACGACAGATTTTTTAGGAACTTTTTCATGGCAATTTTATTTACTCTCAAGAGTTTTTGCAAGAGATCTGCTAAGAGGAAATTGCCGAAGAAATACTTTTTGTATTTTGTTTTGATGTCTAGCCTCGGGCTCAAGCCCTGGCTTTACGTCTAATAAGCCAACACCCTACCTACTAGACTACGGCGACTTCTAACACTCTAATTATTTTGCGAAATAGTTTACATCGGTATTACAAGGGTAGTACCCAAATATACCCAAATAACCTAATCGAACCTAATCGTAACATACATATCTCCTTTACAAATTTCAACTGTATCCAGAAATACGTGTGTTAATTTTGAAAGGAAAATACCATTTTAACTGAGACTCCCTTTAGATTGAATATCCTGTATGTAGTAGGAGCATAGGATCCCACCAAACACGTTCCAACCTGTTTCATCTTTCATCTTCTCTGGTTGTCTTGCAGATTTAATTTCTAGCATTGGCACCAAGTGATATGCATATTTCTGAATATTATGAAGTCCAGTGTTCCATGTTCGACAGCCTTGGGTAGAATTTATTTTATTTTAGTATCGAATATTTTAAGTTTTACTCAACTGGAAAGGATTTGCGATATCCAAAGAGATTTATTAAGATCAAAAAGGGAGTAGCGTCCTCAAGTTGTAATACCAACAGTTTTTGTTATAATGCTGACTAAATAGAAGAAGAATTTGATCAAAAATCTTTCAAATTATGATTAATAAACGAAATTGTTAAATTTGGTAGCAAACGAAAGCAAAGACCCCAAACTTACATTTTCTTCTAACACCCAGTAGTGCCCCGTTTAGATAGAGTAAAGTTATTAGCTTATAACTTTGTACGTTTCGAGGAAAAAGAAAAAGAAGAAGATGAGTGGGCGTGACAAACAATATAGGAAAATGAAAGTCCGAGTCCTTAGCTTTTTTTTGCTACCAAATTTATGACAAATGATGCTGTATAAGCAAAGTATTATGCATTTAAATTTAATTTTCTTAAATATCTTTAAGTGGACGTGACAATTATAATAATATTTACACCCTAGAAAGAAAGAACACGTTTCTACCTTTTATTTGATACCAAATTTATAAAAATTGATGCTCTACTTACGAATTTAGAAGAAATTAAAGAAAATACTTTCCCTAACTAAAAACATCATCAACTGTTGCTCACACACACACATCCAACAAAAAAATTTTTTGCGAAAATTTCATCCCAAAAATTTTGGTGTATTCTACCATACGAACAGAATTGTGTAGCAAGGGGGTGTTTGGCAAAGTATTTTCTTTAACTTCTTATAACTTTATAACGCAGGCACCAATTTCTATAAAATTGGTATCAAATGAAAGCTACAAACATGTACTTTCATTTTTACTGTAAATATTTAAAGTTTTGCCACGCCCACTTTAAGATATTTAAAATTAAATATTAAAATTGATGTAAACTCTTATAACTTTGATTGTTTAGCAACAATTTTAATATATTTGGTAGCAAACGAAAGCTAAGGACCTGAACTAACATTTTCTTGTAATACCCAGTAGTGCCATGCCCATTGAATCATGTATAAATAGATTAAATGTATTTGCTTATAACTTTGCACGTTTCGAAGAAGAAGAAAAAGAAGAAAATGAGTGGGCGTGGCAAATAATATAAGAAAATGAAATTCCGGGTTCTTAGCTTTTATTTACTACCAAATTTAGGCCAATTGATGCTGTATAAGTAAAGCTTTTACAATTTTTGCCACGCCCACTTTAAGATATTTAAAAAAAAATTAAATGTGAACTCCTATAACTTTGTCTGTTTAGCATCAATTTTCATAAATTTGGTAGCAAATAAAAGCTAAGAACCCATTAGGCGATGCTGTATAAGCAAAGTTTTAAGCATTTAAATTTAATTTTCTTAAATATCTATAAGTGGCAGTGGCAAGTATAATAATATTATATATTACAATATTATATTATGCAATATTTTTCTCCCGCCAATGTTTACCTTCAACCCAATTACTGCTGCCGAGTTTGATAACTTTTGCAATTTGACTGACACGTCCTTAAAGTTGTATGCCAGAATATCGATATCGTGGAATAAAAATCGATCAGCTTTTCTTGCAGACCTGCGGTCTGTATTACTTTGGCTGCAATAGGCTCAAGGATAATCGTCTGGGCAAATTCTTGTCGTATAGTAACACTTACTAACTACTTTGAACAAATTCGAATGTTTAAATATCACGCTATTCAGACGATTATAAAAAGCTGCCAATTTTACAAGTTAAAAAGGGTTTTGTATATATTTTGCAAGACATACGGAATTGACTTTCTATTCAAGCATATGCGCCAGCCAGTAATGAACTAATCGGTTCAAGAACCATTAAATTGTGGAACAAATCTTACACGAAGAAGCCGCCGTAGTCTAGTAGGTAGTGTGTTGGCTTATTAGACGTCAGAGTGATGTCAGAAAATAGGCCGCAATCAATGCAGAAAAGGTAGTACTCTACCCGTCTCGCTGGAACATAGCCTTCAAACTCAACGACATGGCCGAGCCAGTGCAGTCTCTGGATGCTAATGGACTATACAACGTCGAAGTCGTTGGTTCGAAAGCAGAAATTATCACCATCTCACACTGGAGCGAAGATCTTACGTAGAACTTTTCTCTCGAGAATCTCAAGGCTTGAAGTCGCCGTAGTCTAGTAGGTAGTGTGTTGGTTTATTAGACGTAAAGCCAGGGTTCGAGCCCCCAGGCCATCAAAACAAAATACAAAAAATATTTCTTCGGCGACTTCCTCTCAGCAGATTTCTGGCAAAAACTCGGAGAGTAAATAAAATTGCCATGAAAAGTTCCTCAAAAATCTGTCGTTCGGAGTCGAATTTAAACTGTGGGACCCACCACACATGTATAAAATTAACACATACAACATAAGTGGTGTGAGAAACTAGGACGTTGTACAATGGCTCAATTCGACCTCCGGGTACTGTACTTGTCTTAATTGACAAGTACACGTCCTCTAACCTAACCTAATCTTAAATGAATGGCGCCACTTTTTGTACACATCTGTCCTTAGTAAAGTATCCTTTACACATCCATATACACACATACATATGTATGTATGCAAATACATGAGTGTTTAGCTACATATGTTTATATTTACTATCTATTTGCTGTTGTTATTTATTTCGCACACATCGATAAGTATGCAACAGTGTTGGTAATGGCGATTGTTTTTAACGGAATTACCTACCACTGGAGTGTAAATGTTGGCGGAATCGAATCGTATCGAAAAGTAAATTGAAATTGAATGCAAGTGAAATATTTCTTGTGGCGTTCAAATGAAATTAATTAAGAATTTCTATTTGAAGTGAATAGTTCGCTTGAATGAACAGCAAAAAAAGAAAAAAAGGATACGAAATAAAAAAAGTGAAAAAAATAATTAACGAATAATGTTTTTAATTAAACAGTGTTAAGCTTTAAATTAACAAAGAAGATCAAATAAAAAAAAAGAATTAAAAGAGAAAAAATTATAAAAATCATCAAACGGGAAACGTGAAACAAATTTACAAAATTTACCCCCAAAAAATTTATGGAGCAACAATAAACCTGTATTTCGTTTGGGCCATCTTTGTTTTTGTTATCATGAAATAGCACCGAAAAGACCATAAGGCTTTAAACACATTCAAACAACATTTTTCATGTTATAAATGGTCCAATAAAGAACAGAAAAAAAGGAAAAGGGCGTGCATATATAAATGTAATGGCACTGTTGGCAACTAAGGCTCATAAACTTAGCCGGATGCCTATCTAACCAGTATTCTATTGCCATTTGCTTGTAGCTTTTAGTAGCCAGTATTTTATCATCATTAATCAAATGTGACGAACCTTAACTGATGGTGAGATAAAATCATTTTAATGCCCATAATAACCGAGAGTATCTGGCAGAAAAAAACGTACGTACAACCAGTTTAAAGTGAAAAACCCCACATTTTTTCTGATTGGTGAAAAACCTTTTTGAATTCTAAAAAAAACTGTATAAATTTCGCTTTAAGCGTTACAACCAAAAACAACAAAAAAAAGCAGAAAAACCCAAAGAGAACTCCAGGTTAAAAGTGTTAATACCACTACCATCGTTATTAAGACCGTCATCATTTCCATTACCATCGACTTTGTCATCATTAGGACTGCTGATAAACACAAGAACAACAAAAAAAAACAACAACAAATAGAAAAAAGAGAAGGCAAGATATGTCAACGCATTTATCATCGTACTTTGCCAACATGGACAACAACGATGGCATGGAAATGCAGGTGACAAGCATAAAAAAACCACTTTCATTTTTTTTGTTGTTGTTGTGTCTGTGTGCGTTTACGTGTTTGTATATATTGTAACGTTAATCTATTTGTGTATGTATGTTAGAGAAAAATTATCCTTTAATGCCATAAACAAGGGCTTTTCTGTAAAATTTCACTTAATTTCAGTGTTTTTTTTTCATTTATTTTTGTACGAAATTATTTTGGAACAGTAGGCCAGTAGCACGAAGTTATTGACAATAATGAACTTGAAATACCATGAGATGTTTTTAAGACGTCGAATAATATTTCGGTTGATTTCCTGTAGCGTCTTGACTGGCAGAGAATCCTATGTTGCGAATTCATGTAGAAATGCTAAGGCAAAACATACTTACATACATAATTGGTCATTACAACCCTTCAGTCAGGATTACGACCTAGTTTCTCACACCATTTATGTTGTGTGTGTTAATTTTATACACGAGTGGCGCGACCTACAGTTTAAAATCGACTCCGAACGACAGATTTTTGAGAAACTTTTCATGGCATTTTTTATTTACTCTCAGAGTTTTTGCCAGAAATCTGCTGAGAAGAAATCTCCGAAGAAATATTTTTTGTATTTTGTTTTGATGTCTGGCCTGTGCAGCCCTTGCGCTGACCAACTTCTTCCTCTTTCCTGATTTTGGTGGAACTTGGTCAGTACAGGGACAGCGTTCACCCGTGGCATCACAACGGACCGCTATGCGTGCTCAAGTGAGCTTTGTGAAAGCAGAGCTACCACTCAGACCTAAACTAACCTGGCCTTGGACTCGAACCCTGGCTTTACGTCTAATAAGCCAACACACTACCTACTAGACTACGGCGACTGCTAAGGCAAAATTCCTTGTGAAAAAAATCGATGGCACGACACTGTTAACACCGATATTTTTGTTTACGGGTACCTGCAAAAAACTCCGTCCATATTTACAAAAAATCGTACATATGTAAGTGCCGTCCATCCTGTCTTAAAAAGCGATGACCTCATGTAATGCCACCAAGGTCTTCTCACTATCGCATAAAAGATTCTTAAGAGCGGATTAATGGAACGACTAAAATTACTGATCAAGGTACTGATTGGAACGTATCAGTGTAGCTTCAGACCTCGTAAATCTATATCTTTTCACATCATGTAAAATCTTGAAGGAGACACATGACAACCAAGTCGGCACCCACAATCATTTTGTCGACTATAAGGCAGTTTTTTACGCTGAGGAGGAGTAAATGTAACTAACCGCACGATAGGGGTAGTCGTTACTATCCCCCGTGTATGGAGCCCTCACCCACTAAATCTCCCCCTCCTCCTTTGGACTCCTTATGCCCACTCCAGAACTATTGTGGTATTACCTCGAAGTGGAGTCCGTCTGGCCATTTGGCCCCATTCATATCCATAGCCGCGTCCGGATTGCGTCACGAATTCCGAGAAGGTGTTCTAACGTCTCTCATCTAAGTCAATTTTCTTTCATTTCAGTAAGTCTTCCGCTTATCTGACTATACTATTCCAATTCTCCTCGCTGTTCAGAATTACATCGCAGAAGTTCTCGACAGCACAGACGCCGACTTTGGCCTCAAAACTCCTTTCTTTGCCGTCTCCATCTCTCACAGTAAAAGAAAGTGTGTTCCGCATCATCATAGATGCAATTTGGTCGTGCCATCTTCCCCATTCTAAATAGGTACTCACAAAAATAACCGTGTCCAGATAACAGTTGTGCCAGATAATAGTTAACTTCTCCAAATTTCCCCTCCATCCAGCGTGTAATATCTGGCAGAAGTTTTGCCGTCCATCTACCACTTGTCTTAGTGCTCCATTCCTCTTGCCATTGTTGTATGGTTCGCTTTCTGACGTCGTCGACATTTACTGTCTCTCCGTGCACGTTTTTAGCCTCCCACATTTTCTTCCGCTCACTTGCCGCACTATAAGGCAGTAACCCTTTAAGGAATCGTGTTATTGCTGCAGTATCTGAACTCAGCATTCCTGAGAAGCTGTTAAGGCTGTGCTGAATGATGCTAAGCAACTCCTGCAGCGGAGACTAAGTAGAAATAGAATTCTCCAAACCTTTTCTTGCAAGGCAAGGTTGTAGGCAAGGAGTTCCCTTATTTTGCGAGCTCTTCAATATAGGCATGGAGAGTGTTCTGCGGAAGGCAGAAGTGTATCGTAATGGCACTTTTCTCTACAAAAATACCAATTACTCGCGTACGCTGACGATATTGACAACATTGAAGATACCAAACGAGATGCTATTGCTGCCTTTAGCATTCAAGGGAAGTCTGTCAACATGGGCCTGGCAGTAAATGAAGGCAAAGTGAAGAATACATTGTCGGCAAGTAGGGACGTGTGATTTAGCAGATCCCAGATTACGGTCGATAACTATAATTTCAAAGTTGTCAGCGAATTTATTTATCTTGGTTCTGCTGTCATCAGCAAAATTGATGTCTGTGTGGAGATCATATTTAAAATCACTCTTGCCAACAGGGGCTACTATGGTGTCAACAGAGATCTCTCTATCCTGCGACGAGACTAATGCTCTACAATTCGCTTAAACCTCCCATACTTCTCAATGAATCAGAAGCTTGTAAGCTGTTACTCAGCGATACAGCAGCCTTGAGATAGGTTAGGTTAGAGGACGTGTACTTATCAATTAAGAGAAGTACAGTACCCGGAGGTCGAATTGATCCGTTGTACAACGTCCTAGTTTCTCACACTACTTAGGTTGTGTATGTTAATTTCATACATGAGTGGTGGGACCTACAGTTTAAAGTCGACTCCGAACGACAGATTTTTGAGAAACTTTTTTATGGCAATTTTATTTACTCTCAGAGTTTTTGACAGAAATCTGCTGAGAGAAAGTCGCCGAAGAAATACTTTTTGTATTTTGTTTTGATGTCTGGCCTGGAGCTCGAACCCTGGCTTTACGTCTAATAAGCCAACACACTACCTACTAGACTACGGCGACTTGAAGCCTTGAGATTCTCGAGAGAAAAGTTCTACGTAAGATCTTTGCTCCAGTGTGAGATGGTGATAATTTCTGCTTCCGATCCAACGACTTCGACGTTGTATAGTGCATTAGCATTAGCATCCAGAGACTGAACTGATTCGATCATATCGTTTGGTTCGAAGACTATGGTCCAGCGTTACGGGTAGACTACAATCTTGTCTGCATTGAGTGATTACGGCTTAGCTTCTGACGCCACTCATGTTGTATACGTAATTGGTCATTACAACCCTTCAGTTAGGATTACGACCTAGTTTCTGATATTGTATGCATTAAATTTATCCATGACTGATGGGATCATCGCATAGACAGAAAAATTACACTTCATTCTAATAAAAATTCGCAAAAAAAAATTGCGAATAGTCATAATAAAATCAGTGTGGTCCTAAGGGAACATTGTTTTAATTTCATTTAATTTCTCTGTATAAGTACCACATAAATGAATTGCCTCAGTCCCACTGTAACTTAACATTTAATACGGCGTGTTTTTTGCATTTGTGTATGGGGTTCGAATGTTGAAATGGGTTTTTCGCATTAAAATAATATGCGTGAGTGTGGTCAACATTTTTTAAGCATTACGGTTTTCATGTCGCACACATGCCACATACATATTTACAACTGAATACTACGCGAGTACAGTTTTAACAACTACTGCTACAAAACAGTAGAGAGGTGAATTAATTGAATTTAATTTTTGGTTTTTACATCATCATTTTGCCAAAAACAACACGAAACTTATTGTACAGCCATGGCATGTAGAAGGGATTTTTTGTTTTTTTTTGCTTTAACCAACAAACAAACAACCTAACTTTGAGTAAAAATATTTAAGCTTCTCTTTAGTTAACAGATTTTATGATGGGAATTATATCTGCTTGCTATTGATATGAACGTTATACGGCCCATAGGCAAAATAGCAATCTTAGTAAACTTCAGCCATTTCGGCATATATTTTTGTGATAAGTTTTGACAAATTTTTGGAAAGGCAATGTAGCGGAAAAATTCAAGTCTTCTGGTACAGTAAACGATTCACCAACACCTGTGGGATGACGAAACGCAGAATCAAAACATTGCAGCTTTCTGTGAGAGTGTTCATAAGATTCCAAGGCAGTCGTTTTCTAGTTGCTCTTAAGAACTCGGTCTTTTGCAGACCACAACATGGCGTATTTTGCATCATCACTTGGGCATGAATCTTTACCACTGACATTGATGTGTATTCACTGACTGGGTTCGGGAACAGTTGCCAATTGACCCTAATTTTCATTGAAAACTCATATTCAGCATTGAAGCCAATCTCCAGACAAATGAGAACGTGAACACACATAATTATCAGATTTGGGACGATCATAAATCCAGTCTCGGTAAAAATCACTGTTTAAAAGGGATTTTGAATTGGCGGCTAACTATAGAAAGCAGTATAGGTCGATGATTACCAACATCTTTTGGCCTAAATTGGATCATATGGAACCAATGATAGGTGGGTGTTACGTGGCACACATCTCAAGCTACATTTGATATTCTGCACGAGCAATTAGAGGTCATGGTCTTATCAAGTAGAGGCAGTGTGAACTGGTTTTTCCTTGCGGGGTTTTTTTAAGTCGCATGTGTATGCGAATAGTCCAGAAACATGAGAAATTGGACATTTCTTATGCGTTCAATCCAGAGAATCCATGGCGGACATTTGAATGATGTTACATTCTATACATAGTAGTCTAGTAGGTAATGTGTTGGCTTATTAGACGTAAGGCCACGGGTCAAGCCCCAGTTCCGACATCAAAACGAAAATATGAAAAAAAATAATTCTTCGGCAACTTCTTTTCAGAAGATTTTTGGTCATAAAGTAATTAAAAATTGCTATCAAAAGTTCCTCAAAATATTTGTCGTTAGGAGTCGACTTTAAACTGTAGGTCCCGCCACTCATGTATAAAAATTAACACACACAACATAAGTGGTGTGAGAAACTAGGTAGTAATCCTGAATGAAGTGTTGTAATGACCAATTATGTTATGTATGTAAAGTTGGAAGCGCTTAATGAAAGATCCTTTAGAATTCCAATAAACACATCGCAACAATCTGTCAAAAATAAACAGAATACATGGCTGCGAGACAGAAAGCAAACTGTTGTTGGAAAATTGCTGTGCTTGCTGTGTTGCGTCTATTGTGTTTATAGCATTATACTCTATTAAAAGCTCGTTCAACATCTAAAAATATTGCGGAACAGATCAATTTTTTCTAATGGAGTCCGAAATAACATTAACAATCGCATGGTATTGTTTTGGTGTTTGTGATATCTAAACAACATTTTTTACTTCAAAGTCGCTGTTGTGTAGTAGGTAGTGTGTTGGCGTCAGCCCCTGGTTATAATCTCAGCTCAGACAGAACGTAATATGAAAAAATATTTCTTCGGTGACTTCTTTTCAAAATGGCGGATGCAATATGGCGGTCGAGGTTTATAAAAATTAATCAAACCATATTGCATCCGCCATTTTAAATTTTTTAAATCTGAATGAAGATCTGTAATCAGTGTCCCCTGAGTAACAATTTTCAAGTAAATCTGATTAATTTTTAAGGACCTCCATAATGTGTTTCTTTTTCTCTTGCGCCCCTTGACATAAACCCACCCCCTACTTTAAGGGTCCATGCAAACAATTTGACTTTGGGCCCATTTTAAAGAGCAAAGATCAATTGTGAATTTCTGACAATAGCGATGGTTCTAGCACGTCAGTGTTTAGCTCTACAATGTTTCAAAAATGGCCAAAAATGATATGATATATGAAGTATGGACCTAAATTTGTGCATCACTTGTGAAGCTTCATGAAAAAGGTATTTAATTAACCTTGCTTCTCACACTACTGATGTTGTGCGGGTTAAAGTCAATTCCGAACGACAGATTTTTGAGAAACTTTTCATGACAATTTTTGATTAATTCTCATAGTTTTTGCCAGAAGACTTTTGAAAGGAAATCGTCGAAGAAATAATTTTTCCATATTTTCGTTTTGATGTCTGACCTCGGGCTTGAATCGCGGCATCACGTCTAAAAGGTCAAAACACTATTTACTCGACTACGGCGACGATTGAATATAATTTCTATATTTTTAATGATCATTAATCGTTATCGAAGGCATTATCAAAGGACTTGGATTATGATTTAAAACAATAGAGCAAATGGCTGTGACACCAAAAAGTATTTATCGGGAATTGAAGAAATAAAAATTTGTTTAAAAATAATTTATAGGTCATTATTACAACTTGCCATTAACTAAAGGGAGGATTTTAACGGGCAGATAAATTGTTTTTCATTATTATAAGTGGACAATAAGGTAGAAGTGAGCGTTAATCTAAAGCGTAGATCATTATGTATTTATTATTTTCAATATGGCAACTACAAATATAAATAAAATGAGCAAATACAATAAAAACAAGAAGCCCCTCGTTGCCACTGCGTTTAAAAAGAACTTGTTTAATTGAGCAGTGTTATCGACATTGCTCCGGCATTGCCATATTTTTGAAAAAGTTAACTTTATTTTATCTGTAGGTTGTAATAACGAAAATAATTTAAAGTTAACTTTACAGTTCCCTTTAGCTAAAGCTAACTTTAACTAAACCCAAGTTTAACGGCAAGATGTAATAATGGCCCTAAGTATCCTTAACTTTTTTTTGAGAATATTATTGCCAGCAATTATTTGTATTTAATGATTTTATAACATAGGATGTTAACACCTTTGGCTACCTAATCAACTTTACCTTGATAATAATGGCATCGTCGCAGACATATGTATAATCTAATTAAAAAGGATTCTCTATTGATACCAATCACGTATGCATATCAGCCATTAACCTAGTTTCGGAAACTTTGAAATTTCCTGCACACACTCATTCGCATTAAAAATTTAAATGAAAAACAAACACACACACACACACATATTCTTATGGTCGCAGATTAAGATTTATTTTAACCAATTCAGGTCAATTCTTTGAATATTTATGATGTAAATTTCTATACATATTTCTATACATATGTAACATACATACATATGTACCATATAGTGTCTGCTTATTTTGTAAATTGAATTTTCAAACAATAGTTTTATGACAACAAAAACAAAAACAAAAACAAAAAAAAGAAACTTCGCACCTTTTTTTCGGACTCGCTTGCGGGTGAAAATTCTGTCCTTAATGGATGGCAAAACTGAATAATTCTGTACACATATGCTGTTATTATTACAATAATTTGTTGTTGTTGTTGTCCAGTAAGTAAACCAAATGGAAAGAAAAGAAAATGAAAACAAAAACAAAAACAATTAAAAAATCAATTCAATTTTGGGTAGGTTCTGTACATGAACAGGCCACATACATACACACATAAATTAAAGTTTGAAAATTATTGGAAAATTTTCAAAAGTGAACAACAGCAACAATATTGACAAACTTTTGACTTTTAAATTTGAATTTTACATCACTCGAGGACAAAAACGAAAAAAGTTTCATTTTGACTGTTTGTGTTGACAAGCCTGTGTGTGTGGGAAAGTAAGCGGAAACTAATACGGGATATGGATACGCAAAATAGCGATGAACTGCTTACAAGGAAAGCTATAGACCAAGCGTTGCTTAGACAATTGCCGCGAGAGATGGTGAAAAGAATTAAGGAAATCTATGAAAATGCCACACAACATACAGTGTTTACACGCGATCTTTATGTGGGCATTTGGTTGGATTCTTTGCAGTGCATGGACGGCCATGGTGTGTACACGTTCCCCGATGAGAGTGTATACACCGGGTATTTTCAGCGTGGTCACTTTCACGGTTATGGCACTGTACACTTGGCTGCACCATATGGCTTCAACTTTAAGGGCACATTTATTAAGGGTGAGCTGGAAGAGATCGATGAAATGTGGTTCGATGATGGCCTGGGTGTGGAAGCCACAATTGATGGCTGGGATGTTGATTTTACCGATTGGAAATATTGTACAAATAATGATCGCCGTTATGCCGATGAGCATCGTGAAGGCATTCAGCCAGTGGGACCATTTTCGTTGCTAACACCTGACCCAAGACCACGTGATCTGCCCCGTAATACATATGATGTAGGTGAGGGCGTATACAGTCCAGTAACTAGCATCATATCGCAAAGACCACCTCCATTTCTGAACCATCATTTTATAACGTGTAAAAAAGATGTGGACTGGATTACTAGAAACTGTCGTGTAGATAGCAGATCTGAATTGATTGTACCGCCTGAAGTTTGTCATAAAATTATACGAAATAACCTGAACAGTGAAATGGAAATTGCCGAACATGTACCCACCTGTAATCATGATCAGGATAAAAATCGTAGACGATATTTCTCTAAATTATGTCCGGAATATGGTATAGCTAGAGCCAATTCGGATGTTTCGTTGGGTAGTCAATTAAGCAATGACTCATCATCGTGTCGAAGTTTTACGGAATCCTCAATATCCGTTGATATTGAAGAATTGCTCTTCATGGTCCATCAGTATGATCAATATAAATTCGGTCGTGATTTAACCCAGGAATCAAATGTATCAATACGTCCGAAAAGGGAATAATTTTTTACACATCAATGTATATTTTTTTCGTAATTTTTTTTTCTCTTACTTTAGACATTTTGTAAATTTTTTAATACAGTAATCCCTCGATTTACGTCGCAGTTGGTTCCAAAACAAAGGCGACATAAATCGAAACGACGTAAATCGAATTTCATATTGCTCATACGACAAAATAGTATGTTTTTAACAAGGAACAAGGAAAAAAGTTAGACTATTCCCTCGATTTACGTCGCAGTTGGTTACAAAAAAAGGCGACGTAATCGAATGACGACGCAAATTGAAGTTAGAGGGAACAAAAAATTTGACAATGACGAAATCGAAACAACGTTAATCGAGGCGACGTAAATCGAAGGATTACTGTAGTTTTGTAGACGAACCCCAGCATATCAATCAGCTAAATTTACTTTTAATACACAAAAAAAAAACAAATGTATAGCATGCGATAAAAAAAATTCCGTAAAACTTTTCGGGTTTTATGAATGCAAGTGGAGTTACCACAGAGTTTGGAATAAAATTTTTTGAAATAAAAATATTTGAAAACTATTAAAAATACTTTGAATTTTGATAATTTTTTTGTTTAAATTATATTTCATTTCAAAATAAGTTCTATTCGATACGGTTGTAGTAAGCAGTATGTTTATGGCGTTTCGAGGGCACTTATTCCATACAAAATTTGGTGCATGCATAGCTGTAAAAGAGTAAAAACATTGTAGAATTGTGAAATGAATTGGGTGCGGTCGGTCTTTTGGTTTGTAACATGTATTATGAAAAGGTAATGTTTTGTGATGTGTATGTGTGTGTGTGTTTTAAAATTTGTGAGAATGCGTATCTGGAAAAGAATTAAATCATTTTAATTTTCAATTTTTCCCTACAAATTTGGGATCATACCTGCTTATTCTTGTTCATTTTATTTGTATTGCTTTTCAAACGAATGGTTGGACGGACAGAATGAGTGTGTGCACGTTTCCTCATCTACATCCCAGAGTACAAGTAGACTGTAATGTGAAAATGTATATACGTATGTACGAATGTTTGGACGGACAGAATGAGTGTGTGCGTAACATGTAATGTGTATGATCGTTTTTTTTTAATAGTAAATTCTTGACACGCACTGCTCATGATCATAG
This sequence comes from Sarcophaga carnaria, assembly GCA_958299815.1. Lineage (NCBI taxonomy): Eukaryota > Metazoa > Arthropoda > Insecta > Diptera > Sarcophagidae > Sarcophaga > Sarcophaga carnaria. The sequence goes on from OY283151.1 coordinate 49,186,408, forward strand.
GTAGAAGAAATAGAAATATAAACTAATAAGAAAGGGTAGGTTGGTTGTGCGGTTGTTTTTAATTTGATGAGAAAGAAATGTATAGTTGTGCCTGTGGTTTTTTTTTCACGCATAAGTATAAGTAATATCTGTTTTCACATAATTGAATTTACTGATTGATCTACAACACCCCAGAGTATAAATAGACTTGTTTTTAAGGATTTAGAATTTTTTTAGTTTTACTGTTTAAATAAATAAAATTACAGAATACAGGGATTAATTAAAACAAATTAGTTTTTTTTTTTAAATATACACATTTCTTTTTTCAGATTTTTACAGATTCGAATTTAAAAATACGTTTATACAGATTAAATAACTTAAGTGTTAACAAATATTGTGTATAGAATGTTTGACATCGACAAATGTTGAAAGATTGTGAATAAGTATTTTCACAATAATACAAACGTATGACATATTAATACATAAAAATGGATTACTTATTTTACTAATGTTATATATTCTTAGTTCATTTATAAGTTTCATAAATAAATCTATATGTTTTATTAATAGCTCTTCCAATACAGCTGATGTTACCATTTTTGTTCCCCTTCTTTAAAAATTTAATAGTAGGTTGTGTTAGTGCGGGACAATGTACTCTGAATTATTTCATTTTAATTTATATTTATTGAATAAAAATTTTAAACACAAGTGCCCACAATTAAATGTATTAAATTTTTGTTTTCGTTCATAATTATATTCAATAGGAAATTTTAAGTAGTTGACAATCTCAAGTGGTGGTTGTAAGTTTCCAAAGCTATCAAAGTATTCCTTATAGTTGTGGTTTTTATAATATGCTACCCAATGTGTTCCCATACCATTTGAATCATCTAAATTAACAATGCCGCATTCTTGTTTGAATGGTTTTTCAGGTAAAGAATCACGCATGAAAACACACCTAAAATGTTTGAGATGTCTTCCATATTTATTCAAATCCAAATCTGTTAATGGGCGATTGGGAAGGTTATCTAATAGTTTTTTGGAGCTGGACTATAGTAGAGACCATATCCAGTTTTATATGGTTTGAGGTACAACCCTTTACCCATTGCAATTGATTCCATATATCTATTATGACGGTTAGCTTCAGCCAATTGTTCTTTTCCATTTTTGATAGCATTTACTGCTTTGACAATAGAGGATCCTCCACTTGCCAAACCACCAAGCGCTGACAATGCTGTTAGTACGGGAATAAGTGGAAGAAATCCTCCAATTTTCGGTACAGGTATAACTCTCGGTATTATAATGTCTGCTCGCTTTTTAAAATATAAAAAATTATTATAATGTCTAAAAATTACCATAATAAAGTGTTGGACGATCTTGTAAAGACAAGGGCTGTTCTAAAGAAAAAGTTAAAAAATATTAAACTGAATAAAATAGATAGAGTTAATTTATTAGAAGATACCTTTCAACCAATAACAAAACCACTTAAAAAATCATTGGAAAACTTAAAGATAAATATAAGGATATAGACAACACTATAGATGATGAGGAAGATTATTATGACGTAAATGGTGATAATGAAATCATTGGAAAACTCGAAGATAAGCATAAGGATATAGATAACACTATTGATGATGACGATGATTACGATGATGTAAACGGTGATAATAACGATTTTCAGTATGAAAATATTTCAACTGATGATAATGATGGTAAAAAAACTATGACCATAATAGACCTGTATCAAGTACATGTATCAAGAACTTGAAAAGAAAACAATGTTTAAGGCTAACGAAAAATTCTCCATTATTTGAAAATATACAAACACTTATTAATAATAAGCAATTGGATAAAATTTATGGTTTTAATCAAGATGTAGACGGTAGTTGGAGATATGGCAAGGAAAAATTAATATTTAATAGAGATAATACTATGCAGATAGGGAATATGAAATTGAAAATGACGCCTGGATTATTTGAACTAGTATTTCATAAAAAACCTCTCCATTATTCTAAAAATGATTTGAAAAAATATAAAGAGATTTTAATTAATACCAATGCACATAAACGTCGCTATGAACCTAATGAACAAGTGAAAGGAACACGAGCCTTCAAATATATACGAATAATTAAACATTTATTCGAAACAACAACAAACATTTTAACAAAAGGCAGTGGTTTAATGCTAAAATTACAAAATAATCTGAAATCAAATTACATACATTGGGATGATCCTAATGAATTAGTTGACAGACTACGTTTACTTCTCTCATCGGAAGGTGCTGGCCACAACAATCATCAAAACGAAATAATCTCTATTATCGAAGAACTTAAAGAATCTAACATAATTTATTAGAAGAGTGAAAGAGATGTCTTATATTAATAAATTTGGAGAAAGTTTTAATAAATATAACCATAAAAACAAAAATATTGTAATCGAAAAATATATAACACAAAGATATGATGATCTAGCTGATCAAATAAACAATTTAAACATTGAGGTAGAACATGTTTACCTAAAACATGGCAATGTCAAAAAAAAATAATAATAAAAAAAAAATTAAAATAAAATAGACAAAACCAAAAACCAAAAACCAAAAAAGTAGATCGTTATCACATATAAAGTAGATCGTGAGCAGATACAAAGCAGATCGTGATCAGATGTAAAGTAGATCGTGATCAGATACAAAGCAGATCAAAATCAATATCAAGAAATTAACATACTGAAATCATATAAATTGCTGTATATATAGGAGATCGTCTTGATTTTAGCTATTTTTGCGAAGAGGTATAAAAGTAACGAAAAAATTTGTTATAATCTACAGTCAAAACAAAACCTCAGCCAGTGTAAGATGAGAAGAGGATTTGTAAACAACTTAATAAATAAAGTACCTGTTGAATTACATCTACCTGGTTATCAGTTTTGTGGACCTGGTACAAAACTTGAAAAACGTTTAGCAAGAGGAGATAAGGGTATAAATTTATTAGACGCAGCTTGTAGAGAGCACGATATTGCATATTCACAATCAAAAGATATAGACACAAGACATCAAGCAGATCAAATATTAGCTGAAAAAGCCTGGCAACGAGTTAAATCTAAAGATAGTGATATTAAAGAACGTGCTAACGCGTGGTTTGTGACAAACGCTATGAAAGCTAAAGTGAAATTTGGATTAGGTTTGAAGGAGCAGAGACATAAGAAAAGAAAAGGAAAAATTAATAAGTGTAATAAGAAATTATTCACAGCTACTGTGAGAAAAACTTTAAAACAATTGAAAGAACAGAAACCCCTTGATATAAATGATGCTGTTAAAAGAGCTCAAAAGGCTATTCATTCAAATTTTAAAGGGAAAAAGCGAGCAGACATTATAATACCGAGAGTTATACCTGTACCGAAAATTGGAGGATTTCTTCCACTTATTCCCGTACTAACAGCATTGTCAGCGCTTGGTGGTTTGGCAAGTGGAGGATCCGCTATTGTCAAAGCAGTAAATGCTATCAAAAATGGAAAAGAACAATTGGCTGAAGCTAACCGTCATAATAGATATATGGAATCAATTACAATGGGTAAAGGGTTGTACCTCAAACCATATAAAACTGGATATGGTCTCTACTATAGTCCAGCTCCAAAAAACTATTAGATAACCTTCCCAATCGCCCATTAACAGATTTGGATTTGAATAAATATGGAAGACATCTCAAACATTTTAGGTGTGTTTTCATGCGTGATTCTTTACCTGAAAAACCATTCAAACAAGAATGCGGCATTGTTAATTTAGATGATTCAAATGGTATGGGAACACATTGGGTAGCATATTATAAAAACCACAACTATAAGGAATACTTTGATAGCTTTGGAAACTTACAACCACCACTTGAGATTGTCAACTACTTAAAATTTCCTATTGAATATAATTATGAACGAAAACAAAAATTTAATACATTTAATTGTGGGCACTTGTGTTTAAAATTTTTATTCAATAAATATAAATTAAAATGAAATAATTCAGAGTACATTGTCCCGCACTAACACAACCTACTATTAAATTTTTAAAGAAGGGGAACAAAAATGGTAACATCAGCTGTATTGGAAGAGCTATTAATAAAACATATAGATTTATTTATGAAACTTATAAATGAACTAAGAATATATAACATTAGTAAAATAAGTAATCCATTTTTATGTATTAATATGTCATACGTTTGTATTATTGTGAAAATACTTATTCACAATCTTTCAACATTTGTCGATGTCAAACATTCTATACACAATATTTGTTAACACTTAAGTTATTTAATCTGTATAAACGTATTTTTAAATTCGAATCTGTAAAAATCTGAAAAAAGAAATGTGTATATTTAAAAAAAAAAACTAATTTGTTTTAATTAATCCCTGTATTCTGTAATTTTATTTATTTAAACAGTAAAACTAAAAAAATTCTAAATCCTTAAAAACAAGTCTATTTATACTCTGGGGTGTTGTAGATCAATCAGTAAATTCAATTATGTGAAAACAGATATTACTTATACTTATGCGTGAAAAAAAAACCACAGGCACAACTATACATTTCTTTCTCATCAAATTAAAAACAACCGCACAACCAACCTACCCTTTCTTATTAGTTTATATTTCTATTTCTTCTACCTATGATCATGAGCAGTGCGTGTCAAGAATTTACTATTAAAAAAAAACGATCATACACATTACATGTTACGCACACACTCATTCTGTCCGTCCAAACATTCGTACATACGTATATACATTTTCACATTACAGTCTACTTGTACTCTGGGATGTAGATGAGGAAACGTGCACACACTCATTCTGTCCGTCCAACCATTCGTTTGAAAAGCAATACAAATAAAATGAACAAGAATAAGCAGGTATGATCCCAAATTTGTAGGGAAAAATTGAAAATTAAAATGATTTAATTCTTTTCCAGATACGCATTCTCACAAATTTTAAAACACACACACACATACACATCACAAAACATTACCTTTTCATAATACATGTTACAAACCAAAAGACCGACCGCACCCAATTCATTTCACAATTCTACAATGTTTTTACTCTTTTACAGCTATGCATGCACCAAATTTTGTATGGAATAAGTGCCCTCGAAACGCCATAAACATACTACTGTAGTACCTAGAATGACACTAAAAATTTCTAGATTTTTAGATATTGAGGTTGAGAGAGTATGTATTAATCGCATATTAAATAATTTTCCTTTTCCTCTGGGAATATACGGCTACCGTATCGAGATTGATCACGTAAAGTAGACAAGAAGGCATTGTCCCAATGTGTTTTACGTAAGTTCAATAGGAGGAGCTAATGTCGAGTCGAAACACTACCTATTAATAGCTACTATAGTTCGCCTAATTGCGTTGCTAAAGATACAAAATATTGGAAAGAAAAGGTTACATCGTCGTCTAATTGTTCTATCAACATCCTCATGAAGTTGCATCACATTGCCAACATATTGTCTACACCCTGGAAAACTCTATAAAAGTTTTCCCTGGGTTTTTGAGAAACCGTCTCGACAAACTGCAGTAAACTTGCTGCCTTTATGGGGCATTACGTTCTTTAGAATGGCGAGAAACGAGAGAAAAAAATTGAAATACGCAAGTGCGTGCAATTCCCAGTCTTCAAGAACTAAAATACAGTCCATAGATCGAAGCGTCAGACCGAAAGTGTAGGTATTTACGCATTTAAAGATGAAAAAGTAAATCTTGCAAGCGTGCTAGTATACACGATTTAAACAAAATGATATCGAAACAGGAGAGGATTATCATAATGTAACCATAACTGATGCACAGTAGATCTTTTAAATCCTTTCCATCAGTGATTCAGAACTTTGACAGTTTTTTTTTACGCTGAGGAGGAGTAAATGTACCTAACCGCACCATAGGAGAAGTCGTCACTATCCCCCGTGTGTGTGGCCGTCACCCACTAAATCTTCCCCTCCTCTTTTGGTCTCTTTGTGCCCACTTTGGAACTACTGTGGTATTATTCCAAGTGGAGTCCGTCTGGCCATTTGGCCCCTTTATATCCATATCCGCGTCCGGATTGCGCAACAAAATCCGAGAAGGTGTCTAAACATCCATTCTACTTCTCTCATTCAAGTAAATTTTCTTAGATTTCAGTAAGTCTTCCGCGTATCTGACTATACTATTCCAATTCTCCTCACTGTTCAGAATTACATCGCAGAAGTTCTCGACAGTACAGACGCCGACTTTGGCCTCAAGAGTCCTTCTTTCCAATCTCCATCTCTCACAATGAAAGAAAGTGTGTTCCGCATCATCATAGATCCAATTTGGTCGTGTCATCTTCCCCATTTTAAACAGGTATTTACAAAAGTAACCGTGTCCGGATAACAGTTGTGTCAAATAGTAGTTAACCTCACCAAATTTCCTCTCTATCTAGCGGGTAATATCTGTGAAAAGTTTTACAGTCCATCTACCACTCGTCTCAGTTTTCCATTTCTCTTGACAGTGTTGTATGGTTCGCACAACTTTGGCAGTTCATAACAGCCATCTTGTTAAAGCTGCATCTGCCAAATTAGTTGTCATTTATTTAGTCTGTTTTGCCAAATCACCATAGAGGAACGTAGATAACAACATGTGTTCGGTGTATGGAGTCGCCTTAGCCTTCCAGGTAGTTCGTTCGGTGTCGACTTTAAACTGTAGGTCCCGCCACTCATGTATAAAATTAACACAAACAACATAAGTGGTGTGAGAAACTAGGTCGTAAACCTGACTGAAGGGTTGTAATGACCAATTATGTATTATGAGTGTATATGGAAGTGATTAGTTTAAAGGCAGCGAGACAACAAGCAAACTGTTTTTGGAAAATTGCTGCGCTTGCTGTGTTGTGTCTATTGTGTTTATAGCATCATAAAAACTTGTTCAACATCCAAAAAATATTGCGGAACAGATCAACTTTTTCTAATGGAGTCCGAAATGACATTAACAATAGCATGGTATTGTTTTGGTGTTTGTCATATCTAAACAGCATTTTTCACTTCAAAGTCGCTGTTGTCTAGTAGGTAGTGTGTTGGCTTACTATGGTTCTAATCTCAGCTCAGACAGAACGTAATATAAAAAATATTTCTTCGGTGACTTCAACTCAGCAATCTTCTGGCAAAAACTCTGAATAAAATTGCCAATAAAAAGTCGACTTTAAACCGTAGATCGCGCCGTTAATGGATAAAATTAACACATACAATATGTGAGGCGTAGGAATCTAAGTTGTTCTTATCTTTTACATGAAGTGTGGGCTTAAATTTCACTTCACTTCACTTCACTTGTGAAGCTTCATTAAGAAGGTGTTTAATTTTGAATACAAACAACCCTTTAGTCATGATTATAACCTAGCTTCTAACACCACTGATGTTGTGCGGGTTAATTTTATCTGTACAGTTTAAAATCAATTCCGAACGAAAGATTTTTTCTTTGAGAAACTTTTCATGGCAATTTTTTATTTACTCTCAGAGCTTTTGCCAGAAGACTGCTGAGAGGAATTCGTCGAAGAAATAATTTTTCCATATTTTCGTTTTGATGTCTGACCTCGGGCTTGAACCGAGGCGTCACGACTAAAAGGTCAAAACACTACTTACTAGACTACGGCGACGATTGAATATAATGTTTATATTCTTAACGATCATTAATCGTTATCGAAGGCATGTTATCAACGGACTTGGAATATGATTTAAAACAATCGAGCAAGAGGCCTTGCTAACAAAAAGTATTCATTGGCAATTGAAGAAATAAAAATTCTTAAAAATTAGTTTAAGGGCCATTATTACAACTTACCGTTAACTAAAGAGAAAATTTTAACGGGCAGATAAATTGTTTTTCATTATTGTAAGTGGACGGTAAGGTAAAAAAGAGCGTAACTACTGGTAACTTTTAAAGTTAAGTTTATATTTGAACTTGCCATATTATATATTATTTTCAATATGGCAACTTCAAATATAAATAAAATGAGCAAATACAATAAAAACAAGAAGCCCGTCGTTGTCACTGCGTTTAAACAGAACTTGTTTAATTGAGCAGTATTATCGACATTGCTTTGGCATTGCCATATTTTTGAAAAAGTTAACTTTATTTTATCTGTAGGTTGTAATAACGAAAATAATTTAAAGTTAACTTTACAGTTCCCTTTAGCTAAAGCTAACTTTAACTAAACCCAAGTTTAACGGCAAGATGTAATAATGGCCCTAAGTATTCTTTACTTTTTTTTTTTTTTGAGAATATTATTGCCAGTAATTATTTGAATTTAATGATTTTATAACATTGGATATCAACACCTTTGGCTACCTAATCAACTTTACCTTGATAATAATGGCATCGTCGCAGACATATGTATAATGGAATTAAAAAGGATTCTCTATTGATACCAATCACGTATGCATATCAGCCATTAACCTAGTTTCGGAAACTTTGAAATTTCCTGCACACACTCATTCGCATTAAAAATTTAAATGAAAAACAAACACACACACACACACACATTCTTATGGTCGCAGATTAAGATTTATTTTAACCAATTCAGGTCAATTCTTTGAATATTTATGATGTAAATTTCTATACATATTTCTATACATATGTAACATACATACATATGTACCATATAGTGTCTGCTTATTTTGTAAATTGAATTTTCAAACAATAGTTTTATGACAACAAAAACAAAAACAAAAACAAAAAAAAAGAAACTTCGCACCTTTTTTTCGGACTCGCTTGCGGGTGAAAATTCTGTCCTTAATGGATGGCAAAACTGAATAATTCTGTACACATATGCTGTTATTATTACAATAATTTGTTGTTGTTGTTGTCCAGTAAGTAAACCAAATGGAAAGAAAAGAAAATGAAAACAAAAACAAAAACAATTAAAAAATCAATTCACTTTTGGGTAGGTTCTGTACATGAACAGGCCACATACATACACACATAAATTAAAGTTTGAAAATTATTGAAAAATTTTCAAAAGTGAAGAACAGCAACAATATTGACAAGCTTTTGACTTTTAAATTTGAATTTTACATCACTCGAGGACAAAAACGAAAAAAGTTTCATTTTGACTGTTTGTGTTGTCAAGTATTATGGCGGAAAGTAAATGGCAACTAATACGGGATATGATTCTGCAAAATAGCGATGAACTGCGTACAAGTAAAGCTATAGATAAAGCGTTGCTCAGACAATTGCCGCGAGAGATGGTGAAAAGAATTAAGGAAATCTATGAAAATGACAAACAACATACAGTGTTTACACGCGATCTTTATGTGGGCATTTGGTTGGATTCTTTGCAGTGCATGGACGGCCATGGTGTGTACACGTTCCCCGATGAGAGTGTATACACCGGGTATTTTCAGCGTGGTCACTTTCACGGTTATGGCACTGTACACTTGGCTGCACCATATGGCTTCAACTTTAAGGGCACATTTATTAAGGGTGAGCTGGAAGAGATCGATGAAATGTGGTTCGATGACGGCCTGGGTGTGGAAGCCACAATTGATGGCTGGGATGTTGATTTTACCGATTGGAAATATTGTACAAATAATGATCGCCGTTATGCCGATGAGCATCGTGAAGGCATTCAGCCAGTGGGACCATTTTCGTTGCTAACACCTGACCCAAGACCACGTGATCTGCCCCGTAATACATATGATGTAGGCGAGGGCATATACAGTCCAGTAACTAGCATCATATCGCAAAGACCACCTCCATTTCTGAGCCATCATTTTATAACGTGTAAAAAAGATGTGGACTGGATTACTAGAAACTGTCGTGTAGATAGCAGATCTGAATTGATTGTACCGCCTGAAGTTTGTCATAAAATTATACGAAATAACCTGAACAGTGAAATGGAAATTGCCGAACATGTACCCACCTGTAATCATGATCAGGATAAAAATCGTAGACGATATTTCTCTAAATTATGTCCGGAATATGGTATAGCTACAGCCGATTCGGATGTTTCGTTGGGTAGTCAATTAAGCAATGACTCATCATCGTGTCGAAGTTTTACGGAATCCTCAATATCCGTTGATATTGAAGAATTGCTCTTCATGGTCCATCAGTATGATCAATATAAATTCGGTCGTGATTTAACCCAGGAATCAAATGTATCAATACGTCCGAAAAGGGAATAATTTTTTACACATCAATGTATATTTTTTTCGTAATTTTCTTTTTCTTACTTTAGACATTTTGTATATTTTTTAATACAGTAATCCCTCGATTTACGTCGCAGTTGGTTACAAAAAAAGGCGACGTAATCGAATGACGACGCAAATTGAAGTTAGAGGGAACAAAAAATTTGACGATGACGAAATCGAAACAACGTTAATCGAGGCGACGTAAATCGAAGGATTACTGTAGTTTTGTAGACGAACCCCAGCATATCAATCAGCTAAATTTACTTTTAATACACAAAAAAAAAAACAAATGTATAGCATGCGATAAAAAAAATTCCGTAAAACTTTCGGGGTTTTATAAATGCATGTGGAGTTACCACAGAGTTTGGAATAAAATTTTTTTAAATAAAAATATTTAAAAATTTCTTATCAAATGTATGTTAAATGGCCTTTTAAAACTATTAAAAATACTTTGAATTTTAATAATTTTTTTTGTTTAAATTATGTTTGATTTCAAAATAAGTTCTATTCGATACGGTAGTAGTACCAAGAATGACACTAAAAATTTCTAAATTTTTAGGTATTAAGGTTGAGAGAGTATGTATTAATCGCATATTAAATTATTTTCCTTTTCCTCTGAGAATATAAGGCTATCATGTCGAGATTGGTCACGTAAAGTAGACAAGAAGCCAGTGTCCCAATGTGTTTTACGTAAGTTCAATAGGAGGAACTAATGTCGAGCAGAAGCACAACCTAGTAATAGCTACGATATTTAGCCAAATTGCCTTGCTAAAGATACAAAATATTGGAAAGAGAAGGTTACATGGTCGTCTAATAGTTCTATCAACATCCTCATGAAGTGGCACTACATTGGCAACATATTGTCTACACCCTGGAAAATTCTATAAAAGTTTTCCCTGGGTTTTTGAGAAACCGTCTCGACAAACTGCAGTAAACTTGCTGCCTTTATGGGGCATTACGTTCTTTAGAATGGCGAGAAACGAGAGAAAAAAAATTGAAATACGCAAGTGCGTGCAATTCCCAGTCTTCAAGAACTAAAATACAGTCCATAGATCGAAGCGTCAGACGGAAAGTGTAGGTATTTACGCATTTAAAGATGAAAAAGATATCAAAACAGAGGAGGATTATCAGAATGTGATCGTAACTGATACACAGTAGATCTTTTAAATATTTTCCATCAGTGATTCAGAACTTTTACAGTTTTTTTTTTACCGCACCATAGGGGAAGTCGTCACTATCCCCGTGTGTGTGGCCCTCACCCACTAAAGCTCCCCCTCCTCTTTTGGACTCCTTATGCCCACTCTAGAACTACTGTGGTATTATTGCGAAGTGGAGTCCGTCTGACCATTTGCCCCTTTATATCCATATCCGCGTCCGGAGTGCGGAACTAAATCCGAGAAGGTGTCTAAACATCCATTCTAATTCTCTCATTCAAGTCAATCTTCTTTGATTTCAGTAAGGCCTCAGTGTAACTGGCTATGCTGTTCCAATTCTCCTCGCTGTTCAGAATTACATCGCAGAAGTTCTCGACAGTACAGACGCCGACTTTGGCCTCAAGAGTCCTTCTTTCCAATCTCCATCTCTCACAATGAAAGAAAGTGTGTTCCGCATCATCATAGATCCAATTTGGTCCTGCCATCTTCCCCATTTTAAACAGGTATTTACAAAAGTAACCGTGTCCGGATAACAGTTGTGTCAAATAGTAGTTAACCTAATCAAATTTCCTCTCTATCCAGCGGGTAATATCTGGGAAAAGTTTTGCAGTCCATCTACCACTCGTCTCAGTTTTCCATTTCTCTTGACAGTGTTGTATGGTTCGCACAACTTTGACAGTTCATAACAGCCATCTTGTTAAAGGTACATCTGTCAAATTAGTTGTCATTTATTTAGTCTGTTTTGCCAAATCACCATAGAGGAACGTAGATAACAACATGTGTTCGGTGTATGGAGTCGCCTTAGCCTTCTAGGTAGTGTGTTGGCTTATTAGACGTGAGGACGGCCCAAGTTCATACATCGCGAACAAAACAAAATTTGAACAAATATTTCATCGGCGACTGATTTTTGACAAAAAATCGGAGAGTAAATTAAAATAAAAAAATTGCAGTTCAGAGCCAACATTAAACTAAAGGTCCTGCCACTCAGATATAAAAATTAACACACAACATAATCATTTAATACCTAGTAAAGTTTTAGACAAGATGACAATTTATCGGATAAAGTCGCCGTAGTCTAGTAGGTAGTATGTTGGGTGCCGGTAGTGCAAATCTCAGGTCTGAAAATATATATCTTATGGCGACTTTCTGTCTGCAGCCTTCTTCTAAAAACTTATGAGAGCAAATAAATTTGCCATGAAAAGATGATGTAACGGGTCCGCCATTTAACGTTTTTTTTTTCAACTAGTGCTCATTTCGTGAATGGTAACACTTAGCTCATGTCTGATTTGACAGATAATTAGTTTTATCCTTCCGCTGAACGAATACGGTTATATATACGCTTAAACAACGCTGGAAAATATTGCGACATTACTTTGAAAATCATGGTAATGTTGCAGAATGTGTGCGAAAATTGCGTACGGATTTTGGAAGAAGAGAAGCACCGTCAGCTCCGTATGTTCGTTATCTTGTGAAAAAATTGAAAGAAACTGGCATCCTCATCGATAAACCAAAGCGCGAAAAGCCAAAAACAGTGCGTACACCCGACATCATTGACACGAATTGAAACGAATTTTGCATAAAGACCTTGGTATGACGCCATAAAAAGTCCAATTGGTTCAGGAGTTGAAGCCAATTGACCATCCAATGCGTTTCCGCTTCGCTAAGTGGGCCTGCGATCGACTTACAGAAGATGCCGATTTTGGCAAATAAAAAATCATCTTCTCAGATGAAGCTCATTTTGATCTTGGCGGGTATGTAAACACGCAAAATTGTCGCATTTGTGCCACAGAAAACCCGCACGCATACATTGAAAAGCCGACGCACCCAAAACGAGTCACTGCTTGGTGCGAATTTTGGTCCAAAGGCATAATTGGGCCATTTTTCTTCGAAAATGAGCAAGGAGTGGCCGTTACAGTCAATGGCGATCGAACGAATGTTGAACGAATTTTGTTCACGAAAATTAAAGAGGAGGATATTGGCAAAATTGGGTTTCAACAGGACGGCGCTACGTGTCACACAGCCGAAGCTACACTCGATGTTTTGCGCCCTGTTTTTGAAGATCGCATTATCAGCCGCAGAGCTGATGTCGTTTGGCCACCTCGGAGCTCCGATTTGACACCGTTGGACTATTATTTGTCGGGTGCCGTCAAAGATAAATGTTACGCCGACAAGCCAGAGACAATTGACGCTTTAAAGGACAATATTCGTGAAGCCATTGGTGAAATACAGCCGCACACAATCGATAATGTGCTTAAAAATTGGACCGATCGTGTAGGCTACTGCATGGCCAGCCGAGGCAGCCATTTGAATGAAATTATTTTCCATTATTAACCGGAAGGATTGTATTATTTGGCGGACCCTTTAGATCCCGTTACTCATGGCTAAAATTATAATTTAGACACACAACATGAGTGGTTAAAAAGCTGGGTTGTGATCCTGACTAAAGGGCCAAAAGTCGATATATGTAAGTTACTGTATTAGAATTACTTGTTTTTCTAAAACTTGGCATGTGCTTCCATAGTTGTTCTTCTATGAACTTTAATTTGATTTCAATAACCATTATGACTTAAACTTTTGCCATTTAAATTCAGTACTAAGTTTAATAATTACAATACATACGAGTATGTAATATTCTTATGACATACTTTACAGATTACAATCTACAAACATATTTATTAACAATATATTTACGCAGCACGTAAAAGCATCACTTGGGAAAATATTTATAAAAATTGTATCTTATTTATCTCATGAGCATATGAAAGTTATAACAACTTTCCATAGGAAAGAATGGGTACAGTATTAAACAGAAGTAATGGAACAAAATAAATGCAAGAAAATGTCCACATTATATTTAGGCCAATACATATAAAGGGTGTTTTTATAGAGGTATAGAACTTTAAGTTGCAATAAAACAACGATGGATTATTCGATTGACATGAATTTTATTTATCCGAAAGATAATCTTGTGGCATTACATCTTACATATGGTTTCTGGCATATGACCGCCACGGCTGGCGCGGATGTAGTCCAATCTGGACGTCCAATTTTCGATGACTTTTTCCAACATTTGTGGCCGTATATCGGCAATAATACGGCGAATGTTGTCTTCCAAATGGTCAAGCGTTTGTGGCTTTACCACATAGACCAATGACTTTACATAGCCCCACAGAAAGTAGTCAAGCGATGTTAAATCACAAGATCTTGGAGGCCAATTCACAGGTCCAAAACGTGAAATTAGGCGGTAACCAAACGTGTCTTTCAATAAATCTATTGTGGCACGATCTGTGTGACATGTTGCGCCGTCTTGTTGAAACCACATCTCCTGGACATCATGGCTATTCAATTCAGGAATGAAAAAGTTAGTAATCATGGCTCTATACCGATCACCATTGACTGTAACGTTCTGGCCACCATCGTTTTTGAAAAAGTACGGACCAATGATCCCACCAGCCCATAAAGCGCACCAAACAGTCAGTTTTTCTGGATGTAACGGTGTTTCCACATACACTTGAGGATTACCTTCACTCAAAATGCGCCAGTTTTGTTTGTTGACGTAGCCATTCAACCAGAAGCGCGCTTCATCGCTAAACAAAATTCGCTTATGAAAATCGGGAACAACGGTAATCTCGTTTTGGGCCCATTCGACGAATCTACGCCTTACTTGATGAGTACGAGCACGAGTTGGATTTTGTAAGCACGCAAACCAAGATCCTTCCGCAAAATCTTCCATAAAGTGGATGGACACAGATCCAATTCCTGTGCTCGATGGCGGATGGACTCATTCGGGTCTTCCTCAATGCTACGCAATAGCTTCTTCTGTACGCACCGTACAGCATCTCTGGGGATGCGAGTTATCAATAAGAGTAAACGTGGTGCGAAAACGTTCCATGGTTAATCGAATTAACTGCTCTGATGGACGATTTTGTCGACGATAAAATGGACGTAGTGCGCGATACGTTTTCCGCACAGAACCATTATTTTCGAAATAAAATTGCACTATTTGCAAGCGTTGTTCAGGTGTGAGTCTATTCATGATGAATTGCCAAACCAAACTGAGAATAAATCACTTGACAGCTGTTAAATCGGTCGCCATCTTGAAAAGTAATGCCAACTTAAAGTTCTATACCTCTATAAAAAACACCCTTTACATTTTTAAAAAATATATGAAATATGTAAGGCGTACGAATACTTATGATCCTAACTGCATAAAGTGGTTTCAAAAAAAGAAGGCCCTAATTTCATATATCCTTAATATTAAGCAAAGAGTTAAAACAAATTGAACAAAAACTAACACAAAGTACTGTTTAGAGAACAAAAACAGGTTCTAGAAGTTGCCAAACCTAAATGTTATTTTAATTGAAAATAAATGCGCTATTAAGATAGTTTCTTGAAAGAACATGTCATTTAGAGTATTGCCTATCGGAAGCTACGATATTTTTCCGTCTTTTTGGCAATTTGTGGATTCCATTCCAAGAAAAACCGCTCGCTTTTTTTTTTGAGCCCAAGAATAAATCGCAACAATTTTTGATATCCATCTCTGAAGCGTTGTCCCATTTTGAATTGATCGAACTAAATGGTAGTCAGATGAGTCAATATCTATAATTTACGGTAAAAGTCCCTAACCAATGTTTTCCAAAAGCGACGCAATATGTGTCCGAACGTTGTCATGATTGAAATTTAAGACTTCGAGCCTGGTTACATATTCAGGGCATTTTTCAAGCCAATGCTTGCTTCAAACGAATTAATTGTTGTGTGTATAGGTCTCCTGTAATATTCCATCCCTTCTTCTCATTATGAATCCATTTTTCGTCGCCTTTACTTTTTAAAGCAACTAAACATCATATCAGAAATGCAAAATTGTCTTTCGTCCTCTCTCGGTTTCAGTCTAGTTTTTGGCTGTTTGAGTCACGCCTATTATATTATGCAAGCTCTTCTTGCATTTGACACAAATCTTGATAGACTAACTTGTCCAATTTACGGATTAAAAATTTATTGGACTATCCTGTACGCCTAACAGTCAAATATGGAGGTGAACCACAAACGCAATACGAAACCTATACATATGTACATAATTGGTCACTACAACCTTTCAGTCAAGTACCGTACGACCTAGCTTCTCACAATACTTATGTTGTGTACGTTAATTTTATACATGCGTGGCGGGAAGTCGCCGTAGTCTAGTAGGTAGTGTGTTATCTTATTAGACGTAAAGCCAGGGTACGAGCCCCAGGCCAGATGTCTAAACAAAATACAGAAAGTATTTCTGCGGCGACTTCCTCTCAGCAGATTTCTGGCAAAAACTCTGAGAGTATATAAACCTACCAAGAAAAAGTTTCTCAAAAAAAAGTCGACTTTAAAGTGTAAGTCCCACCAGTCTTGTATAAAATTAACACACACAACATAAGTGGTGTGAGAAACTAGGTCGTAATCCTGACTGAAGGATTGTAGTGACCAATTATGTATTTATGTGTATGTGGCGGGACCGACAGTTTAAAGTCGACTCCGAACGCCAGATTTTTGAGAAACTTTTTCAGAGCATGACTATTTACTGTCAGAGGTTTTGTCAGAAATATGCTGAAAGGTAGTCATCGGACAAATATTTTTTCTTATTTACCTGATCTGGGGTTTGAACCGTGACCTCACGCCAAACAAGCCAACACACTACCTACTACATTAGCAACTATTGAAATTAGCAAGTGGAAGCCCATTTTCTAGGTCGTCCAAATATCTCAAAAAATTATTTGATTTCTTCAATTCAAGGCCCACTGATAGGCTAGCATGCAAATTTAATTTGCCAACTTATACATACGTACATACATATGTATATAGGTATACATATTGCCATTTGAAAAGGTATATGATATTAAATAGAAAATATTTTATATGAGAATGAGAACCGAGGTGTGCCTGTAACTTTTTAACAGAACATACGTACTTACATATATACATATTTATATATGTATGTACTCGTATACGTATAAGCGTTACATATTGTATGTATTTATGCTTTGTAATTCAAGTACAGATAATAAGGAAATGATATGCAAAATTTCAAGTATCATTATGTCATGAAGAAACGTCTTCCCTTGCCAACAAAAAAAGAGAAAAGTGGTAGAAGAAATTTTTAAGCATTCATAGTGGGATTTATATTTATGATAATCATATGATTTCTTCTGCTTTCAGATTTCTCTGGGTTTTTTTTTGGCATAAGAAATAATTTCTACATGATAATCATATTTTATTATGGTATTCTAAAGGCAAACATATGAATTTTCTTTTCTTTTTTTGTGCTTAAGAACCTTTTACATATATGGTAAGGATATTATAATAAAATTCTTTATCATTTTGTGGTTTCCTTTTGATTGTGTGTCATCATAGATTGTCTATCATCATTGCGTTCTCAAAAGGTAAATACAAAAAATGTCAGTCAGAAAAATATTTGCGATTCGAAGAAGGGCTTATGTTTTGTGTTGTATTTTTATAACTCAAAAGCATTGAGAAAAGAAATGTATTCAACGATGTATGAACTTAAATACATACATATTTAGATACATATTTCTAAGACATGAAATTAGATTTGCTGTGAAATTTAGTAAATTTTAAAATAGATATGTATGTATGTATATGGGCGTTCGATTAGGTTACCAAATTGCCTAAAAATGAAACACTTTTTTCTTACATGTACTTACATACAGTGGCGGCCTTATAATTAGAAATGATGTTTCTGGAACAGAGTTCTCTGGAGTGACGAATCTAAGTTTAATTTGTCCCAATCTGATGGAAAAACGTATGCAAGACGTGCTCTAAACAAAGCCTTTTATCCCAGGTACACAGTGAAAACTGTAAAACAAATTAACAAACATACATACATGTTTCTAAGTCGTTTCTAATTATAAGACCACCACAGTACGTATGAAATTGGCTTTATTATTGGTAAGCTGCCGTAGTCTAGTAGGTAATGTGTTGGCTCATTAGGCGTAAGGCCCTGGTTCAAACCCCAGGTCAGGCATCTCCAACAAAATGAAATATGAAAAAAATATTTCTATGGTGTCTTCCACTCAACAAATTTCTGGCAATAAGTCCGACAGTAAATTAAAAGTCGCCGTAGTCTACCAGGTAGTACCAGGGTTCGAGCCCCAGGCCAAACACCAAAACGAAAATATGAAAAAATATTTCTTCGGCAACTTCCTCTCAGCAGATTTCTGGCAAAAACTCTGAGAGTAAATAAAATTGTCATGAAAAGTTTTTCAAAAATCTGTCGTTCGGTGTCGACTTTAAACTGTAGGTCCCACCACTCATATATAAAATTAACACACACAACATAAGTAGTGTGAGAAGCTAGATGGTAACCCAGACTGAAGGGATGTAATGACCAATTATGTGAGTATGTATGTATGAAATGGGATGAAGCCAAAGTGAAAAACTTCTGGCTTTTTCCGCGCGAAAACTAATCGAATTATGTTTTACTGAGCTCTACGGAATTTACATTGAGATCATTAAGATTATTCCGCAGAAATCGAAACAAATGATAACACAGCCTTGCATGGGTCTTGCAAATAAGATGGCTCCAGGTGTTTCCGAAGGCATTTTGCGCACTGAACACGAATCTTGGTTCAAAAACGGTCAAGTAAAGCTGATTAATTTTTATAAACCACGACCGCCATATTGGATCCGCCATTTTGAATTTTTTTTTAAATCTGAATGAAGATCTGCAATCAGCGACCCCAAAAACACCTGAATAATAATTTTCAAGTAAATCTGATTAATTTCTAAGGACCTCCATAATGTGTTTCTTGTTCTCTTGCACCCCTTGACATAAACCCACCCCCTACTTTAAGGGTGCATGCAAACAATTTGACTTTGGGCCCATTTTAAAGAGCAAAGATCAATTGTCAATTTCTGACAATAGCGGTGGTTCTAGCACGTCAGTGTTTAGCTCTACAATTTTTCAAAAATGGCCAAAAACACTTGGAGCCATCTTATTTGCACAAAAAAAGTCCAAATCTTCAGGGCTGTGTAAAGATTCGTGATCCGGAAAGCCTCTCAGCCAAGCTCTCTCAGTCTCTGTCGAGTCAGCAAACATATGTACTCGTATGTGTTATCTGACGTTGTTTTATTGAAATACAACATCTTTCTAGCTAAACAATTCCATCCACTTTAATTGAATCGCTTACTTTTTAATTTCGTTAATTGCTGACAGCAAAAATCCGAATCAATTACTTGACACCCGGCGTTTGTTACCTTTCTGGATGCCATTGCCGACATTACCAATTTAGTTAAATCTTCATCTTGCTTCGTTCATAGTATTTTTCCCACATTATTGCCATACATGTCTCACTTTTAATAGCCCATAATCAATCCGCTTCAGAAACAATGACATTTCATTCCGTTTTAACAGCGAAGCACAAAAGGTCCCTCAATTTTTTTCCAAAACACTGGGCCTCATTGTGGATCCAGCTTTCCTTATATGATTGATATTTTTTTTAATTATGAATGCTTAGTTCCCTAGCAATGGCCAAAGTATTTATAAACCAGTCAGTCTCTATTTTTCCATGATATTATGGAACTTTATGTCATTGATCGATCAGATGGAAAGGCATTTTCAAAAACAGAAGAATGGTGGAAATAGAAATTCAAATTGTTTTCTTGCCAACATACCACTACCATCACAGAACCGAACATAATTCTTGAATTTCTGTTATATTCTTGAGAAGACTTATTCATCCTTTCATTGTGTGAATATGCAAAAATCTCTTGGATTTGTATTGACATCAACATCAGCATATGGCATAGGCAATTGAAAGCAATCGTTTGGAAAATGTTGCACCCGAAAGAAAGAGTTGCGGAGCCTTTTCGCGTCATTTTGAATAGCAACCAAACTCCTTTGAGCTACCATACATACATACATACATAATTGGTCATTACAACCCTTCAGTTAGGATTACGCCCTAGTTTCTCACACCACTTATGTTGTGTGTGTTAATTTTATACATCAGAGGCGGGACCTACAGTTTAAAGTCGACTCCGAACGACAGATTTTTGAGAAACTTTTCATGGAAATTTTATTTACTCTCACAGTTTTTGCCAGAAATCTGCTGAGAGGCAGTCGCCGAAGAAATAATTCTTGTATTTTGTTTTGCTGTCTGGCCTGGGGCTCGAACCCTGGCTTTACGTCTAATAAGCCAAAACACTACCTACTAGACCACGGCGAAGCCTTTGAGCTATCAATTGCCAAAAATGGTACAAAATGGTGCGGATGGTAGGTGTAAGTTTAGGTTCTTAGTTTTCGTTTGCTACCAAATTGGTAAAAATTGATGCTAAAGAGACGAAGTTATAAGAGTTTACATTTAAATTGTTTAAATATCTTAAAGGGGGCGTGGCACTACTTTAAATATTTACAGTGAGAATGAAAATAAACGTTTGTAGCTTTCATTTGATACCAATTTTATAAAAATTGGTGCCTGCGTTGTTAAGTTATAAGAAGTTAAAGAAAATAGTTTACCAACCACCCCCTTGCTACACAATTCTGCTAGCCTGGTAGAATACACCAAATTTTTGAGATGAAATTTTCGCCAAAATTTTTTGTGTTGGATGTGTGTGTGTGAGCAACAGTTGATGATGTTTTTAGTTAGGGAAAGAAAGTATTTTCTTTAATTTCTTCTAACTTCGTAACGAGGGCACCAATTTTTATAAATTTGGTATCAAATAAAAGGTAGAAACATGTTCTTTCATTCTAGGACGTAAATATTATTATACTTGCCACGCCCACTTGTAGATATATAAGAAAATTAAATTTAAATGCTTAAAACTTTGCTTATACAGCATCAATTGTTATAAATTTGATAGCAAATAATCAATATTTTAAAATTTCACATGCAATGAAAGCTTTTCTCTTTTGCAACAAATTTGTTGTCCCCAACTGGCAAATCCTTAGTAGTCTAATATATAGTGTGTTGGCTCATTAAACAAGAGTCCGTGGTTTAAACCTCGGCTCAGACATGGCGAACAAAGCGAAAAAGGAAAAATATTTCTTTCGGTGACTTAACCTCAGCAATTTTCTAACAAAAGTTGTCAAGAATCTGTCGTTCCCCACTCATACATGAAATTAACACATACAACATGAGTGGTGTGAGAAACTATGTTGTAATTCTGACTAAAGAGTTGTAATATCTTCTTGTAAAAAATAATGAGAGAAAACAAAATTGCAATAAAAAGGTTTTCAAATCAGTCGTTCGTTTATCAAAATCTGTAATTTCGACGCTCATGGATAATATTAACACACTCAACATGAATGTTGTAGCCAGCTAGGTTGTAAACCTGACTAAATGGTTGTATTTATTTATTTATTTATTAATTACAATACAATTACAAATTATATTCTAATAATATACGAGTGGAGTAACTTGACTATATGCTCGGTGTAGTGTCACAGACGAGAGTCTCTGGTGGGAATCGACCCCACGACCCTCACGCTTATAGTCTAGCACACTACCCACTAGACTACCAGGGCACCATAAATAATTGTAAGGACCATTTAAGTAAGTAATTGGTATTCATAATCCACCCATTAATGCTTTAAAGTCAAAGATGTGACATCTTAAGCTGGTGTTGATTGTGAGCCAACAGGTTAGTGTTTGCCTGAAGTGTTCTATGGACCGTATCTGAGCACCACTATATACATTTAAATTCTTATGGAAATTTTTCCCTTTTTCACGATCTTAAGCTTCAATTGTTCCATGTGTGCTATTGTGTATTCAACATGCGGGAACCTAGGCATACAATTTATTTCTTGTAAGAAGTATTTAAAAAATATTAGGCCACACATTATTTTATTTACATTGCCATAGTCAGACTTAACAAATTACAATTTGAACCCAGGAGTATGTTTATAAATGTTCGACTATTTTAAGGTCAAGTTGACAATAAAATTTAATGAATAAAAATGATTTCTAACCAACAAAAAAAATGTTCAAATAAATTTTGATTAATGAACAAAAGTGTACAAAAAAACAAACAAATTAAAAATAAAAGAAATAAATAAACAAATAAAGGAATGAATGAACGCATAATTAAAATAAAAAAAAAACAGTTTTCGTAGAATAACATGAATTGAAATGAAATATTGCCAACACGTTTTTCCACAGGACAAATAGCAATAAATGAGACGAAACTCAAGTCTATTTGAGTGCACGCCCTCTCATCCTTTCACGCTGATTTTTTTTTTAACAGAAAACGACAAACAGCATTTCGATTTCAAACCATTTTGAAACATGTTGGTCTCCTCATCAATGGAAGGAGTGTCTTGTATATCCATCCATATGTACATATGTCTGTATGAGTGTTTCTGAATAAAGAAAAATACAAAGAAAATTTCTGATAAGCATGTATGAATCACAGTGAAGTAGAAAATTAAAGTTTCTTCTTCTTCCATAATTTATTTGTTTCTCATGGATTGCAAGAGAATTTTCTGAAACCAAATTCGAAAATTTTATGTATTTACCCGGTCAATCGGATGGAAATGCGCTTCATCGAAGAGGTTGACTTATATAATTCGAAAAATTGGCTCGGCCTTATTGCCCATTGAACGAATTCACCGTAAATTCGATGGTCTACGGGCATGAAGGCGGAGATTTTTGTCAAAATTCAAGCCGTGGGTAGGTAGGTAGAGGTGGCTGCTTATCTAAGAAAAATTTTTGGAAGGACTCACTTAGGAAGCATTGGGCCCAATGTGCTACCACAGTCATCCGTTATCCCCTAGTCATGAAACCACTCGGAGCTCCTGATGAAGCGATTCAGGCTGCCAATGTCAATCCTTAACAGTTCCTCCAGATCATCCATGTAGTAAGTACCC
Source organism: Sarcophaga carnaria (assembly GCA_958299815.1). Lineage (NCBI taxonomy): Eukaryota > Metazoa > Arthropoda > Insecta > Diptera > Sarcophagidae > Sarcophaga > Sarcophaga carnaria. The sequence continues at coordinate 49,209,557 of OY283151.1, forward strand.
AAGTACTTCATTCTCCTTTGGAAAAGAGCCGGGCATGTACCCAGCAGGTGAGGGACAGTCTTCTTTTCTTCCTCATCTCTGCAGCTTCTGCAGAAGACGTTAGCAAGGTGTCCAAGACCAATGCGACTCGCATGCGTACCCTAAATGCAATGCCCCGTAATGACAGCGACAACTACACTGAACGCGCCTCTTTGGAGTTTAAGTAGACTCATTGTGCGCCCCTCATTCAGCCTTGGCCAGATTTTACGAGCCGTTCTACACGTATCCGAGGCCGCCCACCTGCTGTTAACGTAGTCGACGATCGCATTATCAATTATGAGCTTGCAGATCCTCATTATCAAGCCGTAGTGATTCAAAAAATTTGAAGTTTTCGAGTTTTCGGCGACACTCTCGTTTAAAGGAGACATTTTTCAACAAAACGACCAAAACGTGAACACACAGAAGTCTTACAAAAAGTCCAGGATTATAACCTAGCTTCTCACTCTACCATTGTTGTGTGTGTTAATTTTCTCCATGAGTAGCGAAACCTACAGTTTAAACTTGACTCCCAACGGAATATTTTTTGAGAAACTTCTCATGGCAATTTTTATTTTTTCTCCGAGTTTTTGCCAGAAGACTGCAGAGAGTAAGTCGCTGAAGAAATTTTCCTTACATTTCGGTTTGTTCGAGATGTCTGAGCTGGGGTTTAAACTCTCGTTTAATGAGCCAACACACTATCACACTAGACTACAAAGAATTTGTAAAAATTTCATCTCAAAAACTTTGGTGTGTTCTACCAGGCGAACAGAATTGTGTAGCAAGGGGTTGTTTGGTAAAGTATTTTTTTTTCACTTCTTATAACTTAACAACGCAGGCACCAATTTTTATAAAATTGGTATCAAATGAAAGCTACAAACGTTTCATTTGCACTGTAAATATTAAAATTTTTGCCACGTCTACTTTAAGATATTTAAGCTGCAGAGAGGAAGTCTCTGAAGAAATTTTCTTTACATTGTGTTTTGTTCGAGATGTTTGAGCTGGGCTTTAAACTACAGGCTTGCGTCTTCTGTGCCAACACACTGCCTACTAAGCTACGCCGGCCACAGGCTCGTGTCTTATAAGGCAAACCAAACCGACTACGCTTCGGTTATCTAACCTGGGAGTTTGAACCACAGGCTTGCGCCTTATTAGTCCACACACTACCTACTATGCTACGTGGGTTTTGAACCACTGGCTGGCGCCTTATAAGCCAACACATTACCTACTAAACTACGGTGGCTGTAACGCCACTCTTACTGAGCAATAATGAGAACCGAACTGTTGCCCTTGCTTTTCGAATGATAGATTCAGGCGGCTAGACCAAAAAAATGATAAAACGGTTCTCTTCTGCTCTCCACTGCGTATGTATCGATAAATTATGCTTAGCGTATGTATAAGTCTGTGTATCTTTATTATTGTGAAAAAAAGAAAAACTTTGCATGTCTGATTTTCATTTTCCCAAAAGTTTAAAGACATTGTCTAACACTCACACACACACACACACACAGGACACTGGCATTCTAATACTTTCACCTGTTCACAGCTGTCTTAAAAGAGAAACGCGTTCTTTAACCCATAAATGTCAAGTGAAAGTATAACATGGACTTTAAGGTGGACACGACTACTACTACTCGAAATGAAATTTTCGAACTTCAGTTTTTAATAGAAATTTTCGAATTGCTTATAACAACAACAACAACAATAATAAATAAAAGCGCAAAGATTTGCTTTTGCTTTCATTTTCATTACAGAAGGAAGAAGAACGGAGGAGGAGAAAGGAAAAAGGAACAACAACTTTAATCAACGTGTTTAAAAGTCTTTGCTTTTCTCATAAAAGAAGTACACATGCAAAGTAAATGAATGGATAGCTAGTGCTCGATATGCCATGTGTATGGTATGGGGGTTAGAATTCCAATACACTTGTATACCAAATACATATGTATGTATATGTACCATATGATAGGTATGATTGTATATCGCCATTTTATAGCAAAATTTCATTTTAATTGTGTTTGATTGTGTGCAGGTTGCTTCATTTGGGCTTGTTTTTAATAATATTTTATTCTCTTGTATTTCTTGTATCTCTCTTCAGTTATTGTCCTGGTTTTCTTGGTGTGGTCTATGACACACACACACACCTACAGATAACATCATAACGTTTATGTATTTTGCACGTACACATACTATATTAGAATATGGCTGTTTGGCCACGTTTATATACTCATTCATTATTAGAAATACTGGATAAGAAAAGACATGAAAACGAAAACAAATTAGAATAAATTCAAAAACGAATTGTGAAAAGACAAAAACAACAAAAAATTATACAAGAAAATATATGGGAAAAAACCTTTATTCTAATTCGAATATTGTCGTCCTCTGGCTAATACTAACCCTTAGACAAAGAATTTCAGTCTTCGTAATCAGCTCTAGCGAAGAGCATCTTAAAGAAAATTTCCTAAAATCAAACAAAAACGGAAACGGTTTAAAAGAGACTTCAAAAAATTATTTTTTTATACCAGCTAATTAGGACTCTACTAATACAAGTATTTTTTTTTTAAGTGAACACATACAAAAATACATACAAAATATAAAAATTTATATTAAATTTAATTCAATTCAATTCAATTTGTATTACAAAAGAAGTGAAAAAAATGAATTCAAAGTAATTAAAATTCAGAATCCAAAATTATATGTGATTTACACAATGAAGTATTGTTGTGGGAATAAATAAATAAAAAAAAAAGATTTTTAATTAAAAACAAATTAATGAACAACGAAAGAAATTAAAAAAATCGTGTTTAAATTATAAAAAGGCAAGTTTTTGCACAAATAAATTTTTCTTCATAATCTTGTTCTTAAAAGCCTTTCGTAAAGCTAAATCCAAATCATATTAATTTTTCCTTTGTCAAGGTCTTAAAAGGTCATTGGCTCTTCGGATGGAGTGAAAGCATATGATTACACGTGTTAAAATATTGAAAGCATTATTCATTACAATGGTATTAGATACTAACTGCTCGCAAAAAAGGTCATCAAAGGTTATTAAACTACATGACTTTTATCCCATTACCTTAGGTTAGGTTAGAGGACGTGTACTTGTCAATTAAGCCAAGTACCGAACCCGGAGGTCGAATTGACCCATTGTACAACGACCTAGTTTCTCACACCACTTCTGTTGTGTGTGTTAATTTTATACATGAGTGGTGGGACCTACAGTTTAAAACGACAGATTTTTTTGAGAAACTTTTTCATGGCAATTTTATTTACTCTCAGAGTTTTTGCCCGAAATCTGCTGAGAGGAAGTCGCCGAAGAAATACTTTTTGTATTTTGTCTTGATGTCTGGCCTGGGTCTCGAACCCTGGCTATACGTCTAATAAACCAACACACTACCTACTAGACTACGGCGACTTCATATTTACATTACCTTGGAAAATATGTAAATTATTTTCAATTCATGTTGTTTTGATTTTACCCGCTAATCCGGGTTCAACTCAAAAGTATCCCTTAAAGGATTTAAGAAACTATGATCCAATTCCACAATTGAAAATGAAATTTGTTGATTTACCAAAAGTAATACATACACACATCCATATTTAATCATTACAAGACGTCAGTCAGGATGAGAACCTAGCTTCCCACACCACTTATGTTATATGTGTTAATTTTATCTATAAGGGGACAGGGCCTACAGTTTAAAGTCGACTTCCAAAAAACTTCCTTTTCATGGAAATTTTATTTTCTCTCCGAGTTTTTGCCAGAAATTTGCTGAAAGGAAGTCGTCAAAGAAATATTTTTTGTAAATCGTTATGTTGGAGAGGTCTGACCTGGGCTAACAAGTCGACGCACTAACTACTAGACTACGAAGATTTACCCGTTTTTTACAACAGGCTCATTTATGGAATTTTATTACTTCTTGGCAAAAAAAAAATTTGTATGGCAACCATCTTCAATTATGGATCAATTTCGATCCATGCGGATCTGCTAATAGAGCTAAAGTGTTAAACAGATTCATTTTTATTACGCTTGCGAAATATAGCCTGTTGGGGCACACGCTTCTCCTCCCACGTACTTTAATAGTTGATTATGGTCATCTTGTTGAAGGTACATCTGATTTGCCACATCACTACAAAAAACTATAGACAACGCCGTGTATTCACTCAATGGGCTCTAAAGCAGTTTTTCATCGAATTATCATTTTCAATATTGAGGCCTATTGTTTGGTGTGGATTTTGGACTGGTGACGTTATCGGCCATATTTTTTCAGAGTCACGTTGGTGAAACCATTACTGCCAACAGCTTGAATTATATAATATGGACACCAGCAATATGTGGTGCCAGCAGGATAGCGGTACGTGCTCATGCGGCATTAGAAATTCTTCTTGAGCAATTGGAGGCCATGAGCGTGTCACTTGGAAGTATGCGAACTGGCCCGCGAGATTGATCCGTTATAATTTTTCTTATATTCTTAAGGGCAGGTGTATGCGTAGTATAGTAGGTAGTGTGTTGACTTAAAAGACGTAAAGCCCGGGTTCGAATCCCAGGTCAGACATCACATCGAAATATGAAAAAAAATATTTCTTCGGCGGCTTCCTCTCAACAGATTTCTGGCAAAAACTCTGAGAGTAAATAAACCTGCCATGAAAAAGTTTCTCAAAAATCTGTCGTTCGGAGTCGACGTTAAACTGTAGGTCCCACCACTCACATATAAAATTAACGCACACAACATACGTGGTGTGAGTAGCTAGGCCGTAATCCTGACTGAAGGGTTGTTATGACCAATTATATATGTATGTATGTATGCAAATAAGGCACAAACAAGAGCAGTTCTTATTTAAACTGAGGACGCCAGTTATAGTCTTAAGAGGTTTGAATACCTCCACCACATTAAATGTATCAAGGCCATTAGTTTGGAATCGCAGTTAGTTTAAGTTAGCTTACACGGCTTGCTATGACCTAATGTAGTCCCCTGAAAACTCCACCTTTGTAATCCGGATCTAGGTTCATTCCATTTAGTGTTCCTAAGACAGCCCGTTTGTGAAATTCTCCCGTGCTCTACTGATTTTACTTCGGCTGCCTTCCAAAATGTATCAATACAAAGTTTGTATGCAGTTCTACTACTGTATAGAAACTATATAGATATGCAAAGTAACCAGACAATGCATCAACTATAAATCCGATGCCTGATTACTTTTTGACTGCGTTAAAAATTCACATTGACGACGTTTTGAAATAGAACACATTGTATATATTTTCTACAGCGGCATTATGAAACATGATACTTTGTTCAAACACAAAGCAACTAACATTTTGGAAGGCAGCCATTAAATCTCTTACATAGCCATAGAATGGATAGCTCATACGCAACAAAGGAGCAAGCCAGAGCTAGCCAAAGCATCACAATATACTAAAAGTAACGCAAAAACTAAACAGTTATATGCAAAGCATGCAGTTTCAACTGGTACCCTACAAATACATATACAACACTTCAGTCAGAATTACGACCTAGTTTCTCACATCACTTATGTTGTGTGTGTTAATTTTATACATGAGTGATGGGACCTACAGTTAAAAGTCGACTCCGAACGACAGATTTTTGAGAAACTTTTCATAGCAATTTTATTTACTCTCAGATTTTTTGCCGAGAGGAAGACGCCGAAGAAATATTTTTTCATATTTCGTTTTGATGTCTGGCCTGGGGCTCGAACCCTGGCTTTACGTCTAATAAGCCAAGACACTACCTACTAGACTTCGGCGACGAAGCCGTAAAAAGAATTTTACTTAAACTATTGTAATTAAAAAATACAAGTTGTTGTAATCACGTTGTGCGGTGTTTAATCCTGAACCTTTGTTTATTAATCACCGGGATAACACAAAGCATATCCTTCAACTCCCTAATACTTCTATCCTTTGGATTGGTTCGATGTCATTTATCAAGTTTGTTTAGATAATCAGATCATTGGCCTACAGTAATAGGGCCTGTGATGAAAGATTTGTAATCTATAGTTGGATTAATGTAACGCTCTCTGTTGGAAGTCGCCGTAGTCTAGTAGGTAGTGTGTTAGCTTATTAGACGCAAATCTAGGGCAAGAGAAAATACAAAAAGTATTTCTTCGGCGACTTCCTCTCAGCAGATTTCTGGCAAAAACTCTGAGAGTAAATAAAAATTGCCATGAAAAAGTTTCTCAAAAATCTGTCGTTCGGAGTCGACTTTAAACTGGGACCTACAGACCTACAGCCACTCATTTATAAAATTAACACACACAACATAAGTGGTGTGAGAAACTAGGTCGTAATCCTGACTGAAGGGGTGTAATGACCAATTATTTACGTATGTATTGTTTTACAATTAATTTATTATAAAATATTTAATAAAAAAATAAAATAATTGTATGTGTATACAATTAATGCCGTTTAAAGTGTTTCAACTTGAATACAATTTAATCTTCTTTTGTAGGAAAATATTTATTTTTGTTTCAAATAATTTAAGCTGATTACAGTTTGAAAATATTCAAATTAAATTTAATCATTTAACAGCCCTTTTAAATTTCTCTACTTCTTCTTCTTTTACATGCTTAATTAATAATAATTTTACTGTGCTAGATAGGCATTAAACCAATTACAAGATTTACAGATAATTTTGTAAATAATTTATACGAAATGAAAATTGTTTGTCAATCTTGCTGCAGTGACAGTGACAGTGACAGTGATAATTTAGTTTCTTTGGAATTTATTATGAAAATTGCCACAAAATGTAATTATCGACTCAATTCCCAGGATACCTAAAATTTGTTGCAATTAAGTTTTATCGCAACTCTCAAATGACAAACACTTTACGGTGGCAGTTAACGGATGAAGAATGAATGAAAAATTTATTGAAATTTTTAATGAAATTTTATACGTGAACAACAACAAAATATAGTAAAGAAAACCAAACAATAAAAAAATTTTTTTAATTTTTTTCCTTTTCTCTTTTCATTGTTCTATTTACGTACGGACAACAAAAGAATACAAAAGAATCGACACCCAGTGGGACAACATCACCGCCGCATCAATTATCGGTTACTTGGGCAACACCACCCTGTGGCACAAATGAGAAGGAATTAAAATTTAAAACAACACCAGCAACCCCAGGTGGAATTGACTTCAATGAAAATCCATTGAAGAGAAGGTAAAAAAAAGTGGAATAAAAAAAATTAAAAAGAAAAACCACAACAACACTCAATGATATTGTGTGAAATGGTCAATGTGGTAAATTAAAAACAAAAAGGGAATCATTAAACAGGCTATCAATTTTGTACCAGGCATTTTTATACAAAATTAAATTAATTTTTTATAAAATTATTATTTAATGATATCCAAATATCGTGGGATAGAAGCAATGGTATTCGACCCCGGAGTGAAATATTCAGAGCTTATGAGTATTCACACGAGTTACTTCCAAGCGGAAGTTTACGCTTTTGAAAGATGTGCTCAGTAAACTTGAACAGAATGTACAAAGAACGAAGCACAGCAAGATTATCTCACAGTTAGGCCACCATTAGTGAATTCTGCTGCAATGAGGTTGAATTGACAAGCTAAATTAGTAAAGCATGTAGGAATCTATGGCAATAAGCAGGCAGACAGGATTGCGAGGATGGCGAGGATGGCACATTGTTAAGGAGTTCAGAACCTTTCTAACGAGTAGTAAGGGGGGTTTAGTAAAGCATACTCATAGAAGGTAAAGATGAGGACAACTGTTCTTAAGTCAATCGAGTTTTAGACGATCTAAGCTTTTGTTGGTGGGTGATGATTACAACGAGAAGTGATTGGAGTAATACATCAGACTATCGGGAAGTAGCCTGAGAATACATTAATAATACCATGCGACAAAATACAAAAAATTAAATACACCCGAGTAACTAATACTTAAGATCCATCAAAAATTTTGAAAATTTTGAACTTCAAGTTAATTTGATGAGACAGTATATATAAAAAATATGACAAAGCTGTTATACTATTTAAATAATAACTACGGTAATTTTTGTCCGATTTTATCAAACAAAGCGTCAAACTCTTGACAAGAGAATGCACTTTAAAAATGTCTCCACTTATTTCATATTTTTTAATTAAATTTAGCAACTAAGAATGGCCAAACTTGCAAAAATAAGAAAAAAATAATATTTTCCAAGTCTACCTCATCAAATCTCATAACAAATAAGTTTAAACAAAATGTGTATGTATACCGTTTGAAAGGCTAATCTCTCCCCTTTCTAAAAAACTTTGGGTTTTTAAAATAGGTTAAAACATATTTGGGTAATCAATAATTTTGTGTGAAAAGATAAAAAAAAAACGTTTTTGTCAAATAAAACTAGTTTGGAGGGTTCGACAAAAATTAAAAAAGTATTTTTGAGTTCTACGCAACCTAGTGAGTAACTTAGACTATGTAGTTACTCGGGTGTATTTTCACTGTCGCACCGTGTAATTGGTCTTTACAACCCTTTAGTCAAGATTACAAGCTAGTTTGTCACACCACATATGTTGTGTTTTATACATGAGTGACCGGAACCTACAGTTTAAAGTCGACTCCGTACGACAGTTTTTTGAAGAAACTTTTCATGGCAATTTTATTTATTTTCAGAGCTGTTGCCACAAATCTGCTGAGGGGAAATCGACGAAGAAATATATTTTCATAATTCGTTTTGTTAGAAATGTCTGACCTGAAGTTTGAACCGTGGCGTTACGTCTAATAAGCCAACACATTACCTACTAAACTATAGCCTGAGAATAGTAACTAGAAGTTTACCTGTCGTAGGCCATAGATGTTAACTCCTTGATGAGGAGAATGAATCACTAGAACACATACTTAGAACATGTTTATGCATCTTATAAGGATACATCTGAGAAGAGTTTTTCGAAGAGCATAATACAACAGTAATACAACAGTATTGAGAGAGACAGCCTATATATATGTTAAGGCAATAACCAATATACATAGGTTGAGGGCACTACAATAAATTGTCTGCTCGCGGTATGCTTAAGCAACCTAAACTTAGGAAATCAACGAGCTGATCCAGATACCGACACCAACAGCAAAGTATCTCCATCATCAATTTATCTCCCAACTTTTGCTTTGCTTTCCTAAAAGAATGCGTCGCAGACTACTGAAAAAATTTATAAAACTTGGGGACACAATGTGTAACTGGAAAAACAGCAGCGGTATGATTTGCCTGTTATCGTTCTGCCAATTTTGATGTTAGAGATGCTCTTCGCTTTGGTCGACTAATCACTAAAATGTCACTGAAATTATAGAAAACAGTCTGTCGCTTATTCGGAAAAAATTGGATGCGCGAAAACGATCGATGTTAGGGTGACACACAAATTATTAGAAACAAATTTAATGGAAGGTATTTCCATTTGCAATTCACCGGTAAAACGAAACGAAAATACGAACCATTTGTGAAGCGAATGATTACAAGAGAATTGTAGTTTCCTCTAAAGTCGCCGTAGTCTAGTAGGTAGTGTGTTGGCTTAGTAGACATAAGACCACACGGTTCATACCCCAGATTAGACATCAAAACGAAAATATGAAAAAATATTTCTTCGGCGACCTTCTCAGCAGATTTCTGGCAATAACTCTGGCAGTAAATAAAAATTCCCATGAAAAGTTTCTCAAAAAAATCTGTACTTCGGAGTCGATTTAAACTGTAGGTTCCGACACTCATGTATACAATTAACTCGTACAACACAAGTGATGTGAAAAACTAGGCTGTAATCCTGTCTGAAGATTTGTAATGACCAATTATGTATCCTGAACTCTTCCAATGCAACAGGATTGCGGGAGACAGCCTATACATCTTAAGGGGATATCCAAAATATAGATTGAGAGCAGTACAATAAATAGTCTGGTTGCGATGCTCCACTACCTTTGACTACGATTTTATTACAAAAATCATTCCATGTACAGAAAATATGGATGATTTTGTGATAAATCGATATTAAATCGATGCATTGTTGCAATGCATTGCATCGATGAGTCTTTGCGATGCATTGTATTGAAAAAAAAAACGTCTATGGCTTTATCTAATATCCACAAAATTAAACCTAAAAATACAATCACAAGCTGATCTAGATACCTAAACCAATAGCAAAGTAAATCCCCTAACCAGTCACTTGGACTTGATTGTAACGTCATCCTGATCACAGTGTATCATGCTTACACGTGATTGTGTTTTGGGAAGGCGCGCGGAAACAATGTAGCACCCATCTAACGACTTCGTGGGTGTAGACCTGCTGAGGAAGAGGAGACTGTTATCCAATTTCTTTGTCAATGCCCATCTCTTGCGAGGTACAGATATACGTGAGCGCCATAAGTGAGTCAACACCCACTAACATTTTTAATTTTCTATTATGTTCTTAAGTATAAAAAAAGTTCCTTTATCGTGAATTGTTGTTTTTGTTTTAACATTTTAAGATAAACGTTTTTATTTTTGGAAATTTATTCGATTATTCTCATTTACTTTTCTCGCTATCCTATTAAAATTTCAGTGGTGTTTACTCACTTTTGATTCTCACTGTAGGTTATTTGGCTCTCCAATCCTTGTCAGCTAGACGGAGCCGTCATCCATTGCTGACAAGGATATAGGTTCGTTTATTAAACTTTCAGGCTGTTTTTCAGTGTTTTTCAGTTTCAAGGTAGTCATGTTGTTAATATGCAGCCCTTGCGCTGATCAACTTCTTGCCTAGTTTGGTGGAACTCGGTAAGTACAGGGATTGCGTTTACCTGTGGCGTCACAACGGGCCGCTATGCATGCTCAAGTAAGCTTTTGGTATCAAAGCTATCACTCCAATCCAACTAACACGAAACGGCCTTTTTCTGAAGCGAATAAATACGAGAGGATTGTAATTTCCTTTGATCAATGCAGTTTAAAAGAATTTTGTGGCATACTCATGCTAAATCGTTATCGCCGTAGATTTTCTTTCTTTAAAACTCTGTCTTAAATTCTAAATTATTCAACTGTGATGACTTCAATCTCGGTCAATAATTAAGACAATATGTACTCAAATATGTATTGACGTTACGCTTTCATTCATTCAACATTTTATCTTCCATACAACGAACAAGGAGAACTATTTTCATCCTCTCTTCTATTGTAAAATGTCGCCTCCATATCAACTGCAAATACACGGTATTAAATAAAACCAAAAAATTTAATGAAAATTCTCTACAATATTTCCAATCAATTGATTTTAAGTAAATGTTAGACAAACATTTTAATATCGTATCGTATACGATATAATCCGATTTCAGTTGAACCATTTGAAAGGCATTTTAACTTTTATTTACGAAATTTAATATTCTTGTTAATTTTTCATTCTTACAATTATTGGCACATGTACCCTTTTCCTCTCTCTCTCTCCTGATACTTTTCCGTTACATGCTACTGCACAATAATAGAGCGCAAGAAGAGAAACCATACGAGTATTCATTGAGTTATGCTGCCAACAATCTAACCAGTCCTGTGGTAGAAGCATTCATAGGTGAGTTTCTATTATTATTGTTGTTGTTGTTATTATTGCTTTAGAAAATCTATTTTAAAGACACAAAATTCACAAACACAGACACACATATACCCACACATAGATGCAGAGAGAGGTTAGTAGTAGACAAACAATTGGACTGAGCTGACAAGGACAAAACAGACAGCCATGGAGACATACAGAGACACAGACTTTATAAGAAAGGAAACCAAGTTGAAAATTTAATCAAATCAAATCTTACAATGACACTTTAATACACAAACATATAAACCAAATAAGACACACACACAGGCACTCAGACTATTATTTGCCAATAATGTGGAAAATTAAATAAAAGTAACGGAAAAGAAAAGTTTTTTTTTTTAAATATTAAAGAGAAAATGTAGGATTTTTCTCTACTTTTCTTATTCTGCATGCTTTTTAGGCAACATCACGTATTTAGGACACATTAAAATGTAACGCATGAAGTGCTCAACATTCTGTTTGCCTTTCTCAAACTATGCCTCTCTCTCTATTAGTTTAGAAGAAGAAGAAAAAAAATAAACGTAGAAAATGTCAAAATATTACCATTTAAACAGCATCTCTAAAGTCCCTACCAAGAAAGAAAAAAAGAAAAAAAAACCTAAACATGCCCTTTCCATTTTCATAAATTTTCTTTTAGATTTTCCTTTACAACGTTCCTTTGAGGATTATACCACCACTGGCCCAACTACACCCAATACAGATTATCATGATGCTGATAACGATGATGATGATGATGATTTTGATGATGAAGAAGACTACTCAATATCCGTGTCGGCTATAATGCAAAGACGTGCCAGTGTACGTGGTTATCGTCGCAAAAGTAGCAATCGCAATTCAAGAAGAGCTTCCAGTCCAATGGATCACGTTTTGGAAAATGCAGAGCGTAGACGCTCTAGTGTCTATACAACCAGTTCAGGTAAGATGCAGGATTTCTTTTTTTTTGTTTTGGTTTTTCTGTGTCATTTTATCCATTATTGAGCAGCTGGTAGTTTTATGAGAACATATGTTGATTTTATTTCAACATTTGTTGAGAACACCATTGTTTTGTATTAAAATAAGTGAAGATTTATAAAGGCCTTCTGAAAAGAAATGAAATTTAAAGGAAACACAATGTATTTTTGGGCAAGAGGTGAAGGAATGTAAGAATATGCAATGTACTGATTAATTGCTATATGTTTAGTTCCATATTTTGTCATATTGATCGATTGAAAAACATTTCTTGAATCATTTATCCTTCGGTGGCATTGTCATGAAGATTGTTTGATTACACAAAAGCCTGGTTTTCCTTAAAAACATAGTTTACTCATGTAATTTTTTTGTTTATTTAAACGACATTCAATTTCCATTCAATTTTCATTCAAGTTGCATTCAGTCTCCATTAAAATCTACTTTAAATTCTCCATTCAAATTTACATTGGGTTCTCAAATGTTTTCAAAATGGCTGTTCGAGAGAATTCACGCTTATCCCTCCTATGAAACCTCAATCTTAAGAATCTCTTAAAGGCCAAGGAAAGAACACGGTGGATGTCTATTGCCTATGCATATGACATGATAATAGTGACTACAGGCAAAATACAAATGATTTTCGGAAATTCTGGAATCCGAGCTCAGATTATTATCGAAATGCAATTAATGTGGGAGATTGTTTTTTCCAGTACCCTTCTTGCAGGCATATAGCTTTCACAAAGCATTTCTGCCTTGTTTGCACTTCTTTTGTCTATTTTTGTTGTTCCATCTAAGCAGGTTATTGGTCTGTTATAACAAGTTTGAGAATAATAGGGCTGCCATCTATCTATCTAATGTGGTAGCAAACCCAACCAAAACCAGGGTTAGGATTAATAAATAAATTTTCTTCCCCTAGAAATAACAGAGCAGCTCTCTCTATCTCCATCTAACAGCGCCAAATATCTTCGGATCTTATTGGGTAGCAAACTCAACTGGAACTTGAATACATAATCCAAAACTAATAAAGCCGCTACTGATGTTTATTGTTGCAATAGGTTAACAGACCTGACAATCAGCAGCAATCATTAACAGCTTTGCAATCAAAACAACTCTATTCCACGAAGTTGCGGTTTATTGATTGTCTTTAGGAAAAAATAAACATCAAACCCGTTTTCAGCGGATTATGAGTATAGTGGTGGCAATCATAATGATTAATGCCCTTAGAACTACATCATCCAAGACATTATTTACACTTCTCAACCAGATACCACCAGATATGTTGACGAATACGGCAAATGGCTGCGAACGCGGCAATGAGGCCGAGTGCTATAAGAACATGGAAGTACAGAAGCTACGTTCATACCAAAATCTTGGGTACAGTTGGTCTAAATATACCGACCGATTACACGATACCTGAACTCGCTTTCAATCATGGTTTTACACCAACACCGGATGGATTCTTTTATGAAAATGCTTTACACCTCCTAGAAAACGTCATCCAACTTTTCACTGATGGATCCAAAATAAAGTCAATTGCACTACCCGATTACACATATTATTGGGTATTACAACCCTTAACTCAGGATTACAACCCAGCTCTCAAATCATCTATGTTGTGTGTGTTAATTTTATACATGAGTGGTGGGACCTACAGTTTAAAGTCGACTCCGAACGACAGATTTTTGAGAAACTTTTCATGGTAATTTTATTTACTCTCTGAGTTTTTGTCAGAAATCTGCTGGGAGGAAGCCAGCGAAGAAATATTTCTTTTCATATATCCTTTTGATGTCTGACCTGGGGTTTGAACCGTGGCCTTACATCTAATAAGTCAACACACTACCTATTACACTATGGCGACGTTAAACTGTAGGTCCCGCCACTCACGTATACAATTAACGCATACAACATGAGTGGTGTAAGAAGCTAGGCCGCAATCCTACCTGAAGGATTGTAACGGCCAATTATGTATGTATGTATGGAAAGCAGCCATTAGATGCTTAGAGAATATGTACAACACATCTAAGAATATCGGGTGCCGAATTTATAGCGAGACATTCAACTATTATCCTCATATGGGTTCCTAGGCACGGTGACATCGATGCTAAAGGGTCCGCCAAATAACTTTTTTTTAAAATGCTTTAAAAAAACTACTGAATATTTTCTCAAATTTCTTTTTTTATTTAAAAGTACAATCCATCCGGTTAATAATGGTAAATAATTTCATTCAAATGGCTGCCTTGGCTGGCCATGCAGTAGGCTACACAATCGGTCCAATTTTTAAGCACATTATCGATTGTGTGCAGCTGTATTTCACCAATGGCCAACGGTGTCAAATCGCAGCTACGAGGTGGCCAAACGACATCAGCTCTGCGGCTGATAATGCGATCTTCAAAAACAGGGCGCAAAACATCGAGTGTAGCTTGGGCTGTGTGGCACGTAGAGCCGTCCAGCTGAAACCAAATGTTGCCAATATCCTCCTCTTCAATTTTTGTGAACAAAAATTCGTTCAACATGGCCCGATAACGATCGCCATTGACTGTAACGGCCACTCCTTGTTCATTTTCGAAGGAAAAATGGCCCAATTATGCCTCTGGATCAAAATCAGCACCAAACAATGACTCGTTTTGGGTGCGTCGGCTTTTCAATGTATGCGTGCGAGTTTTCTGTGCCCCGAATGCGACCCGCCAAGATCAAAAAGAGCTTCATCTGAAAAGATGATTTTTTTGCCAAATCGGTGTAGGCTACTGCATAGCCAGCCGAGGCAGCCATTTGAATGAAATTATTTTCCATTATTAACCGGAAGGATTGTACTTTTAAATAAAAAAAAGAAATTTGAGAAAATATTCAGTAGTTTTTTTTAAAGCATTTAAAAAAAAAGTTATTTGGCGGACCCTTTAGTACACTGAAAAATTCTGTTGAATTCCTAAATGACATTGGCATTCCTATAAAGATAAACGAACAATTGGTCTCCAAATTTTTGCTTTTCATATACGAATAAGTACCCTAAGTACTCTTGTAATATTTACAGTCATCAGTTAAAGGGGCGGTTGGTTGTTTATAATGTTTCACACAAAGCAGGTTGTAAAGTTTGTAACTTTTTTTCTTTGGTTATCGTGTTATCGAACACCACGAAATGATAAATTGCTTTTAAAGTTCTTAATTTTTTTTTTTTTGTTTTTGTTAGGAAGCATGTTTAAATCTTAATCATCTGTTTACGTTTTTATGCTCAGTGTTGGTGTGAATTGTTTGCAACAAAATATTTATGTTTCATTGTCATGTTTTTGCAGATGAGGGCACAAATCAGGAATCAACACAAGAACAAATATTTGAAAATATACGACTACACAAGGAGGTGATACAATCGGTTAAATTTCAGCCGTGGCCCATACGAAAAAAATTAAAGCTAGTAAGACAGGTAAGACGTAAAACACGAAGATGAGGAAAGGAATGAAAGAAAGCAAAAAAGCTTATAAACTGTGATAAAAAAAAATAAAAAGACTTACCAGCATCAACAACTCGAAAGGATGTTGGTTGAGAGTGAATGTGTGTTCGTGTGTGTGTATCTTTTGGTTTCCTTTTTTTGTTCCTTCCGTTTCTTAATGTAGCTGTTAATATCTGCGTGCGTGTGTAAGACTTAACACTTGAACTGTATTTCCTTTGCGAAGCTTTCAATATATTTTTTTCATTTTTCTTATTTTTTTTTTTTAATTTAATGTTTCGTTTTTCTCTCCCTCTCTCTCTCTGTCCTTTTAACGTTTTAGGCAAAAACATATGTGGCACGCCATGAGGGCGCTCTTCAGGAACGTTTTGCTATGTCACGCAGCACTCGAGATTTGTGGGCGCGTTTTAAAATTG
Organism: Sarcophaga carnaria; assembly: GCA_958299815.1. Taxonomy (NCBI): domain Eukaryota; kingdom Metazoa; phylum Arthropoda; class Insecta; order Diptera; family Sarcophagidae; genus Sarcophaga; species Sarcophaga carnaria. Next base: position 49,225,917 of record OY283151.1, read on the forward strand.
TAATGGCAGCTGTAAGTGATTTTACTTTCCTTTCATTTTTTTTGTTCGTTAAATATTAAAGAGACATCAAAAGAAGCCAGCCAGCAAAAAAAGAAATAAAATAAATAAACAGTAAAGCAAATGATAAAGTTTGCCATCAACGCTTGCATGGATTTGTTTGCAAGCATTTCTGTCAGTTGTGCCAAAAAAGAACGAAAAAAAACAGGAGGCAGTAAATAAAACTTTTTTGTTTTGCCACTTAAAAGTCAATTTGAGTTTATAATGTCTTATAATGGCCTATAAAATGCTTTCGAACAATTACTGACATCTACAGTTTATATCTTCTAATAGTAGCTGAATGTACGATAAACTGTCAGTTCGTACAAATCCATTAAAACATAAAGAAGACTTTATCCTAAGCTCCCCTACATGTTTATGGTACTTGTGTATTGTCTTAAAATTTTAATGCCCTTCATGTTTGGCTTTTTAAATACTATTTCTCCATAGGGCAGAAATAAGCTACTCACAATGGCTCATAGAGATACGTATGTACATATAAATTTAGATTTCAACAGGATTAAGAGTCAAAATAGTAGGAGTTTAATATGTATTTTAAATACATATGGTAGGTATGGTATAATATTAGCTTTCAAATGAAACAGAACGTAACCACGTAACAACTTAACCAATAATAAGAATTTATTTCTTCCATAAAACAATACTTAAAGCAGTTTTTATTTCTAAGCCATGCATGCAAATAAAATAAAATTTTAGGGTGTCATATAAGGGTATCTTTTAAGGGGCTTGAGAACTTTGGAATATTTTTGGAATAAAAACTTTGGCTGCCTTCCAAAATGATAGTTGCTTTGTGTTTGAACAAAGTATCGTGTTTCATAATGCCGCTGTACAAAATATATACAATGTATTCTATATCAAAACGTCGTCAATGTGTATTTTTAACGCAGTCAAAAAGTAATCAGGCATCGGATTTATAGTTGATGCATTGTTTGGTTACTTTGCATATCTACATAGTTTATATACAGTAGTAGAACTGCATACAAACTTTGTATTGTTATAATTTTGTGTTTAATGTAATTGAATTTATTTTTGGAGTAAGATTTCCGACCTGTATCCGACGCAACTATGAGTTATAAGGAGCATGCTTCCAATTAACAAAGTGTTGCTAGTTTCACGGCATAAATCAATGACTTAACATGTATTCTTTTATCCAAACTTGTTGCCTTTGGTGCCTTTAGTTGTTTCTCTCGATTTCACACGGTTCTCGGTTTATACGGGTTGTTACTGATGGAATCTCATCAGACGAGTTATGTTTAAATTCAGTCTATGTTCTATCTCCAACTCTCTTTCTAATTCTAATTGACGATCTGTTCTCTGAAATTTCTAATGTTATCCACTCTTATGGAGATGACAGCAATATTTATCATATACTAACTGTACCCTAGGCGTGTTGCTGCGCCACCAATTAAAATAAATTTGAAGGAAAGACGTTACACAAATGTCCAATTAATTTTGAATCATTTTATTGATTTTGTTTCCCGTTGTCGTGATGATTCAGATGAATGGACCTGAGTAGAACGCATTCGATCAGTTTCTAATCTCACTTCTCATTGTTCAAGTGGTTCAAGCAAACGGATCTCAGCGGCATATACTCGAAGATTTTCCAGTCTCAATGCTCGTCTGATTCTGAGGCTCGTAATGCTCTTTTTTTCCGTGCTTGAGGTGTAAGTCGACCAATTGCTTGTCATTCATTTTGAATAATTTTCAGTGACGCCATCCATCGGAAATTAATCGCACCAATCTCCGTCGACTCATGCGCAACAACTTTGTTAAAGAATGCACAGTTTACGATTCAATTGATTTGAGGTAATTTTCAGTGGCGCCACCTATCGGATATTGGTCATACCAACTTCGAAACCTTCGTCGGCTCATGCGCAACAACTTTGCTAAAGATCATAACATCATAGTTTACGATTCTATAAGGTACATACAAACAAACATTCATTTTTATATGGGTATGTGGGCGTGGCACCTCGCCTACTTGAAGTTTTAAAATAAAAAGTAGCCTATAGTTTCTTCGAGGCATACAGGAAGGTACTGTGAAAATTTCAAAAAAATCAGTTCAGCCGTTTAGCCGTCTATAGACTTCAAACAAACAAACCCACAAACAAATAAACACACATTCATTTTTATATATAAGATATTCGTTCGATAATATGAATGGGGCATAATATGAAAGACTCTTTTACATCCCATCTACAGTCAATCTCCGAATGAGGTCCTATGAATAGTGACCCCATAGGATAGACTTTCAAGGGCGATCGGCCAATAAACAACAACAATAATATTGCATCAGCTGTAAATGTAAAATTCAATGTTATGTTCGCTGGAACCGGCCTATTTTTCAATTATCGAAAGAAGCATTCATATTCCTCGGTTGCTTAAGACGGTACAACAAATATTTCATTCCATCTGATCTCCTTACCATGTACACCACTTGTAGACTGGAGACTGGAATACAACCCTCATGTATGGGCTGGTGCCTCAAAGTCTACTTTGAAGTTTCTCGACTACGTACAGTACTCTATGCAGCATAGAACGCCGTCGCAGTGTGAATTGTGTTTCACTATTTTATCGTTACTACAATGAATTTTGCTCCAACGAAATAAAGGGACTTGTAGCCTAATATCAGACATTAGTACGCAGTACTGGCCTTTTTCACAGAACACTTGGGTTTGTGATCGATTCAAAAAAATTCTTTCTTTGGTCGCACTATTCGTATGTGAAACGCTCAACCCACAGAAGTTTTCCTTATCACCTTTTATGTGAGTGATCTGCACTTCAGAACAGACGCCATCGATTTTTGAACATTTGAAGATCTGAGCACGGTTGCGAACGTGAAACTAAGGCAACTGGCCGGTTTCGCCCGGTCTGGTTTCGCATAGAATACGTGATTATTTTAAAGGCAGTGCGTAAAATGCCGCGATGCTAATGCTGTGCACTTAGTGCATTCAATACAATAAGATGCATATAATAGAGGTTTTTAGAACGCTCGACATACAATACACCTATTAAAAATGAGAAAAAACAAAGTGGCGCCATTGATAAAGACGTCAGCAACTATTCACTTTTAATTATTTTACTTTTACCTTGACGCTGTCACCTTTAAGAAATTCAAGCACATGCTGCTTCCTTAAGGCAGCAATGTTAAAATTGCTGCTTAAACGCTTAACGCGTCGATTGTGTTTGTAGTTATATTTTGATACACAAAGTTTTCATGTTCTCCTCCAAAGAACAACTAAAACTAACTCAAAAAAAGCTATGCAGGTATAGTCGCAAAATGATAAGTATTATGTACTCGTATATATAATGCTTACATACATCAGTATCCGTACGAATGTATCCACTATCCTGTGTGCAGGAAAGCGTATGAGCAAGTAATTATGTGAGTTCTTCTGCACAACTCTAGAGGATTCATAAGATTTTGTAAATAACAAATTACACAACTAAAGTGGTAACTAAAAAGAAAATTCTACTCTTTTCTTTTTTGTTGTTGTTGTTGTTGTTATGCCCATTAAAATAACATTCACACGGATGAACAAGGATACAATTAGGATTAAAGAGGATATTTTAATTTAATTTTAAGTGATAATTTAATTGAGATTTACAAAAAGTAAGAAAGAAAGAAATTTTAATTCCCTTTTGACATTTAGCGCTGGCGTCACTGGAAACGTGAAACAGCTAGTGTTCTTACCGTTCTTATACCATGGGAGCTGCGCATCAAGGAAATTGAATCACATTTTGGTTCAGGCGTTGCCTCATATTTTACATTTTTAAGATGGCTAATGTGGGTGAATGTAATGATTGCCTTGCCGATTGTGATTTTTGTTATTGGACCAGAGGTGAGTAGAATCAAATAAAACAAAAAAAAATGAATACGTGAACAAAAATATGATCTTGAATTTATTTTCAAGTATTTCGCAACCAAACACGATGAAACAGATCCTCGCAAGAAAATGTCTTCTAAAGAGTTTGCAGTTGCTGGCAATCTGTTTACAATATGGGAATTTGAAGGTTATCTTAAATATTCACCTATGTTTTATGGGTAAGTATATGAAATTGTTTACATCACTTACAAGTTTCAAATGGGGTTTTTCTTCTTCTTTTACATTTTCAGTTACTATTCAAGCTATTCGGGTGCCAGTTCTTTGGGTTATATGCTGCCATTGGCTTATTTTTTAACAGCCGTTGTCGTTTATATTTACAGTTTTGTAGCCACGCTAAGAAAGTAAGTATTTTGTTAAGTTTTTATCTTATTCCAATGAAATGCAAGGAGTTGAAATAAAATTTTTGTCCTTTGGTGGTACAAACTGTAGAATAAAAATCAGTAACCATACATGCCCCGTACCTAATTGAAAATTAATTCAAAATTGATTAAGTATTTGGTAACTAATGTTGTTTTTCACTTTACTTTGAAATTTTAAACGTATCATACACTCACATTTAAACAGAATAGGATGTGGTATAATTATTAAGGGTTTCGTTCAAAATTTTCTTACAGACTGTCTAACCACTGCAGCGCACTGCTTATGGAATGGGGGATTTTCCCCGCAAACTCCTAGATTCACTCAAACTGCCAAGTTGCGATTAAGTCCCTATAGTCATAAAGTTTCGTCATAAAGAGGTGGAGGTTCTTGACTTCTAATTTTCTGTTGTCCTTGATTAAACTTTTCAGTATGAAGTCGTAGTCTAGCTCAGGTATATCGAACAAAGAAAAACATGAAAATATATCTCTTTTGGGACTTCCTCTCAGCAACTAAAGGATTGCTGTTTCTCTAGGGAATGTTTGATACCTTATTATTACTTGTTGCATCACAATAGGCCTAAATACTGGGCTTCAAGGGGAGGTCCTACAAAGGGGGTCCTAAAAAGGGGATCCTACAAAGGGGGCCCTACAACGAAGATCCTACAAGGGTGGTCCTACAAAGGGGGTCCTACAAAGAAGGTCCTACAAGGATGGTCCTACAAAGGAGGGACCGCCACCTAACCTAACGCAAACAGTGTCAAACGACGACAATTCATTTTGGATAAATATATAAACGAAGTTAATCTGAGATTGGCTGGTTCTTCAGAAACTTTGTTGAGTTTTCGACGTTGCTTGTTATCGAATGACTACAATTGATTCACTGAAGGTATTTTAAAACATATACTTGAATATACTTGAATAAATTTACATTATCACGTTTGATATATACCCAGTGGTCAATACATTTCATCATGTTCCATGAAGTCGGTACAAATATTTGATAGAAGCGACTTTTTTTACGATTTTAAAGGTCATCTATTATATGATATCGATATCCTTAATCGAAACAGGCTGTACAGAATAATATAGGTAAAATATATGTGCATACCATACCTCTGAGATTTGTAACATCGCAATACTATCAGACGGTCAGGATGCCATCCGAGTCCTTAGTTCCTATAAGATTGATTGAAATTTATATGGGAATATCTGGGAAAACTGGATACCAGGCCGTGTTGGAATATAGTACAATTAACCAGCAGATTGAAGTCGCCGTGGTCTAGTAGGTAGTGTGTTGGCTTATTAGACGCAAAAGCCTAGGTTCGAGCCCCAGGCCAGGCACCAAAGACAAAATACAAAAAGTATTTTTTCGGCGACTTCCTCTCAGTAGATTTCTGGCAAAAACTCTGAGAGTAAATAAAAATTGCCATGACAAGTTTCTCAATAAATAAAAACCTGTCGTTCAACATAAGTGGTGTGAAAAACTAGGGCATTGTAGAATGGGTCAATTCGACCTCCGGGTACTGTACTTGTCTTAATTGACAAGTACACGTCCTCTAACCTAACCTAACCTAACCTAACCTAACCAGCAGATGAGTTTGCCAGAAGAGAAAATATAAGAGGCACAGACTCTTTTAAATTCAGATCCAATATAAAATCTTGTTAACCAAGATAGTGGGCAATGAAGTGAGTTTCACTTCAAAATAAATAGAAATAGTTTGAAGGCAGAAGTCGCCGTAGCCTAGTAGGTAGTGTGTTGGATTATTAAACATGAGGCCTCGGTTTAAATCCCAGTTCAGACATCAAAACGAAATTATAAAAAAAATATTTCTTCGGCGACTTCCTCTCAGCAGATTTCTGGCAAAAACCCTGAGAGTGAATAAAATTGCCATGAAAAGTTTCTAAAAAAAATCTGACGTTCGGAGTCGTCTTTAAACTGTAGGTCCTACTATTCATGTATAAAATTAACTCACACAACATGAGTGGTGTGAGAAGCTACGTCATAAATCTGACTGAAGGATTGTAATGACCAATTACGTATGTAACACAATGGGCCTTGTCCCTAAAAAAGGGGGGGGGGATTTCAAAATAAACGAGCTATATCTGGTTCTTCAAAGATTTTATTGGGCTTTCGATGTAGCTGGTTGTCGTCTGATATTTCCAATTGAAAATATACCCAATGAATGCCGCCATAACGACTGCGGTTCTCAAATCTGAATAAGCATTGTATTTAATCATACCTGATGCCTTTAATATAAAAAATGATCAGTTATTAGAGGGGAGGGAGGGAAACGAGTTATACAGAACGTCTATACGTACGATACCACACTTCTGAGTCAGGCCATTCAGACTTATTGATTCAAAATTAGAATTGAAATGTCTGGGCAAACTGAATCAGTGGAAATACGATCGCCTTTACTGGATTCCAGGTTCCAGCGCTAAACGAAACAGCGTTAAACGAAGCAACTAATAAATCAACTGTGACTCAGGAAAGATGCGTTCGCACTATGATTGTGACTTGTGACTTCGGAAAATACAGTTGGAATCTTTATTCTGGGCAGACTAACATAAGAGCGTTGAAAAGGATACACAGAATACACCGTCGCTATATAGTTCACCGCTTTTGGTTAGTGCATGGCCGTTTCATTTGCACACATATGCAACAAGTATCAATACAGTGTGCGATTTAGGGGAATCCCAATACTACCGCGTAATACTGAAACAGCGTTAAGCGAGGCAGCGTTAAGCGGGGCAGCGATAATTGGGGCAGCGTAACTAGAAACTAGAAATAGCGTGAGTATAACAATTGGCATTCTGACTGGACACTGTTGATTCTGTCGATTGAATATTACATTATAGGTTGAATTCGTTATAATACACCGTGTGGTCGTAATACTTTAGCATCTCCACAATCCAATAATAACAAAAATAATACCTCACGGCCCTTTAAAAATCCTCATGCGAAATTATCGATTGTTCCTGTTGTAAACTTTTTCAAAATAATTCTTTTCTTTTTTATTGTTAATAAATCTGCTTACCAATGCGCAACGATTCAATAATTTATTGAATGTGGAAGTATTTATTTAATATGACTTAAATTAACATTGAATCTTACACTTATTAACTGACTTATTATTCGATGGCGTTAAAGACTCAGAAAAAAAACTTATTTCGTATACGATTATCATCTTATTTGCTTTGCTTACCGGATTAAGTTCATTTCCTGCCTGTGAACGTGGTATTTTTCTCTCAGATGAATTATATCGTATACTTTCCTTTTATTTTTATGACGTACGGTAAGAAGAGAGAAAAATACAAAATAAAGAATAAGAAAAAAAAACATTTAAAGAGCAGCAAATAAATGGCCCTGACACGAAATGAAAATAAAAATCCCAAATATGAAGTAAAACTGTGGAGATGTGTCAGTTTATTACAGAATATTTAGTTATTATGGATGGGAACAAAACAAATTGTGTGCAACTACGTACGTACATAACGAAGTGGTATAAATTTATAATTTAATATATGTATGTATACTACACATACATATACACATTATATATACATATATACATTTATATATGTATGTACTTACTAATATAAACATAAAATCTATGGAGGCTGTGTAATACGTATCCCAGTGAAATTCAAACCAGTCGTTTGTAGTCTCTATTAAAATTAACACACACAATACAAGTGGTGTGAAAAACTAGGTTGTAATCCTGACTAAAGGGTTGTAATAATAATAAGAACAACTTGGTTTATTCATAAAAGCCACGCTAGAAGATAATTCTAAGCGCTTGGATTCACCCAAAAAGATGAAAATATGGTCCTACATTTTGTTGTCCTAAATGGTGCCGGAAAGTCAGTTTTTCATTTCATTTTCATTTTCCTGGTGATGAAAAATGATTCAATTACGTCCGTCCGCAATGGAGGAAATTGTATATTAAGTCCGTCAAACCAGTCGCATTAAGACGAATATCTGTACTGTACTGTAACCATCTATTATGAGCTGCCAAAATCGAGCTGAAAGTGAACTTGTATAACGAATATATCTAACTAGTTGGAAGCGAGACGCCGTAATATAAAAATACGTGCATACATAATTGTTATTTACAATCCTTCAGTCAGAATTATACATGAAAGGCGAGATCAAGATTTTAAGCGAACGACAGATTTTTGAGAATCTTTTCATGGCAATTTTATTTACTGTCAGAGTTTTTCCCAGAAAATTTCTGAGAGGAAGTCGCCGAAGAAATATTTCTCATATTTCGTTTTGTTAGAGATGTCTGACCCGGGGATTGAACCTCATGTCTAATAAGCCAACACACTACTACTGGAAGTCGTCGTAGTATAGTAGGTAGTGTGTTGACTTATTAGACATAAGGCCAGGGTTCAAACGCCAGTTCAGACATCCAAACGAAAATATAAAAAAAATATTTCTTGGGTGCCTTCCTCCCAGCAGATTTCTGGCAAAAACTCTGAGATTAAATATAATTGCCATGAAAAGTTTCTCAAAAAATCTGTCGTTCGGGGTCGAATTTAAACTGTAGGTCCCGCCATTTATGTATAAAAATTAACACACACAACATAAGTGGTGTAAGAAACTAGGTCCATAATCCTCACTAAAGGGTTGTAATGCCCAACTATGTATATACAGTGGTGGCCTTATAATTAGAAACGATGTTTCTGGAACAGAGTTCTCTGGAGTGACGAGTCTAAAAAAAAAAACGTATGTAAGACGTCCTCCAGACGAAGCCTTTGATCTCCCAGGTACACAGTGAAAACTGTAAAACAAATTAACAAACATACATGTCGCTAAGTCTTTTCTAATTATAAAGCCACCACTGTATATATGTACTATCTACTAGACTATGCCGACTTACTATAAACCAATGCTTATAAAAATCATGCCTTAAAATGCTGAACTTAAGATTTTAACTACTATTCTTCCTCTGTGATGATTTACTGGGTTATTAAGCATAAATGATAAACATTTTGAATGAACATAAGGAAATTGCGTTTATTTAGAAGGAAATAAATAAGGATACTCTTATCGACCATTATTATTATTTTTAGAAACATTCATAGACATTCAGATTCGCTAGCAAACGTAAAACTTGTTCAAACCATAAAAAAATTCGAATTTTGCATCGGTACCAATAGACGAGACATGTCTCACATATTTATAGCGAGGATAAATATGTTCTTCACCTGAGTGGCCTGCACTTGTTGAATCGACTGAAAAGCCTGTAAAGGCACAACAGTCGTTTGTCAAAGTTATGGCATCAGTATTTTAAGCTGAGTATCTTTAAAAGGGGAAAACGCCTTGAATTGCATTATTGTAGAATTTTTCTTTTTCTATGTCCGCTTAGGAACTTTTCAGCTCAACGGATTTCTTATTGTTGGGTTACAATTGTTCACTATTCATATGTATTCAATGTTCAGACTTTATGGCAGCTTTACCAATGGTCAGTGATGCTAAATGGTATCGTAGTTACAGTGATTGACTATAAACACTAGCAATTTATGTTCGAAAAGGGGAAGAAGCGAGAAAATATAAATCATGGCTTTCGAATTTTTAAAATGAAAAGACCTCACTGAACCGAACGAAAGAATAACGAAAATCCTAAGCGAATAAGGTATCGCGAACTATTGAGAAAGAGTACAAGTCTTCACTATGTTCAATTGAAGAACTCAATGAATTTTCTAAGTTGGAGACAGATGGTAATATGATCACCCTAGAACCTGCAACAGTAAACAGGCGTTAGTGCTTAGCTAGAAACACTTGAACTCTGATGAAGCAAAAAAATAATAACAAATTAGGGACATGTTATTGTGACAAGCAAATGCTCCTTAAAGGAAAGAAAAGGATAATAAAATATCAAAATCATGCAGAGATCTTAGGGAATCTCAAGTGCAATTTATTTGATAAAATACAGCACACGGTTTACACAAAAAGTAATCATAAGTTATATTCGACTGTATGTATAGAAAACATCCCACATGAGTGTTGCTCTCGATCTCTCACGATACATTTCTAGCGTTTTCGACTGTCAAAACATCTATTTGGGGACTTTAAGCTGATATAGCAAAAGGTCAGCATTTTGGCCATTACAACACTGTATTTAGGATAACAGGCTAATCTCTCACTCCATCCATGTAGTGTGAGTTTTAAGTGTCATTACAAATTTGAGACACATTTTCTTATCTTTTGAGAGAGAGAAATATTTTGTGTTCCTTTTTGTTTTTGTTCCTTTGCAAATTTATTCGAACACAAGCTAATTCGTGGTATTTTATTTTGAAGGATTGCTTAAGATCTTAAATTTGATGAGCTTAGCTTCAGAATATGATCACAAAAGATTCTTATCAAAGAAAATTCTAAAGATTTATAAACATTAGCAGTGTAAAGAGTAAAATATGAATTTGAAAGATGATTATTGAAAAGTATATCAATCAGTTTCCGTCAAATCTACAGACATTATAACTACTCTATGCATTGTAACAAATCTTCTGCACTGTGTGTACAGTATTGATATGAGACACTCGATATGTGTCTTGTAAGAATATATCACAATAAATTTAACATTTTGCGCAAACAAACTAAAAGAAATAAAACAAACAACTGCTAACATACAGTGTATAGCAGAAGACAAGTTGAATCGTATCAAAAAAAAAATAAGGAAAGAAAATAAAGAAGAATATACGCCAATAAATAAAATTTTCTCTAGAGGCACTTTTCGATGAATAACATTAAGAGGCAAACAATCGATGACGACTACAACGACGATTCGTTCATTATGACAAAAGTACTCGAATCTAATGGCAGGCAAAAATAAAAAGAAAGAAAGAAAAAACTTAGAAAAAAGTCATCAATAGGCTGAGCACGTACATCAATGAGATTCATTGGCAGTATTGAACTTGTTAGAGAAACATTGCACACAGCTCTTACGCCAGGACACACGTAACAATTGCTGGGGAAATGTTGAAGCAGTTAGCAGTTTTGGTAAGAGTGTGAAAAATAAAATGAAATTATCGGTTTGGGAGTGATTAGGCGTCTCTAACAGCACTGGTTAGGCAATGTTAAAGGTTTCATTGATATTACAACGATTTACAGTTACAAATAATACACGAGTGTTAACCATAAGAATGAAGAACTTTTCGCTTTTATTCATCGCAGACATACAAACAAGAGTACATATTTTTTTTTCTTTGCATGGTAATCGTTTTCATGACACAAACTCATAGAAATTCGTAAATTACAAATACATACATACCATACATACATACAATAAATAAAAATTCAAGTTCTGAAAAGAATGTTGAAATAACATTCGTTAGAATAAGAGAGAAAAAAGCCTTAAATGCCGTTAATAGTATTTAACGAAATGTTGTACATACAATTGCTCATTTAAAATCATGTTCTATTTGGTTTTGTATCTTTTGTTTGTTGCTCTTGGTTTGTATTGTGTGCTCCAGTGTTCTGTTGCCAGTTGTTCTTAATATTTGTTGGAAAATTTTTTGTTTTCTTCAGTCGTAGTCGTTTTCTTATGAATTTTTTTTTGTTCAAATGGGAAGAATGACTTGCGGCTGAAGTGGAATAATCTCAAACAAGGAATTATAATCTAAAGGGTCCGCCAAATAACTTTTTTTCTGAAAATGCTTTAAAAAAAAACTACTGAATATTTTCTCCCATTTCTTTTTTTTATTTGAAAGTACAATCCTTCCGGTTAATAATGGAAAATAATTTCATTCAAATGGTTGCCTCGGCTGGCCATGTAGTAGCCTACATGATCGGTACAATTTTTAAGCACATTATCGATTGTGTGCAGCTGTATTTCACAAATGGCTTCACGAATATTGTCCTTTAAAGCGTCAATTGTCTCTGGCTTGTCGGCGTAACACTTATCTTTGACGGCACCCCACAAATAATAGTCCAACGGTGTCAAATCGCAGCTCCGAGGTGGCCAAACGACATCAGCTCTGCGGCTGATAATGCGATCTTCAAAAACAGGACGCAAAACATCGAGTGTAGCTTCAGCTGTGTGGCACGTAGCGCCGTGCTGTTGAAACTAAATGTTGCCAGTATCCTCCTCTTCAATTTTTGTGAACAAAAATTTGTTCAACATGGCCCGATAACGATCGCCATTGACTGTAACGGCCACTCCTTGCTCATTTTCGAAGAAAAATGGCCCAATTATGCCTCTGGACCAAAATCTGCACCAAACAGTGCCTTGTTTTTGGTGCGTCGGCTTTTCAATGTATGCGTGCGGGTTTTCTGTGCCCCAAATGCGACAATTTTGCTTGTTTTTTAAATACCCGCCAAGATCAAAATGAGCTTCATCTGAAAAGATGATTTTTTTTCCCAAAATCGGCATCTTCTGGTGCAGAGGCAGCATATCAATGAAATTATTTTCCATTATTAACCGGAAGGATTGTACTTTCAAATAAAAAAAGAAATTTGAGAAAAGTTTCAGTAGTTTTTTTTTAAAGCATTTTCAAAAAAAAAGTTATTTGGCGGACCCTTTACAAGATGTGATCAAGCTTTGATGTGATGAAATGTTGTGGCATGATTTCTACATCTGTTGCGTTGTCTCATTTCCAATGAATCATTTATGTTCGGTACAGGTTCTCTGTGATCTTCTAGCTCGACTTTGGTAGCTTAAAATAGATTGTCAGACTAAGTACATGTTATTACTCCAGTACCATCGATATTCACGTTCAATCTCTGTAAGTAATTATGCACTGTAAAACTAACTTTTTTCTTATAATATTCAGTCCAGAGTTAGGACAACAAAATATGGTACCCAATTTACACCGTTTTGGATGAATCTAATCGCTTTAACTTATCTGCTAGCGAGCTATTTATTGATTATCCAAGTTCATCTTGAGTTTGACATCATGAATCAGTCTCTCCAATTCATCTCATTTAAACTTTTTTAGCCGACCTAGACAATCTTAATCTGATCATTACAAGCCTTTAGTCAGGATTACAACCGAGCTTCTCACACCACCAATATAGTATGCGTTAATTTTATCCATGAGTGGTGGGACCTACTGTTTAATATGAACTCCGAATGACAGATTTTTGAAAAACTTTTCATGGCAATTTTATTTCATTCTCAGAGTTTTTAACACGTTGACTGCCGACTACAAGATAACTCGTAGATTACGTTCCCTTTTAGGGAGCCAACTACGAGTTATCTCGTACTCACTAAACCTGGCATTTTTGTGTAGCTACGAATAAAATCGTATTATATCAGTGCTTGTATCGATAAACGGCTTCTGGGAAAAAAACAAAAAGTCAATGTTGGCTTGCGTGACCAGTTTTCTGAAAATTGCCGCGGCAGTCAACGTGTTAACAGATTACTGCTGAGAGGAAGTCGCCGAAAGAAATATTTTTCTCGTATTTCATTTTTGTTCGAGATCTCTGAGCTAAGATTTGAACCACGAAGTTAGGGTTGAACCATCTAATAACACAACACTCTCCTACAAGGTTGCGGCGACTTCCGTAAAGTTTTCTAAATATTTTCCAACAGATGCCGTCTTGCGAGACTTCAGAAGTCGACTTCATGTTTCGACTTATGTTGCACGATGGTTACAATGCGATACAATTCTCAATACACTTCCATTAGATTGTATTTTTTTCTTCTATGGTACATGCAACCAACACTCAGTATATGATCCCCTCTCTTGCAGACCATTGTCTTTACTACGAACTACGAAAATAGGTTGTGAGAGGACATACAGAGGAAATGGTTTTGGAATGTTGATGGAAATTGTTCTCCAAACTTTTTTGAAATTTCTACGTACAATTTATTTATATTTTAAGTAACGTAATGAAGTGGGTCTGTCACTGTGTCTGAAACTGAATTACAAAATGTTAACAACAGCCAATATTCGTCTTGGTCGTTCATCTAAAGATGTTAGCAATATAAGGAAAACCTTGAAATACATTCAAAATTTATCAATTAAGGTTATGGTTCACAGCAATTGAAAATGTTTATAAACACCACATGGTGAATTTGATCACATTTACCACGATATGTCTGATATATATATCTGATATGCATATGTTAGGCTTACTTACTTACTTACTTACTTTATTAGCCATAACAACCCGTTTAACGGATTTCGGCCTGCCGCAACACATTCTTCCAGGTGCTTTTGCTGTGGGCGCGCCTACGCCAGTTGGTCACACCAATCGATGACAAATACCCGTCTCGCCGGCGCATCCTCCTGCATTCGAACGACATGGCCGAGCCAGCGCAGGCGCTGGATATTAATATGCTGTAAAACGTCTATGTCGTTAAGGAGCTCATACAGCTCACTGTTGGATCGGATACGGAAATCATCGCCAACTCGCACTGGACCGAAGATCTTGCGTAGTACTTTTCTCTCGAACACTCTCAAGGCCGCTGCATCTGTATTTAATAGGGTCCATGCTTCTGCGCCATAAAGAAGCACGGGTAGGATGAGTGTCTTGTAAAGTGGTAGTTTTGTCGCACGAGAGAGGTCTCTGCTACTCAATTGCCTATTGAGACCATAGTAGCACCTTCTGCCAAGAGTGATCCTGCGCTTGACCTCCAGACTGACATCATTTCTGGTGGTAACGGCGGAGCCAAGATAGATGAATTCCTTGACCGTATCAAAAGTATAGTTATCGGCCGTAATCTGAGAATCAATACGCCGCGCGTATCTACTTGTCGATAACATATACTTTGTTTTGTCCTCATTTACTCATTTACTGATCGTGCAAAAACACGATCCCTTTTGGGGCTATCGAAGGCTGCCTTATAGTCGAGAAAAAGATGGTGTGTGTCGACTTGTTTTTCGTGGGTCTTTTCCAGAATTGCCAGATCTGAAGCCGCACTGATAAAGTCCAATCAGTGTTTTGACACGTGGCTTCAGTCGTTCCCACAATACACCTGTAAGAACCTTATATGTGATAGGAAAAGGCTTATAACCCTGTAGTTGGCGCATATCATAGGGTCTCCCTTTTTCAGGACAGGATAGAGGACACTGAGGTTCCAATCGTTGGGCATATTTTCCTCTAGCCATATTTTGTATATAAGCTGGTGCATGCGCCCTGCCAACTCATTACATCCGGTCTTAAACAATTCAGCGGCAAGGCCATCAGGACCCGCCGCTTTATTGTTTTTAAGACGCATAATCGCGACTTTGACCTCTTCATGGCTAGGCCGCGAAATCTCCACGCATATATATACATATACGCATATATCAGAGATTTTTATTTCAAATAATCTTCCAAACATTTATACATGGTATACTTCCCTCTAAGAAAACAAACGTAAAAAGCTAAACAAAATCACTGAAGATAGAATAAAAAAACAAAATAAAGAAAATAAAAAAAAATATCGAATAACAAATGGTAACGCAAGTTAATCTTTTAAGTTTCGCTAAGGAATGTAGATTTGATTTTCTTTTATTGCGTGCGCCATTTTGCCTTTCAGGAGTCATGACAACATGGCCGTAATTCAATTAGTCGACATTTCTAATTGTCAATTTATTTACTGTCCTTCGTTGTATTAATTAAATACAGAAGAAAACAGGTACACACTCAAAAGATATTTCCAAGTCATATACCAATACACACTCCAAACGCACATATATCTCCTGTAATTTATTTGATGAATTTATGGGGGCAAGAGCTGTCCTCAAATCAAAACAACTTTTCGGAAAATTATATGAAAACTTTTAATTAACGGTAATTTCTTTATATGCCAAAACTATTTCTGTCTATAAAATATGATCCTGTTTTTTTATACTCCTTCTTGTTCTTTAACAGAATGGCTGAAAATTCACGAAATTCGAAATTATCTTCAAAGGACGATGAATGTACCTTCTCATGGAAGTTATTCACCGGCTGGGATTTTATGATTGGTAAGTTCAAGTCATAAAAACATTGTCAAAAAAACGAAGAAAAACTTTCTTCCTCTCAATAACAGGTCATGCGGAAACTGCACATAATAGGATTGCATCCGTAGTAGTTGGTTTCAAGGAAGCTTTGCTAGAAGAAGCCGAAAAGAAAAAGGATAAACGCAAGTACGTTTCAGTTTTCTTGTTTTTTCTATTTTAGACTCTGTAACTGCATTAAATTTATGGGAAATTGAATTTTCTTCATTTTCCTTATTCACTTTGTCTTTTTTCTTTTTTTCTTACGTTTAATCCTTTTGTTGTCTTTGTTTTTTTTCTTGCACCATAAAATGGTGCATTGCTGCTGATGATACTCATGATGGTGGTCTCAGTTGGCGCATTATATTACAACGTATTTTAGTGAATGTACTAGTGATGACACTTTTGGCTGCTTCCGGTTATACGGTCGTGGCACTGGTTAATATGTAAGTAAATAAGCTCAAATGGAAAAATTCTCTAAGCATGAAGAGGATAGTGAAGAAAAAATGAAATATTTTCATAGTAAATGAGAAAAGTTTATTCAATACACCTGAGATTTTTAATACGGTTAAAATTTAAAGAGTAAGTATACAGAGAACAGATAACAACCGTAACGTCTAAAGTTGGCTCACAAATAAATTACCAAACGAAACTGCAAATGTTGTCATTGCAATGTTTACATTGATATAAAGGCAACAACCATCGTACATTTGATTTTATGTACGATGCGCTAAAAGTTGTAAAAAGCCTGGTTTTGTTTACAAAATGCAAGAAATTTGGTGAAAGTAAGGTAACATCTTCCGGCGTTTAAGAGTGTTTAATAGAAAGAAAAGCAACTTGAATAGAGAGAGTAAGGAATCATAATATCTATTCACCTGGATGAGAAATCAGGAGGGGAAGAGGAGACAGGAGGCAACTGTTCAGACTCCCGAAGCAAAGAGGAGAACTCCAAATCATGCACCAAAAGCTTTGGCTAGGAGGACTACTGAGATGACTCTGAGTCGGCAGGTAAACGCTCAGGAATCAACTGGAGAACCAGGTTGGCAAAAAGTCACTAAAAAGAAAAGGAAGGAAAAGAAACCTCAGGAGAGGAAAACAAAGCCTAATGCAATAATGATAGCAACGAGGGATGACACATCGTATGCTGAAATTTTGAGGAGGGTTAAAACGGACCCTAAGGTTTGCAAATTAGGTGGAAACGTGACAAAAATTCGGAGAACCGTCAAAGGGGAGCTATTACTTCAGCTCGGCAAGTATCTATTTTGCGATTAAATTTCACAACATCATTGTCATATCCGTTCTTACACTGAAGTGAGGAACAGAATAGTCGCTGCAGTACAATGTAGCAACTAGCGCTGCAACCTATCAGAAGTTCAAAATGGCTATTCAAATTGATATCACCAGAATACATGGTTGCAGTAGTCACTGTAGCAGAAGATTAAACTCAAAATACGAGCTCATGAATTTTGCCGCGCAACAGAGCTAGTCTCGTAGCCAGTACAGTAGCTAGTCTAGTAGCTAGTCTAATAGCTAGTCTGGTAGCTAGTCTAGTAGCTAGTCTAGTAACTAGTCTGGTAGCTAGTCTGGTAGCTAGTCTAGTAGCTAGTCTAGTAACTAGTCTAGTAGCTAGCCTAGCAGCTAGTCTAGTAGCTAGTCTAGCAGCTAGCCTAGTAGCTAGTCTAGTAGCTAGTCTAGTAGCTAGTCTAGTAGCTAGTCTAGTAGCTAGTCTAGTAGCTAGTCTAGTAGCTAGTCTAGGAGCTAGTCTAGCAGCTGGTCTAGTAGCTAGTCTAGTAGCTAGGCTAATAGCTAGCGTATTGGCTTATTAGACGAGAACCCGGCTTAAATCCCAGCTTTGGTTTCTCGAACAAAATGAAACATGAAAGAAATATTTCTACGGCGGCTTCCACTCGATAATCTTCTAGCAAAACCTGAGAATGTTTTCATGGCAATTTTATTTATTCTCATATTTTTTGCCAGAAGGCTGGTCTTGCTATTTCATTTCGTTTGAGATGATTGAGCTTAGGTTTGAACCACGTGTTAACTATCTACTATACTATCGCAACCATTGAAGCCTATGGACATATTTTTGGTCATTACAAGTCAAAAACATTTCAAATTTTCTGTTTATGAGTAGGTCAAGTAAGTTAGTTGACCAGAATATATGTTAGACTCTGCAGTTGGTTGCTAACATAAAACGTGGACCTAGGAATTTATAGAAACTGTGATGCTTGCTATCCATTTAAAGAATTTTAAAATGTTTCCTTTCTTTAAAGGTCAGAAGAATTGGCACGTCAAGATAACTGGATCAGCCGTAATGCTGTAAACGTTACCATGACGTTACTATCATTTTTTCTACCCATGATATTCGAAGCTTTGGGACTTTTTGAAAATTGGCATCCACGACAACAACTAAGGCTACAATTGGCCAGGTAATCGATTACAAATAAATATTATTCTAACACAACATACTCAAAGCCTTTCATTTACTTACAGGATTATGATTTTAAATTTATTGAATTTATACTCGCTTATGTTCTCGTTCATATACAAAATTAATAGTAAAGAGGAGCCTTTAAGTGATTTAAAAATTAAAAACGATACGGCTGCAATGGAATTGGCACAATTAACTGAATTCTGGCAGGCATTTACAGCAATGACCACAACAGCACCAAATGAAATTTTATATTCAACGGAGGATTTGTCAACCACACCAATAACGACAACTGATGCAATCACCGATGCTGTAATAACTACCACAGCGGCGGCCGTAATAAAAGTACGCTGCTATAACATAACCGTCAAATGCTCAAAACCGTGGAGAGTTACAACGAACGCACCATCGACCACAACAGTGGCGGCTACAACAGCAGCAATGCTGTTATTAAATTTAACAACAACAATGCTACCAACCACAGTTACTACAACGACAACAGCAACAACTACTACTACAGCTATTCCCACTTCATGGACACCTTTGTCAACCACAATAGAAACTACAACACCCATAACGACCGCAGCCTCTACATTGCCTACAACCACTACAACAGAATTATTTAATAGTACAACAGAGTTTACGACAGACGTCACCTACGATTACAGTGATACAACATTTTCCACAACAGAGGATAATGATGTTCTTAGTTCGTCACCCTCTAGTCCAGTGATGACTTCTACAACAACAGAAAATCCCGGTAATGATTCGCAATTCGTCTATTATGACTACTTTGCTGGCTTTGATATGGAAGATCCAAGCTTGGTGGATTTCAATGAAGTAGACGAGGTGAATGAACGGCAGAAAAGAGATTTTGTGGAAGCAAATTATGCTGAATATTCATGGGAACATGATGACATCAAGATGGCCAAGGGATTTAAAAATAAATCCGATAAACTAAACGATAGCAAGGCTAAGAAATTAAAGAGAGAAGTTGGAGATGGCAAAGATGAAGATCCAAAATCATTCTTGAGAACATCAAAGTATAGCAGAAGAGATAGATATCCTGTGACAAACACTGCTGAATCAACAACCATTACAACACCAATAACAACCCTTTTTACTACTATTCCTACGCCACAAGATTCAACGTATTCTACTACAACCGGTGACTATTTTTCATCACCACTGCCTACAACTGAAATTGATGCAGATACGATACCAACAACAACGGATAGCAAAGCATTGTTATGGGAGCCCAATGAATTGTTACAGAAGGTTGCAGAATTCTTTACAACCTCAACAATACAACCCCCCAGTGAAGACACAACCACAATAACACCTGCAACACAACCACCAACAACAACTCCCATAGCTAGTGTAGCTACGAAGCAACAGGAGGATGAACTAATTGAAAACAACATCAATAATGATAATGGAATACCCGCAATATCCAGCACACCATTTTATATTGGATACCAGGACATCGGTCAGACATCATTCTATGAATGGAGTGAAATCGATGATGGTAATTTTGAAACCTGCATACGTACGGTATGCGATGATGATTTTACCACGTTCCCCTCATCAACTGATGCGGATGGTGGCACAACAATGGCAACCCTTACCACAACGGAGCTAACCATTTATCAACAATACATTAAAAATTTAACCAACATTAAGAAGACCTTTAAAGAGATTGAACATAATTTAACAACCATGTGCTGGGAGACATCATTAGGTCAGGAGCTATCAAAGGTCATTGTATTCGATGGGGTGAGTGTATATTGTTTGCAACAATAATTGTTTCTTAGTATTAATGTTAGCTGTAAGAGATAATGGAAAAATAATTCGTTTATTTAGTCAGGATTACTACCCAGCTTTTCACACCATCCCCATGTTGTGTGTGTTAATTTTATCCATGAGTGGTGGGAACTACAGTTTAAGGTCGACTCCGAACGACAGGGTTGAGAAACTTTTGATGGCGATTTTATTTTATTCACAGAGTTTTTGCCAGAAGACTACTGAGAGGAAGTCGCCGAAGAAATATTTTTTTATATTTCGTTTTGTTGAAGAAGTCTGAGCTGTGGTTTGAACCGTGACCTCACATCTAATAAGTCAACACGCTACCTACCACTTCCGCTTTTGGTTGATGTCTAGGCTTAGGTTTGAACCACAGCCCTTTGCGTCTAATAAGCCAACACTTTACCAACTTTTTGGCGTGGATTTTCGTGTGATAGGTTTATCGATCCACGATGATAAAGTCGACTCCGAACGACAGATTTTTGAGAAATTTTTCATGACAATTTTTTATTTACTCTCCGAGTTTTTGCTAGAAATCTGCTGAGAGGAAATCGCCGAAGAAATATTTTTTCATATTTCGTTTTGTTGGAGATGTCTAAGCTGTTGTTTGAACCGTGACCTCAAGTCTAATAAGTTAACACGCTAACAACTAGGCTACGGCGACTTCTGATGATTACCAACTTGGTTTTTAGCCTGAATTGGATGAGATGGACACCAACGACATGTGGTTTTAACTGTAAGATCATGCGTGCCGTATAGCTCATGCCACATTAGGTATTCTATACGAGCAATTTGAGAGCATGGTCACCTCACGTGAAGGTGATCTGAAATGGCCACCGAGGTGGTGTTTTTTGAGCGCGTCAAAGTTTTTTTTTTGGAGTTTTCTTAAGTCACAGATAAATGGGAATAAGCCAACACTCTAACTACTAAACTACGGCGACTTCAAGAGCATTCAATGCATCCTGATAATATCCCTGATTGGTGTGGATTTTGGACTGACGGTGTCATTGAGCCACGACGAAAACGGCCAGGCTGTCATCATCATCATCATCATTTTGGCCTGAATGGAATGATTTGGACATTGGACATTGGATATGTGGATGATTACCAATTTATCTTGGCATGATTTGAACGATATTGACCTTAACGACGTGTGGTTTCTCCAGGAAGCCGCTACGTGGTACATAACAACGACGTGTCTTCGCTAAATGGGCTCTGGAACAGTTTTTTATCGAAATATCTTTTTTAGCGATGACGACCATTGTTTGGTGTGGGTTTTGGGCTGGTGTCATCGGTTGGCGAAGCTATCACTGTCAATGGCGTGAATTATATGATCTGAACACCAGCAATATGTGGTTTCCGCAGAAAAGAGCTATGTGCCGTATAACTCATGCCATATTGGATATACTGCACGAGCAATTTGAGGTCATGGTCATCTCAAGTGGTGGTGATTTGAACTGGCCACCGAGGTGGTGGTTTTTGACACCATTGGAGTTTTTCTTTTGGGGTTTTCTTATGTCGCAGATGACTGCGAATAAGCCACTAGCCACAGCGGTCCTCAAAGCCAATATAACTCATGCCATTGTTGTATGGGTCAGAGTCATGGAAAATATGACATTTCGGATGCTATTCAACCACATAATGGCTTCAATAGGCCTTTCAAACGAATAAAAAACTTTCGATGACACCTCATACTCGCTTTTAAAAAGGCGAATTGAATATCTGCTGTTAACGTGTACCTTAAAATATTTCCGTATCTGCTGGTGTTGTAGCACGAATCTATCATTGAACACTTCAAGAGAGTCAATAAATATTTCTATTATTCGTACTTATTTTTTGTTTCTTTTCATATTTCTTAAATCTAATTTATCAATTTCGTTATTGATATCAAGAAAAACGTTTAAAATCCTTCTGCTTCTCCACATCGTAGCTAGCGGTGGTGGGCCGTCCGGATATTTGTTCAATAACCGGCAGTATGTCTGTCCACAATGCCATGTAAATAGAAGATGTTGTTGCTGTTGTTGATGTAAAACAAGCTGTCACAAAAATTTCACACAACAAACCGTTAAATTTTTCATCAATTTTTCTATGCCACTCATCTAGCAGCGGCGGGTATTTCGTAACTGCCAGAGAGAGAGAGAGAAAGGAAACTGTTTTTATCCTTTTGGGTAATAAAGCTGGAATAAGTTTTCGCTGAAAAAATACGATAAGCAGCAGCAACGGCAACAGCAGTAAAAGTAGAAGCAACAAACACAACAACAACAACAATATACAACGATTGAAGAAGAGGGTTATTTGTACTCAATGAAAATGTTGTTTAGCTTTCATAGCTAAACAAACAACAACAATAGCGGCGGCATGGCATAAAGCGTGAAGGAAAAACATGGAATTTATTTTGAAATTCTTTAGAAATTTCAGTGGATTGATATGCCTTGTAGTAGTAGGAAGTGGTAGTTTATATTTTACGCATAATTTGGCAATTTTTTGGATTTTTCAAATATTTTTCTCCTGCGAAAAAAAAAGTTAAGATTATTGACTTTATCATCGGCGGAAACATTAAATGTGGTAGACGACAGACGACAGAGCATCAAAATGAAATAAAATAAAACGAATGGAAATTGATAAAAAAAAGTAGAGAAACGCGTTTAAAAATTATAATTTAAATGAAAAAACAATCTTTAAAAGCAATTCAATAGAGAAGAAGTATTGTTTGTCAAGACTTTTCATCAAGAAATGTGACTTTAACACCATATTGCCTGTATTATATTAACTTTGTGATGTAAATCATAATGTTTAAAATAAAAAAAAATTGAAATTTTGTAATGAAATGAAATGTTTAAAGTACAAGTAATGTAACGTAACAAGTAATCTCTTTGATTAAATCTTTGATTCATATTTATTACCCTGGTTACCAGTTCCTTATTTCAAAAACAAGTTTACTCTGGAAATCTATTTATGAAGGCCGAATACGTTTTGGTAGAAATATCACCTTAATACGAGAACAATTAGGTTAGGTTAGGTTAGAGGACGTGTACTTGTCAATGTCGAATTGACCCATTGTACAACGTCCTAGTTTCTCACACCACCTATGTTATGTGTGTTAATTTTATACATGTGTGGTGGGACCTACAGTTTAAAGTCGACTTCGAAAGACAGATTTTTAAGAAAATTTTCATGGCAATTTTTTATTTACCCTCAGAGTTCTTGCCAGAAATCTGCTGAGAGGAAGCCGCCAAAGAAATACTTTTTGTATTTTGTCTTGATGTCTGGCCTAGGGCTCGAACCCTGGCTTTACGTCTAATAAGCCAACACACTACCTACTAGACTACGGCGACTTCAAAATACGAGAGCAATTAAATTTAAAGTAAATTCTGAATCCGTTCGAGTCTGTCCCATAGGTAGACAGGTAGGTAGAGGTGGCTGTCCTACCAAGCAAATCAAATATAGACACTTTAGCCACATACGGCTCCTTATAATATCACAGCTTTTCTATTATCTCCTAATCCTGCAGCTTCTAAGGAAGTAACTCAGACTACTAATGTCAGATTTTTCTCTTTTGATATAGCGCCGGGCATGTTCCTAGTGGAGGAAGAACAGCATCGTATTCTTTCTACGGAAGTCAAGGTGGCCTGGACCAAAGCGCCTCGAATGCGAGCCCTTAATGCTAAACTCGAATATAACCCCGACAACCACTGACTGAATGAATATTTTTCTTTGCCATGCGCCGTCCATTCACTTTTGGCCAGATTTTCTGCACCGTTCTTCTCGTGCCCGCTTGCGATTGACAGAATCGACGTCCGCATTGTCAATTATAAGTTTACAGATCCCCAGAGGGATTCACAAAGTCACCCTTTCTGCAGTTACCAGGAATATTATTGCGCTCTGGTACTACCTGATTATCGGAAAGTATGGTAATATCCATCCGGTTTAGGCTAGATTTTCTGCACCGTTCCCCGCGTGTCCGAAGCCGCCCATTTGCGGTTGACTGAATCGCATTGACCGCATTGTCAATTATAAGTATACAGTTCCTTATCAGGATTCATAAAGTCATCCTCTCTGTAGTTATCTGGAATATTATTGTGTGCTGGTACCCACACGGTTCTGCTACCTCTTTTAGACTCCCCTTTCCCATATACCCTCCTTTCATCCTAACCCCTATACTACCCTTCCCTCCTTTAGGACGTTGTCCAATGGCTCAATCCGACCTCCGAGTACTGTACTTGTCTTGACTGACAGGTACACGTCCTCTAACGTAACCTAACCTACCTCTTTTAGATATCTGCGACAACTGTAAGCCGTCCTGGAGCTCATTACATTATAACTCAATGCCTTGCTAGCCATCGGACTATTGAAAAGTATGATAATATCCAAACAGTTTAGACCAGATTTTCTGCATCGTTCTTTTCCTATTTGAAGTCGCCCATTTGCAGTTGACGGAATCCCATTGAACGCATTTTCAATAATAAGTTGACAGCTCGCCAGAGGGATTCGCAACGTCATCCACTCTGCAATTAACTAGAATATTGTGTGCTGGTCTCCATATGATATGAACATCACATCGTTCCTCTACTTCACTTCGATATCTGAGACAGCCGTATACAGTCCTGGAGTTAATCTCATTGGAACTCAATGCCCTGATAGCCGCCTGATTATCAAAAACTATGGTAATATCCTTCTTGAAAGTATTTACGTCCCTAATAACATTCATGAAGTCGCCGCAGTCTAGTAGGTAGTGTGTTGCCTTATTAGACCAGGCCAGACATCAAAACAAAAATACAAAAAGTATTTCTTCGGGGACTTCCTCTCAGCAGATTTCTGGCAAAAACTCTGAGAGTAAATAAAAAATTGCCATGAAAAGTTTCTCAAAAAATCTGTCGTTCGGAGTCGACTTAACACACATAAACTAAGTGGTATGAGAAACTAGGTCGTAATCCTGACTGAAGGATTGTAATGATCAATTATATATGTATGTAATAACATTCACCGTAACCCGTATTGCCGATATTTACGCCTGAAAGACGCTACAGTGATTTGGGCTCTCCCGAACGATTTTGAAAAATTCTGCCACCCAGGTTTCCATTCAATTTGAATCCATTGGTGGAGATTTACACGGAATCCTGTATTAGGTGCCCAGCACCATTTATCGCGACTTCTTTATCTATAATGATTTTCCTATATTTCAGTGAGTAGTCGTAGCGCTATGTCATGTAATCCATGTTCCCGATAAACCCAAATTCCTTCAGGATCAATGCTGGCCCATATCATTTGCTAAAAAAATATTTAATTCTACATACATAATTGGTCATTACAACCCTTCATACTACCGTAACCGTACCCTTAAATTCTACCGTAACCGTACCCTTAAATTCTACCGTAAATTAAAGAACGGAACGATATTTCTGCTTAATGCACAGCAATCATCTTAATTGGGTGATTATAATCCCAATTTCTTCGTATATTCAAAAACAGTGTTTCTTGTTAGCCGCTATTTAGTTTCATCAAACACAGACTCTTTATATTATTCACACTATAGAGATGGCTGCCTCTTAACCTAGTTAATTCAGGACACATTGAAATTATGCATACTGTGTGCATACATTTTTGTAGAATTAAATTAAAGTTTCTCCATAATTTGTGGGATTTATTTTGATTTTCACAACACGTTACTTTACATTGTTAACGTTTATAATTATGCAAGCATCAATATACAGACGAGAACTGTTCATAAACCATACGAGTATACGTCGCATAAACCTCAAAACATATTTGCATAATGCAGGACATACAGTCGAAGCACTGAAAGTCAATTTATTAGAGTGAACATAGTCGACTAACTAAGTACCCTTATTGGATGTGTAGGTCGAGTCAACTTGTTATTATTGTAATATAAGGTTTGTTGCTGTAAGTTAATAAAAAAAATCTACACAGTTCTATCAAATTATCATCAAATTTGTTTCTACAGATAGGGGAAGCATATCCTTTTTCTATTTAACCAAGTCGATGAGATCAAAAGAATGTTTTTTATCTACGTCTTGTAAATAAAGTCGATTTGACCGACTAAACTTTTTTAGTTTCTGGACAATTTTACGATGAAAAAAGTCAGAAACATTCGTTTAATTAATTATTATTAGCGAAACTATTTTTGTCATCACCAGTTTTGGTAACAACGTGTCTTCTTATTTCCGGCACTGTTACTAATGTGCTATCACACACGAGACAATTTTTTAAGTCGCACAATTTTTGTTCTTTCAGTCACACACGATCATCTAGCATAAAATTGTATCCATGTACGAAAAGAGAGACTAAATATGCTCTAAACAGTATGTGTATTGGTTTTGTGTTGTTTATGTATTGGTTTGTGCGGGTTAGAAGCTGGTTGAAAAATTATGCCAGCAAAAAACCACTCTCCTCACCTCTCTTGACTACAAGCTGGCATTTTGTGTTAGCACAATTGTTCTCGTGTGTGATTGCCCAATTATTATTGATGGAATGTTCATAAATAAAAATAAAAATTAAGCATGATTCTGTATGCAACTTTAACAAAAATACATTGTATAGATACACACGAAGATCTACTTTCACTATAATGGCGGTTATACTGGTAAAACTATTTGCAAGCTTAGGTGTATACGTGCATACCACTCATGTATGCCTGTGCGTGTGGGAGAACGCAACATTCCCCACCATTTTGAATCATGAAATTATCACCCCAAAGCAGACATGATTGTGGTTTTTATGAAGAAGCATCCTTAGAATACTTGACTTATATTTCGCTTCCTTAAAGCGACACTACACCAGCAACAACAAGAAGAAAGAGAGAGCAAGAGAGACAAAAATTATTGTAGCATAGAATAACATTTTGGAAACACATTAATTTACGCACGAACACGAAATAACTTTCTGTTACGAATTTTGTGTTCTTATGTTTGCCAGAGTTTTTGAGATTTTTTTTCTCTGAAGTTCTTTTCTGTTTTTTCAAAAAAAATTTTAAACAAATAGAATTTGATTGTGTTATGCATATGAAATGAGTTTTTAATTTTATTTATTTTATGTCACGATATTCTATCCTGTACAATTTGGCATGCCTTCAGAGGGTATATAGCTTCATTGAGTTTTTATTATTCAGAAAACTATTGCATTTATTAATATTTATTTATTATTCATTTTGTATAAAATATTGTTAGTAATACAGTTGATTTAAATTTAAGCAGTTTTCTTAATATACGAAATAATTTTGGGAAAGCCAAAATCTTGGATAAGACCAACGAAAAACAAGTCTACACACACCATCTTTTTGTCGACTATAAGGCAACCTTCGATAGCCCCATAAGGGATCGTGTTTTTGCTGCAATATCTGAGCTCGGTATGCCTGCGAAGCTGATAAGGCTATGCAGAATGACGTTGAGCAATTCTTGCAGCTCCGTCAAGGTAGGAATGGACCTCTCCGAACCTTTTGATACCATGCGAGGCTTCAGACACGGCGACCCCCTATCATGCGACCTCTTCAACTTCGTCATGGAGAGTGTTCTGCGAAAGGCGGGAGTGCATCGCAATGGCAATATTTTTAAAAAAAGTGACCAGTTGGTTGCATACGCTGACGACATTGACAGCACAGGGCGTACCAAGCGAGATGTTACTGCTCCCTTTAGTGCTATTGAATAGGAGTCTGCTAAGATGGGTTTGGCAGTAAATGCGGGCAAAACAAAGGATATGTTATCAATAAGTAGAGACGTGCTGCGTATTGATTCTCAGATTACGGCCGATAACTATACTTTTGATACAGTCAGAAAATTTAGTTATCTTGGCTCCGCCGTTACCACCAAAAATGATGTCAGTCTGGAGATCAAGCGCAGGATCACTCTTGCTCAACAGGTGCTACTATGGTCTCAATAGGCAATTGAGTAGCAGAGACCTCTCTCGTACGACAAAACTAATACTCTACAAGACGCTTATCCATTGCTTCCTTATTGCGCAGAGGCTGGAACCTATTAAGCACCGATGCAGCAGCGTTGAAAGTATTCGAGAGAAAAGTACTGCGTAAGATCTTCGGTCCAGTACGATTTGGCGATGATTTCCGCATCCGATCGAACAGTAAGCTGTATGAGCTCCTCAACGACATAGACATTGTGCAGCGTATTAACATCCAGCGGCTGCGCTGG
This sequence comes from Sarcophaga carnaria, assembly GCA_958299815.1. Classification (NCBI taxonomy): domain Eukaryota; kingdom Metazoa; phylum Arthropoda; class Insecta; order Diptera; family Sarcophagidae; genus Sarcophaga; species Sarcophaga carnaria. The sequence continues at coordinate 49,254,529 of OY283151.1, forward strand.
CTCGCCCTTGTCGTTCGATTGGAGGAGGAAGCTCCAGCGAGACAGGTATTGGATGCGGGGATCTGTGATCAGTGAAGAGGACGACCTTGTTTGCGTTGGAAGGACCAAATCGAGGAAGTCCTGTCATCGATTGGTGTGACTTACTGGCGTAGGCGTGCAAGATCTGAGGCGCCTGGAAGGATGTGTTGCGGCAGGCCGAAATCCGTTATTCGTGTTGTTATGGCCAATTAAGTAAGTAAGCTGGGGAAAGCTTAATTTTCTTTACTATAGATCGGTCTGGTATCGGTCCCGAAAAAGTGGAAACGAGGTGAAAGTAGTTCGTACCAAAACAAAGATGGATATTGCAATACGGAAGAGAAAAACCTATTTTTCTTCTCGACAGGTTTACAATCTCTACAGAAGTCATGGGCAGGCAAACGAGGTCTCTTCTTTTGTCTGGGAATTACTAAAGGACCTGTCTGATTAGATACAGTGCAAGAAGGAACCTATATGATATTAACTGTAAACTGTTGTGACACATAATAAAGGAAGTCGCTACATATGTTAAGCTAACATTCGTTTACCGCTCTGATCGAAATGCTAGTAGCAAGAGCATCTCCTCATCTCAACTGAGAATTAATTCTGCAGTTTGACACTTCACTCACTGCTTAAATACACTGCTCAGCAGTGGTCTGGGAGGTAAAGCAATATACGTACACTTATATTAAGCGTTTTGGAAGGACTTATACTACCAACCCTATTCTCGAGTTTGAAATGTGTAAGACTTCTAGCGAACTACCGGATATGACCTTACTCGGAATTATAGGATTATAGTGTGAAATCCCCTACTTTGATCAAATTCAGATAAGATATAGACAATTTCATTTGAGCCTAAAAATAGAAAAGACACAGGAGAGAGTGATGCACAAACGTTACTGAGCATTAAATCGGCATTACAAAAAACAGTGCATATGGAAAAATTTGTTTCGTAAGAGATTTTATCACTTAAGCAATTAGATAATCCACCAGCAAACCTTAGTAGTAAATTGTTCCGATAACCGTCAAAGAAAACCAGCGTACTACGTATCTTGCAACTACTACAGCAGTAAGAGCACAATCTGCTTTATTAGCCCTCTTCGAATAGAAAGCGTGCTGGCTACAATGCGCCAGAGAAGTGGAGAAAGCATCTTATTTTCCGATATACGTCTATTGACCACCCTCTGGCACTGTATATTTCTTGTGAGATGAGTTATGTTGTCTGAACCGATTTACTGCCAGTGTAAGCATATTGAGAAACACTTGAACGCTACTAATGGCACTTTAAAAATGTGGTGGTTCCAGAGTTCATACGTTAGGCTTCTTATTCTCCACTATTTCCATCACCCAACGTAATTCACCAGATAGCGTAGTTTTATGTCGCTTTTATGAGTTAACAATAAATTTCTCCGAACCAAAAATGTTTCAGAAACTTGTGGGTGAACCAGCCTTTACTTGCTAAAATTTAATATATACTTTTTTTCTTAAATAAATAATTCTTATTCTAATGCCTTGGGATACACAATATTTTTTGTTTTTCCCTCTGGTGCGTTACATATAAATTTGCGGGTTTTCCTACTCGCGAACATGCGACGTAAAGCTGTCCATGTGAGAACCATGGATAGATTAAATCCACAAACTTGCAAGGACTGACCTTGAGCTTTATTAATTGCAAATTATAGGCGAATAGGAAATTGCAGGCGCTTGAAATCGAAATATGGGAGGTGTCACGCCCGCTTTTACTGAACTCCCTATTTTTGTCCAAAATATTTATATTTAAACAAAAGTTAAAGTTTTCCAGTTATGCAAATTTTAGTATTTACTTTGTATGGAAGGTGCCATGCCCCTTAATGATAGGTCGCCCATTTTTGTCAAAAAAAAATCATATTGAACCTAAAGATATTCGTCCAAAATTTGAGTAGTTTAACTCTTCTGGTGTTCTAGATATGCAGATTTTATAATTTACTTTATATGGGAGGAGTCACGCCCACTTTTTCTAGATCGACCTATTTTTGTCTAAAATATTTATATTTAAACTAAAGTTACTTGTACAAAGATTGGGGACTCTGGCTGTTGCAGTTTTTCAGATATACAGATTTTCGTATTTACTTTATATGGGAGGTGCCACACCCACTATTGCTAGTTCTCCCATTTTTCTCCAAAATATTTATATTGAAACTGTAGTTACTTGTACAAAATTTGGGGTATCTTGCTGTTATAGTTTTTCCAATATACCCATTTGGTTATTAGCTTACAATAGTAGGTAATGTAGTATATGTGGGCGTGGCACCTCGCTCATTTGGAATTTCAACATAAACAGTAGCCTATAACTCCTTCCAGACATACACGAAGATACTGTGAAAATTCCAAGAAAATCGTCTATAAACTTCAAACATACAAACAAACACACATTCATTTATATACACGCAGTCACTAAATTATACGTACGGTTAAAAAATTGCCGAAATTTTTTAACTAATCCGTTTTCGTTGAAAATCTTTATAGTGTCCTTGATGTTAAGACGGTCTTTTGCATTGGTTAAAAAATTTCTGAAATTGAACTGAATTGTGGCCCTGCACAGGCCCACAAAGGTATGCATCCGATTTACAAATTTCACAAATTTCTGAACCAAAGCAAAAGATCGACTTAAAATCGAAGAAAGATGTCAGACAATTATAAAGATTTTCAACGAAAACGGATTGGTTACAAAATTTCTGTAATTTTTTAACCGTATGTATACTTTTGTAAACAGCTTTTGGCCAATTGCGTTTTAAAACCGATTCTATTTATGCGACCCCGTCCTCAGAATGACTTTAAAATGGATTCGAAAGAATTGAATTGAATCCAGAGCTATTTATACTCGTATATATAAAATTCGCCATGGTATGGAATTCGCTTAAAATTTATAATGACGTGGTTTTTCTTTGTGGTTTTTTAAGTAGTAGTTCGCTTTAACTGACTGTAACTTTTAAACTTTCTTTATACTCGTAAAAAACTTAGAGTAAACTACTTTAAAATGGTGTCATAGCAAATAAAAACAATTTTGTATACAAGGAATGTATTTTGAGTACAAAAGTCTTCTGTATTGGAAATCCTCATGTAAACTTTACAGTAAATTTTTATTTTATATGGGAACTGTATTGCAACAAGACTAAATGAATAAAAAAGAATACTAAAGTTTTACAATATTAAACATTTGTTTTATTTAATTAGGATTTCAGAATAAAATAAAAACCATGTACAACCCTTTTGGCGGTAACCCTCAGTTGAAAGCTTTACTTTGCCTGCTTTGCTTATATTTTTCGCCAGACATTGTAATAAAAAAGGTTTTACTTTCCAACTATTTTGTATATTTAATGCTAATTTGAATGAAAGAAAAAGTTGAATTAAATTTTTTTTAAAATATTATTTATTTTAATTTTATCCTAACACTGTAAACTTCTATTATGTTTCTCACTTCAATGTGAAAGTTTAAAATAGAAAAAAATCCTTTTTTTTCTCCTTTCCATCACACATACTCCAAATAAACTTTCAGTGTGATAAGTTCTGTTAACACGTACAGATTAACTTTCGATTTGTCTGGACTAGTATTTGTCCGGCGCCTCCTTTTGGTCTGCCATAAATGTGCAACGATCAAGGAAAAAGTTTGTTTTTAACCAGTTTTTAGAGAAAAGTTTGGGGTTTTTTTAAACAATTTTACTTAAAGGAAAAAGTTTAATGGAAAAACTTTAAAGTGAATATATTTTTTTAAATAATTTTCTCAACAAAATCAGTGCGTATACAACCTAGTTGCAAATAATCGAAATAAAAAATCATTTTCTGATGTGAAACTTAAAGGAATATTTTGTTGAAGTCTATTGAAGCAAATTTTTAAATGATATCTCATGCACACTTTGTTTAGGACAGGCTTAATAAAAGGCCCTATAGCCACTCTAAGAGCCATTATTGCAACTTGACGTTAACTAAAGGGAGGATTTTAACGGGCAGATAAATAGTTTTTCATTACTATAAGTTGACGATAAGGTAGAAGTAAGCTTTAAGCTAAAGGGAGGATCATCCTAGTGGTAACTTTTAAAGTTAAGTTTATGTTTGATTTTGCCATATTATATAATATTTTCAATATGGCAACTCCAAATATAAACAAAATGAGCATATACAACAAAAATAACGAAGCCCGTCATTGCCACTGCGTTTAAAAAAAAAACTTTTTTAATTGAGCAGTATTATCGACATTGCCCCGTCACTGCCATATTTTTAAAAAAAGTTAACTTTATTTTATATTCGACGCCTCCGTTCTATAACATTCTAAGCCGAAAAAGTGTGTTTTGATTTATGAGCTCTCAAAGTTTTCACGCGACATACGACCATATGTGTATTCTAAGAAGATTTTTCCCTATAACTTCGGAACGGATCGGCGCATCTTAACCAAATTTTGACAGTATTTAAGTTAGAGAACGTAGAATTTAAAAATACAAGAACATTAAAAACGTTCCAAGTACACTTAGAACGTTATAAAGGGTCCGCCAAATAACTTTTTTTTTTTAAAATGCTTTAAAAAAACTACTGAATATTTTCTCAAATTTCTTTTTTTATTTGAAAGTACAATCCTTCAGGTTAATAATGGAAAATAATTTCATTAAAATGGCTGCCTCGGCTAGCCATGCAGTAGCCTACACCAGACGATGCCGATTTTGTCAAAAAAAATCATCTTTTCAGATGAAGCTCATTTTGATTTGGCGGGTATATAAACTAGCAAAATTGTCGCATTTGGGGCACAGAAAACCCGCATGCATGCATTGAAAAGCCGACGCACCCAAAACGAGTCACTGTTTGGTGCGGATTTTGGCCCAGAGGCATAATTGGGCCATTTTTCTTCAAAAATGAGCAAGGAGTGGCCGTTACAGTCAATGGCGATCGTTATCGGGCCATGTTGAACGAATTTTTGTTCACAAAACTTGAAGAGGAGGATATTGGCAACATTTGGTTTCAACAGGACGGCGCTACGTGCCACACAGCCGAAGCTACACTCGATGTTTTGCGCCCTGTTTTTGAAGATCGCATTATCAGCCGCAGAGCAGACGTCGTTTGGCCACCTCGGAACTGCTATTTGACACCATTGGACTATTATTTGTGGGGCGCCGTCAAAGATAAGTGTAACGCCGACAAGCCAGAGACAATTGACGCTTTAAAGGACAATATTCGTGAAGCCATTGGTGAAATACAGCTGCATACAATCGATAATGTGCTTAAAAATTGGACCGATCGTGTAGGCTACTGCATGGCCAGCCGAGGCAGCCATTTGAATGAAATTATTTTCCATTATTAACCGGAAGGATTGTACTTTCAAATAAAAAAAGAAATTTGAGAAAATATTCAGTAGTTTTTTTTAAAGCATTTTCAAAAAAAAAAAGTTATTTAGCGGACCCTTTAAATCCTTTTTCATCGCTGTAGTCTCAGTAGTTTTTTTAAAGCATTTTCAAAAAAAGTTATTTGGAGGACCCTTTAGAATGGAGGCTATGAAGGTTGTAATAACGAAAAGAAGTTAAAGGTGACTTTAAAGTTCACTTTAGCTAAAGTTACCTTTAACTAAACCCAAGTTTAACGGCAAATTGCAATAATGGCCGTTAAAGAGATAATCTTCTAAGCAAATCTGCTCATGAAAGGCTTAAAGAACAGAAGTAAACTTAAACAGCTACCATGTATTTAACGTTTTTAGCACAAAAAACGTTCATGATTTTAAAGAAATTGCTTAAGACATTACTTTCTCTCTCTCTCTCTCTCTCTCTTAAAGTATTTTTCAAGACGATATTTATCATAAAGTTCCACTTTAGCTTTGTTTAAGGAAACCAATTCCTTCCCTTACAGTACATCAGTTTAAAAGTTATTAATTCGTTCATCATCTTCTATTTTCTCTTATGTGGCATGTGTCAATCAAAGATTATGTCTATAGTGGCGCCATTATGTATTGACTTCTTACGTGCTTTATTTGTACGTTACGTAAATCAAAATTGGTGCTGGGATATGGAGAAAACATTTCCACAGGTAAGCATTGAAACCATCATCAATAAATTTATAACTGATTACACATACAGATGTTTACCTCAAAAGAACAAAAAACTATTTCCGTTTAACAAACACATTTCACTCGTTTCTTTTACCATGTCCATGTGCAACATCAACATCAACGTACAACCACCCTCATGACATTACCCAATTGCTTTAGTATGGAGACTTCAAAATAGCCGAGAACATTTTGACATTGATTAATAACCAGGGACAAGTGTGGATGGGTATATTCTTTTCACCTGGTCTAGTGCTTATAAACCTGGTTAAACTAGTGATTATGATGTACTTCAGATCCTGGATTGTTTTAACATGCAATGTGCCACATGAAGTTGTGTTCAAGTAAGTGTTCAATTAATAAAAAAAAAAAATTTCCTTCTCATGCAAACACTCCAAACCTACCTTGCCTGCATGATTATAAACAATGAAATTTTCTTAAACAATAATTTGTATGTGTTTTCTCTTTGGTCCCATCTCTGACTTAATCATCATCATCATCATCATCAACTTCGTCATCGTCATCGTAAAGAGCTTCCAAATCAAATAATTTCTACCTCTCACTGCTGCTAACAATGCTGTTCCTATGTGTGTTGCCAGTGGGCTATGCAATCGTATGGTTGCGTCCATCATGGCACTGTGGCCCCTTCTCGGACTATAATCGCATTTCAGAATTTATAACAAATACAACAAGAGATGCTTTGCCAAAGTAAGTAAATGTTTTTGGGGTCAAATTTTTGAATTTAATTCCATGATGAAATTTACATTTCCACAGGCAATTACATGATCCGCTTAACTATTTGACTTCATCGAGTACCGTTATACCATTGCTTTTGCTTTTAATACTCATCATTTATTATTTGGTATCCCTGACGGGTGCCCTTAGAGAGGCCAATCAGGATTTGAGAACACAATTACAAAAGGAACGTGAAGAGGAACGTAAAAAGTTCTTTAAAGTACCCGAGAAGAAACCTGCAGAAAATAATAGCACTTTGACCAATAGATGGCGCAAAGTCTTAGATGTTTCGTCACCTGTTACGCCCACTCAGGCACCGGATTTTGAGAGTGAAGAGTATAAAAATCAAGCCAGAAAAGGTAAATTTCCAAGCATATTGCCATGCAAATACAATTGCTTCCTTTCTTTTCAGAGTTGATATCACGCATTATGAAAAAGGCCCTTCGAAAGGGTTCAGCTACTTCTGATGAAGATTCATTTGTAAAACAGGGCCGTGATGACGATGACACTGATACGGAACATCACGATTCATTGCCGCATGATGAAGAGGGCAAAGAGAAACGTATGGGACTCTCAAAACTCCAGCAAATACGTAAAATTCGAAAACCATCCCTCGTAGACATAGTGCAAATTGCCAAAAGCGAAAGAGAAAAAGAGAGGGTCATGCAACAGCAAACCATCAATGGTGGTAAAGAAAGTCATCCCAAGGGAAGATTTAAAATAGAGAGACTAGAAAAGAAAGAAGAGAAAGATAAGGAGAAGGAGAAAGAGAAAGACAGCAAAAGTAAAAACTCTCCCGATTCTGGCAATGATCCTGATATCAAAACTAGAGTCATAAACGAAAGAAGGCAAAGTCTAATGCGCAAAAATCACAACAACGACTCCAAAGACAAGGAGAAAAAGGACAATGAAAAATCTAATTCGCCTGTGGAAAAGCGAAATATTTATGAAAGTTTAAAGCGTAGGAAACGTGAAGATAAGGAAAAACAAAGTCCACCCAAAAAACCGGATGAGGAAAACGTTACCAAATCCCCTGCAATGAAAGAAATTTCTGAAATGGAAACTCCAAAGCCGGTAGAAAAACGTAGATCATTTCGGAGAAGAGAAAAATCTCCGATGGTAAGAGATAAGCTAAAAGACAAGGACAGTAATGACAGAAGCAGCTTTAGAGTTGTTGATGAGAAGAACTCGTCCTCTTCGCCAGAAGAGAAAACTTCTACGCCACCTGCCATGGAACATTTTCACAATTTAAGTGGCAAATTCAAGTTTAAACGGCACAAAAGTAAAATGTCAACAGAGCCAGAAGTTTTTAAATTTGAGTCTGATAAAATAAAAGCCACAAAAAGTCCCGATATTGCCACCACACCCACTTTGGAACACTTGGAAAGTGAACTAAATTCACCCAAACAAACTGAAGAAGTTACAACGCCCACATCAGTACATCACCTCAATTTGGGCGCCGATAAATTTGCCAGTTTATCTAGGCAAGGTAGGAAAAAAATTGGTTCTCTCCTGGCTTTGGTGAAAGAGGCAGTGAATACGAAAAAACTAGACCAAGAACAGCAAAGTGATGACAGTCCTACACAAATGCCTGAAACAACTATTGACATACCACCAACGCTAGAAAGCGAATTACCGGCTACAACCTTTAAAGACACATTTATACTACCCTCGGCCACACCAGCCTCAGCAACTACCAGTATTCAACCTTATGTAATGCCTAGAGCGCCTCTGGAAGCCCCTGAAGATTTGGAACCTCTCTGTTATGATAACATCTCTACAGCACAAAACGATATCAATACATTGCCTCTGAAAGACGCAGAAGAGCTTGATAAGCCGACACCCATTATTTTTCCTCAACGTAGCTTTTCTCAACGCCGACGTCCCTCCGAACGCCCCATTACAATGAGACAAGATTCCACAGCATCGAATTGGTCCGATATTATACCGACTATCACCATTAGTACAACAGCTGATGCTGAGGACCAACCCCAATCGCCGCTTAATAACACATCGTCACCTTCAAGTCCCGGACCCTTGGTTAATATTATTAAAATCAACATAGAAAGTGACATGTAATTGGATAACAATTTTAGTTGTGGATCTACCTACACTTTAATCCGTTAATGAAACTATATTTTGGGTCGTTCTCAAAGCTATGACTAAACTTTCTTCCTCGCTTGTAAACATTTGTCAGTAGAATGTAACATACTTTAAGAAATTTTAAATAAAGTTTCATGAAAATCTGGGAAAGTTTTAATCTTTTCTCTTCTTATCATATTAGATTGACAGGCCTTTAAGGTTATAGAAGGATTCCCAACTATACTTCTTTTTTGGTTCATACACTCGTCCCAAACATATTCCTCTTTTTACAGTTCACTACCTGAAGAAGTATGGTGTCACATGGGTACAATACTAGGTCAATTTCATGGTGGCTTGTCTAAGGCTTCGAGAACTTGCATAGCACATTTAAAAGCCGTCCATCCACTGTGTCTATATATTGTAACTAATTTTGTTGGTATAAAATTTTATCCCACAGAATCACATCGTTTTCCCCAATTATTTACCATAGGGACGCGGGATTCTCTAGTAGGATCATAAGTTCTGCAGCGACTCGCTTACGATATATGTTACAGTATTTTTTCCTTCCCCCTATCCAGAATGAATGTTTTGAAGTTAAAAATTTCCAATTCCATCAGGATCCTCGAGTGACCAATGTTCAAACTGTACAACTGATCACATTCCTCGAGGGGCTAACTAATATTAGCTGTGAAGCTTCTAAAAGACAAAGATGTAAAAGTGTCTCCAGTGCCGACGGACTATGAAGCAAACGCGGTGTCACGTAGAGAAATAGTCGTCTTGCAAATGGATTCCCACTAGGTAATGTAAATTCAATACCTTATCTTTGGTCAGAGGCTTCTTTTCCACTTTCCCCCAGACTATTCCATCCTGTTGTATATACAGTGGAACTTCTATAATTTGAACTTCTATTACTTGAAGTTTCTATAAGTTGAAACACATGTCGTGGCAACAGCATCTAGATCAGTTGTAAATTTACTTCCCAAAGTTAAAGTTCCTATAAGTTGAAGTTTTTTTCTGGATAATGGTGATTCAATTTATAGAAGTTCGACTGTATTCACACTCTAAAACAAAAACGCCGCTCTATACAGCCTCAGTAGGTGAATAGTTAGTTCCTGGTAGAAATAACTACAACCGTCTTTTCGAAATTTATACCTAAGTTCCTATTAGATACTCACACTCTCCAGTAAAAGTTGTGTTCTGTCCTGCCACTAGCAGTTCTTTCATCACAAGATTCCATAGGATGAACGCCAAACGTTGTGGGATTTCTCTGCTAATCTTCCTAGATTATAGTATCCTGTACACCCAATGTGCTATTGTCCTAGATTCCATGTAATTCACTTTATGACTAGCACCCCGTCAAGGTATATTCTATTTATTCCGATAACTTCTTTACCGTACACATTACGGTTTGAAAAGCGGTTCCAACGGACCCGCTCTTAAGTAAGAAATTACCAACAAGGACTGGCACATGTCTGTTCATAATAGCATTCAATAAAACGGAGGTCAGAGTGATGGGTCTATAATCCATGAGTTGGATGGGAGATGTACTCCGCCTACTATGTAAAGACCACCCTACAGCATTTGAATGAAATGGAATTTCAACTCCCAGATGTTGTAGAAGCAATTGATACATATATTCCATCCGGATCTCGAATCTTTTGATTTTATAAAAATCTGCAAAATTGAAAGCTACTTCCTGTATATATATATTTACGATATAAATGTTCATAATACCGTATGCCGGAAAATCTGAAAGGAGACCGATTTAAATTCTATTCCGACTATTTAAACCATTCACAACTGGTATCCGCATTTAAGGTTTTAAGTTGTGATATTCATAGTGTATGTATCTACTTATTCCATTCACAGTGGAAACTATACATAGTGGTTCATGTCTTAGCTTAAATACCATAGACAATCCTTCAGTCAGGATTACAACCTAGCTTCTCACACCACTTTTATTGCTTGTGTAAATTTTATACATGATTGGGGGGAGCTACAGTTTAAAGTCGAGTCCGAAATACAGATTTTTAAAAAAACTTTTCATGGCAATTTTATTTTACTACCAGTGCTTTTACCAGAAATCTACTGAGAAGAAATATTTTCTCATATTTTGTTTTTTTTTTTTTTGGACTTGTCTGACCTCGAGTTTGAACCAAGGCCTCATGTCTAATAAGACAACACATAAGAGACTGAAAAAGTCCTTACGGACATGGTGCAAGTGGAGAAATCTGACGTACAAATTAAACGTATTTTAAAAACAATGAAGAGGTCATGTAATATATTGGCTAAAGTGCTAGCCAACAAACATAAGCATTCCAGGTTCGAAACCGAGTGAACGACAAATCAAAATGTTTATCACTTTTATCAAAATTTAATTTAATTTAAAAAGTTGTAAACCTTCCTAACAACTCAACCCAAAACTTCTAACCTCTGATAAACATACAGTGGACAGCAAAAGTCTTAGTACGGCAATATATTTTGACAAAAAAAAAGTCCCTACAGGCCTAATACTCTTGCACAAAGTACCGATATGACCTCAAGAGAGTATTTAGGAGATCATTTGAAAGAACGGTTACGTAATCGCTAAACGTCAAACAAAAGTCAACCGAAAAACTTGGTCATGGTGCCACCAGAGAACATTAAACAAAACTTGTACATTCAATTCCAAATGGGTTAAATGGAGTGCTTGACTTTAAGGGATATTCTACTAAATACAAGGAATATTCATTTTCATATATTAGGCCTTTGAATTTTAAATTTACTCAGGGTTCTCCTTGGGGATACCTGTGGAGTCATCTGAAACTTTTCCTTATTTTTCTCTTGTTTTATGAAAAACATTAAAAAATTGTTTGTTTTATAATAAAACGGAAATGAATTAATAAAAAAATATAAAAAATTAAATTTTTAATACACACTCTGGGTTAAAATTCATGAAATTGTCCAAATATATTGGGGTAGTAAGAGTTTTGCTGTCCACTGTATAGTTCAAAATAGTTCCATAAGTTTAAAAATATTTTACATTTAAGAAGTTTATTTGTTGTCAGTGACCTTGTCTATACGATTGAATTTAATTTTTAATTTAAAATCATTTTTTTTCAATTTAATTTTGAATAAAAATAATGAATGAAAGTGAAAGTTTCTTCTTAAAGTCTTGTCTGTTGAGACAATTGTAGAGCACAACGAACTCTGCTTATCATTTTTGAAGAGAATTACAAGACATAATTTTCTATTTTCTATGAATGGATTTTAAAATACAATTTTCTTATCAGCCTTTAACCATATGACAGCGTTTTATCAAACAAAAAAACAATATTTTAAAAATGATTTCAAATTTGTTTCTATTTCTGTATGTTAAGGAATTAGTTGTACCACCGCACACAAAGAGAGTTTCTGAAAAATAAAAATATCAGCACTTTTTGAATTTGATTACATACATAATTGGTCATTACAACCCTTTAGTCAGGATTACGGCCTAGTTTCTCACACCACTTCTGTAATGTGCGTTAATTTTTATACATGAGTGGCGGGACTTACAGTTTAAAGCCGACTCCGAACGACAGATTTTTGAGAAACTTTTCATGGCAATTTTATTTACTCCCAAAATTTTTGCCAGAAATCTGCTGAGAAGAAGTCGCCGAAGAATTATTTTTTCATATTTCGTTCAGTTGGAGATGCCAGGCCTGGAGTTTGAACCGAGGCCAACACACTACCTACTAGACCACGGCGAATTCGAATCCAATCGAGTTTGTTTGGATATAGGAATTTAATGAATATCTGTTGAATGATCTGCAATCAAAATTTGTTTGTTTATAATTCAATACAGAAGGGCCAAGACTTAAAAAAGCCTAGTAGATAGTGTGCCGGCTAATTAGACGCAAGGCTGTGCTTAAAACCCCAGCTCAGATATGATAAATATGAAAACAAAAATTTTTCAGAATATCCAATATGACATAAGCTATGTGGCACAAGACATCTGGTTTCAATAGAAAGGCATATCGTGCCTTGGTGTCTCGATCATTTAATTCAGGCCAAAATAAACTTGAAATCATCGGCATATAGCGCTCTTCATTGACAGTGATGGCCTTGCCAAAGTCGTAGTGGATCGATAACACTTTCTGTTCAAAATCCACAACAAACAGTGATTTTTTTCGGAATGCATTGAATGCTCATGAAGTAGTCGTATTCTAGTAGACAGTGTGTTGGCATATTAGACACAAAAGACTGTGTTTCAAACCACAGCTCAGATATCGACCAAAAGAAATATAAAAAATATTTCGTCGGCGACGTTCTCTTAGCAGTCTTCTGGCAAAAATTATAAAAGTAAATAAAATTGCCAGAAAAAGCTTTTGAAAAAAATCTGTCGTTCGGAGACGACTTTAAACTGTAGAGCCTCGCCCACTTATGGATAAAATTAACACACACAATATGGGTAGTGTGCAAAGCTAGGTTGTAATCCTGACTAAAGGGGTTGTAATGATCAATTAAGTAAGCAAAGTAATTTGTTTTTCTTTCTTAACTATGATAAACACAATAGCTAGAGAGTATTTTAATGAATTGATTCTTTTAGACTCATGTAAAGCAAACATAAATTTTCAAATTTTGTCTAAAATTGTTATGATAACCTTACTAAACTCTTCAACTAACATAAACTAACTCTTAAATTAGAACAAATGATTTTTAATTGCAATACTTTTTCAAAATTTTTAATAGTTTTAATAAATAAAAATCTGTTATGCAAATATCAAATACGGACAAGACAAATATAAATTATCAGTTAAACTTCAGGACATCAGAAATGCAAACTTTTTAATTAACTTGATTGTTTTGTCAACAAATACTCTTTTCTTCCAACTTTTATTGTTTATTCTGATCTTTAAGACTAAAAATAACACCAAAATAAAACAACAAAAAAAAAACATTAAAAAGTTTCATTATTTGTTTATCTAAAGAGCATCGTATTTTAAAGCATTACTACCATCACAGACAGATTTTTTAAATTAATGTGTGTGTGTGAGTACAGCAAACATAGTAGAATTTGTATGAGTACATTAATTATTGAAATTTTAAATGAAATATCATATGGGTCACCGTACACCCTATCATTCTACTCTGCTACAAAAGGTGGTGTGGTAACACCATAAAGCAGTAGCGTATCCTCAACTCTATATATACATACGTACACTAATTGGTCATTACAACTCTTCAGTTAGGATTACGACCTAGTTTCTCACACCACTTATGTTGTGTGTGTTAATTTTATACCTGACTCCGAACGACAGATTTTTGAGGAACTTCTCATGGCAATTTTTTATTTACCTTCACGGTTTTTGCCAGAAATCTGCTGAGAGGTAGTCGCCGGAGAAATACTTTTTTGTATTTCGTTTTGGTGTCTGACCAGGGGGTTTGAATCCTGGCTTTACGTCTAATAAGCCAACACAATGACTGCTAGACTACAGCGACTATTAATACTCAGTCTCAAAACTCTTAACCTACTTTAAAATCACAAGAGATTATATCCATTCAACTGCCCCTTACAAAAGTTTGAGACCTTCTACAGGCGTAAATGATATTAAAAATCTTAATAAATGTCATTCTCAATAGACAAACTCTCGCTCTATCGAAATCGAAAGAAATTCTAATTTTATTACAAACCAGTCAATATTTCAACCTGCATTGATTTCAACTCAATTAAGTTAATTTCTTCGATCCTCAATTAAACTTCAACTAAAACTTCACCTCTACAAGTAGTTTATAAAGTAAGAGTATGTTTTCAATAAAATTTAAGGAAATATTTATAGGGCAACACAATGGGCCGCTATGCGTGCTCAAGTGAGCTTTTGGTATCAATGCTACCACACTAACCAAACCTTATATAGCATAGGGTACAAAAACTTCAACTTATGCTCATATTAACGTAATGCTTTTAATTTCATTCTTTCAGTCTTATCGCTTAAGTAAGTTCACATTATTAAAGAGAGTTATTGTTCTGCTTGCTCTAGGCGTCAGTCTAAATCTCATCATATTCATTGAGTATGTAATTCTGTTGCTTTTTATTTCCTTTTTTTCTTTCAGATTTTTTCTGTAGAGCACAATAATTATTTTCTAGACAATGTTTTGTATAATCGCTGTTGTTTATAGTTTGAAATTTATTTTGAGGTTACCAGAGCTATTTATTTTGAAGTGTTTATTTGAAATCAAGTACACCGAAATTTCTTAAAATTTTTTTCTCAAGTTGATTGCATAGGACGCTGTTAACCTTTGCTTGCACAAATGTTTTGTCAGAATATAATTTTAATCGAAGGTCCGCCAAAACATACCAGAATGAAAAATGGATGGCTCATGGTTATTATTTATTTATCTGCAACATGTAATATCCTCGATGACAATTGCCTGGAGTCCTATGAAACTTGCTGCCTAGATCTAGAGAGACTATTAGACTGACAACTAACAGAGCAACAAGATAAAGTCAATTAGCTGTGTTAGCCATTCAGCTAAAAATAGTCATGGCTTCTTCATCCATTGTCGTATTAGTTTGATGCTTAGCTCTTTAAATTAAAGAGATTTGATTGGCAACTTTATTAAAGGAACAATGTTTTCTCTTCATTACGGTTTTGTACCTTACATTCATTGATCGCGTTATAATCACTTTTCAAATCAAACTGTTGGTGCTCACTCTTAAAACATCCTTAAGTCCTTCTCTAATTTTATGGTCTGTTTCAATAAGACATGAGAAGCTTAGCCCTAATCGTGACTGAAGGGTTGTAATGGCCAATTATGTACGTTTCAATAAGACAAATAGTTTCAGACAAACGTCTGTTTGTACACACGGCAGTTTCCATACAAACTGCCGTTTGTCTGAAACCATTCGTCTTACAGAAACAGGGTATAAGTCTAGACCTTCCTATGATGTTTTTTGCTGTCATTCGGGATTTCAATCGAAATAATTTGAATTTATAGTTAACCACATAATGTCTAGATCTGCCTTGGATCTTTCCACCGTCGTGGCCGATTATCCCATACTAATGAACGATATCTTTAATCCCACCCTGCCTATCACCAAACATAAAACACTGGATTACAAACTATTTAGCAAACAAGCAGGACCTTTAGAGTTGGGAGAACCTTAAGGGGGGTACAGCCACCAATCCTCTTCAACATATACTTGACCGCTGTTGCGGATTCACCGCGGAGTATCTCATTGGTATCAAATGCCGATGACGGCTCAGTCTATTCTTTAGGCGTAGGTTTTAAAACATGATTGCCAGAATTGCAAAAAAGCCCTTGTGGAGCACCATACGGTAAGAATAAGGCGACAATAATTACAACGTACAATTCAATAAGGCGCTCTCTCCTCAATTATGCTGCCTCTATATGGATCTCCTTGCTCAACGTGTACGCAGTGGACTTTCACTATTTCTGTACCGCTATTCTGGGTAACACACAAGTCGTCGTAGTCTAGTAGGTAGTGCGTTGGCTTATTAGACGTAAAGCCAGGGTTCAAGCACCAGGCCAGACATTAAAACAAAATACAAAAAGTATTTCTTCAGCGGCTTTCTCTCAGCAGATTTCTAGCAAAAACTCTGTGAGTAAATAAAATTGCCATGAAAAGTTTCTCAAAAATCTATCGTTCGGAGATGACTTTACACTGTAGGTCCCGCCACTCATGTATAAAATTAACACACATAACATAAGTGGTGTGAGAAGCTAGGTCGTAATCCTGACTGAAGGGTTGTAATGACGAATTATGTATGTATTCTGGCTAACATCCCAACAAAAAAAATTGGATTAAGGACTTTCAGTATTAAGTCTCACATGGTCACCCTTTTATGGCTTATGTCCCCAACGCATAACGGATGAATGTGTGTTTTATTAACAGAAAAAACAAAAACCAAAGACAGCATCAGCAAAACAACAAAAAATAAAAATACTTCATAAAAAAAATACAAATTCACTACAAAAATAAAATTTATCTCTGTACACACGTTCGTGAGTGAGATCACAGGCCGGATGAAATACAAACGAAAAAAAAACACAAAAACTTCATGAGCAGAGCTAGAAATAATTTTACGCTCTTTGCCAGAATGGAATACAGACTTTAAGAAACTACAATATGAAGACAACCAAACATACATTAAATACTGATCATGTAGTTAACCTATACGACTCAACTCTACTTAAGCGATGTATTAGTAAAGCTGAGAGAGAGAGAGTATATGGAAACAAAATCTGAATGACTAAACTAAACTGAATGGAATTGAATTGAATTGAATTGAAGCCCAAAAAGAGTTGAGTTCAGTTGAGCTGACTGATATGAGAAAATACTCGTAGTGAGTTTTTGAAAAATCGTTTTTCAGTTGAGTATTGGACGTCCTCGTTAACGGTTGGTTTTAATGCAAATAGGCGGATATTTTTCAAAAAAAATAGAATTCCAAGTGGAAAAAATTATACAAATTTTTTTAGAAGAGAAGTAAAGATCGGCTTTAGAAACCTTAAAGGTTTCATTTCTTGTAATATTTGTATGCAAAGCTTTTAATTACAAGAATTTATTATTAAATAATAATTAAAACAAAAAACAACAACAACAAAATATTAAATAAGCCACAAACCAATAAGCAAAAGTGCAATATACTCAAAATACCAAAAAATGACGAAGAATTAAAATAAAAAATTTTTTATTTGAAAATCCATATGAAAAAACAAAAACTCAGCAAAAATATCAAGTAGAAATTGAAAAATAAAATTAACACATGTTCACACATATAAAATAATAAAAAAAAGAAAATCAAAAGAAAATATTTTTAATGGAAATTTGTTAAATAAAAAATTAAAAAAACAATCATTTAAAAAATTTACAAACAAAACAACTGAGGATGCAAGTGAAATTATGTTTATTAAATGTGCTGTGTTGCAACAATTTTCAACAACAGAGAATGACCCTTATTTAGGGCATAAAGAAAGCCTACAATAAAAAAACCAACATATGTTTGTTGTAAAAATAAATTAAAGAAAAACAAAAAAAGAAAATTCTGTTTAAAACTAAGCAAAATAAAGAAACCCACTAAATAATAAAAAAATAAAATAAAATAAAATAAAATAAACATGTTGTCTTGTATAAAAGTATCTTAAAGATTGTGTATCTTGTAACTTGAAAATGCATTTACTTCATGCCACCAATAACAACAACAACTACAATGACATACGATCATCAATAACAACCTCAACACAGCAAGTTTCTGTTGGTCTCTCGTATTTTTCGTTCTACTCTACTCCCATGGAAGAGAGCATATTACAACTGCCAATACTTTTAGATACACAGGCTGTCAAAGAGAGCATCTGAGTCTACATTACCTGTTCATTTTTAATTGAAAATGTTTACCTTTGGATTTGTAAATATTGCGAACTCAGATTTACTCTCTCTTTTCTCAGGGATTTCACATCTAAAAGATAAACAAATAAAAATTAAACAAAAAAATCAAATAAATAAACATTTTGAAAAAAATAGCTAAAAACAAAGAATAAAATGTAGAAATTGAAATAAAACCGAATAATTAAAAACATAAATAATAAAAAAATAAAAACTAAATTAAACAAACAATTATGCAAACTAAATAGCAGTTGCCTAATTCGAATTAGAATTCATCATACATACATACATAATTGTTCATTACAACCCTTCAGTCAGGATTGCGACCTAGTTTCTCACACCACTTATGTTGTGTGTGTTAATTTTATACATGAGTGGTGGGACCTACAGTTTTAAAGTCGACTCCGAATGACAGATTTTTGAGAAACTTTTCATGGCCATTTTATTTACTCTCAGAGTTTTTGTCAGAAATCTGCTGAGAGGAAGTCGCCGAAGAAATACTTTTTGTATTTTTGTTTTGATGTGTGGCCTGGGGCTCGAACCCTGGCTTTACGTCTAATAAACCATCGCACTACCTACTCGACTACGGCGACTTCAGAGAATTTATCTGTTGCAGCAAATTTATACAGGAAATTTGAAACAAATTTTTATACGGGAGACACCATATTTGAAAGAAAAAAGAAAAAATTTAAACATAAAAATTGTTTTTAAAAGAATTTATCATAAATTTTTTCCCCATAAAAATTTGATTTTGTCTACTGAGAACGACATGTAAAAGATTTTAAAGGAATTCAACGGATCTTAAAATTTTAAGAAATTTTATTCCTCTAAACTCGAAGGTACAAGGTTTTTAATACCATTTACGCCTGTCGAAGGCTATGTAGATATGCAAAGTAACCAAACAATGCATTAACAATAAATCCGATGCCTGATTGCTTTTCGACTGCGTTAAAAATGCACATTGACGACGTTTTGGAACGGCATTATGAAACACGATACTTTGTTCAAACACAAAGCAACTAACATTTTGGAAGGCAGCCTAGCTTTCATACCAAAAATTCACTTGAGCACGCATAGCGGCCCATTGTGTTGCCCTATAAATATTTCCTTAAATTTCATTGAAATTTATATCCGGCTTATATAGGTGAACTTTTAGGTGAAGTTGAACTGAGGATGGAAGAAATTAACTTAATTGAGTTGAAATCAAGGCAGGTTGAAGGGAATGTGTTGCATAAATAATGGATTGAAATATTGACTAATTACTGAATACTATTTCCCTCTTGGCTTCTAATAAAATTAGAATTTTTTTGGATTTCGATAGAGCGAGAATTTGTCTACTGAGAATGAAATTTAAAAGATCTCTATAAGGTTTTTAATATCATTTACGCCTGTAGAAGGTCTCATACTTTTGCAAGGGGCAGTTGAATGGGTATAAAATCTCTTGCGAAAGCGCTTCTTGTGGTTTTAAAGTAGGTTAAGAGTTTTGAGACTGAGTATCACTAGTCGCTGTAGTCTAGTAGGTAGTGTGTTAGCCTATTAAACATGAGGCCAGGAATCAAACCCCAGGTCCTGACATTTCGAACAAAACGAAGACGACTTTAAACTGTAGGTCCCGCCACTTATGGAAAAAATTTAACACACTATATATAAGTGGTGTGAGAAGCTAGTCATAATCCTGGTTGAAAGATTGTAATAACCGGTTAAGTCGCCGTAATCTAGTAGGTAGTGTGTTGGCTTATTAGGCGTAAAAAGCCAGGGTTCGAGCCCCAGGCTAGACATCAAAACAAAATACAAAAAGTATTTCTTTTGCGACTTTCTGTCAGCAGAACCTCTGAGAGTAAATAAAATTGCCATCAAAAGTTTCTCAAAAATCTGTCGCTCAGAGTCGACTTTAAACTGTCGGTCCCACCACTCATGTATAAAATTAACACACACAACATAAGTGGTGTGAAAAGCTAGGTCGTAATCCTTACTGAGGGGTTGTAATGATCAGTTATGTATGTATGTATGTATGTATCACGACTGTCACTCATTCCCTCTGTCTGTGTGCTGTGTTATATAGAACTGACAAGAGCTATTTTATGGATTCTATAAACTTCTAACAGACTGTGTTTTGATTGGTTGTCGTACTTTGTTAGGCAGTCACTACTGATACTTTGTTTACTTATATTATTGATGCTTAAGTTTCATTTTATATGGGTGTTATAGACCAGTAGCACAACAAAATTCTCTTTTCAGAAGTGACCACAACAGCTTTCCTACACCTTTGTCTATAGACCGATTCTCCTTTCATATTTATAATGGATTACACAGGTCTTTTCGAAAAGTTTTTAGGGGCTTGTATTCGAATTCGATGTTAAAATTGCTGCATCTCTAAAAATGCAAAAAGTACGCGTAGATATTATGTCGCGAATTAATTTTTTTTCTGGAATGTCTACACACAGTTACTAAAGTATACATACGGTTAACAAATTTCAGAAATTTTTTAACCAAGACCTCTTAAAATCGAGGA
This sequence comes from Sarcophaga carnaria, assembly GCA_958299815.1. Lineage (NCBI taxonomy): Eukaryota > Metazoa > Arthropoda > Insecta > Diptera > Sarcophagidae > Sarcophaga > Sarcophaga carnaria. The sequence continues at coordinate 49,275,301 of OY283151.1, forward strand.
AAGTTGTCAAACAATTATAATAATTTTCAACGAAAACGGATGTATACTTTTGTGGCTGAGTGTATGTATCATCTTAGAATTCTAATTTCACCATTTGAAACCTTTTTTTAATTTTAACGATATTTTTTACCTCAGAGACGTCTTTGAATGAAATTTATTACTTTTGCAATGAGGTTAGACTATATTCTGGTTCATCTTAGGAGACAAGAACATATCACACAAACTGGCCTCTCTTAATTGGTCCACCGTGTCCAATTCTTCTATTTTTAACAAAACAAAGTCAGTAATCACGGTATCCTACTTTTAGGCTTACAGCTGCTTTTTAAGCATGTATAGCCTACAATCGCTTTATCAAACGGTTAATTGGCAACACTTGAACTGTCTTTGGCGCTTCTTCACATAAAATTTAGGAATTCAGTTTGTTATAATTCCCATTGAGCCAAAACTTAGTTTCTTCGCTGAAGAATTTTGACAAAAAAAAAATGCTATGCATTGTAGGCATTGTTAATTTTAATTTACTCATGGTGAAATGATAAATCTTATAGCCGTTGACGCATGTTACGAATCCCTTTTTTGCACTGAAGACCGTATAGAAAATAATCGTGCGAATGCTTGACAGGCTGTTAAAAAATGTAAGAGGTTTACCTAGACGCTGCTGGAATTAGGAAAATTGCGGCAAAATGATTTCTTGTTGTACATCTGATGACTTTAATGTTAAAGATACGAGAAAACCATCAAATCGAAGAACAAAATGTAACACATCTTTTATATTCAAGATTGCAACAAATCTGAAAATATTTGATTGGGCAGATTCAACCCGAGAAGCTAGGCCGTAATCCTGACTGAAGGGTTGTAATGGCCAATTATGTATGATTCAACCCAAATAGCCCTCCTGAATTCTCTCAAAGTGTAACACACGTCGCAAAGTTATTGTCACCTCGTAATTAAAAAAATAAATAAACAATAGAACAAGAATTTAAAAAACAAAATATCATATTAAAATTCATTTATTTGTTTTTCAAAATTTAAAAGAGAATTCGATTGTCGTCCACACACAGGCTGACATAAGAACTCCTTCTCCTATATCAGTCTACCATACACACTTAAATACAATTTTATCTCTTCTCTTGTAAATAAATATGACAAATGGGTGAATGAAACTGAAAACCAAAAATAAAAATTCTTCATTATCAACAGCAGAACATGTCAACTTTTTAAAAATATTTTCAAAAAGAAAAACAATTTCTCTGTTTTTATCACATTTACTAGACGAAAACATAATTATGGAGAAAGACAGACGTTAACTGGATATAAAACAAAAAAATTGTTTTGAAAGAATGTACATACATATGTATGTAAACAAAGTATGTATGTAAATACGAAAAATACTTTGACCGAATACAGGATCTTACAAATTTGATTTTCCTTTGCAATAAAAATTAAACACAATTATTAAATGGCAATCTGTCCGGATGTTTTTGAAGACTTTGTTTCCAAGTTTGTTTGAATTAATTTTCCTCGAACCATTTCATAACAAAATATGTGATGTCTTGCGATATTGGCTGCCATATTATTGCGAAATCTTATGGAATTATTTTTGTAAGGAATTTATTTAAAAATAAATGTATTTGTTATGTGTCATGTACAATGGGTCACTTCGACCTCCGGGTACTGTACTTGTCTTAATTGACAAGTACACGTCCTCTAACACGTCCTCTAATCTATGTGTCATGTGTAGCATTTATGTCATTAACTTACTTACTCACTTAATTTGTCATTACAAACCTTTAGTCTAGATTACAAGCAAGCTTACATACATAATTGGCCATTACAACCCTTCAGTCAGTATTACGACCACTCATGTTAATTTTATGATGAGTCGATTCCAAACGCCAGATTATTGAGAAACTTTCATGGCAATTTTATTTACTCTCAGAGCTTTTGCCAGAAATCTGGTGAGAGGAAGTGGCCGAAGAAATTTTTTTTTTCATATTTCGTTTTGATGTCTGATCTGGGGTTTGAACCGTGGCCTTACGTCTAATAAGCCAACACACTAGCTACTAGACTACGGCGACTAATGTTGTACGCATTAGTTTTATCCATGAGTAGCAGAGCCTACAATTTAAAGTTGAGTATGCACAACAAATTTGTAGAGAAAGTTTTAAAGGAGTTTTATTTACTCCGAGAGTTTTTGCCAGAAGACTACTGAGAGCAAGTCGCCGAAAAAAATTTATTATTATATTCCGTTTTGTTGGAGATGTCTAAGGTTTAAACCACGGGCTAAAGTTTGATAAGCCAACACACGACTTATTAGTCTACATCGGCGTCATAGAGAGAAATGTGGTAATAACACTGTCAGATCAAAATTAGCAACATCAAGGCTTTCTCTTATATTGACTTGGATGTTTCAAATACTTAGATTTGAGGTCAAACCCTTGCATTTTATTTTTTGTTTTCTCACAGTTTTAACTCTTTTATGGTGGACTTTATTTTTATACGTTTTTAGGAAGAAGTCGCCATAGTTTAGTAGGTAGTGTGTTAACTTATAAGACGCGAACCAATGGTGCAAACCCTAATTCAGACGCACCTCGCACAGAACGAAATATTAAAAAATATTTCTTTAGCAACTGCTTCTTATCACCCTTCCGGCTAAAACTTTGCGCATCTCTCAAGTCTTTCGTTCTGAGTAGACATTAACTTGTGTGACCAAACACACAACATGTGGCATGAGAAGCTAGGTTCTAATCCCGACTAAAGCGTTGTAATGATCTTTCAAGTAAATAAGATTATTCTAATAATTCGGCATGTCGCCGTAGTCTAGTAGGTAGTGTGTTAGCTTATTAGACGTAAAGCCAGGGTTCGAGCCCCAGGCCAGACATGAAAACAAAATACAAAAAATATTTCTTCGGCGACTTCCTCTCAGCAGTTTTCCGGCAAAAAATCTGAGAGTAAATAAAATTGCTATGAAAAGTTTCTCAAAAATCTGTCGTTCGGAGTCGACTTTAAACTGTAGGTCCCACCACTCATGTATAAAATTAACACACACAACATAAGTGGTATGAGAAACTAGGTCGTAATCCTGACTGAAGGGTTGTAATGACCAATTATGTATGTATGTATGTAATAATTCGGCAATTATATAAGTAAATCGCAGATAAATTTTCTACCCGACAATTGCCAGAAAAAAGAAAAACGAACAACTTAAAGAAAAACTTCATATGTGGAAGACCCTGTAGAACTGAGATTTTCTTATGTAAAACCGGTTTAAATGTGTTCTTTCTTTTCTCTTACTGATAAGAACTTAGAAAAGAAAAGAAAAAAAAATCAAAAATTTTAAAAATAAATAAAAACTAAAGAATTACTGTCACTGGGTTCATTTAATTTTTATTTTCATTCTTATTTTCAAATATTTTTAATGTTCTCTTCATAATTATGAAACAATAATTGTTTATATACACAAAAATGATTTAATTTGTTATTGTACAAATACATGTACATGTACATTAAAGTGGCTCATTCATGCATATATGTATGTATGTTTGGTTTGTATGTAGTTTTAATGAAATAAATTACAATTCAAAAATATTTTATAAAGATTTCCAGCACACTACATCCGCTGTGGACTTAAAACATTTTTTTTTTTTTGATTTCTTATAAAAGAAATATACTTGAGTTCCTTTTGAGATAAGAATTTAGGTCTAACTGCACATGTGGAAATGAGTTTAAATTTAATTTGTTTTTATTTTTATATGTACAAAAAATTATATTTGAAAAGGGAACTGTATGGGATGTTATTTCAAAACTAGATTTGAAGTAATTAAATCACGCTGAATTTCACCGATGGCATGGGTTATGTTGGCTTTTTAAGGATCGCTGTGATTTGTGACTGATTCGCATGCATCTGCGACTTAAGAAAACCCCGCATTAACAAGTTCAGCGAGGTAAAATTGTTCGACCACTTCGCATCATCTCTATGAGAAATGGTTATGTTCTCAAATGTTCATGCAGAATATCTAATGTGACAGAGGCTATGTGGCATGTAGTGTCGCCATGTTGAAACCACATGTCGTTGGTGTCTAAAGGATCCAATTCAGGCCAAACGAAATTGTTAACCATCAACCCATTGTGGTCGAAATTACAGGCTGTTATGGCCTGAATTGGCAGTTAGAGCCTGGCCACCGTCGTTTTCAAAGGAGTGCAGACTGATACGTTGTGGCCACCTCAAAATTTATTTCAATCCTCGTTAGCAACTGTATGTAAAAATTTACACCAAACAGCGACTATTTGGATTTCATATTGATCGGCGTCGTCCCAAATGCGACAATTTTGTTTGTTCACCTACCCATTCGCCTAGATATGTGGTTCATAGCTGATGATGATTTTCAGCAAAATTATGCTCAATCTTTAAACTGCTCGAGCGCTCATTCAGCGAAACCCCTCGTTATATAAGGTTGTTGATGGTGACTTGGCAAAACTTACTGGCCCTTAACAACCCGAATAACGGAAATAACGAAATGGGAACTAATTTGACAAATGTAGCCTTAACCAAATGGTCATTATCAACTGTCAAAATTCGGGCATCGGTATTAGAAGACCCTACTTATTATTTTTATGAAGTCGCCATAGTCTAGTAGGTAGTGTGTTGGCTTATTAGACGAAAAGCCAGGATTCGAGCCCCAGGCCAGACATCAAAATAAAATACAAAAAGGATTTCGTCGGCAACTTCCTCTCAGCGAATTTCTGGCAAAAACTTTGGCCGTAAATAAAATTGCCATGAAAACTTTCTCAGAAATCAGCCGTTCGGCGTCAACTTTAAACTGTAGGTCCCGCCACTCATGTATAAAAATTAACACATACAATATGGGGGATGTGAGAAATTAGGTCGTAAGCCTGATTGAAGGGTTGTAGTGACCAAATTAAGCAAGTAAGCTTCAACAATATGGCCGTTATCAACTGTCAAAGTTAGGTAATCACAATTGGCAGATCCTATTCCATAAATTCAGAAATAAGTCTCTTGTTGGCTAGTATAGTGGGAATTGTATTGAGAGAGGAGAGTTCTGAGCTCATAGCTTAACTCTGTCAGTCATTCGGCAAAAGCTTTTGAGAGTAACTCATTGCCATGAAAAACTTTCTCAAATCAGTCATTCAAAGATGATGTTAAAAGTATAGGTTTCGCTACTGATGGAGAAAGGATACCATGCAGGGCACATAACATGGGTGGTGGTGTAAGAAACTGGGATGTAATTCTGACTAAAGGAATTTTAAGCGTCAGTAATATATGTATATACATGTGTATGTACTATTAAAAATAAAAGAATGGCGCATAATTCTTATTGACTGAAAAGAAAATCGACGATTTGTATTGAATTTTTTGCCCAAATTAACTCATTACACAGAAAAAATTTTTCCACTAAAAATACTGTGGAAAAAGACTTGCTTTCGTGGAAAACAGAATTATCTCATTCCAATAATTTATATCCTTATGCCGAAATATTAATCACATTCTCTATGACACCATATTTGTATTACATTTGCATAAGGTTTCTAACACCTCATATGTACGTCAAAATTATAATTCATGTGTTGATGATGATAATTGAAACTGGACTGGACTAAATTCTTTGGATTTCAATGCCACTTTAATGGAAACACATTCTTTCGTTAGAAGAATGAATACTCGTGTACTCGCATATATGAAACTACATACACACGTACATATGTACATACATTTTTAATGATTTATAATACGAGTACTCGTAATAATGTTGAGAATGTTAAAATGCATGTAATTACTCGTACGAGTATAAATTAAAACAAAACAACAAAAATTAATTTTGATAATGATATCATTTTACATTTGTACACTGTGCAACAAAACATCAAATACAGCATACACTGTTTGATTTGATGGAAGTAATTTTAAACCGTCAGATCATCACAAGACTAAATATTAAATTAATTTAACCTTTTTTGTAGTTTTTTTTTAATGTTTTTGATGTTTTTTTAATGCATCATATAGAAATTTAAGACCAACAACATCAGCACGTCAGTCAGCATCATTATCGTAGAAAAATTAAGATTAAAAAATTAAAACATTTGCTGCTGGAACGTTGCTGCAAAGATGATATCATGGCAAGGAATGATTAGATTTTCTTTGTTGTTTTTTTTTTTAATTATTAGACAGTCTCACTTGAAACAGAATTTTTATTTCATTATGATATTTTATATATTTTTGTTTTTGTTGCTATTTAAGGAATAAGATCAAATGAATTTTCTGTGAAATCGCATATTTGTGTACGTATTGCTGGGTTAGTAGATTTATTTTAATAGACAATCGATTTCATAGTACCATTATCAGCCGCAGAGCTGATGTCGTTTGGCCACCTCGGTGCTGCGATTTGACACCGTTGGACTATTATTTGTGGGGTGCCGTCAAAGATAAGTGTTACGCCGACAAGCCAGAGACAATTGACGCTTTAAAGGACAATATTCGTAAAGCCATTGGTGAAAAACAGCTGCTCACAATAGATAATGTGCTTAAAAATTGGACCGATCATGTAGGCTACTGCATGGCCAGCCGAGGCAGCCAATTGAATGAAATTATTTTCCATTATTAACCGGAAGGATGGTACTTTCAAATAAAAAAAGAAATTTGAGAAAATATTCAGTAGTTTTTTTTTTAAAGCATTTTCAAAAAAAAAAAAAAAGTTATTTGGCAGACCCTTTACTAAAGACCTGCAGATCAGAACATATGGTCACAGCTTTCGTTTCCTTAACTGCCAAATTCTGGCACTGCCTTAATATTATTATTGTCATGAAGAAGTGTCATAATACGACCTTTTGCACTGCCCTCGAACTTTATAAGATATCTCTATAATGTCCCCTCCAATCCTACTGCCCTCATCATAAACATCAAAAAGCTGCTTGATGTCAACAACGACAATTTCCTGCCTAGCACTCTAGCTTTTGATATGCAACCAGTTGTTTGAATGCTTAAATGCCCCATAGGTTTCAAGAATGTATTCAGATATTTTATCCTCATCGTCACAAGAGCTACATGTTTTGCTTGGGACAACCACCATTTTGAATAACAGTACCCTGAGTCCTCAGTGCCCTACCACAAGACCGGTTACCAATCTCATGTTATTCCTGAATAGTCTGATATATGCCTCTGAATACCCCTTTTGTAAAGGGTCCGCCAAATAACTTTTTTTTGAAAATGCTTTAAAAAAAACTATTGTATATTTTTTCAAATTTCTTTTTTTATTTGAAAGTACAATCCTTACGGGTAATAATGGAAAATAATTTCATTCAAATGGCTGCCTCGGCTGGCCATGCAGTAGCCTACACCAGAAGATGCCGATTTTGGCAAAAAAAAAATCATCTTTTCAGATGAAGCTCATTTTGATCTTGGCGGGTATGTAAACAAGCAAAATAGTCGAATTTGGGGCACAGAAAACCCGCGCATACAATGAAAAGCCGACGCACCCAAAACGAGTCACTGTTTGGTGCGGATTTTGGTCCAGAGGCATAATTGGGCCATTTTTCTTCGAAAATGAGCAAGGAGTGGCCGTTACAATCAATGGCGATCGTTATCGGGCCATGTTGAACGAATTTTTGTTCACAAAAATTGAAGAGGAGGATATTGGCAACATTTGGTTTCAACAGGACGGCGCTACGTGCCCCACAGCTGAAGCTACACTCGATGTTTTGCGCCCTGTTTTTGAAGATCGCATTATCAACCGCAGAGCTGATGTCGTTTGGCCACCTCAGAGCTGCGATTTGACACCGTTGGACTATTATTTGTGGGGGTGCCGTCAAAGATAAGTGTTACGCCGACAAGCCAGAGATAATTGACGCTTTAAAGGACAATATTCGTGAAGCCATTGGTGAAATACAGCTGCACACAATTGATAATGTGCTTAAAAATTGGACCGATCGTGTAGGCTACTGCATGGCCAGCCGAGGTAGCCATTTGAATGAAGTTATTTTCCATTATTAACCGGAAGGATTGTACTTTCATATGAAAAAAGAAATTTGAGAAAATATTCAGTAATTTTTTTTTTAAAGCATTTTCAACAAAAAAAAAGTTATATGGCGGACCCTTTAGTTTCTCAACAAGTCATGATTGCTTAAAATCAAATAGTATGTGCATCTCTTTATCTCCCTTTTTATTGAGCATATCTTTCCCTCTCCCTCCTCAAAAGACTTTTAGCGTCATCAGCAGCATTTAAGCTCCACTTCTCTCAAGCTCGCTTGCTTACTTATTACTAAGAATTCCCGCATGACCTGGGAGTCAGCAGAGGATAACCTTATTTTATCCGCCTAGTCGATTCAACTTTTCAAGACAGTCCCATACTATCTGCGATTTAACCTCATAAGAGCCGAGTACTAGTATAACTGCCCGATTGTCGGATGGTATCGAGTGTTTTTTTGTACCTCCTATAAAATTTGAATTGAGCATATCTTTCTCAGAAATCGATCGTTCGGAATCGACTTTAAGCTATAGATGCCGCTGCTCATGTATAAAATTATCGCAGACGACATAAACTGGCGTGAGAAACTAGGTCGTAATCCTGACGGAAAGGTTGTAATGACCAATTATGTACATATGTGTGTATGTATGTTTGTCTTTTGATGGCATAAACTTCCGCTTAAAAGAAACCCGTGACTTACCCCATAGGCGCGGAATATTTCATTCTGAGACAAGAAACTCTTGACTCCGCTGTATACTACAATAGTCCCTGTTTTGAAAGAGTACGCAGTTTCCAGATTACTCCATTCACTTTTGTTAATAAGTTTTGCTGCATGGCATTTCCCCACAATCACAGAGTCTACTGATACAGACCAAGGAACCAGTTAAGGAATGAGTTGTCAGCCAAACGAATCCTTAGGTCACGAAATCCTCTTATGAATTTCATTCAACCAAATCATAGTCGCCAAAGCTTTGGTCTTGAATATCATATGCAATGAACTTAAGTCCACAAGAGGTTCTACTTTGAAATTCTGAATAAAAATTATATGTATTCGCAAGCATATGTATATTTAAACTATACGGGTGTAAAAAAAAACATAAAACTCTAACGATTCAAAAACCGGTTAATAAGTTTTCTGTTTTGTGGTTGTAATAAATCATACGTGTTATTTGAAATTTTAAAAATTGTTCCTTGTACTCTTCAACTGAAGTAGGTCCACGAAACAAAAAAATCTCCACATATAAAAATGACTTCATAAATTCAATAATGAAGACAATCTATTCTTACATACAGTGGACAGCAAAAGTCTTAGTACGGCAATATATTTTGACAAAAACAAAGTCCCCACAGGCTTAATACTCTTGCACAAAGTACCGATATGACCACAAGAGAGTATTTAGGAGATCAGTTGAAAGAACGGTTACGTAATCGCTAAACCTCGTAACAAAAGTCAATCGAAAAACTTGCTCATGGTGCCACCATAAAACAGTAAACAAAACTTGTACATTTTAATTCCAAATGGAGTGCTTGACCTTAAGGGATATTCTACTAAATACAAGGGATAACCTTTTCATATATTAGGCCATTGAATTTTAATTTTACTCAGGGTTCTCCTTGGGGACAACTATGGAGTCATCTAAAACTTTTCGTTATTTTTCTCTTGTTTTATGAAAAACATTAAAAAATTGTTTGTTTTATAATAAAACAGAAATAAATTAATAAAAAAAAATATAAAAAATTAAATTTTTTATACAAACTCCGGGTTAAAATTCATGAAATTGTCAAAATATATTGGGGTACTCAAACTTTTACTGTCCACTGTATGTACATATGTACATTCGATTAATGTACTCTGTAGTGTATGTACATACATCTGAGAAGTTTTGTTGACTTTTCAATTATTTTAAAAAGTTTTTTATTTTTTCTTGTGTGTTTATTTAAGTTTTTTTTTTTCTTTTAATGTTTTGCTCAATTTTTTTTGTATATTTTTGCGGTTAATATAAAAGCAAATAAACAAATAAAAACATTGTATTTGGACTATATCATGCATACAAAATAAAAAAATATCTTCAACATGTGGCAAAAACTAAACATAGACTTCGACTAATGAACGAACAGGAAAAAAAATCAAGCATTTCCAGATCTTAGAACAGACATAAAAATTTTACGAAATTTATTTTCTTAACATTTATGGCTGGACTGGGGTAGTTCATTAGAAAATTGTTGAACCACATGTGCAAAAAAACAAAAAAAAAAAAAAAAAAAAAAAACAAGAAACAAATCTTCCATGTTCCATAGACATCAATCAAATGAGTCACATTTTAATTTTATTAGTTTTCTCTTTTAGATACGGCCTGCCTGCCTGCCTGCTGCTGTTCTGTTTTCTTTCAGTGAAAATGTGTTGAAAAAAAAGAAACGAAACGAAACGTAACAAAACGAAGAGAATGAAATAAATATCCTCTCCTCTGCTCCTATTTGAAAATAACATTGTCTTGTACCGCATACTGTTGTTGTTAAGTGCAGTAATTAAATCCCTACACACAACTACAGGCAAACGTACCATCTTACATTTAGCATAGCAATACGAATCCAAACGAAAAAACTCAGTACAATAGAAACAACTTTAGAAAAATAAAATAAAAAAGAGAAACGAAAAAAACAAAACTTATAAACCTTATAGTACAACAGAAAAAAGAATATGAAACGTAGTAAGTGGAGCTTAAGCTCCACTCAACACTCTATACTATCATGGTCTCTAATGACAATATTGCTGCTAAATAATGGACCACAATTGTCGTATGGTCATGGTCCCACCACATTTATGCCAGCCTTGGAATGTTACGATAAATACAACAAACCTCAGGTAAATATAAAATCATCATGCTCAAACTATGAAAAGAGTTTTTAATTTACAGTTACTATGTTAAGTATAGAAATTAAATTTTATTACTAATTCTACCATTTCCCTTGAATTTATTTTACTTTTAAAATTGCTTGGAAAATTATAAAAAAATTACTTTTTCTGCAGAAGTATGGATCTGGTAGTAGATCTAGCCGCTAATTGTTAGTGTTCCTTAGGTAATATCAGAGTTACAATGGAATCTTGTAGAACCCAAGTAAACTATACCTTTTGAGGCAGCTGCGAATTTAATCTAATCCATAAGCCTTTCTTATAATTCCATAAAAGTACAGACCTTTAATCTACATACATACATAATTGGCCATTACAACCCTTTAGTCAGCATTACGACATAGCTTCTCACACCACTGATGTTGTGTGTGTTAATTTTATACATAAGTGGCAGGACCTACAGTTTAAAGTCGATTCTGAACGACAGATTTATTGTTTTTGAGAAACTTTCCATGGCAATTTTATATTATTTACTCTCAGAGTTTTTACCAGAAATCAGCTGAGAGGAAGTCGCCGAGATAATATTTTTTCATATTTTCGTTCTGATGATTGACCTGAGTTTTTGAACCGAGGTTTTACGTTTAATAAGCCATACTAGATTGCATATGTAATCCAATTCAGGCCAAAAGAAGTTGGTAAACATCATTCTATTGACAGTCATCATTCGTAGACAGTCATGGCCTGTCTAATGTCCTTAGACAGTAATCCTTCAGCCAGGATTACGACCTAGTTTGTCTAATCCGAATGACAGACTTTTAAGAAACTGTTCTGACTGTTTTTTGCCAGAAGATTGCTGAGAGGCAAGTCCCGAAGAAATATTTTTCATAATTCGTTTTGTTCGAAATGTCTAGGTTGGGGTTTGGGTCACAGTCGAACATCTGAGCCAACACACTATCTACTAGACCAAAGGTGGCCAAGTTAATGTTAAACCGAGCCATGTTTTTGAAAATTTTCGCGAGCCGCAATGAAAGCGTATTTAAAATGTATGGATGCTGTTATTAAAAGATCTTTATTGAGAGCCGGACATAACCCTTAAAAAAGCCGCATGTGGCTTGTGAGCCGCAGTTAGACCCTCCTGTACTAGACTGTGGCGTCTTTAAAACCATAGTAATTTGTACCTTAAAACTGCATTCAAAATAAGATTTTGTATGTTCACCCATCCAGAAATGGGTCTGATGGATGAAAATGTTTTTCGATTAAATGCGCGCGCTAATTTAGCTGAACAGAATACCTGATTTCATAAAACAATTTTATTATTTGCATGTGTTGCTGAAGGCTGTCTGCGTCAATGGTGATTTGTCAAAACAGAATAAATGCCATCGTAGTATACATAGTAGATAGAGTGTTGACTTATTAGATATGAGACCACGGTTCAAATCCAAGATCAGATATCTCCAATAAAACAAAATATGAAAAGAAATATTTCTTTGATGACTTCCTCACGACAGATTTCTGGCAAAAAATCTGCGAGTATATAAGATTGCCATGAAAAGTTTCTCATAATCTGTCGTTTGGAGTCGACTTTAAACTGCATGTCCTGACACTCATGTATAACACTAACAGCAGTGGTCGACACAAAAAGAACATGATTAAAATGTGACTGTGGTTGGGAGAAGCATGTGTATAATTCAGAAGAAAATTGTTAGTAATATTTTCAAGGGTAACATAATAATACGTATATGTAGTGGAAAGTATAGAAAAAATGTAAAATGTAAAAAATGTGTCCTTAAAGACAGCGTATTTAACTTGACAAATATTTTTCCAAAAAATCGAGATCATTTCTCATTGTTATCAGTGAACCTCATTGAATATTAATGAATCCTGCCGTAATATTTCTTTGGGTGTATAATTGAAACTTGAAAAAAAGCGACATAAACCTTCTTCTTTAGAAGCTGACAAGCAACTGAATGCATTTTTGCTCTCTTTTTAACGAACTTGGTTCATATTCGTGTCTTATTTGGGTAAAAAACCGAAGATATTGGGCCCCCGGGAGCTATTGGTGCCAGTGTTGCAAAACTGAAATTTTGAAATGGTACTGAACTATAACTGAAAGAGTACTTTTTAGCATCAAATGGTACTTTTGTAAAAAAATATGTACATGGATATTGGTCATTACAACCCTTCGGTCGGGATTACGAACTAGCTTCTCACACCACTCATGTTGTGTGTATTAATTTTATACATGAGTGGCGGGAATCCGAACGACAGATTTTTGAAAAACTTTGTCATGGCAATTTTATTTACTCTCAGAGTTTTTGCCAGACGGAAGTCGCTGGAGAATTATTTTTTCATATTTCGTTTTGATGGAGATGTCTGACATGCGGTTTGAACAGTGAACTCACGTCTAGTAAGCCCACACACTACCTACTAGACAATTTATTTATTTATTTTAGTACACATACGGCACGGAACAGAAAAACTAACGACTTATTCGTGTTCCTCACATACAAGATAAAAACAGCTGATTCGGAACGTAACAAAACGTAAAAGCCCCTTTACGTCAAACGTCGACTGAACGCAATGGAACATACGTTCACTTTTAGCATATGAAGAGCAAATTAAATGCTTACCGAAGTTACATTTCGGCGCAGCAAGAGTTCTCATTGCCTTTTTGTATACTAACATCGAACGTAAGTTACGTGGACGTTTGCTAACCGGGGCTAAAACCTAATTCTACCTTTAACATTACGTTGAACATATTGATAATGAATTAATAGTTGAAAAGCGCGAGACATAAAATATGTAATAATAAGAAAGTACTGAAAGCGTCGCGGTGGTACTGCAGTATTTTTGAAATCAAAAAGTACCGTAAAAAGTACAAAAGTACTGAATTTTTCAACATTGTCTGAGAAGCTAGGTCGTAAGGATTGTGACTGCAGGATTGTAGTAATGACCAAATTATGTACATATGTTATGAAGTAGTATCAGAGATGTAGCTTGAAATAGACAGCCTTTATCTATTGCAAAAGTTCGAAAGTTCTTGTTGCAAGACCCTATACACTACTTATTGTGTTTATTCAGTTTCAAGTTCTTTTATGGCTTAACTAACTTATGCAAACAAAATATCGAATTGGATGCTACTTTTAAATTCTACTCAAAAATTCTAAAAGTACCACACAAAGCACATTCTTTCATTTCATTCATTTGGAATGAATGAATTTAATGAAGATGATGCATATCAATTACTTTAAATTAACAACACAGCAATCAATTTGAGATGTGAATGAATTTATTTAACAAAAATGTGACATCAACAAAAATATTAAACGAAGAGTGGAATTAGAAAGACAGAAGAACAGAAGAAATCCAACTTATTTTTCACTTTTCGTTAATAGAACGTCTGCACAAAATTGTTTATTTAAGTACTTATTCATTAACAAAATTAATTGCATATGACAACAAAGTTGAACGCGTATAATTTTTAAATAATTTTGTTAATCAACGAAAATTAGTCAAACGATCTCGTATATGCAATAAATTTTGTTACCCCGAAAAACTTTTTTCTAAAAACTTTACATATGAAATTGATTGATGATCTAATCAGTGTGTTAATGATAATTTTTTTGCACTTCTTTGTAGAAATGTATGCCGGAATTCATAAACGCTGCTTACCAGCTGCAAATCGAAGCAACAAATACATGCGGCGAGCAGGGAGAAAATCATTTTTGTGTCCAAACAATGAATTCAAACTACAAGAATTGTGAATTTTGCAGGTAAACAAAAAAGAATTAAATTTTGATTTGAAAACAACAACAACAACTAATAATTTTTTTTTATTCAATCTCAGATGGGAAGATCACAATCCGTCGTTTCTAACGGATTTGCATGATCCACAAAACCCAACATGGTGGCAATCGGAAACCATGTACGAGGGTATACAACATCCAAATCATGTTAATTTAACATTAAATTTACGTAAGTCTCTAACCACAACCAAGCCTTTTGTAATGAATTAATGAATTAATGAATTTCCGTAGGTAAATCATTTGATATTACATACGTACGTCTATTGTTCCGTTCTCCCCGACCGGAATCATTTGCCATTTACAAGAGAACTTGTGAGACATGTCCTTGGATACCATATCAATATTATAGTGCCACCTGTCGCGATACTTATGCCTTGCTGGACTCCAGAGCCATACGCAAGGGTGAGGGTGAAGCTCATGCCTTGTGTACCAGCGAGTACAGTGATATATCACCATTGAGGGATGGTGAAATTGCTTTTTCCACCTTAGAGGGACGTCCAAGTGGCATTAATTTTGAACGCAGCACTGAACTGCAGGTTAGTAAATCATATACAGTGAGCGTCAAAAGTAACTGTACAATTGAAAAGATATACATTAATAAATTACCGTTATTTTTACTTCAAAATTGTTTCACTAACAGTTTTTAAAATTGAAACAAAAAAATATTACAAAAAATTTCGAAATATTGTCAAATTTTTTAGGGCACTCTCCTTAAATGGTAAAAGTTGGAATTTTATTCTTAGTGTACAGTTTCTTTTGTTTCTTATTTTCTTACTTTTATTACTCTCTTCATTCCCTCTGATAGGAATGGGTAACTGCCACTGATATTCGTATAACACTGGATCGCCTCAATACATTTGGTGATGAACTGTTCGGTGATGCTCAAGTGCTACGATCGTACTTTTATGCCATCTCTGATATTGCGGTTGGTGCACGTTGCAAGTGTAATGGCCATGCCAGCAAGTGTGTGGCCAGCACTGGCATGAATGGTGAACGCAGACTGGTGTGCGAATGTCGCCATAACACTGATGGTCCGGATTGTGAGAAATGTTTGCCTCTATACAATGATGTTAAATGGAAAAGGGCAACATCTACGGAAGTCAATGAATGCAAAGGTAAGTCAATGTGTTTGTAATGAAAAACAAACGGGATTTGTTTTATATTTGTGTCGCATTAGAGCCGTTAGCACCTTAAATGGTTAGAACCACAAATGCAACTTGTATGGTAGAAAAGCTGTCAATAAGAAAACTGTTATTGGTGTTGCATTGTCTGCCAGAGAATAAATTGCTTAGTTTTGTTGAAATGTTCTTGGCGTTAAGAATGGAAATCTTTCGTTTCTTAATACTTTCAAACACTTGCATGGCTTTGAGTCATTGGGAGTTGTCTTTGGAAACGAATTTAATAGATCGCCAACCAGTCATGTGGTATACTGTAAACAGTGAGTTAAGCTTTAAAGACTATTTTTTTTTAAAGTATTCGTCATCTTCAAGTGTTGTTGTTCGTAGCATTTGCCATGTCATTTGGACTCGGCTTTAAATTGTAGCTGTCGCCACTCATGGATAAAATTAAAACACACAACATGGGTGGCATAAGAAGCTAGGTTGTAGTCCTGACTAAAGGGAGTTAATCTTTAAAGATTTTTTTATTCAAAAATATTCGTGATCTTCAAGTGTTGTTGTTAGAATGAAGGAAAATTAATGTCCTTGGCATTTGCCATGAAAAATTTCTCATATATCTGTAGCTCTCGCCACTCATGGATAAAATTAAAACACAAAACATAAGTGGGTGCTAGTGCTAGTGCTAGGTTGTTGTCCTGACTACAGGGTTGTAATATCGAATTAACCCAATGATATGTTCATAATTCAATTTTTCTAATGTTCCAGCTTGCAACTGTAATGGCTATGCTGACAAATGCTTCTTCGATGCTCACCTTTTCAACTTAACCGGTCATGGTGGTCACTGTTTGGATTGTCGTGATAATCGTGATGGGCCGAATTGCGAACGTTGTAAAGAGAATTTCTATATGCGTGAGGATAACTATTGTATACACTGTAGTTGTGATTCAGTGGGTTCGCGCTCACTGCAGTGTAACAGCCAAGGCAAGTGCCAATGTAAGCCCGGTGTCACCGGTGATAAGTGTGATCGCTGTGATGCCAACTTCTATCAATTTGGTCCTCATGGCTGTCAGCCATGTGGTTGTGATCCGCGTGGTTCGTTTGGCAATATGCCCTCGTGCGATGCCGAGACTGGCATCTGCCATTGTAAAGATAATGTTGAAGGAAAACGTTGTAACGAGTAAGCTTTTGCATTTGAATTGAATTAATCACATGGAACTTAATCGTAAACTTTCTTTTTTAGATGTAAACCCGGCTTCTTTAATTTGGATATGACAAATCGTTTTGGTTGTACACCTTGCTTCTGTTATGGCCACACCTCTGAGTGTCAAACTGCACCCGGTTATTCAGTTGTCTCCACAACGTCCAACTTTAATAAACATAAAGAACGTTGGAGTGCCGTCGATTTGTACAGTCATGATATCGATATCAAATACAATCAATACAGTCACAGTATTGGCACTACCGCTCACGGCAATGAGTATGTCTACTTCCAGGCACCCGAACGTTTCTTGGGAGATCAAAGGGCTTCGTATAATCGTGATTTGAAATTTAAATTGCAATTGGTTGGCCAAATAGCGCCCAGCACAAGTGCCAGTGATATTATATTGGAAGGTGCTGGAACGAAAATTTCTTTACCCATATTTGCTCAAGGCAATGGCATGCCTGATAATGATGTTAAGGAATACACTTTCCGCCTGCATGAACATCGTGACTACCAATGGCAACCCAGTCAATCGGCTAGAGGTTTCCTCTCCATATTGTCTAATCTAACGGCCATTAAGATTCGTGGCACATACTCGAAACAAGGTGAAGCCATCTTGGATGATGTTGAACTACAGACAGCTCATAGAGGTGCCGCGGGTCATCCAGCCACATGGATTGAGCAGTGTACTTGCCCGGAAGGTTATCTAGGACAGTTCTGTGAGTCTTGTGCTCCTGGTTACCGCCACAGTCCGGCTAGAGGAGGTCCTTTCATGCCCTGTATACCTTGTGATTGTAATGGTCATGCGGAAATTTGTGACTCTGAAACCGGGCGTTGTATTTGTCAACACAATACCACCGGAGATAATTGTGATCAGTGTGCCCGGGGTTATTATGGCAATGCTTTAGGCGGTACACCCTATGACTGCAAACGTTGTCCCTGCCCTAACGACGGTGCCTGCATGCAAATCAATGGTGATACCGTTATTTGTACCGAATGTCCGGTAGGTTATTTTGGCGCCCGCTGTGAACAATGTTCGGATGGCTTTTATGGCGATCCTACCGGTTTATTCGGTGAAGTACAAACCTGCAAGTCTTGTGATTGTAACGGCAATGTAGACCCTAATGCCGTAGGTAACTGCAATCGCACAAGTGGTGAATGTCTTAAATGTATCCACAATACAGCTGGTAGATATTGTGGTGAGTGTTTGCCTGGACATTTTGGTGATCCTTTGGCTTTGCCACATGGTCAATGCGATCGTTGCAGTTGTTATCCGCCCGGAACTGAACAAAACATTGATGGCGTATCACAATGTGATCAGGTTACAGGTCAGTGCCATTGTAAACCGAATGTTATTGGACGCGATTGTGGTGAATGCCAGCCGGGTTACTTTAACATCATGTCTGGCAATGGTTGTGAGAATTGTATGTGTGATCCGGTTGGTTCATATAATTCCACATGCGATCGCTCAACGGGTCAGTGTTTCTGTAAACCTGGTGTTGTGGGCCTGCACTGTGACCAATGCGATGTCTATCATTATGGTTTCTCTACCGAAGGCTGTAAACCTTGTGAGTGCGATGAAAGTGGTTCAAAGGGTTTCCAATGTGACCAGAATGGCCAGTGTCCTTGCAATGACAATGTAGAAGGCAGACGTTGTGATCGCTGTAAAGAAAATAAATACGATCGCCACTTGGGATGCATCGATTGTCCTGATTGTTACAATCTGGTACAGGATGCTGCAAATGAGCACAGAGCCAAATTAAAGAATTTGAGCTCTACGTTAGACGAAATTGCCCGAACTCCAGTTACCAATGATGGTGAATTTGAAGCCAAATTGAAATCCGTACAAGAAAAAGTTGATATTCTATTGAACGATGCTAAATATGGAGCCGGCGGTAGTGGCAAAACCTATGTAGAGGTTTTAAATGATCTGCATAAGCGTTTGGAAAGCATCAACAGCCATTTGGATAGTGCGGATGTTTTGCAGGACTCAGCTACCGATGAAATTGAAAAAGCTAAACATAACCATACTATTGCCCAAGATATTATACAAGCGGCTAAAAATAGACTCAAAGATGCTTTGGACTTATTGCATGATGAAGGCGAAGCAGCATTGGCCAAGGCACAAAATAAATCCGTAGAATTTGGTGTACAATCTGATCAAATCTCTGATATCTCGAGAGAAGCCCGTGCCCTGGCCGATCGTTTGGAATCGGAGGCACAATTTGATTTGAAGAACGCCAAGGATGCTAATGATGCTGTGGAAAAAGCTTATGAATTGGCCAAGAGTGCAATTAATTTGCAACAAAAGGTCAGCGATGAATTGAGAACTGAAGTACGCTTAGAGTTGGAGACGGTTAAGCAAAGTTTGGGTACTGCTGCTCAAACTACCAAGGAAGCCTTAGCAAAGGCTAATGAAGTCTATGATGCTGCCTTGAGTTTGCTTAATGATGTTTCGGGCTTAACAGCTCCGGAAATTGACATACAGAAATTCAAAGAGTCAGCTTTGGAGGCCAACAAAAAAGCCGATGAGCTGTTGCAACAAGTCAACGATATATCCAATAGCAATGGTGAACTGTTTGGTGATTTCGAAGAGGAGATAAGTTTGGCTGATGTTATGTTGCAAAGGTAAGCTAAGAGATGAGATAGAGTGTTTTAAAAAATTTAAAAAAAATTTTAATTTGAAGGGCCAACCAGCAAAAATTAGACGATATTGAACTATTGAAGAGGGCCCAAGATGCTTTCGATAAGGCCACCAAGGCTGTGGAACAGGGTGACAATACCTTGAAGGAGGCTAACAACACTTATCACACTTTGGCGGGTAATTTCAAAACAAAATTTATTCCACAAACACAAAATAAAAGCATGGAACTCTTCTTAAACAGGTTTCCAATCGGATGTACAAAAATCTTCCGAAAAGGCTGATTTGGCATTGCAAACTGTACCCAGTATTGAGCAGGAAATTGAAAAGGCTGAGAATTTAATTAGGCAAGCCGAGGAAGCTTTGGAGGGTGCTAATAAAAATGCCAACGAGGCTAAAATGAATGCCCAGGAAGCCCAACAAAAGTATGCCGAACAGGCATCCAAGGTAAGTTCAAGATATCACGATGGGAAGTATGAGAAATGACTTGAAAATTTTAATTTCTAAGGATGCCGAATTCATACGCAAACGTGCCAATGAAACAAAGGTTAATGCGCGCAAACTTAGGGATGAAGCTGACCAGCTAAACCACAGGGTTAAGGTTACCGAAATTGATATTGGCAAACTGGAAGAATCTTCTAGTAAAGATGACAATTTAGTGGATGATGCCAAAAGAAAGGTAATACTCAGATGAGGGAAGGAAATCGTTTTTATTTATTTTTCCTTTTTTTTATTAGGTGGGTCAAGCCAAGGCCGATACGGAGGAAGCTAAAAAACAAATCGATAAGGCTGTCAGTGAGTTGGATGATATTAAAGAAGAGCTAATCAATCTGAAATTCATTAAAGATGCCGATCTAAATAAACTGGGTAAGAAAAGGCATTTTTCAGTTGTTTTCAAACTTTAAATGAAATTTCTAACCTCACTTTTAAAGAAATACGTTTGGATGAAATTGAACTGAATGTGGCACGTGCCAATCTATCTGGCCGCATTGAAAAATTCCGTGAAATGCGCAACATCCAAAAGAAAACAGTGGACAAATATGAAAAGGAATTATTTGAACTGCAGCAAGAGGTTGCAAACGTACGTTTAATATCGGAAGCATTGCCTGCCAATTGTTTCTCCAGAAGTAGACTGGAGCCTTAAAGGAAAACTGTTTATTAAGCCTAGCATTACGACTAAATAACCACCTATTAAAGTAAAAATTTAAAGCCGAATACCACAACAGTAACGAATGCAATCTTTGAAAGAAGCCAGAACAAATGTTTATTTTTTATTATTTTTTTTTAAGTTTAAAACAAATTACAATAAAATAATTCATAAATATATATACTATATGTAGTTAAAACTCAGTTTTTAAGCTTTATTAAGAAATAGTTTCTCTTTTTTATTTTATTCTACAATTCGAAAGTGCCTTATTAACTCACATATATATTCTAAGCTAGGGAATGTTGTATGGAAATCGTATACTGCCCTTTGAAAATTAATTAATTTGTTTTTATAATTCCCTTTTTAAATATTAACAAACATTGTATTAATTAATGTATAACAATGAAACAAACTATCTAATCGAATAATAATAAAATTAATTTAAGTTTTAATTCCAAGCACCTCTCTCTCTCTCTCTATCTCTCTCATTCTCTCTTTAAAAATAATAAAAAAAAATTACTTGACTCCTCATTCTAGATTTCATAATTGAAATGCAATATGTTTTTAATTTTTAACATAACAGGAGTCCTGTTGTATAACATTTTACGGTAAAACATTTAACATTTTAATGTAATTGTAATTTTTTCTAAATGAATGTACATTCATGTGCCAATATTTAAATTTTAATAAAAAAAAACAAAAATAAAAATACAAAACAGTTTCGTAAGTTAAAATAATCGACTCTAAGTGTTAAAAGATTTTATTTTTTCGATGTTTATTAGCCATTGACTTTACGCAGCAAAAGGAAATATGAGCAACTGGAACGTAATATCTAAAAAAGAAAGTATACATAAGTACTCATGAATTTCATGTACTGTTAGCATACATACCGAAAATAATGTTACAAAAGACATGGTAGTAAAGCCGCCCACTTCTATTTGAATAGGACGATTGGTTCTCATCAACATCATGCGTATAAGAAATTTAAATTCCGGTGTTTCATCATACCATTTGCAATTGTAGAGAGCAATCGGCAACCATTCACTCTGCAATCGAGAAGACATTATTTAAAGAAACAAATTTATAAATTACATTCCCAAGGGTTACGCCCCTTTTTTTTTTAAATATAAACTTTTTAAAACCAAAGATATAAAGTCGACTCCGAACGACAGATTTTTTTTGAGAAACTTTTCATGACAATTTTTATTTACTCTCAGAGTTTTGCCAGAAATCTGCTGAGAGGAAGTCGCCGAAGAAATACTTTTTGTATTTTGTTTTGATGTCTGGCCTGAGGCTCGAACCCTGGCTTTACGTCTAATAAGCCAACGCACTACCTACTAGACTACGGCGACTTCACCAAAGATCTGTATGTTATTTTAATTATGAAAGCATAGTCTTAGAAATCGCCGTAGTCTAGTATTACTCTCGTAGTCTCATCTAATACGCCAGTATACTACTACTACGGTAACTCTCAGCAGTTTTCTGGGAAAAACTTTGAAATGATTGTAATGACCAATTAAGTGAGTAAGTAATCTAAGATATTAACCAACGGGCCCTAACTACTGTCGTAAGGTGTTATGATTACATTATCGTAAGCTTATTATTTAAGTAAAGACTGACAATCGCCCAAAACAGCAAATTCAGCTTTGGCCAGATACGTTCTGTTAATAAATTCTGAGTGCCCTAGATCCACTTCGTCTCAGATTTCCAGATACCATACAATGATAGATAAAATGTTCTGTGGCCTCCTCTTCTTTCTCGTTGTTGTAAGGTACTCCCAGCCTCTAAGTGTGTGTACTCAGGAGGTAGTGCAGTACCTTAAAGGAATTGTGCCTGAGTGTAATTTAAAGTCTTTCCTAATTTTCCTTCGAAAACGAGTAAAATTTGTATGCGATCATATTTGTTTGCTCCTATGCGATTCTCTAATATGAATTCATTCGAAGTATCTCTCGCATCAGCCATAGGACGCATCAGCAAAAAGCTAAGGCAGGTAGGCAGGAAGTCCCATCTCCCCATACCAGGCTGGGGTCAATCGTTGAATATCTCCTGCAGAGACATCCGACATTCTTATACAATATCCGATGTGGTGTACACACTCTCTAGAAATCTTATACTCGTTTCCCAGTCAGTAAATTTTTAAATGTCTATAAACTCGATTCGCATAGCGGCAGTCTTTATAGCCATAAGGTTAGGTAAAGTGGCTGATCCTCGCTAAAGAAAGAGGTCTCACTTAGGTCAGGACTTTGTGATACCACAATCAATTCCATCCGGCGATTAAACATTCTTTTGAGGAACCCAATCCGAGTCCAAAATAAGAATTGCTCTTGTAGCAATCTTTATATAAGAGAGCTTTATTAAAGACTGCAGTGTGAGAGGACCAAAGCCTCCATTTCATTACGACAAAAGTATTGTACTCATACATTAGGTGAAAGACAGTCTCTTCCTTCACCTCAGACATTTACCATAGCTCCTACAGAAGTCATTTACCGAAATGTCAAGTTTTTCGACATGCCATCCACAAGGACCATGCGATGTTGGAACAGAAGTGAATCGGTCTTTTTATAGCTATTATTTTAGTATCAGTAGCACTACAGTTATCGGGTAGTGTCAGAGACAATCTAAGATACCACATCTCATTCCACTTAATAAGTGAAAACAGTCATCAAATTTCTTTGCGAAAATCAGTCCACAACCATAAAATAAAATGTAGAATTCCATTCTACATTTATAAAGACTGTATTGGAGATGAAATAAGGTTCATTGAATTTACAGCTAAATGGGAGTTATGTTCCTGAGATTTTACTCAATAAGTTCGTTTTATAGCCGCCTACTACTTACCTCCGATGTCAAACGTTGGCCATTAATGCAAAATATTGAAATCTCGGAAACAGCAGCGGATAAATACAGAAACATTTTAACGAACATATTATAATCGGTGCCCTGAAATATAAAATTCTTAAAAATAAAAACAAATTTTTTTAACAAAATATTCCATCGACTTACCAATCCAATACTGGCCTGAAATATTAACAAACAGACAACCAACATGCTAACCAAAAACATTGGAGCACTTTGTATATAATACAATGAATTTATCTGTTGACAATACCTATAAATACGAGTAAAATTGTTAAACGTTAAACCAATATTCGTGAATAAAAAAATACTTACTCATATACATGCTGATGTAATCTACACCAGGCCATCATGTATTTAACGCGATCTTTTTCTAAAACATTCTCCGTGGTTACATTATTGACGAGTCTACGTAGAATTCTTAAGAGTGCCAAGCCATGTATACAAGCGATGACATAAATAGCCGTAAAACTAATTGCAGCTTGATTGGAAGAAATAAAAACCGTTTTAAAGAAAATCTTTTTTAAACAAAATATTTAAACATCATCTACTTACATACACCTGACATATGAACTGGTATAGCATTTATAATGTAAAGCATAAAATAATAAGGAAACTTCATTCCCTTATCTTGCCATATGGGATATGAAGCAGGAAGAGCTTTAAAGAGTACATTTACATATATTCCACAGGAAAAAGAAAATTAAAACTTACGATATAATACAACAAACTCTTGGGGATTTATGTACATGTAGTAGACATTGATAGCCAAACAACTGAAGAAATACCAACTGCACACACCCATTACACATGAAATAAATACCTTCAATTGACGTCTTATGTCCTGCCATGAGTCATACAGAATTTTATGAATATCTTCCATTATTTCCCTTTTGTTATGAATATCTACGAATAATTGAATGTACAAAAATACTGATAAAATTTAAATCAAAACCGAAGGATTAAAATTTAAAAAAAAATCTCCTGCAAAATCACATTTTTGACTACCGCAAAAGGCTGGCCGTTGATCGTCGAACAGTCCCCTGGACATCATTGTTAAACTAACGAACATTTTCAATTTGTTGTCGAAACTCACCACACAAGGTCCTAAGAAAATTTTAACAATTGCTATAAGACAACGCCGTAGTCGAATAGGTAGTGTGTTGGCTTATTAGACGTAAAGCCAGGGTTCGAACCCCAGGTCAGACATCAAAACCAAATATGAAAAAAAAATATTTCTTCGGCGACTTCCTCTCAGCAGATTTCTGGCAAAAACTCTGAGAGTAAATAGAATTGCCATGAAAGGTTTCTCAAAAATCTGTCGTTCGGAGTCGACTTTAAACTGTAGGTCCCACCACTCATGTATAAAATTAACACACACAACATAAGTGGTATGAGAAACTAGGTCGTAATCCTGACTGAAGGGTTGTAATGACCAATTATGTATGTATGTATAAGACAAGACAAAGAATGAATAGGGGTTTGAACTGAGCGTTACAGTGCCATGGCTTCCTCAACGGCCTAAACGTCATCATTAATTTAACATCGAATTAGCCCCCAAGTTTAGATGACCTCCTAGCGACATTATTGAAAGCAGTCACACAAGTGCTAGCAAAACAACTCACAACTCGATCACTTAAACCAGGGTTAAACATGCCAAGTGAACTAGAACTGGTGGAACCGGGATCTGTACAGAGTCAGAAAAAAAGTCACGGAAACTTTTCAAAGTGACAAAAAAGTCCGGTAACGCAGAGCATTGTAATTACTATAGTATCCCTAGGTAACTACAAAATAATTGTGAGAGGTGGTGAGAGGATTCATGGAGGATCCACTAATTCAAGTAGAAATTATTTGTAGTGCATGGTAAACAAACTAGTGGCCAAAGTAATCATCGGGAAAACAGTGAGAAATAGAAAATAGAATAGAATCTTTTGTTACTTATAAGTTTCAAAGCATTCACCAGGAGCACCACCTACACAAATGTAATAAGTTTCGGTAGAATTGCATTACAAAAGTCGCCATAGTCTGGTATGTAATTTGTTGACTATTTAGGAGGGAGACTGTGGTTCAAACCCCAGCTCCGACAAGTCGAACAAAACGAAATATGAGAAAACATTTCTCTTAACTGTCTAGTGACAAAAATTCTGGGCGTACAATAAAATTTGCCATGAAAAGTATGCCAAAAAAATTTCTTTCGGAGTCGTGTTTAAAGCTGTAGCTGTCGCCACTCATGGAGAAAATTTGCACATACAGCGTGATTGGTGTGAGATGCTAGGTCTAGATGACTACAGGGTTACAATGGCCAATTCAGTAAGTAAGAATTACGCCGATTCACACCCTAAATAAATGCCAGATATTTAAAGCGCTCTGCAATCCATTAAGAGAATAAATCAATTATAGGAAACCTTGAAGATAACATTTTTACAACATGATAACCTCTACATAAAGTATTCCATGTTATGCTGATGTATACATACAGTGGTGGCCTTATAATTAGAAATGATGTTTCTGGAAAAGAGTTCTCTGGAGTGATGAATTTAAGTTTAATTTGTCCCAATCTGATGGAAAAACGTATGTAAGACGTCCTCCAAACAAAGCCTTTGATCCCAGGTACACAGTGAAAACTGCAAAACAAATTAACAAACATACATGTTGCTAAGGCCACCACTGTACATACATGCATAATTGGCCATTACTACCTTTCAGTCAAGATTACGGCCTAGATTCTTACACCACTCATGTTGTGTGTGTTAATTTTATACATGAGTGGCGGAACCTACAGTTTAATGTCGATTCCGAACGACAGATTTTTGAGAAACTTTTCATGGCAATTTCTCATTACTCTCAGATTTTTGCCAGAAATCTGCTGAGAGAAAGTCGCCGAAGAAATATTTTTGCATACTTTGTTTTTATGTCTGTATATGAAATCAAAAGTTAGTATAGCCTAGATATTGGTATAACAAACTCTCGATGATATGTATTTGCGCTTATGTATGTAAGTCCGTTTTATAGTCTTTATTCAAGGAAATCGGTTCAGGCGTTTGAAATCCAATGGCATTATATGTGAGTGAGGACCTTTGTATCTCCCAAATGCGGTAAAACTTCCAACTATTTCCTGTTACCCTTTTGTGTATTGTTTGTTAACAAAAAATAAATCAATAAATAAATATCATTTAAAACATTACTTAGTTCGAAAATATTGCAATTTTGTAAAATATCACCACTTTGTGCCGTATACAATATATCCTGGAACTTTCTCTGGGCCAAAGCAAAATGATGTAACTTGATAATCGATATGCAAATTTGAAGGGATGTACAAATAGCCTGTAATAATCAATAAACAATTAAAAATAAA
Organism: Sarcophaga carnaria; assembly: GCA_958299815.1. Taxonomy (NCBI): domain Eukaryota; kingdom Metazoa; phylum Arthropoda; class Insecta; order Diptera; family Sarcophagidae; genus Sarcophaga; species Sarcophaga carnaria. The sequence continues at coordinate 49,302,252 of OY283151.1, forward strand.
ATAATTTGATACACATAGGGGAACTTACATCCGTGTAAACTATCATAGGTTCAGTGCGATGTTGCCAAATATAATAAGATTGACAAGCCAAATCTAATATGGATATTATAATCAAACTCAAGTTAATTCTGAAATTGAAAAGGAACGATGAAATTATAATTTTCAATAAATTTCTTGACAATATTTACAACTTAAATGGGTCCTTAAATCCTGTCCTGTGTCCCACATTGAAACCAATACCCAGGGCTATTAAAACAAATGGTTTCAATATTTTCTTGTTAAACAAATTAATTTTATACAACAGTTTTCTTAAGTCTTCTGACATTTTGGCAATTTCACCTTCAACCAACTGCTATTTCTTTACGGAAATCATTGTAATTTTATAATAAAAACCAAAGGATTTTAAGCAACAATTTTTTTTCTTTCAATAAATAATAAATGATGTGGGCGTTTACAAAGCAGAAATACAAAACACTGTGAAAATTTTAAATTACAAATACACGTGTATGAATGTCGAATAATATTAGGGACATTCACCGTAACGTTATATTGGTCATTGGATTATGTACGCCCTTAATTTCACACAAAGCATAGAAAGTTTATACCTTTGCAGCCATATTCAGTTATTTTCTTAGAAGGAATAGTAATATCGGGTGTTTTTCTTACAGTTTTACGAGTTTAAATCATAATAAAACGAAAAAATATATTTTTAATATCAATAATACGGGCTTTACTGCATAGATTACACGGCACAATCTTGAACTTTACATACATAATTGGTCATTATTACAACCCTTCAGTCAGGATTACGACCTTGTTTCTCACACCACTTACATATGTTGTGTGTGTTAATTTTATACATGAGTGGCGAGACCTACAGTTTAAAGTCGACTCCGAACGACAGATTTTTGAGAAACTTTTCATGGCAATTTTTATTTAACGCTCAAAGCTTTTGTCAGAAATCTGCTGAGAGGAAGTCGCCGAAGGAATACTTTTTGTATTTTATGTTGATGTGTGGCCTAGGGATCGTACCCTGGCTTTACGTCTAATAAGACAACACACTACCTACTAGACCACAGCGACTTTTTTTACAGTTACTCTAGTTTAAATCATAATAAAAAAGCAAAGAAATATTCTTTGAGCATATGCGGCCGTCTCACTGTGGTCCAAAACCCCAATCTAGCCGGACAAAAGTCATTTTTTAAAATATTTAAAAAGTACATTTTTTGTATGGTAATATATTGACAAGTGTCTAAAGTACATAACAACATATTTTTTTTTTTCTTTAAACAGCTACACTAGCATTGATATATTGCTTCAAATACAAGTTTGCTAAAAAATTAATATCTCAAGTGACATTTAACAGTGCGAGTGAAATTGTCGTGAAAAAATAATAAGAACAATTAAAAACAATTTGTTCGTGTAATTAATATAACAAAGGTATGAGTAAAAAAATACTGTTTAAATTTCTCATAAAATATGTTTTGTTTATAAATAAAATGCAATTATGTACATGTGTGTTTTAAATGTGAAATTTTTGTTTAATGTCCGAATTCAATTACAACTTCAAATGGTAATTTATCATAGTTAAGCTTTAGTTTTTATGTTGTCGTCGTCTAAATATATGTAGCTTTTTAATGTTTAAAAAATTAGCTGCCTGATTTTGCCCACAAGATTTTTATTTCATTTAGAGTTTAACATGTCCATTACAAGAAAAGAGCTGTATAATACTTGGCGTAATGAAAAACAACTAACTAAGAAAACTAATGCTGTTGTTAAACACGTTGTTGCTAAGATTGGTATTAAGAATGATGAAACGGATAGCTATTACAGTAAAGTAAGGCAACCTGCTCGAATGTTTGTATGCATTTTAATTAAAAAGTAGGCGCAAGCCAGTCGAACAAGGCTCACGTTCGAAGATAAAGATAAATATTGGTTAGAAGGGTATTTTAATATTCCACTTAAATTTTCTTCATCATCTCGTGTTGAAGGATGCTTAGATGGACCTTCGACCTCCAATTATGGCAAGCCTTCTAAGGAATTTTTATGTAAAACTGAGAGGACAAAGCGTAGAAATGTTGCTTATTTATTAGAGACTTGGTCGGCAGAAGAACTGACTTTTGCTGCTGGCACAAGTCTTTATAAGTCCGGGAAACGAAGTGCTGCAAGCATAGTCAAAACTATAGATTCTTCTCCCTCTAAAGCATTAGAAATAAAAAAGAGCTTTTCTCATCCACAACTAATCCCTTACGCAAATGATTTTCTAAAGATTCTTTTTCAATTTAAGTTATAATATATATAGAGACTAGCTATACCCAGCGAGCTTTGCTACTCTCATTACAATATAAATAAAATTAGGTGTTCCCAGACATTCAAGTTTTAGTATCCGTGATATGGAAGGTGCCACGCCCACTATTGCTAGTCGACCTATCGTTAACCAAAATATTAATATCGACACTAAATTTCATCATACATGATTTGGGGATTTTGACTGTTATAGTTTTCCCAGATATACGAATTTTAGTATTTTATTTATATGGAAGGTATCACGCCCACTGTAGCTAGTTCATCCATTTTTTCCACAAATGTTTATGTGGATATCGAAGTTGTCCATGTTGAATTCGAAGATTCTAGTTGTTGCAGTTTCCATGATATAAGACTTTTAATACTTAATTCTTAAGGTAGGCGTGGCACTTCACCCATTTAAAACTTTTGAATAAAAATTAGCCTATAATTCCACCCACACATACAGAAATACGGTGTGAAAATTTTAGGAAAATCGGTTCAGTCGTTTTGTCGTCTTTAGGCTTCAAACAGGCCCCCAAAAAAACAAATTTACATACATACATACACTCATACACACACATATACATTTGATTTATTCTCTCTAATTGTTTATATTGATGAAATCTATAAACGTACCAAGTTTCATGTCGGTACGGCTTTGCAAAAGCGAGTTATAACTTTTGTCCGGCTAGATTGAGCATTTGGACCACTGTGCGTCTTTTTCCGATAACTCTAGGAAGGTTGATTTCCAAGTCTGGTTTATCGACATCTCCCTATAGAAAACAATCCCTTCATGGGAAATAACACTTTCATTTAAAAGTTTAGTTGAGTCAATCAATTTTAGAGCGAGCTGGTTTTGATCTGATGTCTGCAAGATTACTGTCAATGAATTAAGGTACGAAAAAATATCTTATCATGCCCCTAAATCCTTGACCAGTAACAGCAACATTCTGAGTGTTATCGTTTTTGAAGACATATGAACCAATGGCTCAACCAACCCATAAAGCTCTCCATACAATAATTTTCCTTCTCACTCGAAATGCGACTATTCTGCGTATTTATCACCCGTCCAATCAAAAAAAGGCTTCATCGTAGAACAAAATTTTGAATGGAAATTCAATACCAATTTATTCTTCAGCTTACTTGCCGAATTGGCATCTCCATCTATCGTTATACATAATTTTGTCATTACAACCCTTCAGTCAGAATTACGACCTAGCTTCTCACCCCACTTATGTTGTGTGTGTTAATTTTATACATGAGTGGTGCGACCCACAGTTTAAAGTCGACTCCGAACGACAGATTTTTTGAGAAACTTTACAATGCAGTTTTATTTGTTTTCAAAGTTTTTTGGCAGAAATCTGCTGAGAGGAAGTCGCCGCAGAAATATTTTTTTCATATTTTCGTTTTGATGTCTGATCTGAAGTTTGAACCGTGGCCTTACGTCTAATAAGCCAACACACTACCTACTAGACTTGGTCGCTTCCCGCACAATTTAACTCTGGAAACATTTTAAGCCTAGATTTTTTCGTAAAATTTTCCCTAAAGTAGGGGGACACAACCTCACCTGCTGGAAACGACGATGAATTGATTGATTTGGACCTTCTTTAATGCGCCGCCGTAATTTATCCTTAAAAAGAAACAAGTTTCTTACATGGTATTTGGGGCTTGCTCCATAATTTCACTAGCTAAGAAGAAAGTCACCATAGTATAGTAGGTAGTGTGTTGGCTTGTTAAACAAGAGACATATTGCACCGATCAAAATATGAAAATATTTTTTCGGTGACTTTCTCCCAGCAAATCTTCTGACAAAAGCTCGGAGGGTAAATACAATTGTCATGAGAAGTTTCTAAAAAAAAATCTGTCATTCGGAATCGACTTTAAACTGTAGGTCCTGCTACTAATGAATAAAATTAACACATACAACATACATGGTGTGAGAAGCTAGGTTGTAATGCAGACTAAAGGGTCTTAATGAACCATTAAGTAAGTTAAGTATCAATTAACCAATAGACCCTCTCTGCCGTCTCCAGGTATTACTGCGTTATAATAACATCTTTTAGTTTGGCGAAGTCTAAGTAAGTAAGAAAGAATGAATATCCAGATCCTTATGGATAGTATTGTTTTTGCCGTATCAAGGAGCACATGTCATCATTCTTAAAAGTTCTGCAAATATTTTACATTTTTTCGCTACACCCCTTATCTTATCTTCCAGGGCATTGTGTAGTTTTCTTTGGCACTGATTTAGTTTGACTAGGGGAACTAAATTTCCCTGCAGTAATGTCAGTTGTAGAAATTCTGGTACCGGTTCTGGTTTTATGAAGGCATTACGTCAAGTCGCCGTAGTCTAGTAGGTAGTGTGTTGGTTTATTAGACGTAAGGCCGCGATTCAAACCCCAGGTCAGACATCAAAAATCTGTCGATCGGAATCGAATTTAAACTGTAGGTTCCGCCACTCCTGTATAAAATTAACACACACAACATGAGTGTTGTGAGAAGCTAGGTTGTAATCCTGACTGAAGGTCTATTATGTTATGTGTTATAACTTAAAGACTTCGTGGAAGATAAATAAAGTTACGAATTATAAACATTTTTCAATAATCACATTTATTTTCTTTGTTGTGTAGTGTTTTAAGTGCCTATATGAAACTCTAAAGATATTTATGTCGGTGTTAACAATTACTATTAATGCTGTGGTGCATATAACAAATATTTTAATTTTTCAACAGAATTAAATTCAAATTCAATTTTTACTCATTAAATTCACGCAATAATAGGAAATAAGAGAAACTGGAGCGCCATATCTAAAATTACAATAAAAAAATCAAGATCATAATTTAAAAGCTGGTATTATGCATTCATACATGAACTTACCCACAAGAGTGTTACAAAAGACATTGTGGAAAATCCTCCCACTTGCAATTCAAGCGAACGACTGGTTCTCACCAACATCATTCGGGTAATAACTTTAAATTTGTCACTTTCTTCATACCATTTGCAATTATATAAGGCCACCGGTATACGTTCACTCTAAAAGTATAAGTAGGCGTAGAGATAAGTTTAAAACTTAAAAAAATTCTTACCTCAGTTGTTAAACGTTGACCATTTATGCAGAACATTGATACCTCAATGGAGGCAGCACAAAAATACAAAAACATTTTAATGAAAAGACTAAAATCAGTGCCCTAGAATTAGAGAATAAAAATTAAAGTAAAATGTACATTGATTTGTTTAATTTATTCTATTGTATTAAACATTTTTGAACCTACCAAACCCACGCTGGCCTGAAATATTATTAGACACATAACCAATATGCTCACCAAAAACAAAGGAACACTTAGCACATAGTACAGCTCATTTAACTCTTCACAATAGCTGAAAAGAGATGAAATAAAAGTTGCGTTAAAAATTAATTATAGACTGGCATCTGCTAACTCACTCAAAAATGCGCTGGTAAAATCTACACCAGGCTGCAAGGAACTTGATTCGTTCCCCTTTTGAAACTCCTTCGCTGGTTACATAGGCCAAGAGTTTACGCGAGATTTTCAACAGCGCTAAACCATGTAAAGATAGAACAATATGAACGCCACTGAAACTAATGGCACCTAAAACATGAAGATTCATAAGTATGTTTAATTGTAACTTAGCAAACGTCCATCTTACTTACCCAAACCGGATATATGAACACCTGAGCAACTTATGATGTACAATATGAAATAGTAGGGAAATTGTATGCCTTTATCACGCCAAATGGGATAAGAGGTTTGAAATGCTGCACTCAATACAAAGAATTAAAATTAATGAAGGAAGACTCATAAGAGAAATATAAATCAAAATATGTACTTACGAAATAATGGGTAAAACTCTTTGGGCTCAATATACGTATAATATATGTTGTAGGCCAAGCAACTGCCGTAGTACCAGCAAGCAATCGAAATCACACTGATTGTATACATGTTCGACTGGATTTTGATGCCGGTCCATGAGTCCTCTAAAACTTGTTTAATTTCTTTGACAATTTGTTTTTTATTTGAAATGTCTACAGATAATGAGAAATTAATAAAGACCAACAAATCTCTGCCTTGTAAGGCAAAATAAAGAATAATCCCAACTATCAAATATCATACACCCTCAATCTAAACCGCTTACCGAAGCGCTAATGTGAAATTTTAACCTATTGGTTGTACGGGTATACATCGATTGCCCTTAAAAATGCACTGAGCTTGATCTCTGACCCCCTAAATAAATTTTAATAGATTTTTTGAGTGGCTTGTTTGGCGTTCTAAGAGTGCCCACCACAAAACATTCCAATATCATTAAGCCTGTTTTCAATTACATATTAGAGTATCATAATCCCAGGCCAGACATCAAAATAAAATATAAAAAGTATTTCTTCGGCGACTTCCTCTCAGCAGATTTCTGGCAAAAACTCTGAGAGTATATCAAATTGCCATTAAAAGTTTATCCGAAACTTCTGAGTCGACTTTAAACTGTAGGTCCCGCCAGTCATGTATAAAATGAACACACACAACATAAGTGGTGTGAGAAACTAGGTCGCAATCCTGACTGAAGGGTTGTAATGACCAATTATGTATGTATGTATATGTGTATCATAACTATAGCAAACGCCGTAGTCTAAATAGAGTGTTGGCTTATTAGACTCGAGCCGGAACAAACCGGAATATGGAAAAATATATCTTCGGTAATACTTCTCAACAGCCTTCTGGCAAAAGCTTTGCAATGAAAAGTTTATTTCTTGAGTCGACTTACATTGTAGGTCCATTCACACATAAAATTAACACACTCAACATGGGTCGTATGAGCGCTAGGTCATAATCTTGACTAAAGGGTTGTAATGCCTAATTAAGTAACACTCAACGGAAATCAATTTTCACAAACCAACTGACTCAAATGCTGATATATTACCGAACACCCTGATAGGTATTACTACGACCACACTTAGGTTTCAGACTTCTCCTATAAGAAGCCCATCGTAAGACCTGAAATCTCGTGAAACCAAAGTAGCAAAAACATAGCACACATATCAACTCTGCAATCAGAAGCAATTCAATTTATATGGAGATACTGGGAGGAGGGTGAAGTCACCGTAGTCTAGTAGGTAGTGTGTTGACTTATTAGACGTAAAGCCAGGGTTCGAGCCACAGGCCAGACATCAAAACAAAATACAAAAAGTATTTCTTCGGCGACTTCCTCTCAGCAGATTTCTGGCAAAAATCTGACAGTAAATAAAATTGCCATGAAAAAGTTTCTCAAAAATCTGTCGTTCGGAGTCGACTTTAAACTGTAGTTCCAACCACTCATGTATGAAATTAACACACATAATATAAGTGTTTTGGGAAACTAGGTCGTAATCTTTACTGAAAGGTTTTAATGATCAATTATGTATTATGTATGTATGTGTACTGGGAGAAGGGTAGGGAAGAGAAACATTTTTTTTGCAAAAAAAAGAAGAAAAAATTTGGGAAGACGTTAGTGTAATTAGATCGAAAAACTATGGAAACGATTTGAAATCCACAAATTTTGCAAAAGAGCACAGTTAAGCACAGTGTTAAAAGCTTTGATACTGACATTTCCTCCTGCAAAGTCGAAGAGAAATGTGTGCTAGCGGACAGCCGGGGAAACAACTTTTAGAATGCCAAGAATGTTGGTATTAAATGGTAGCAGCGTTGAAGATACCTTCGATCTAAAAGGAGAAGATGAGGTCAGAGTGCCAACACCCCAACTTAAAAATAAAAAAAGCTGGTGAAAAAATAATATAGGAACGAATTGTTGACTGAACTGCATGTATGCTGAGTTATAAGTCTGCGGCTCAATGTGAAAAAAGTTGGAAGCCCAAATGGTCTTAAACCTAGGAAATCTACTCCCTTTCAAATTATCTGGAAAAAATCCCATGAAATATTCGTTGATAGCTTTTCACAAGGCCAACAGTTGAAATAGGAAAAAGCCTATCCCGGCCCCTTGTGAACGTTGGTAACCACAGTTACAGGCAACTAGAATTGGATGAGCTTTATACGGAGGTATTAAGGCACAACGTCTACGTTTGCTTAGATATATTGTACCGACGTAAAGATCTTTCGAGAACAGAACAAATCGACTAAAGCGGCGATTTAACGAGCTGTATATGAGACGAGCCATCAAAACTTGATATAAGAAACTGAAGAATAGCGGTTAGAAGTCTATTTTGTATTCAGAATAAACTTAAAAGAGTTTTACCGCAGCCACTAAAATAAATGCTAGAGAAAACTGAACTTGTATCCGAGATTCGATTGACAGTTTTCGTATTTTTTTCATTCCCCTTTTTTACCCCTTTACTGAGTGAAAACTAAATGCCCTTCACACCTCATTATGTACATATTTCGAAAGTCTATATCGTACCAATACAAAATTACGTCAACTTATTATTTTTACTTACGATGTATGAATATCTAGTAGGTAGTGTGTTGGCGTATTAGACGTAAAGCCAGGGTTTGAGCTCCAGGCCAGACATCAAGACAAAATACAAAAAGTATTTCTTCGGCGACTTCCTCTCAGTAGATTTCTGGCAAAAAAAAAACTCTGAGAGTAAATAAAATTGCCATGAGAAAGTTTCTCAAAAATCTGTCGTTCGGAGTCGACTTTAAACTGTAGGTCCCACCACTCATGTATAAAATTAACACACACAACATAAGTGGTGTGAGAAACTAGGACGTTGTACAATGGGTCAATTCGATCTCCGGGCACTGTACTTGTCTTAATGGACAAGTACACGTCCTCTAACCTAACCTATCCTAACCTAACCTAACCTACGATATGTATGATAGCAAAGTTTTTGTAGTGAAATAAATAAAATGAAAATGAGTGAAATACTTAGTTTAAGAATCTCAAAATCTTGTAGAATTTCCGAAGTTTTAGCCGAATGCCACAGGCGTTGAAATCTTTGTTGGTTAAAGAAGAATTGCGTTAATTTGCTAAAAGAAATCCAAGTTTGAAAGGAGGTGCATACAGCCTGTAATTATCAAAAAATATTACAAACAGTTATACAATACAGTGTAAAACTGCAGTTACTTACATCAGAATATGACAAGAAAGGTTCTTTGCGATTCTCCCAAATGAAAGAATATTGACCAAATAAGCCTAGCGATGCCAATAAAATCAGAGTCACAGTAACGCTTTTAATAAAAAAATAAAAAAAAATAAAACCAATATTTATAGACTTTAGGAACGTGTATTAAAATTGTTCTTACATTTTTATTGGATCCCTAAATCCAGTTATACGTCTCAGATTACAACCGACTGATAAGGATATCCATACCAAAGGTTTGATTATTTTTAAATTTTTCAATGTTCTTTGTTGTAGAAATCTATTCAGATCTTCCGACATTGCTGCGTAAATAACTTGTTAAGACTGTGACTCATCCTGGTAAACATTTGGCTTTTTAAAATTTTTCACCATATTTTCTGCGGTTTTCCAAGAAGTACACGCCCCCTGAATTAATTTTGAAACATTGTTATCGGTTAATTGCATAATGGATTTCGTAGAAAAATAGCGAATAAAAATATATTTTCTGCCATGCATTTTACCCTTATTCGAAGCACATCTGATATGCATTTCTGCTTTAAAGGAGTGCTTTTACAAGGATGTAATCTTTACCAGCTTAATTGTAGACAAACATTTTATGCATGCCTTTAGCTTTGCTAACATGAAGAGGTCATCAGATATCAAACTTGGTGAACATATTGCCTGAAGCACGTCTGTGAACCCAAAAATCAATCACAAAAACAGAAATGAAAAGAGATTTTAGATTTCGTGACGGTATTTTTCGAATATTGCTTTCGAAAATTGCCAGTAATTAAAAAAAAACTTGCTATTTACAAAGGAAGTTTGTGGGAAAAACTTCCACACAACAATCGAAGAATTCATTCATTCAAACATTGCTATTAAATGGGCTGATTAGCCGAACCGGGCGTTAATTCGGCTGACGGGTGATATGGGTGACGAACAGTGTTGCAAAACAGAAATTTTTAAATAGTACTGAACTATAACTGAAAAAGTATCTTTTTGCATCGAATGGTACTTTTATAAAAAAATATATTCATACATAATTAGTCATTACAACTCTTCAATTAGGATTATGACCTAGCTTCTCATACCACCACTTATTTTGTGTGTGTTAATTTTATACATGAGTGGCGGGACCTACAGTTTAAAGTCGGCTCCGATCGACAGATTTTTGAGAAACTCTTTCATGGCAATTTTATTTGCTCCTAGAGTTTTTGCCAGATGGAGGTCGCCAAAGAAATATTTTTTTATTTCATTTTTCGATTTGTTGCAGATGTCTGACATGAGGTTTGAACCTTGGGTTCACGTCTAGTAAACCCGCACACTATCTACTAGACTATTTATTTATTTATATTTAATACACATACGGTTCGGAACAGAAAAATTAACGACTTATTCGCAATTCTCACATACAAGACAAAAGCAGCTGATTCGGAACGTAACAAAACTTAAAACAAAGTTCGTTTTCACTTATGAGAAGCAATGCAAATGATTACCGAAATTACATTACGATTCGGCAAGCGTTTTCATTGCTTTTCGTGTTCTAAAAACGAATGTTCGTTCCGTGGACGTTTGGCTAACCGGGGCTAAAGTCTAATTCTATCTTTAGCATTACGTTGAACTTGTTGTTAATGCATTAGTAAGCGCAAGATATAAAATATGTTATAATAAAAAAGTACTGAAAGCGTTGCGGGGGTACTGCGGTACTGAAAAAAGTACTAAAGTACTGAATTTTTCAACACTGGTCAGTGACGTTCCAACAAAATAAAATATGAAAAAATACAAAAACTCGGAGAATAAAATAAATTTGCCATGAAAAAGTTTCCAAAAATCTATCGTTCAGAGTCAATTTAAGACTCGCCACTCATTTATAAAATAACTCATACAGCATGAGTGGTGTGAAAGGCTAGGAAATAATCCTGATTGAAGGGTTTTAATGTATGTATATATTTTTTTACAAAAGTACCATTTGATGCAAAAAAGTACTCTCTCAGTTAAAGTTCAGTACCATTTCAAAATTTAAATTTTGCAACACTGGTGACGGAGCTAATTATTTACCTCAAGTGACCAAGAATAAGAGCTCTATTTAAAAAGTGCATGTCATCGACCAAAAAATGCATGTTATCAACCAAAAAATGCAAGTAATAGAGCAAAAAAATGCAAGTCATCGACAAAAAAGGCAAGTCTTCAACTAAAAAAAATGCAAATCACCAACCAAAAAATGAAAGCCAACGAGCAATAAAATCCAAGTCATGGACCAAAGAAATGCATGTCATGGACCAAAAAATGAAAGTAATAGACAAAAAAAGGCAAGTCATCGACCAAAGAAAAAGCAAATCACAAACCAAAAAACGAAAGCCAAAGACCAATAAAATCCAAGTCATTGACCAAAAAAAGCCTGTCATGGACCGAAAAATGCAAGTCATCGACAAAAAATGCAAGTCATTGTCCAAAAAAACTGCAAGACATTGATAAAAAAAATTCAAGTTATCGACCAAAAAATGCACCGCAATGATCAAAAAACACCAGTCATCTACCAAAGAAATGCAACTTGCGAAAAATGCAACATTTTTTTGTGTCCATTATATATGTATATAAATACATATGAACTTAATGAGAATTATTAAATTTTTTAAATTTCATTTTTATCCGTATTTACATAGAATACTTAAGTTTCGTCGCCTATATCTCTTGTTTCAAGTAAAGCTCGATCGCAAGGAAAACTGTTTTGTAATCCCTGATACCATGGCTATTTAGCCCACTAGGTCCATTTCTCCCTTAAGTCCATTTTTTCCCCGATTTTGATTGATTTATACAGAACACTTTTTTTTTGCTCTTTTAAAGAAAACAATTAGCTTCGTTAGCTAGATCTGCGGTCCCAAAGGTTGCCTGACCATAACGAAAACTGTTTTGGAATCCTTGATCTAATAGCTATCCAGCTTAATAGCTCCGAAAACCGAAACTTTTTAAATTTTATAAAATGTTAAACGATTTATGGAGGGTATATTTGATAAGCAAAATGCTTTTATAGTCGCTTAATTACTTCAAGGACTTTCAGTTGCGCGAATACTTATGATCCGATTGTAATGTTCTTAATGGCCCAATAAAGTTGATGAAGACTAATTTGTAATACTCTTAAAAGAAATTAGAGGACCAATGAGAATGTGAATCGAAAACTCAAATCAAGACGAAACTTTCTTGTAAATGATTTGCAACCCAACAATCCTTTGCAATTCATCTACAATATATGGTAACAGCGTTTACTTTATTCTTTAATAAGCGTGTTTTTTTTTGTGTAAATAACTCCTAAACGTGATTATGCCATAACAAGAAACAATAAATCTGGTGCACGTAACAAATTTTCTGAATTGTTTAATCATGACAAAGTTTAGCCTTTCACTCCTTATTAAATTCACGCAACAATAGGAAATACGAACCAGTAGAGCGCATTATCTGAAATAAAACCAAGGATTATGAGCTTATTTTCTTGCTTGTTATGATGCAATCATATATGTAAACTTACCGTTAAGAGTGTGACAAAAGACATTGTGGTAAAACCACCCACTTGTAGGGCAATCGAACGATTGGTTCTCATTAGCATCATGCGAGTAATAAATTTAAATTCGGGGCATTCCTCATACCATTTGTTGTCGTATAAGGCCACGGGTAAATATTCACTCTGAAAACAAGAACGTACGTACGCATGTTACATTGGAAATTTCGAACTTAAATAATTACCTCAGCAGTTAAACGTTGACCATTTACGCAAAACATGGACACTTCAAAGCCAGCAGCAGAAAAATACAGAAACATTTTAAACACAAGATTAAAATCGGTACCCTATAATCAAAAAAATGGAAAGGAGAATCATTACTCTTCTAATTATCTCGATTCTAAAAGTTTTTGAACCCACCAGCCCTACGCTGGCTTGAAACAGTAACATGCACATGACCATTGTGCTAACCAAGAACAAAGGAGCACTTTGTACATAATACAGGGTATTTATAGCATTGCAATAACTACAAGAAGGAAGAAAGTGTTGCTCATAAATTCTATCGAATATCCAGTAACTTACTTATAAATACGTTGATAAAATTTGCAGCAGCCCAATAGGAATTTAACACGTTCCTCGGGTAAAACATTTTCGCTTGTGGCATACGCCATAAGCTTGCGTAAAATTTTCAACAGAGCTAAACCGTGCACTGAAGTTATAATAAAAATACCAGCAAAACTTACAGCACCTATAAGTAGAAAAGAGAGAGAGAGAGAGTTTCAGGCGTTTCCCCCTAAAAAAAACAAATACTTACCCAACCCGCATATATGAAGATCTGAGCTACTTATGATATACAATATGAAATAGTAGGGAAATTGTATGCCTTTATCACGCCAAATGGGATAAGAGGATTGAAATGCTGTACTCAATACAAAGAATTTAATTAATAAAGACTCATAAGAGAAATATGAATCAGAATACTTACGAAATAATGGATAAAACTCTTTGGGCCTAATATACGTATAATAGATGTTGTAGGTTAGACAACTAAAGTAATACCAACTTACGATGCCAAATACGCTAAAAGTATAGAAATTCAATTGGCGTCTAATATCCAACCATGAATCGTCTAAAATTTCCTCAATCTCATTGATTAGTTTATTTTTGTTCCAAATATCTGCAGATAAAGAAATACAAGAGTTATACTCCTATTAACCCATTAGTGCCCAGTAACAACTTAAGTTGCCAGCGGAGGTTGCCTTAGTTTTTATGCTCTGAGAGGAAATTGAGTGTAAAAAACAAAACGGTAACCGTTAGAAAAAAAAAAGTAATTCGGGCATTAATGGGTTAATAAGGCTTACGAGCAGATATCTATAAGGTAGGGAATACGAAATTTAATAATTTTCCTAGACATGGCCTTAGGGATTTGTTTCTTGTGTCTTCTACTATGGAAATACAAGATATTATACTAAAAACAAACATCTGGGATTTTATAATAGCTTGACCTAGTGTTATGTAAGTGAAGGTTAAGGTGGAAGCCATTTTCTTCCGAAATCCCAAACCGGGCTATTGAAAATGTGAATGGACTGTAATACCCCATCATTCTTAATTTTTTTTTTGGGTCGCCCATTACTTATTTACTTTAGTCAGTATAATGACCTAACTTCTCATACCACCCACGTTCACATACATAATTGGTCATAACAACCCTTCAGTCAGGATTACGACTTTCTCACACCACTTATGTTGTGTGTGTTAATTTTTATACATGAGTGGTGGGACCTACAGTTTAAAGTCGACTCCGAACGACAGATTTTTGAGAAACTTTTTCATGGCAATTTTGATTTACTCTCAGAGTTTTTGCCAGAAATCTGCTGAGAGGAAGTCGCCGAAGAAATACTTTTTGTATTTTATTTTGACGTCTGGCCTGGGGCTCGTAGCCTGGCTTTATGTCTAATAAGCCAACACACTACCTACTGGACTACGGCGACTACACCACCCACGTTATGTGTGTTCATTTTATTCATGACTAGTTGGACCTATGAAGTCGCCGTGGTCTAATATGTAGTGTGTTGGCTTATTAAACGTGAGGACTCGGTTCAAACCCCAGGTCAGCATTTCCAACTAAACGAAATATGACAAAATATTTCTTCGGCGACTTCCTCTCAACATATTTCTGGCAATAAAAATTAACGCACACAACATAAGTGGTAAGAGAAACTAGGTCGTAATCCTGATTAAAGGGTTATAATGACCAATTATGTAAATAGTTGGACCTACAGCTTAATGTCAACTCTGAACGATAGATTTTTGAGAAAATTTTCATAGCAAAGAGGAAGTCGCCGTTTCGTTTTGTTCAAGATGCCTGAAAAAAAATGTTGAACTTCATGTCAGTCTTCAGACTATTTCGATGGCATCGGACCTAGACATTACACAAATGAAAAAGTCTGGCCTCAAACAGATTATGCACGTGAAATTAAGTACTATGAGCGAATCTCTTGCAAATTGATCTTTCGTTTGAAACGTGGGGTGGCTAAACGTGAGTCTGGCCAAACGATATTCGTTAAATCGTAGCTGAACAAAGCAAATGGTTGCCTGTCTGAAAGAGGTTTTTTCTGTAAGCTTTCGATTATATGATAGATATAGCATCCCACCAGGACAATGCTAGTTCCAGAGACAGTAACAATAGCTAAGCGCTTAAAGATCTCTGAAATTTGGTTTGCTGTTTATTTTCTTAGCCACGCCATTGCCATTATTTTCTCTTTGTAAATGAATATATAGTTTAGGTTAGATCAGGTTTTAATAAGGTTTTGAAGGTTAAGGTGCCACTTGAGCCCAAAAGGTCGAATTGACCCATTGTACAAAGTCCCAGATTCTCACACCACTTATGTATGTTGTGTGTGTTAATTTTATACATGAGTGGCGGGACCTACAGTTTAAAGTCGACTCCGAACGACAGATTTTTTAAGGCCCACTATGATAGCACAGTCAATATTCTACTCAACGATTAAATATTTTTTAGAGGAAACCAAACCGAGTTCAAAAGAATTAATCTTGCTATTCCAACAATTTTTATATTCGAGAACACGGGCAAGGATGTCAGAAAGTGAGAAGTAAAAATCGTCCGTCTTTTCATGCCATGAGGACAATGATAGTTTCTTCCCCCTGCCCCCACAGACCCACATTTGTTACAGAAGTAATATGCCGGAGTCTTTCGAGAATATTTGATAGCTTAGGGTTGTAAGGGAAAGATGAAAATTAAGAATAAAAGGTTGAACCAAGAAACTTTGAATACTTAGTTCAAGAATCTCAAAATCCTGTAGAATCTCAGCCGTTTTAGCCGTATGCAAGAGCTGTTGAAACTTCTGTTGGGTGAAGAAGAAATGCAATAACTTGCTAATAGAAATCCATGTTTGAAATGAAGTACAAAGTGCCTGAAACAAAGAATTTTTATTACAAACATCAAGCCACAGAATATCAAATAATAACTTACATCAGTATAAACCACCAAAGGTTTGGAACGATGTTCCCAAATAAAATAATATTGACCAAATAGGCCCAAAAATGCCAATAAAATCAAGGTGAAATTAATACTTTTTTGATTACAAATTAAAATAGAAAATTATTATCTTGGAAAGATGAGGACACATTCTTCTTACAGTTTTATTGGATCCCTAAATCCAGTTATTCTTGTCAGATTACAGCCAACCGTTAAGGATATCCATACCAAGGGTTTTATGATTTTCTTATTTTTTAATGTCCTTTTAAGTAAAATTTTATTAAGTTCTTCAGACATTGCTGCAAACTTTCTACCGAAACTGTTACTTTTCCTATGAAATCTTTTGCTTTTATATCGTAGAATTTTTCGATAATTGTGTCTATGTTAACCGCAATAATTTGCGGTTTTCTTAGAGTAAACTCCCCATAAATTTGTTTCGTAATATTATAATTGATTAAATGAATAAGTGATTATATTTAAAAGTAGTAAAACAAACATTAAGGATATTCACACACACCTATTGTATCATAATAAAACAAATGTTAAATGACAACATAATTAAATGAAATTTTCTTGAATGTTTAATAACAAATCTTGCTCTTAATATATCACGAGGAATCAAAGAAAAGAGACGGGAGAATTTAATTTAAGAAGAGTATTAATCAAGTCGCCGTAGTCTAATAGGTAGTGTGTTGGCTAATTAGACGTAAAGCCCGGGTTCGTATCCCAGGTCAGACATCAAAACGAAGTATGAAAAAAAAATATTTCTTCGGCGATTTCCTCTCAGCAGATTTCTGGCAAAAACTCTGAGAGTAAATAAAACCTGCCATGAAAAAGTTTTTCAAAAATCTGTCGTTCAGAGTCGACGTTAAACTGTAGGTCCCACCACTCATGTATAAAATTAACACACATGAGTGGTGTGAGAAGCTAGGCCGTAATCCTGACAGAAGGGTTGTAATGGCCAATTATGTATGTATGTGAATAGTTTATATCTTTAGTAACAGGCTCGTGTAATATAATTCCAAAATGTTCTAACAATGAACGAAGAGCTCCATGAAAATCGTGAACAGACTTACTTATTGGTTTCCGAGTAAATTTTCACAATTTTTGCAAGCGTTGTGGCATTAAACGCCTCATATTGGCTTCGTAACTTACTGAACATAAATGTCAACACAGTTACGATAGTTATCGATATCGATAATTCTCATGCACTTAAAAAATTACCAGTCAGTTTTGGGTAGCATCGCTATAGTTAGTCCTTGAACAGAAGTTTTTTGTTTGTAATTTTTGTTTCCATCAAAGGGATTTTGCTGCCACTGATAAAATATTAATCAGGCGATGCATTTTTTAACCATACAGTGGGTACTCCTCTGTTTTTGGTTAGCATAATGGTCATATATACACTCAGCCACAAAAGTATACATTAATACAAACGTATAATTATAATTGTCTGACATTTTTCTTCGATTTTAAGACGGTAGTGATGGGAACTACAGTTTAAAGTCGACTCCGAACGACAGATTTTTGAGAAACTTTTTCATGGCAATTTTATTTATTCTCAGAGTTTTTGCCAGAAATCTGCTAAGTCGCCGAATAAAATTTTTTTTTTCATATTTGGTTTTGATGTCTAACCTGGGGTTCCAACCGTGGCGTTGCGTCTAATAGACCATTACACTACCATTATTGATGAGAATTTTGAATAAAGATTTGAATTTACACGCTTACGAGGTTCAGATGGACAAAGAGCTAAAACCTGCTGATCCTTTCAAGCGCCGTACATACGCTAAATGGTTAGTTAGGTTAGGTTAGGTTAGAGGACGTGTACTTGTCAATTAAGCCAAGTACAGTACCCGGAGGTCAAATTGACCCATTGTACAATGTCCTAGTTTCTCACACCACTTATGTTGTGTGTATTAATTTTATACATGATTGGTGGGACCTACAGTTTAAAATCGAATCCGAACGACAGATTTTTGAGAAACTTCTCATGGCAATTTTTTATTTACCTTCAGAGTTTTTGCCAGAAATCTGCTGAGAAGAAGTCGCCGAAGAAATACTTTTTGTATTTTGTTTTGATGGCTGGCCTGGGTCTCGAACCCTGGCTATACGTCTAATAAGCCAACACACTACCTACTAGACTGCGGCGACTTCTGTCAACTTCCAGAACTTTTCGTGTTGATTTGTTGTTGTAATTCTAATAGATCTATTGATTAAGAAATTTTAACTCAGTTATTAGCCGACTATAAGTACATACAGAAGAGTTGCACGTACTTCAAAAAACTTGTTCAAGTAAAGTTTAATGTGGTGCGATTTTAGTGGGGTTAATTCCGAATTAAGGTGTGTGTAGGAATTTCCAAAGGCATGAAATAAAGGTCCAACCAAAACAGACGATGTTAATTATAAATAAAACAGAAAGTTTTCTGAAAGCTATCTTAATACAGTTTATAATGATAAAAGAATGTATAAGAATTATGTAGAAAATAAAATATTGCTACGGCTTCGATGCCATACTTTAACCCAAAGGTTCTAAAACACAATTGAAGTTCAATGTCGTTAATAGGCTGAAAGATCTCATACTTTAGCTTTTTAATTGGATTAGAGTTGGATTAGATTATCCCCAAAGAAATAAGTCCAACAGGATCAAATTTTCTGATCGTGGCGGCCACACATTGCCACGACATGAGACAACACGGCCATTAAATTTCTTTTGCAAAAGAGTCATTGCTTCGTTGACTGTGTGTCATTTTATTGCAACCACACCTATCGTCCACGCCCATAACCTTAATTTCTGGCCAGAACAAGTACATTATCACGATTCGCGATAGCGAACACCATTCACGGTAACTGCTTGGCCCTGTAATTTTCAGAAGAAGGACGATCCGATAACGCCGCTAAGCCATAAACCTCAGTAAACAGTTAACCTTTGTCGATGTACAGGCTTTTTAACAATAACTCGTGCTCGACGGCGGGCTTGTTAACGACTCCAATGAAGTAAAAGTGGGCATCATCTTAGAACTAACATCTTGTTTAACTAACCATTTAGCGTATGTGCGACTCTTACTAGGGTCAGTAGGCTTTAACTCTTGAATCATTTAAACCTCGTAAACGTATAAATTCAAATCTTTATTCAAAACTCGCATCAGAAATGTTCGTGAAGAAGTCGTTGTAGACTAGTAGGTAGTGTGATGGCCTATTAGATGTAAGGCCCAGGTCAGACATCAAAACCAAATATGAAAAAAAATATTTCTTCGACGACTTCTCAGCAGATTTCTGGTAAAAACTCTGAGAGAAAAAAATCTGTCGTTCGGAATCGATTTTAAACTGTAGGTTCCGCCACTAATGTGTAATAGATGTTGTAGGTTAGGCAACTAAAGTAATACCAACTTACGATGCCAAATACGCTAAAAGTATAGAAATTCAATTGGCGTCTGATATCCAACCATGATTCGTCTAAAATTTCCTCGATCTCATGGATTAGTTTATTTTTGTTCCAAATATCTACGAATAATCAAATACAAGAGTTATACTCTTGTTAATAAGGCTTACGAGCAGATATCTATAAGGTGGGGAACACGAAATTTAATAATTTTCCTAGACATGGCCTTAGGGATCCGGTTCTAGTGTCTTCTACTATGGAAATACAAGATATTATATTAAAAACAAACTTCTGGGATGTTATAATGGCTTGACCTAGTGTTATGTAAGTGAAGGTTAACTTGGACGCCATTTTTTAGGTCTTTACATTTTTTTTTCCGAAATCCCAAACCAATTTTTTTTTCGCCCATTACTTATTTATTTTAGTCAGGATGATGACCTAACTTCTCGCACCACCCACGTTGTGTGTGTTAATTTTGTTCATGAGTAGTTGGACCTATGAAGTCGCCGTCGTCGTATGACAACGTATTTCTTCGGCGACTTCCTCTCAACAAATTTCTGGCAATAAAAATTAATGCACACAACATAAGTGGTGTGAGAAACTAGGTCGTAATCCTGACTGAAGGGTTGTAATGATCAATTAAGTATGTATGTAATGTTCGTGAGATATAAGATGTTAGGCACAACGACAAGTAGAGGTAGACAGCTTTTCCGACTCCCTATTGCGAACAACAGCAACATTTTCCGCAGAACAAACTGGGTGGGCAATCACGTAAGTTTCTACATTTCCTTACAGCACCGGTTTGAGGAAATTTTCTTACAATTCTTTCGAACCTACAAGTCCTTGTACATATTTTTCTTTTGTTAAGTTTCTCTTCAATTTTCCTACTAAATTGCCAAATTATCACGAATTTGTCTTCAGTAATTATTTGAAGGCGTGAGAATTTTGCAGTATTTTTTGACACTCGTGTCAAACCTTTAATTAAGCAGTTTGAAAAGAATGTTAAATTTACTATAAAATGCCACAAATAGTCTTACTATTTCAAGTAAAAATTTAAAACTCTGAAGTGAAAGGAATAATTTTGAAAGGATAAGTCAACATTAAAATGTCTCAGCTGTTAAGAGATGGTTTAGAATCTCAAAAAGAATTGAATCATCAAACTTTGGATACGTTTTATAAAATCTCTTTTATGACGGGTGTGAATGTAAAATACAAGATGGGATTCAAGGATCCCATAAAACTGTAAGAGTTTTTCTGAATAGAAATGGTTATTTAAGCATTTAATCTTAATTGTTATGTTGTAGAGTGAATGTTTTTCTAATATCCATGTCGCTGGTGGGCCTATGTGCTCAATACTATATGGTTTGGCATAATCGCCGAGAGCCATTTGTTGAATCAGCAGAGGTTTTTTTTCTTGAATTTTATTTTTATTTATTTATTGGCATAATTTTTTTCAGGCTATTTGCACTGCTAATCAGGTTTGGATATCGATTTTCAAATTAATTTACATGGTATTCGTTCAACATGAATTTTATGATCTGTTGCATACCGCTACGGATAGCAAACTACTGTATGAGTTGGGCATATTCGACTTGGGTAGCCGAACAAATTCATGAAACCGTTATTATAATATTAAGAGATTTTTACATGTTTCCATAGCCATTAACTGTAAACAGAAGCTATTACATGAAATTAAGCAAATATTAGCTGCTTCATGGCTGCATATTAAGCAACAATTGAATTTCTTTACATTATCCTGTGTAATGGCTTGTGGATTTTATATGGTCTCGTGTATATTTGCCAATTATTATTATACCCATATACAACCGCAAAATTTTACTTTGCAATTACGTAAGTTTCACAGCTAAAAAGACAAGATTTTATTCAAGAATTTTTGATTTTTTTTTTATAAATTTTCAGCCATGCCTGCCTTATTTCCTATGTGGGCGGAATATGGCATGACTCTGCCATATTATCCTATACAGTATCTCATAACAGGCATTGAGAATTATATCTGCGGCATGTGTAAGTAAAGATAGATTCATACAGAGAGTTTTAATTGCAATCCTTTAGTCAGGTTTACAATCTAGCTTCGCACACCACCCATATTGTGTGTGTTAAGTTTAGCCATGAATGGCAAAGTCGACACCGAACGACAGATTTTTGAGAAATTTTTCATTTTTTTACTCACAGATTTTTTTACCAGAAGATTGCTGAGAGCAAGTCGTCGACAAAAAATATGATTTGATAGTCCGTTTTGTTCAAGATTTCTGAGCTAGGGTTTTTTTTCGAACGTCCCTGGCCTCACACTAACCCACCCTCACCCGACCGCGGAGGGCTCGTCCCCATTACGTAGGGACACGTACACACTACAGTCCGGACTGTAGCGGGTAAGGGAAAAGTAATGGCAACGAGAACATAAATCAGCTACAGAACTTAATCACAAGCTGAATAAAGTAACAATAAACAGGAACTACCTATGACAAGAACGAAAATATATTTTTATATAATAATTCACAAATTAATGCCAGCATATAAGCTATGTTTTATATTACAAACACTACAATTAAAATCAATAAAATCATAATATAAGTTAAAATCATTACATAATCTACGAAAAGGAAAATTACATCCATAGTTCGTTCTATAAAAATCTAAAGAAAGAGGACGATAGTGCCGTGAAAATCTTACTGGAATACTGAAATTCAGGTTACAAGGCAAAAACTCAGAATCGATATCACCTTTAACCAGATTAAAAACAAAACAAACCCCTAAAACAGCCCTTCTACGTTCCAAAGTTGGAAGTTTTATCAAACCTAATCTAGCCTCATATGACGGAAACCCATTGGCACAATCCCATCCTAAGCCACGTAAACAGAATAATAAAAACTGCTTCTGCACAGACTCTATTGAATCAATATGACAACGATAGTATGGATTCCAAATAATAGACGCATACTCCAAAATAGGTCTAACAAGTGAAATGTATAGCAGTCTTGTTATATAAGGATCAATGAATTCCCTAGTCCATCTTTTCACAAAACCAAGAACAGTCCGAGCTTTGCCAATCATCATACTAATATGGTCAATAAAAGACAATTTCATATCCAATAATACTCCCAAATCAAGAAATGTAGTCACAGTTTCCAAAGGGCAAGAATCAATCACATAAGTGGACGAAATTACGCCCCCGCGAGAGAAAACCATGCATTTACATTTTTTCAAGTTAAGATCCATTAAATTAATTCTGCACCAAGTTAGAAACAAATCAATATTTCGCTTACGAACAGCCTGACCATGATCATCATCAAGAGTATAAAATAATTTAACGTCGTCAGCATACATCAGAATATTACAATCAGAAATAGCACAAGGAAGATCATTAAGAAACAATAAAAACAGCAAAGGACCCAAATGGCTACCCTGCGGAACACCAGAAGTAACATATACTGTCTTAGACAATACATTCCTAAACAATATCCTCTGAGTCCTAAGGGGGAGGTAGGAGTCTAGCCAATAATGAATAATATCAAGAATACCGATTAATAAAAGTTTAGAAGCAAAATTCTATGATCAACCCTATCAAAAGCTTTACTGAATTCAGTATAAATTACATCAGTCCGAGCTCTGGCAAGAAAACCCCTGAAAACATGTGTAGTAAATTCAAGAAGATTAGTGACAGTCGACCTACCTTTCAAAAAACCATGCTGGAAAGGGGATATTAAAGATCTCGTATTAAAAAAGAGATAATCCGTCACCAGTTTGGGAATAGCACTGAGTTTGGCAATGCCCCTGTAATTGGAAATATTGGATTTATTACCCGACTTATGCAAAGGAATTATAAACGAACTCTTCCAAATAGATGGAAAATGACCAGCCCTCAGAAGCCCATTGAATATAAAGGTCAAAGGACCACTCAAGACAACAGTGCACTTTCTTAAAATACAGGCCGGTACCCCGTCAGGTCCCGGCAAGTATGTAAGTTTTAGTCCAGACAAAGACTGAAGAACAGACTCCTCATCAAATGAATATATATTTGAAATAGGGACTCTTCCCACTGAATAAGGATACGAAAAGCCGCTACTAAGATCAGGGCCCGAGTCCAACTGCCTATAAGTAGACTGAAAAAACTCAGCAAACATATTCGAAATATCAAGGTAACTAGAGGATAACCCTAGCCAACACACTACCTACTTGACAACGATGACTTCTTTTAAAAGTTTATTTCATGTAATAATTGCCCGTGGATACGTCGGACTATTTATTTGGCATGCTTTTTCCAGCACATCTGATGGTATCTCAATAAGGGTTGCTGTAACGTTATCTACCGAGAAATTGTGGAATTGGAGAATTGTGGAACGCAGAAAAGTATTCTAATGCAGTCAAATTGCATAATCCTTGGCAGTCAATGGACTGCTCCAAAGCGAGAGATCAATCGTTCATCACACTCGACTATTTTAAAGGTTCAGAGGATCTTGTGTAGTAAAGCACTCGATTATTTTAAAGGTTCAGAGTACCACGTGCCGTATGTTACTCGTCTATTTAAAGCCATAGAGTATACGTGCCGTACGGCATGTAAGGCCGTCTTGATGTCATCACATGTCAAGCAATCCCAATTCTTCCATTTTGAATCAAAACAAAAAAATTATCGCACAGTACCTTGCTCCACTGACAGCAAAGTTATGATATTCTAAACGACATGGATGTGGACGACAGGTGGTTGCGGCAAGACGGCTCTACCTGACATACCGCGTGTTCTGCAATCGATTTATTACAATAACGATTTCCCAAAAACTTATCTGAAGATATTCTAATGCCAATTGGCCACCAAGTTCACTCAACTTAACGTCGTAAGAATTTTCTCTATTTTTTGTTTTGAGAACCTCGGATTTATAGAAATAAATCAGAAACAATTTCGGAGCTCAAACCCGAATTTCTTTATAATTTCAGGTGCTGTTTGTTTTGATGGAATTTTTATTGTGATTGTCGTACATTGTTCGGCTTTGTTCGAGATACTACATAAGCTATTAGAACATGCCACAGATGAGGAGATTCCACAAAGTGAGCGTGTAAAATATTTACTTTGTTGTGTGCATTTACATGAAAGAATTTATAGGTGAGATATGACGTCATACTCAAACCCTATCTTCTTCTTTTTTAAAGCAAAAACAATAAAAAGAAAATTCTTAAATATTCCTTTTTCCAACATTTAGATATTATGATAAAATAAATGCCATGTACCGTAATCCCAGCTTGGCTCAGTGCCTATTGAGTATGTTGGTTCTGTGTGTTGTAATGTTTATGGCCAATGTCGGTTTGGAACAGGATATTACTTTATTTTTTAAAATGTTATGTTTCCTGGGTGCAGCTAGTTTTCAGATTGGCATCTACTGTTATAATGGACAGAAAATCATAACACAGGTTAGGGACAAGTCACGTAACTTTTTTTAATGAAGTATCACATTAAACGTTTCCCCATTTTTTTGTTACAGAGTGAAAAATCATCTTCAGTTTGGTATAAGAGTAAATGGTATAACGAATCCAAACAATTCAAATACATTATAAATATGATGATATTACGCTGCAATCGTACCTTATATCTGCAAGTATCGGGTTTTACCACCATGTCTCACATGACCTTATTATCGGTAGGTATTGTAAACTTAAAAAAAGTAATTTCTTAGGGAATTTTTATGTACTCGGCAGATTGTACAGACAAGTGGTTCGTACTTTTTACTCTTAAGGAATCTTAGTGGCATGGACTAAAGCGTTTTCGAGAATGAAGTATTATACGTTTCTTAAATATCATACGTTAAAATCGTTACTTGCGTTTTCGAGAATGAAGTATTATACGTTTCTTAAATATCATACGTTAAAATCGTTACTTGCACTATCACACTTATGCTAGCTATTAGAGTAAAGGATCAAAATAAATATGCAAATATTTTCCTGCACTCCATGAAAACTATGTTGTATTACTACGCCCGATAATGTAGTATGATATAAACAAGTTCTGAATAAGAAATCAATAAAGAGGGAAAATTATAAACCATTTTTTTATTAATTTTCCCTGGTGTTAAATTTAGATCCGATATACCTTTCGAGATTTTCCAATTTGTAGCTTTTTTGCAACACAGATGCAGTTACAGATATGAAGGGACAGTGTTAATCTTTTATATTAACCAGCAGATCTTTGAGCTTAGTTAGACCAAAAGTTATATCAAAGAGAAATATTTCTATTTTCATCCCCTATTAATTTATATCCATAAACTCTGTCTTTTAATATAAGTTCAAAAGAATAAGAAAAATTATTCGGATTTTTTGTACAAATAATTTAAATTTAATTTTTTTATATTTTAATCAATTTTTTATATGCGTAATAAATAGAATTTACTGACTCAATGGCAACACCTACGTCCGTGAAGTATGCTTCTTTTTTTTTCAGTATTTGTAACACCACTAATTGAAACTAATCATCCTTAAGCCAAACACAAACCACACCGTTAGTAATAAAGCAATACATAATGTTAACCAGACATGTCGGTGAATGCCTCCGCTAAGAGAGGTGAAAATTACTTATTCTAGACACACACCGTCCAATTCACAGTATATAGTACATTGATATATAGTAATTCAGTACCATTCCGAATAAGGGTACCTTGGTGAGTTTTGATTTTATTCAACACACTTTGTAAAAACTCACCACACTGGAAACTCACCACAACAAAATTCACCACACTTCCAAAAAAATTAAAAAAGCTATTTATTTTATTTCCTCTCTATCCATCGTATATGGAACCCAAATCCAACAACAACGAAGAGCGGGTGGCAGCAGCAACAAACACAACCACAACTACAACAACAACAACAACTACAACTACAACACCTACACTTCTCCCCTTTTTCATTTTTCTCCTTCCCCACCCAAAGCAGCAACACCACACCACACACACACCAACCGGCAAAGCAACACACATCCCCCCTCCCCCACCTAACAATGCAATCTCCAACGCCACTATTAAAACAAACAGGGCTTAATTTTTACTTATATTAACCGGAAACGGAAAAATAATGTACGAATTTAGTAACAAAGTATTTTTTGGATGAACAAAAACAAATTTTTTACCAGTGAGTGTTGCCAGGAAGAAAAAGTTCAACAAAATTGTGATAAACAAAATTGTATCAGTGTTGCCAGGAGGGAAAAAATATTCTTAAAGACCCACTGATGAACCAGTGTTACAACTATAGCAAAAAAAAACTTTGAAACAGTCCTGTCGTCCATCATCAGTAAGGATTGACCTCCCATCCTACTATAACTAATTTTCATTTATATAAAAAAAAGAATAAACGTATGTTTTTTGTTTCTAGTTCTTCTTGAACGAAAGAAGAAACGAATCTTTCCAACAGTGTTGTTGCAAAAGCAAAAACATTTTGAAATTAATCAAATCCTGAAAAAATTATCACCAAAATAGAAAAAAATATACAAATTTAAACTAATAGGTTTTTTCTATTTTTATTTTCAAAATAAATTATGTTTAGTTTGAAATAATTAAATTAAATTTTTTGACAACATAAACAATAAAAAAATCTCCACATTGACCAAAAACATAACCACTTTTAGTGAGAAATACCTGAAAACGGCAACACTGTTTTTGGCAACATATTGAATTGCTTGGAATTTATTTGTTTACGTTTTTTGGAAAACTTATCTATTTTTTTAAATAAAAACGCAAAGAATATGAATAAACAATTATTACAACCTGTTGATAAAACAAATCCTATTGTCTTCCTTGATGTAAATATTGGCCAAGAATTTGGTGAGTTTGTTTTCTTTGTAAAGGAAAAATTCAAAGTTTCTATTGGAAATGCTTATTAGCCGGCCGCATAGTCATTGAATTGCGGAAAGATGTTGTTCCTAAGACTGCAGAGAATTTTCGTGCACTGTGTACTGGTGAAAAGGGTGTTGGTACACTGGGTAAACCTTTACATTATAAAGGCGTACGCTTTCATAAGGTTACGCGTGTGTATGTGGCACAAAGTGGCGATGTCGTAAAAAATGATGGCTCATGTGGCGAAAGTATATACGGACCGGTGTTTGATGATGAAAACTTTACATTGGAGGTAAACAACGATCACACATACATATTTTTCTTTTATCGAAATGTTTTTAAAAAAGAATTTCCAATTTACTTTGGATTTAGCATTCAGATGAGGGCTGTGTTAGTATGGCGAATTATGGCAAACCTAATACCAACAACTCCCAGTTCATAATAGCATCGGTAGCCTGTGATAATCTCAATGGCACGAATGTCGTTGTAGGCAAAGTATTAAGAGGTTTGGGTATTATTGGTGATATGGAACAGAATACCACCGATGATGGCATACCAAGCGAAGTAGGTTTCGTGTAATAAAAAATTAAATCAAATGTATTTGAGTATAACTTCGTACTTTTAGGAGATTGTAATTGTAAACTGTGGTGAAATCAAACCTAATGAAGACTGGGCTATAAATGATGATGACGAAACTAAAGAAAATCTGCCGCCTTATCCACAGGATTGGGAAGATAAACTGAAAGAATTCACGGTATTAAAATTATTAAAGATTATATAGAGAAAACCATGCAATAAACTTCTTATTTAGAGTGATGAGCTGATAGCCATATTAACGAGAATACGAAATGCTGGTAATCATTTTTTCACGCAGGAAAATTTCTATGAAGCACGTCGTAAATATCGCAAAGCTAATCGTTATTATAATCTGTTACGCAAACGTTATGATTGGCAAGAACTTTCTCATGTTGAATATTCTGATGAGGATCTGAAAAAGTTGGATCAATTCTCTGTTGTAAATAATGTCAATATGGCAGCTGTTGAATTAAAATTGGAAAACTATGCCAATGCAAAATACTGCTGTTCGGAGGCTTTACGCTTGAATAATAATTACAGTAAAGCATATTTTAGACGTGGTCAAGCTCAGATTGCTCTTAAAAACTATGAAGATGCTATAAATGATCTGAAAAAAGCCCATGAGCTAATACCAGATAATAAATATATTTTAAATGAACTAAACCGTGGCAAACAGTTGTTGGCTGAATATAATCGTAATCAAATGAAAAAGTTAAAAAATCTTTTTAATTGAATACATTACGATTGGCACGTGTATATAGGCATACTAAAGTTTATGGCATTTGTTCTTTAAGTATATTTTCTAAACGAGAACAATTGCTTTAAATGATTAGGATATAATTTCGTTGTGTTTTTATATTAATTTTCAAATAGTTTATTAGATAGACGTTGGTTAGTTAAGATATAAATGTTGTGAATACTAAATAATTGTTTATACATAAGCGTTTTATATATACAAATGTTGAAACTACAAATATACGAATGAATTTTTCCTCTGTAAGTTAATAGAATTAAATTCTTATAACTGAATTTTTTATTAAGAAATATGCATTTTTATTCTTCTGTTGAAATGCTTTTATAAACACATAATAAGTTATATGAATGAAGAAAAAGGATTTTAAACTAAATTCTTACTAATAATATAAAAAAAACGTCAAGGCGAATATCAGCATTACGTCCCTTGTCAAAGACAAGGCCCACACGGTGATTAAGGGTTAAAATTTTTTCTTCATCTAAACGCCACCCACCATTGTCCGATTAAAAAATTTTGTATATAAAGCAATGTTTTTATAAAAAAGCAAGTGAGAATTATTACGAACTTAAAAATACTCTTCAAATTTTTAAAAATACATTACTCAATGACTCTCAAACTGTAAAATATAAAGCTACCAGCTGGTTTGACACAATAATATGGCCATACTATTTAAAAAAAGAAGTGAAATATAATTGTGTTATTCCACATCAAAAACTAAGTAAATTAATGGAGAATATTAAAAATAGAGAAAAACAACGTTGTTCACAATAAGAGTTAATTTTTAATTTGAATAATATATACACTGCAATCTTCAGGAAACCTAATAGGTAAGCTCAAATCCATCAACAAATACCGTCTGTTTGGAAATACCACTGTTGCCAGTTTGTCAAAGTCATTTGTCCTGACAATATAGTCCGTAAAACCTAGACCTAACAAGAAACTGAAAAGAGAGCCTGAAAACTTCCCTTCCCATGTGGTGAAACAGGGTGCTCCACAGCCTCTATCGAAACTAGTTCTAAGATTATCACTAGCAAGGCCTAAGAAGTCCTCTTGACGGCACTCTATGCCTCAGTCTCTGAAGCCTACCAACATGCAAACATGACCACAGTTTCATAAACCCACATCACCATCCTTACTACCTAATGCACGCCTGACAGCATAGTATGCATTAAGCCTCTTTTCCAACATTCCTAAGATGTTCTTCCAGGATAGTTTTCTATCCAAAACAATACATCACATCACCAAAACAGTAAAAGTGTGTGCATGTTGTACCTGGAAAAGAGAACAAGCCCAGTCCTAGGCGAGTTAATGTCAAAGCTCTTGTCAGATACTCATCAAGAAAGTCGTATAAAAATTATTGATCGGAAGGAATTCACTTGTGATTACCACGTCTGCCCTCAGCCACGAAGTGCTGTCAAAATCACCATACACGCGATCAATGACTGCACTTTATCAGTGAGAGACCCAAGCTAAAGAGTTCCACTCTAACAACTGTTTCTCTACAACCAGGAAGATAAGTTTCCAAGACAACTCAGAGATTTAAAGCTTAATTCTGTATTCGTTCTCTGCATATTGCCCGAGGCATTACAAACCTTAACAGTTCATTGATAAAATCGTTAGACTCACAAAAGTTCATCCATGAAACCTTCCTTTCACCTACTAATACAGAAAGGCATCAGTTTCGTCTTTTTAAAAACATCTTGACTACCAAGCAAATGAAATCCAAATCCCCAAGATTCAAGATTTATTTTTCTAGAATAGCTCTGACCAGAATAAAACACGGTTGACTTCTTTTTTAAGGTTTGAATATAAATTAGCAATTTCTACATTAAATGCACTTAAAAAATATATTTTTTTAATACAAAAATAAATTAATAAAATAGCTTCATCTGGTCAGCTCGCTTTATTTATCCACCATGCAGTGTGGAGATGAATAAAATGTTATCATTTTGTTGTAATTCATATTCCAATTCTCCCTGCAATGCGAAAGCGTTTTAATGCAATGAAATTTACATGAAAAGTAATCAATATAGTTACCAATAACTCCCAGTCTGTATCGTTTATTAACACTAAAATTCCAGGACGCCTGAAAAGAATACAAAGTTTATACAGGAAATTGAATACAAAATTTCTATTTTGTCTGTTTTGGATATAACGTCGCCTTTCAACATCTGATTTCAAACTTTACAAAAATAACATAGCACTGATATCCTGACCTTATTGACAATATTTTAATTCATAAGGATTATTCAGAGCGAAGATATCCGTTAAATAATTTTCTCATTTTTATCCAAATTAATATTCGACAACGACACTCGTCACACAATAATTGAGGACCTTGCCAAAAGCCTGCTTAGTACTTACACTGTATCATCCTGTATAAAAAGTTCCGGTCTTTCCGTGAGTATGTTTTCATGCATCCATTTTAAAAGGTTTTTAATATTCCCTAAAAATTATCATATTATTGTCATACTGAAATTAAATATTTGAAATGAATTTTACATTTTTGTGTTGAAGGCAAAGTCACCTCACGTTTCTTAATGTTTCCAAACAGTAATTCAGCGCCGGCACTGAAAGGGAAAAATAACAATTTCAGGGTAATTTTGAAGATGAAACAAAAACTCACCCAAATTCTAAGGTTATTTTTAAATCTGTTAAACTCATAACTTTATATTAAAATAAACTTTAGTATTGAAGAAAATTAATAAAACGACTTTCTATAAAGATTAAACTGCTCTTTTTGTTTACCATCAGCTGGTGACACAGACACACAAACACATGGCAAAGATATAATAAAAAAAAAACAGTTTGAAAAGTTTTGGAAAGCCAACAAACAATACAAGTGTTGTCAATAATAGTTTATATGAGTATTTATTTATGCTTGTTTAAAATTATGCGTTATTTTACCATAGAATTACAGAATGGACAAAGGAACGTAACGCAGGAGTTTTACGGTCAATTTTTGGCATTAAATTTTTATTGCACTCACAGTTTTTTACTAACACTCTTACAAATTCAAATATTGAATATATATACATACATATAGTCACAAAAGCGCGAAACAAACATTAACCACTTTGCAAGAACCAATTATTTACTATCTTTTAGTAACGTTACTCAAATTTCCGTAGTCAATTTCTTGCTACCATCTCTTTCAACTACAGGTGCGTTCCAAGGTCTGGATGATATCTAAATTATACCACTTCTTTTCATTTCATTGACAAGCTCCTTCATTTCATTTCCCTCGCTTGTGGTACACTCCTGGGGGCTTGTTTCATTAACCATGCTTCGCTAGCGTCAACCTTGTATTTTTTACTAAAGTTTTTCTTCCCTTTGACTAGGCACGGCGTAAACGCTGACATGCTACTCAGTTTTTATATGCTTTTCGAATCTTTGGCTTCATGCTTGATTATCTGAACTATTGCTCGTTGTGCATCACAGCTTCTATTGGAGTACATAGGTCTACCTTTGGTGTTTTCGGCGATGTTTCTTTTGGTGGAAAACTTAAGGACTTTTACAGAGACTATGACGTTCTTATCGATTTTGATAGGGGCTTTGTCGTTAAAGTTGCGGACTCAATTTTCGCTTATTTTCTTACCCAAAAACGATAGACCGCATTGTCTCCAACCATGCACTCGCACATTGCATTTTCAGTATGTGGTTAAAACTTTTGTCGACCTACAGCAACCGGAGGTATCTCACGGTCCACTCATCGTAAAACCATCATTTTCAATCCCATGTTTAATTAATATCTGTTTTACCTCGGACGGGAGTAGTAGCCATACGCAGTTTTGTATTACTAATTATAGGCTGCGACGGTTCAATATCGATGATGTGTATAAGTTTCTTGTCAATTTTACCACACACTGCCACATTGCTGTTTTCTGCTGTATATCTGATATGGAGACTTTGACTATCGTTGGTGGGAGTTAGCACTTGCCCCTTAGTGCTAACTGGCTCTAGTTTGACGGGTAATCTAATGAAGTTCGGCGAGAGGCTAGTTTGCTATCTCTTATTCTGGTAATGACCTCTTTTTCCACAGTTAAAACATTTTCCTTTATATTTCTCGTCCAGAAGACGTCTCATTGTCTCTGTCATCCTTATCGTTATGTCATCAACCAGATTTCGTTCCTCCGCATCAATTTTTATATTCCGTATCTTATGTGTCTGCAGCCTGGAAATTATCCGAGCACTTTCTTGGGCTATTGCGCATTCAACGTTTTCAGCGAGAGTTTTTTTTCGGGCAGCACATACTGCCAATCTAACATCAGGATCGCGGATACCTTCGCTGAATGTCTGAGTCTTGAGATGTTCTACAATCGGGTGGTTTTCTCCTGAATAGGCCAACTGTACCAATCTCTCTATTTCCGCGGCGAAATGCTGAAGAGACTCATTAGGCTCCTGCAATCGACATGATAGCTGCATTTGGTATATTTCCCTTTTATTGTGATCACCAAACTTTTGCTGTAGAGCTGCCATTATCTCGCCGTACTTATTCTCACAATTCTCAGGCATCGTTTCTAAAACCTCTGCTGCTTTTCCTTTCAAAGCCATAATGAGTTGTAGAGCCTTTTCGTCGCTGTCCCATCCGCTTCTGCCAGCCAGTGTGTCAAACTGATATTTGAACACTGATAGAGACGTACTACCATCAAAACTAGGCGCCATTTATTTGTTGCATCCACTTTGCTGACATTGAAGGCTGTTGAATTTCTGCTCCAAATGGTTTAACTTGTCATCAACAGTGTCCTCCAGGATAGAAAACTTCTCAATTACGTCGGCTTCTAGGTTTATCACTCTCTGGGCAACACCTTCAACTCTCTCTACAATGCCTCCAAATTCCTTTGCAACGTCTTCAATTTTGTCATGTGCCAACTCTGCCGTTGTCTTTTTAAACTCTTCAAGTTTTGCTATCATGGCCCTTTCTACGGCCTCTCCTATTGTACTTTTGTTCTCCTTCTTTATGGACTCTGCTAACTTTTCCATCGCAGCTCTGTTAGTTTCTTCAAATTTTTCTAATTTTTCCATCATGATCCTGTTAGATTCCTCAAACTTTTCTAACTTTTCCATCGTAGCTCTACTCGTTTCTTGGGTTTCTTTTATGGCAGCCAGTAGCATCGCTAAGTCTAAGTTGCTAGCCATTGAGCGATTGGTATTGACTTCCTTTTCCCCATTCTCTTCAAGCTCATAGGTACAGATGTCGCTGCCTCGTTGTTGAAAGCCTTCTATCAACCTTTTTTGCAGTTCGCCCCTTGTACCAGACGTTGAAAGGTCTAGTTTCGCTAACTCGCGTTTTAGCCCGTCCACCTTAAGATCTTGCAATTTAATTTTATCTTGTTGTACTGCAAATTCCAGCACTGCCGACAATTGTTAGGTTTTTTAGTTTCAAAGATTACAATTAAAATTGAAGAAATTGTTTCCTTTTTAATTGTGGTTTAGTTATTTATTTAAATAAATAAAGGATTTATTAATAACAACACTCTCTTACCTGTTAACACTGCGTTATAAAAGATCAAACTCTCAGTGTAAAATACAAGTGTACTTAACTTTCCACTTTTTACAACAACAGTCGGTTTGATACTGACTGGTGACGTTAACGTTCGCTCTATTTATATTGCGTTGTTTTATTGACTGGCAACTTCGCGATTTTTCTATGTAGTTTTATTGTTGTATTTGGATATTTTTACTTTGTTCTTATTTTTGTATGTTTTTTGGTTTACTACAGTAATCCCTCCTATAATACGGTACTCTTATGACTCCTTTTCATATTACGCGATTTCTGTTTCTCACATTACATTGATATTCCCTTATATGACACGGGAGTCATTTGAACGTAACGTGTTATATGAGGTCACACTAACGTATCATACGCGAATACTCCAATAACGCATTTTCTTACAACGCGAAACCATTATACCGTGTTATAGGAGAGATTATTTTTACTTATGTTCCCTACAAGAAATGAATGACTGAAACTAACACATGAAAAATTATTATTTCTAACACATTTGCATTTTTTCATAGAATTGTTTAAAAAAAAAAGTTATGAATGTTTTCATCAATAATGACAGTCAAATGACTGGTAAAATGACCGTCACTGTTGTGGTAGAGAGTTGCATTTTATGCCGTTATAAATTATTGTTGTCGCCATTGTTAGAAAAATTTGTAAACTGGTAAAGAGTGCATATGCAAAAGTGAAACAACTACATTTTGATAATTATTTCTGCAAATGCGTCGTACGAAAGTGAAAATTTTAAAACTAAACAAAAATTAAACTAAATTGCAGGATTAAAGTGGAAAATTAAATTGAAAATAATAAAAAAAAAACAAGAAATAGACTTGAGAGAGCAATAAAAGAACTTAAAAACAAGAAAACTTAAAAAACAAGAAAAAAATTAAGAAAGAAAACACGCTTAAAAAA
This sequence comes from Sarcophaga carnaria, assembly GCA_958299815.1. Taxonomy (NCBI): domain Eukaryota; kingdom Metazoa; phylum Arthropoda; class Insecta; order Diptera; family Sarcophagidae; genus Sarcophaga; species Sarcophaga carnaria. The sequence continues at coordinate 49,337,543 of OY283151.1, forward strand.
ATTAAGAAAAAATAAAGATAAAATAAATTTTTTTTATTTATTTATTATTTATTTCATTTTAAACAAATTTAATTATGGAAAAAAGGCAATTGCAAAAACGCCTTAGCATTAAAAAAGGACATTTGACATTCTGTGTGTCGCATGACTGGTGAAAAGCAGGATAAGCATCTGGACGAAGTAGACAGCATGCTTCCACTGAAATAAATCGAAGCGGTGAGAGAGGTAGAGCAGAAGTTAGAATCTCCAGAGTTTTGTCAAGCAATGGTAATAAAGTCAAATTATTTCTTTTTTAAAATATTTAATAATCATATTTCTTTACAGATTACATACTTTCATAAATTGAAAGGCACATCTGAGGATGTCAGCAGTGTCATTCGTGCAGTGTTAACTGATGACCTGCTGGAAAAATATAATTGGGAAGGAAGGTGGGGGAAACAAGCGCTTGTTAAGCTTTCGCTATTTCAAAAAGTTATACGAGGTTGTCCATACTTTTATATATAAATTATGAAAAAGACATTATTCATGTATCAGCATATGTACTCTATAAATATATATATATATATATATCTTCTACAAATTTCAGAAGTTTTCAATCTGCAAGGGTCCTTAGACTTTGAAGAAAGTATTAGAAAAGCCGTAGAAAGGAGCCACCATAGACTGAAGCAAAAAAAATATTATTATATATATTATTATAATAATTATTATTAATTCACAGAGTATAGACACATTCTGACGTATAAAAATGTGAAAGGGACAACAAGTATTTTCAGTGTTGCCGCTTTTCGTTGTTTTTAACCATAATTGGTTATTTTCTTTGTTCAATGTGTAGACATGAAGATTTTTTGCTGTCAGTATATGTAATTGTGGACATAAGTTTTAATTTCTTTCAATTTAAAGTGTCAAATTTCGATTATAGTTAATTTTTTGTTCTATTCTGTTTGTGAAACACAATTTAAATTTGAAAAAAGCACGGTGAAGTTAAATATGATTATTTTTTTCTGTTTGGTGATTTTTTTTCACAAATGTTGTTTGCAAAACTTTCTTTGCGTCGCGGCAACACTGTTTCCGTTCCTCTAATATTTTTGTTTTTGTCAATTTTGTTTGGCGCAAAATAGTTAAAAATTGTATGGAAATGTAATTAAACATAAATGAAATTTAAATAAATTGTGTTAAAAGCCAAAAAAGTATACTAATAAATTTAGTTTGAAATAATCCAGTACAAACTCTTCCCCTGTGACTGGGTACGATAAAACTAACGCGGAACACAACAACTTTTTTAGTATTTGGAATCTTTTGAATCCATCCATTGATATGGTCTTGATTTCCTCATCAACTAATATAAACTTGCCGTTAAGTCTGCAAAATTTGGTAGAAAGCGTCTGTAGTACGCGAATGAAGATTTCGAGGGCAAGACCAGGTCTTTACTGCCCACACCTTATCTCTATCCGTTGTGATGCCATCTGCTATAACGAAGTGGCCTAAATAGTTTTCCTGATTTTAGAATAGTGAGCGTTACTTCATGCTGGGCCTTAATCCAGCCGTGGTTAGTCGCTGTAGAACTTCAGCCAAATTTTTAAATTGCTCGTTGTAAGTTCTTCCCATCACAATTATGTGTTTATCTGCAGCATAAGCCCCATATTAATATTTCCTGTTATTATTATTGAGTGTTTTGTTCCTTCTCAGACCAAGTCAACTGGCAAAATTAAAGTTTTCTTGAACAAAGAAATAGTGGCAAAAGCAATGTCTTATTTGGAATCTATTGACACAATTCGAATAGGTGACATATCCAAGCTTTTAGTATGTAAAATTTAATACTTAGCTTTAAATCGCGTTCTCTTATTAAATTGTTTATCACTTTCGTACATCAAAGGCTCTTGTCAGGGCCACAAAGATTAGAAAGGGGATTTTATTTCCTATTCAAATTAAAAAATAAATAAATAATTATAAATAAACATTTCATACTCTGTAGCAATAAGAATTATTTAAAGAATTCTTGATATCTTTTAAAAATCTTTCAATTTGAATCATTTCTTACTTGAGCGAATTAAGAACGAATTTGCACCAAAAGATCTACAACTCGCTCAATTAGTGAATTTGTCAGGTTCATAATCGCCTACAACTTTCAATCAAGTTGCAAATTTTTTAAAAATTCGAGTCTCTACCCTTAACTCAGTTAATTTTAATTATTTAAACGAGTCATTTTCCTTTAAAATCGTTACATTGTACGCTTTAACCACTGCTTTTGATACCTTAAAAAAGAAATTCTTAAAAAAAGTACATTAAAAATAAATGATCGAATATGTTTGGTATTTTAATTTATTATTTATTTATTTGTTTTAGTCGCTTCATTTGTTGTGCTTGAAGCGGATGTATTCTCCTTTAAGTCCAATTTAAAATCGATTGGTTTATCGTAGCCCATAATACGTACATAATGTTCGGGATCGTCAAATAATGCAGGATCGACAAATAACGATCTATTGCCAATGTTGAAAGAAGTAAACATGCCAGGTACTTCGGGAATTTTTACATCGCTGGGACGGAATTTTGTCTGAAAGAAAAGGTACACATTAATATTTACATATTCCACCATTATTATTAAAATAAACAAAAAATAATTCATTTGAATATGGAAGTTCATGCTTACACTTAAGCCCTTTAGCTCTTCTATACTATAGGGAATTAATCTTAAGCATAAAACAATATTTTTAACGATATTTGAAAACAAAGGAAATACAAAGACGTGTGCATCGCGTATGCAGAAATGAGAAATTGTTTATTTAGTTTTCTTTTTCTTACGGGACTGGCCTACGGTTTAAAAGCACAAACGAACGCATTGTATACTCCTATAATGCGGTAACGAATATCCTTCAATCCACTCTTCTTATTTGAGTGATGTCTTGTAAAGTGTCAGCCGTCAAATATCTCGATCTCATGGATCTAAAAGCCGGGAAATGACATAGAAAGTCTTAAATTGTTTCGACCGCTTTTTTCTCTTTACAATTCAAAACAATCCTAAATCTTAGATTGCTGGACACCACTGCTCTAATTGCTGTTTGGCTGTCAAGAAAATAATCCTAAATTCTATTCCTAATAAATTTGCGCTGACCCAGCTCACGCATATTCTGGTTGCAGTTTTCACAATACATACACTCCATCCCTATACCCACTTTCTATTCATACGAAAGCAGATTAAATTCCATTTAATAATACTTACCCTTATTCTTTGCAAAATAATTGAAATTGTTGTAGCCACATATTCTTGTGTCAAAGGATTGTAATGGATTTCGGTGACATATTTCTTGGTTATGAAATGCAACAGCAGTGGTGTTACGAACGTAAAGAAACCAGCAAAACCGCATATAAATACAGCCATGCCAGTACCGCCTAATTTCATGCCCTGCTCCAAAAGTATGGGTTGGGCAGCTAAACCCGCTATACTGGTGGTTAACGAAAATACTTTCACGGCTCTCATGCGTGGTGTCAATGATCCATAGTAGATACGCTGCCAGTCCTTGATATCGATATCTTCATCAGCCTTTGAAGCGAAATTTCTTTTCTGCACCAAATAGCCATTCATTAAAGCCGGTTGTGTTTGCCATGCCAGAAGCGAATGATTCCTTGAGACATTTGTCATGTGGTTGTTGTTTTCGATTTGTAAACATTTCGGCGATTTAAATGTGTTTCGTAATACTTTATTAAACGCTGAATTACTACGCAGCGATGAGCGTAAAGCTAACATTTTTCTTAAAACTTTATTGTATTGAAGAATAATTTAAATTTTTAATTAAAATGTGCTGCCTTCTTTAAAATTTATTAAATAATCAATGAAAACCAAAAACAAAACAAACTTTTCTCTTACAATGGCTTTTAAACTGTGTTAACATATGATAGCTGTCATTGAATATTTGTATTACCATGTTTAACATAGAGTTGCCAAACTCATATAATACTTTTAAGACAGATTAGTTGGCATAAATCAACAACGGATTATGAAAATTTCCAAAAGGAAGTTGTATTTCAATAATTTGACAGTCGGTTTGGCGGATCAGGATATCCAGCTTTCAATAAATAACTTTTTTATATTTTTTTTTTACTTTTGAAGTCTTAAATTTTTAATTTATTGAAAAACAAAGTAGTTTTTTAAACGTAAATTTTATATTTTTTGGTAGTGAAATTGTTTGGTATCCAGTTTTTTTAATTCAGCTCTAATGAGCACTGCAACCAGCCACAAAGGTTATAATGGAAATTAGTTCAGATAATTCCGCGGTTCATAAACGATAAGGCCTAATCGCTCCATAACATTATAGAAATATGGATTCTTCCAATAGGAACTTTCAAACTTTGACAATTGATAATGGCCATCTTGTTGAAGTTACTTCAGTCAAGTTATTTGTCATTTATTCAACCTGTTTTGCCAAATTACCCTTGACGACCATAGATAAGGATGTGTGCTTGCTGAATGGACTCTGGAGCAGTTGCCAATTGACGTTAATTTTTATTCCAAAAATATCTTCAGCAGTGACGTTCAATTCTGGATAAATGAGTACGTGAAGTAATAACACTGTCGAGTACGGGACGCTACCAACCCACATAAGGTCCAAGAGTATCCAATGCATCGCAAAAACGTGGCTGTTTAGTGTGAATTTGGGTTGGAAGCGTCATTGACCTATATTTCGTTGATAACGACATTGGCCAGGCACTATAGGTCGATAGCTAGCAACTCCTTTTGGTCTGGATTGGATGTGGTTTGAATAGGACGGCCCTACTTGCCTCACAGCTCATATCACATTCGATATTCTACATTTCGGATTTCGATTTGTTTTGTAAATAAAGCTCCATGCATTGTTGAAAAAAAAGAATCAGATTTTAATACTTGATTTAAATTTCCTTAATCATATAAAATAAATACGTCTTAAATTAAGTTTGTACTTGTTGTGTCTGTCCATTCGCTCTATTTACTCAGTGATACTCCACGAAATTTTTGTAAGCACTCAAACAATGTCAAACCCTTTGTCTCTGGCAAACAAAAGAAAATGCATAGGCCCAGTAGAAAAGACAATACGCCCATTGAAAAATACAGAGCCGTTGCACTGACTGTCGTTGTAAATGAAATGACCGTTAATAAGATTTGTAGCAAATTTTCTCCCATCAAGACGACAGCAATACAAATCGGCTTTTGTGTTGTGGTAAAGGCCTCTGAAAGGTAAACAGCTGCTGTTATGGAAACTCCACTGCATATTACGAACTGATAAAGTAGTATGAGAATTGAGATAATTTCCAAGTCGATTGGTATGATGGGTACGTCAGCCAGATACAAGCAGTCCATTATGCCACCGGCAATAAACATAAAAATGGTGGCAGGCAACATGGTTACAACACACATTCTACGGCGGCCATATCTATCGATAAGTAGGCCACCTAGCAGACTGCCCAACAGACCAGATATTGTTAACGTATACAAGCAATTCATGTCACAGTCAAAGCCCAGCCAACTGGCTGACAAAAAAATTCCATTAAAGGGTTGAGACATTGATAGTGTAACAAAAGCACGCAAAATGAATACTTTAAGCAAAGGCAACACGTTGTGTTTACGAAATATATACCAGCCGCTGTCATTTGCATCCACAGCTAACAATTGTAAATAGTCCTCACGCATGCGCATCACTTCGGTGTTGGTCGATTGGATGCCTTGTAATTGTTTGAGTACAACGGATGCAGCCACATCTCGCTGCTGCTTTAGTAGAAGTAAAGGCGATTCGGCACGCAGTTTTAGTGTCCATATAATGGCTGTGATGCCTAAACATGCAACCACAATGCCATGCATTTGATCTGCATGCATTGTATGACCAGTTGTGGGCTCAAACGAATACCAAAAATATGTGAATGTCAGTTGCAACAGAATGCCAAACCAAAGAGAACTACGTTCTGTTGACATTATTAAACCACGCATATCTTTGTTGGCCACCTCAGCGCCAGTAACGAATGCCTGTAATTGTAGCAGACCAAATGCTACACCCTCAAATGTGCAGCTTGTTGCAACTGCAATGAACATGGTTGGCAATAAGATGAACAATATACCACCAAGTATTAAAAGAGATCCACTGACAATCTGTAAATGAAAAAGAAAATAAATAAATTTGTTTAAATTTTTGATAAAACATTGAATTTATGAAATACAATTAAGAAAATACCAATTCTTTTTAAATAAAAGTCAGTCACAGAAGTTGCTAAAGAAATTTGCTTCATTTTGACAAGAAGGATGAGCATCGCTTACGGACTGTCAATGATGGCCACCGATGATACAACGTGATCAAATGGCAATTGGATGTGTGTTGGCTTATTAGACGAGAACCCGTTGTTCAGACTCTGGCTCAGACATCTCGATCAAATCGAAATATAAAAAAATATTCTTTCGAGGATTTCCTCTCAGCAGTCGTCTGTTAAACACTCTGAGAGTAAATAAAATTGCCATGAAAAGTTTCTTAAGCCGACAGAGGTGTTCAACTGTGGGACCACTCATAGATAAAATTAACACACAAGATAGGTGGTGTGAAAAGCTGGCTTGTAATCCTGACTAGAGGGTTGTAGCGGTCAATAAAGTAAGTGAGTAAACACAAAAACATTCCCACACAATCTACATGTAGGTTAGGTTAGGTCGAAGTGACAGCTTTGATTACCAGAGCTGACTTGAGCACTCATAGTGGCCCTTTGTGATGCCACAGATAAGCGGGGTCCCTGTAATGGCCGAATTCTGCAAAACTAGGGAAGAAGTTGGTTAGCGCAAATCTACATGTAGGGCTCAAAATAACCTCCATTCTAAAAAACTGTACTCTGCATCAAGAGTGCCTTTTCTAAAATTTGGTTACGAAACTCAAATTATTTCTGCATAGTCTGATGCATAACTCAGAAACCCTTTTATTGTAATTTCCGAATAAGAGTTTTGATTGCTTCAAACCAACTAGATTTGAGAAAAGCCTTTGCCTGTGTTTATTCTCCCTTTCGATGAGCATCATCACAGAATTAAACGGGCCTCATCTCAAATTCCTTTGTTTGGTCATTATCGAGTTAATCCACATGATCAAGGGTCTCACCTTGTTGATTTAGCTTTCCCCTACTCTGTTCGATAACAATCGAGAGTTCGAATGGTAGCCAAATTGTCAATATTGCTATGTCCTGTCTTTTTTACTTCTCATCCAAGTGGAATTCGAAATATTTTACACGGAGACCGAAAACTGTTGCTAATGTTCCAAGATCCGTTGTTGAGCCATCTGTATACCAAAAAAAAAGTCGCTGCTCTTATAGCTTCCAGGTTACTTCATTTATTTTTGTTACTAAGTCTAGTTGCGAAGCACTACACAAAACCAAAGAGTCTACTGGTTCTGTCCAAGGGGCCGTAAAGGAGCTGTCAGTCAATCGATTCTTTAAGTCACGAAGTCGCATAATGAATTTCAAATACTGTCTCTAATATCGCTTACAGCTTGGCTGGAGGACAAGTTCTCATTGGCATAATTATGCCAAGACACTCTAGTATCTGTACCTTCTCCAAATCCACTAGAGATGTTTTTAAATTTTTTCTACATCCTTAGGCAATTGCCCCGTAGGTCATTGTTGGTCTGGTTACAATTACTGGGTTGTAGCACCAGATTTTCCATACAAGCCGTCTATATAAATTTATAACATGTCTGGCCTTTCTTGAGATGCTCTGTTTATAAGTCCTGCAGGTCAACATATTATTTAATGTTATGGTAGATATTTTATCTCCATTTTTTGTGATATAATTTCACCTAGGGAGAGGAATCTTCTTCCATTTGGGAAGGTTTCCTCTTCTTGTATATATTACTAGTGCAGTCCTGTTGTCCCGGTTTACTATCAGGTTCACTGTCATTCACCAAAAACATACAATCTCAAGAACTTCTATTCTTAACAAATCCAACGATATTCTAACAGCATATACACTTAGAGCATGGCGCCAAAAAAATTTTTTTGCACACTCGTCTGTTAATTCTCACACTATAACGTCTTGTACCACCGTTTTACAAGTGTGATAAAGTCCAAGAGACCATTTTGTATACTTACATGTGAAATATTTTTGGTTAGACGACCAACGAATAGTGAACCAAGTATTACACCCATTATACAACCGGCAAACCATGAAATTGTCAAATAACTGGGATTTAAATCATAATCATATTCACCAGATGGTAGCTCGTATATCGACCAACCCATTTTTAGACCACCGGCTATAAATACTATTGAGGCTAAATATTTTTTGGGAAAAATAAACCATAACACAAGAATTAAATAAAAATAAAATAAAAATATGCCAGTTTTTTTTACCAGGTGCCATTAGCTCAAATTGTAAACGACATTGCCACAATTGCTGCAACCATGTTGTACCATCTTCCTCTTTGATGGTGGGCAGTAAAGACATGTTTTTCGATAAATTTTTTTGCTTGACGTGTTTTGTTTCCGGAATTTATTTTTGTGCTGCTGGAGTTATTTTGTTTTTGTTTTTTACTTTTCCTAGCAAATGATTGATTTTATTTTAAACTGACACATAGTAATCCATGTATAATGTTTTATTAAAAACGATAATTTTAATACTGTTTCAGTTCCATAAATATGTTTTAAATACACACAATTTACAATTATCGAGTGATATTCGCTTTTAATGTACACAACAATAGTGGTTTATCATTTGAAATAAAGTTGTTCTCTTTACGCTCCCTAAATCAATAACCAGGTGCCTATACAACTGATAAGATAATTCGCTCAGATATCAGAGCTATAAGGTATGCGATCGTTTAATGCACACACTAGTAGACATCGTAGTCTAGTAGGTAGTGCGTTGGCTTATTAGACGTAAAGCCAGGGTTCGAGCTCCAGGCCAGACATCAAAACGAAATATGAAAAAAAAGTATTTCTTCGGCGACTTCCTCTCAGCAGATTTCTGGCAAAAAATTATATATAAATTGCCATGAAAAGTTTCTCAAAAATCTGTCGTTCGGAGTCGATTTTAAACTGTAGGTCCCACCACTCATGTATAAAATTAACACACACAACATAAGTGGTGTGAGAAACTAGGTCGTAATCCTAACTGAAGGGCTGTAATGACCAATTATGTATGTTAATAGTTACACTGTATAATAAACACATCAAAATTAATCTCGAAGCTTGACTTGAAATTTTAATACTCTGAGCTTGTAATTCTTTAGAGGAGTATTAGAGCGTGTAGGCCTTGTAGAGCTAATGTGAATCCTTCCATATTCAATACTGTTATACTGGTATAGTAGGAGTGTAATAGGCACACTTGAATGTATTGGTGTAGCTCTGATCAAAATGCCCATGTAGATCTTCAGTTTTTTTGATTTGAAAAATGCTTTTAAATTTCTTTACGAATCGCCATTTTGTTGGTCAGTCTTGCTTTTAATCACAATTTTTTGCTTAAAATTGGTTGCAATAGGTGCAATGGAAGAAGTTGCCAAAGACTAATAGCCGTAGTGGGTTGGCTTATTTGAGGACAACCCTGTGGTTCAATCTCTGGCTCAGTCATACGCACAAATATTTCTTTCGTCCTAGCAGATTACATACATACAGATATAATTGGTCATTAGAACCCTTTAGTCAGGATTACGACCTAGTTTCTCACACCACTTATGTTGTGTGCGTTAATTTTTATACATGAGTGGCGAGACCTACAGTTTACAGACGACTCCGAACGACAGATTTTTGAGAAACTTTTCATGGCAATTTTTATTTACTCTCAGAGTTTTTGCCAGAAATCTGCTGAGAGGATGTCGCCGAAGAAATAATTTTTCATATTTCGTTCAGTTGGAAATGCCTGACCTGGGGTTTGAAACAAGGCCTCACGTCTAATAAGACAATATACTACCTACTAGACCACGGCGACTTCGACCGAGCAGATTTCTGGCAATAATTCTGAAACAAAAAAATTGTCATGAAATGTTTCTCAAAAATCTGTTATTCGAAGACGACTTCAAACTGTAGGACTCGCTACTAATGGATAACATGAATACTCGCAACATGGGTAGTGTGAGGAACTAGGTCGTTGTAATGAACAATTAAGTAAGAACGGTGCAATAGCTAAAGTTGTTATAGTTATCATACCAAGGATAACAATAAATCTACTCAATAGGATGTGTCCCTTCCTTATCGTCCAAATATTTTATTGCCAAACTTATTTACTTACTTAATTGGTCATTACAAACCATTCGTCAGGATTACAGTCTAGCTCCTTACATCACCCATGTTGTATGTAATAATTCTAATCGTGTCCTGTGAGATCTACAGTTTAAAGTAGTCTCCGAACGACTGAGTTTTTGAGAAATTTTTCGTGACAATTTTCTTTATTCTCAGAGTTTGTTTTTACAGAAGACTCCAGAGAGAAAGTCGCCGAAGAAATATTTTTCATTGTTTCGTTTTATTTGAGATGCCTGAGCCAGGACTACAACCACTGGCTCGAGTCTATTAAGCCAAGACGCTGCCTACTAGACTACTGCCACTTCAGAGTAATCTTTCCAAAGTATTCTTACTTTTATTCTTAAAAATACCAAATGTTAAGCAAAACAATTTCATTCCTGATGATCAGTTAGAATTACAAAAAAAAAAAGCAAGGCAGTTGTTGGCATTTGCGGCAAATAAAATTAAAGGCGATGCGAAAAATATCCTCCTACAGTAACTAAATACTTTAACATTGTGGCTTAATGAATGGCTTATAATAGATACCCGGACAGGTAATGTTTATACTGAAATACATTACATGTGCTCCCTACTACAAATGATGTGATGTGTTGTGATCCCACAACGTAATGAAGCTCTACTATCTGGTAGTTAACTTAGACAGAAATTAAATTCGAAAAAAACACATTAAAACTAAAGCTAAGACAGATATCGATCGTTAATCGTACAATAAGCCTTAATGTTATGAACTTCAGTCCTTAGGTTGTCCCCTAGGCTGCCCGGTATAACAATTAATGATTAACGTAAAACAATAAATTCTTTTAAAGTTCTGTTGCCTATTTTATGTGCATGAATAAATTTCATAAATTTTTTTCTTTCCTGATAAAGATTATTTTAGTTATTGAAATTTAAGTCCAATCAAACTAAAGCAAAATAATCGTGTGAGAGCAGCTCTCTATCGATTTTATGCGTAAATACACGTTCTACATAAATATTGTTACGTACACGTCAAGTACTGTACGGGTTTACATACATTTTAAACATACATAATAATGAATCATACAATGAATTATCCATGCATTGTATTAACGGTATTACTGTCCGATAAGACAGTTTTTAAAAATGTTGGCTATCTCTGCGGTTCGTTCTGTTTTAGTATCATCGCCGACTACTAGCTGTTGTATGGTATTTATTACTGTTTATAGCTGACAACATGAAATATTTTTCGTGTACTCCATTAAAAACAGTGTTGATCAAAATTAATGTAACAAAAACTAATGCCGAACTAGTTAATGTGATAAGAGAAGGAAAACAAAAAAAAACTGGGGTTTAGTTAAAGGTACCTTTTCGTTATTACAACTTACAGATAAAATAAAGTTAACTTTTTCTAAACTATGGCAGTGGCGGAACAATGTCGATAATACTGCTCAAATTCAAAAAGTTTTATTTAAACGCAGTGTCAACGGCGGGCTTCTTTTTTTTTGTTGTATTTGCTCATTTTGTTTATAATTGGTCCGCCATCTAACGTTTTTTTTCAACTAGTGTTTATTTCGTGAATGGTAACACTTAGCTCATGTCTGATTTGACAGATAATTAGTTTTATCCTTCCGCTGAATGAATATGGACCATCCAATGCGTTTTCGCTTCGCTAAGTGGGCCTGCGATCGACTTACAGAAGATGCCGATTTTGGCAAAAAAAACATCTTTTCAGATGAAGCTCATTTTGATCTTGGTGGGTATGTAAACAAGCAAAATTATCGCATTTGTGGCACAGAAAACTCGCACGCATACATTGAAAAGCCGACGCACCCAAAAGGAGTCACTGTTTGGTGCGGATTTTGGTCCAGAGGCATAATTGGGCCATTTTTCTTCTAAAATAAGCAAGGAGTCAATGGCGATCGTTATCAGGCCATGTTGAACGAATTTTTGTTCACAAAAATTGAAGAGGAGGATATTGGCAACATTTGGTTTCAACAGGACGGCGCTACGTGCCACACAGCCGAAGCTACACTCGATGTTTTGCGCCCTGTTTTTGAAGATCGCATTATCAGCCGCAGAGCTGATGTCATTTGGCCACCTCGGAGGGTACCGTCAAAGATAAGTGTTATGCCGACAAGCCAGAGACAATTGACGCTTGAAAGGACAATATTCGTGAAGCCATTGGTGAAATACAGCTGCACACAATCGATAATGTGCTTAAAAATTGGACCGATCGTGTAGGCTACTGCATGGCCAGCCGAGGTAGCTATTTGAATGAAAATTACTTTCCATTATTAACCGGAAGGATTGTACTTTCTAATAAAAAAAAGAAATTTGAGAAAATTTTCAGTACTTTTTTTTAAAGCATTTTCAAAAAAAAAAAAACAAATTATTTGGCGGACTCTTTACAATATGGCAAGTTCAAACATAAACTTAACTTTAAAAGTTACAACTAGGATGATCTTCCTTTTAACTTAACGCTCACTTCTACCTTATAGTCCATTTATAATAATGAAAAACAATTTATCTGCCCGTTAAAATCCTCCCTTTAGTTAACGGCAAGCTGCAATAATGGCCCTTAACCCTTTAAAGATGTTGCTAAAGAGTTTGATAAGATGTGGCTTAAAGGCGTAATGATCAAGGGACAATACATTTTGAGAAGATGACAATTTAAATTTTGCTCCCAGAGTTTTGCTGAGAGAAAGTCGCAGAAGAAATAACCAAAAGAAGCCAACACACTATCTACAAGACTGCGGTGACTTCATCATAATCGTTTATTAAAAATAAAATAGAATTTTACAATTGTTTAATAAGGACTTATATGACGATCTTCACCCATGGCTCAAAAATGGAATGCAGAACTGGATCTGAGGTTCATTCCGATAAACTGACACTGAGCAGGTCATGTAGATTACCTAACCAGACCAGCGTATTTCAAAACAAGCTGCACACATGTTTCAAACCGGACACCTACCTCCTTCGAACTTAATCATACATATGTGTGGCCAGTCAAGCATCCTATCTCGTCAAATTAAAGGGCGTCAGGAGTTGCATGGGCTCTCTATGCCGTATGCGTGTCGCCACTGTGGCATAGTGGGAAACGAAAAAGAGGACGAACTGGCACGGAAGGGATCCGAGATGTCTGAGGAGGAGACGATAGAGAGGATATATGAACTTCTACAGGAATATTTTTCCAAATTGGAAAAAGCAGCATGGAATTCAACAAACCGTGGATGGACATACCTAATTGACGAATTTTAAAAACTGTTGTGGACACCGAGGGAACCAGGGGACTACTTAAGTTTGACAAGAAAACGATTCGCTTTCTAACTGGAATTCTAATAGGAAACTGCGCTATTAACAGTTTCGCTGACAAGTTGCCGTCTGCCCCACCAGGATTACTGCAGAAGCTGCCATCATATGGAGGAAATGTAATCGATGCAACACCTTTTATGCAAGTGCCCTGCACTTTATGATTTTTGAGTGACAGAACATTTGAAGATCTGGGCATGGTGACTAATGTGCCACTAAGGGAACTGACCAGTTTCATTCGGCGCTTGGGGTGGTTCACACGCACCACGAACAGATTATGACATGGGGTTTTACCTAACGTTGGGTAATAATGGGTGATTTTTAAGAGCTATAGGAAAATTTTTCAAAAAAAAACAAAATTCAGAAAAATTAATGAAATCTTTATTTAAATCGATAGTACGGTCCATATAATTTAATGTTTGGAGATTATTTCATGCAAATGTTGCCTCCGACTGCGCCTCAAATGGTCCATCCGCTTAGTAGAATTTTGGCATACTCTTTCCAACATTTCGGGCGGTGTCGCACGACTAAATGCTTCAATGTTGTCTTCCAATGCGTCAATTGAAGCGGACTTGTCTTTATAGACATGAGCTTTAACATAGCCCCACAAAAAATAGTCTAAAGGCGTTAAATCGCACGATATAAGCGGCCAATTTACCGGTCCTGAACCTGAAATAAAATGTTCACCGAACTCGCCTTTCAATAAGTCCATTGTTATGCGTGCTGTGTGGCATGTGGCACCGTCTTGTTGAAACCACATGTCATGCAAGTCAAGCTCTTGCATTTTGGGCAAAAAAAAGTTGGATATCATCTCACGGTAGCGCTCACCATTCACAGTTACGTTACGATTAGCAGCATCTTTGAAGAAGTACGGTCCAATGATGCCACCAGCCCATAAACCGCACCAAACTGTGACTTTTTCTGGATGCATTGGTAGCTTAGATCTTCACTCCAAAATCGGCAATTCAGCTTATTTACATATCCATTGAGCCAAAAATGAGCTTCGTCGCTGAACACAATTTTTTGATAAAGAAGTGGATCTTCGGCCAACTTTCCAAGAGCCCACTCACCAAAAATTCTGCGTTGCGGTAGGTCCTTCGGCTGTATTTTGAAAGGCTTCACACCTAAATCCTTCCGCAAAATTTTCCACGTTTTTGAGTAACAGAGGCCCAATTGCTGCGAACGGCGACGAATCGATAATTGATGGTCATCATTAACACTGGCCGATACAGCTGCGATATTTTCTTCAGTTCGCACTCTACATAAGCGTGTTGGTGGTTTAATGTCCAACAATGTAAATTTGGTGCGAAATTTAGTCACAATGGCCCGAATAGCCGCTTCAGTGGGTCGATTAAACTGACCATAAAATGGAAGAAGCGCGCTATGAACTTTCTTAACAGAGCACGCATTTTGATAATAAAATTCAATGATTTGCAAGCGTTGTTCGTTTGAAAGACGATTCATGTTTAAATTATAGACCAAACTGAAGATGTTTGACAGTGAAACAAAACCCGAAACGTGCGTGAGCTGTTTAAACCAGTGTTGTCAAAAAGACAATAAGCTAAAAAATCACCCGTTACAATGAGCCATATGGCCACAGAGTTAACTTTCCTATGTATGCTGAGATACTTGCTAACCTGATAAGGGTTTACGTATATACCTAAAGTCAGAGAAAAAATATTTCAGAATTCCATACGTATTTTGAAAATGAGATTAAAACTCTTACGAGGGATTATTTTTTGCGTTTACACGATTGCAACCCTGATGTTGTAAAGTGCGTTATTATGGTTATTGAAAAATTTCAGAAAGTAAAGATAGCCTGCCAAATTTCCATTCGTATTTTCTCTCAATGTTGTACGCTCTCATTACATTTTGAGCTTACACGATAATATCCGCTCTCTTCTGCATAGAAACTTGATATGCTTCATGCCACAGATATGTCTACTAAGCCCCCGGTGACAATGAATACAAATTCTTTCAAAATGGAAAAAATCAAGTAAAAAATTGTTTTTTTTTTTAAATTTTTATTTATTTACATTTATTTTTAAGATAATTTAATAAAAAATAATACGATTCAATAAAGTTTTAAAATAAAAAAAAAAAATGCTTTTAAAAGTTTTATAAATTTTAATACAAAAAAAAAAAAAAGACAAACAAATTAAGTGTGAATATTTTTAAATCCTCTGAATTTAGTAAGACATTCTCGCAAAGTCAGTCCTTTAGTTTCTGGCATTGCAAATATTGCGAATATAAAGAAAACCAATGATAGACCACCTACAGCCAGGAAATAATCCGAAATTTTGAAGACATTCAGAACAAAAAGTTGATCTTTCGATGACAATATTATGATGTGAACCAACATTTCAACAATGAACACAATGGAAATATAATACGGCTTGACGGCCAAGGGGAAGGCTTCACTTAAATAAGCTGATGACGAAGCCATCGACATTGAGGCGAATAGCTGAAACACAATTAATAAATATTTCACCACACTCATGTAGTAAACATTGCCAATATTTGACTCGTCATCGAAAATGCCACCAACGGTAAAGGCTAAAACGCTAAAAACAAGAAAACCAATCATAATGGGATTGCGACGTCCTCTGGTATCCAAACCAAAGGCAACAATTAATGGCCCCAGCCATCTAGCAATGGCATATAAAATAAATGGCCAAATATTATACTGTGAAGTTGACAGCGATGAAAATGTGAAGGCATAATTAACGAAATAGGAAATACCGAGAGCCGAAAATGAACGATAGAAACAAAGCTTCAATAAAGCAGGCAAACCGTAAATGGCATTTTCCATAAACGTGTGTTCCTTGCTTTCGGCCAAATAGCGTTTATGCTCTTCCAATTGCTCATATGTTTTGTAGGTAATGGTGTAGGGTCTTTGGAGACGCCGCAATGCATCAATGGCTCCTTGCTCGTCATCACGTGTCAGATACAACAATGGCGATTCAATTATCAAAAATCCCGCAATAAGTAAAGCTATCGCACCCCATACGATATTAAGAACACCACACATACGTATCGCTGGAAAAGTGTTGTGCATACCGCTGGTCCAAGTGGAACTGTAAATGATTTGTATGAATATGCCGGTACTAAAACTCATCGTATCAATGCTGGCTGCATTTGAGCCACGTATTGTTTTGACACACTCCTCGCCCACCATGACAAATGTCAACGGAAATATAAGACCCAATGCTATACCATTTAGATAACGTGATGCTACGATTGCATCAGAGGAAACGTAATCAGCTACCTGTAGTATACCACTGATCACAACTAATACTGATGCGGAGCACTGAAATTTGACAAAAAAGAAAATTATGAAAAATGAAATGTTTTCTTATATTTATGTAAATACTTACAAAAACGATTTTCTTTGGAATACGATTGCAGATAAATGCACCCACAATAGCACCAATTATGCAGCCAATAAACCAACTTAGAATGATATGTTCGGTTACTGCAAATTGTATATTTAATCGAAAACCCAAACCCAATTTCCAAGCCATATTCATACCACCCGATAGGAAAATTAATGAACCTTTGCGAATATAAAAAGAAAGCAGGAAATAAAATTAATTTTTAAGCATCACGAGTATAAAATAATAAGAATAAAGACTTAAATAATCAGATTATATTACAAGTTGCCTTGTAGCTGTTGAAAAATTCGAAATAGTGCTCTAAAGCTTCGCAATAAAGTATTCAATTGTATGATTGATTTTGTTTAAATATCCTGTTGCTTAGTCTAGACATTTCTTCGCGATGGAGGTAAAAACTTGCTTAGAAACTCGGCTAAATTTTTAACCGATTTTCAATAAATTTGGAACATCATTTAAATGTATCAAATTTCTTATAAATATACATACATGTTTACGCGGTTGATATTTACACCACTTTGTATTAGAAATTTACAAAAAAATAAAAATAAACGCAGTCAGTTTGAAAAAAGTGAATGAAATGTTTGTGCCTAGTTTGGCTTACTTCCTCTCTAAAATGTACGATTGGATGCTTATCCATTTCATCTTTTAACACGTTGACTGCAGCGGCAATTTCCAGAAAACTGGCCGAGCAAGCCAACCTTGACTTTTTGTTCTTTTCCCAGAAGCCATTTATCGGTACTAGCACTGATATAATACGATTTTATTCGTAGCTACACAAAAATGGCAGGTTTAGTGAGTACGTGATAACTCGTAGTTGGCACCCTAGATGGAAACACAATCTACGAGTGATCTCGTAGTCGGCAGTCGACGTGTTAATAGGTTCACGACATCGTGTGCCGTGAGCATTAATCCTTCTGAAACCTCATGTCATTCTAGTCGAATTGGTCTAATGTAGATATCTTCCGCTAGCCTGCTGCATCTACTGTAAATTTGTGATTTTTATCAGTTTTGCAGCACTACGGCCTTGTTATGCTACCGGCAACCTAACCTCACCAAACAGTGTATCTTTCTGGGCTATTCTGTTTGTTCACATAACCGAAAAACATTTCTTAAAAAGCATGAATCTTGATACTATAATTCATGGGGAAATGGCAAGCCTGAGTGGACATTTGTGGAATTGACTCATTGCAAGAATCTTCACTGGAAAACTAGGTTGGGTTAGGTTAGAGGACGTGTACTTGTCAATTAAGACAAGTACAGTACCCGTAGGTCGAATTGACCCATTGTACAACGTCGTAGTTTCTCACACCACTTGTGTTGTGTGCATTAAATTTTATACATGAGTGCTGGGACCTACAATTTAAAGTCGACTCCGAGCGACAGATTTTTGAGAAACTTTTTCATGGCAATTTTATTTACTCTCAGAGTTTTTGCCAGAAATCTGCCGAGAGGAAGTCGCCGAAGAAGTACTTTTTGTATTTTCTCTTGATGTTTGGCCTGGGGCTCGAACCCTGGCTTTACGTTTAATAAGTCAACACACTACCTATTAGACTACGGCGACTTATATAAATTATTCATTATTAATGGTATTTGATTTAATTTTCCCAATGTGGATTCCTGCAGATGCCATTGATCCATAAAACCATGACCTATGTGTCCAAAATGCAATATCCATTAAGGACAACGACATTGAGCGTTCTACTTTCGAGTTTGAGCAGACTTTTCGAATGCACTGTACCTGTAATCTTGCTTAGATTTGCTGCATATTCTTGCCCGTAACTACCATTATCCATATTTGATGGACAAAATCTATTACGGTATTGTCCACTCTAAGTTTGCAGGTTTTAAATGGAATTCCAAATGTAAAGAATGCCTACGAAAATTTGATGATTGTGCCATATTATTGAGCATTTAAGTATTGTCAAATTTTTTTTGTTTGCCTACAACTGGAGAATAATTTGTAGTAACAAAAACTCCGATAGATATTTGGACTCAGTATTCTTACAGACAACACAAATTCTAACAATATCTGGAATGAATAGTAGCCAGTGATGAACAACTTGGTCAAAAACTAGTTTATAATTAGTATATACATACATTTATTATAACGGGAAAAATAACAAACTAAGCGAAAATTGCAAGATAAGCGGACAACAACAAAATACAAACATTGTACGGTAAACGCAGGAATTGAAGAGAACAACAACACAAAACAAAGATCAAAAATCTAACAGTAACAATTTCATAGCAAGATAGTAAAGCTACAAGACATAAAAGATAAGGGAGTATAATTAGTGCGAAGGACAATCGATGCTGCCAGATAGTCGTGAGTACTTAGGCAGAGAAGAGACGATGGGTATGAAAAGTTTACTCAGATAGATCGTTGAGAGAATGAACTAAGATACCATCTCGAAAATAAAGTGATTAGTCTACTTATTTGCTATTGTTATTGCTATTGATTTGCTTGAATTAATCATTAATTACAGACCATTTAACATAAATATTTACAAAAACAATTTGCCAAATTTTAAGCATTCAAAATTATGTCACGTAACGTAAAAATTTGACTATAATTTTTTTTTGGATGGTGTGTTATGAATACATATGTATTGTTGCTATAAATATATGAATAAGCATTTAATTTCATATAACGTTTGGTTTGAGTAACAATTTAAAAATCTTTGTTTCATATTGGCAGCATTGAAAGCAGGAAATATGTATGTGTCAACATTAGAAGAAGACATATGTAAAAGTGTCAATTACACGGTGCGACAGTCAGAATATACCCAGCTAATGATATAGTGTACGTTGTGAGTTTTGTTGTGTAGAATTCAAAAATATTTTTTTTTTATATTTCTCGAACCCTCCAAACTTCTTTTATTTGACAAAAATGGTATTTTTAATCTTTTCACACAAAATTATTGTTTACCCAAATATTTTTTAACCTATTTTCAAAATCTAAAGTTTTTTGAAAAGGGAAGAGATGAGCCTTTAAAACGATATACATAAACATATGGCTCAAACTTACATGTTATGAGTTTTGATCGAGTAAACTTGGCAAACTCGAATTTTATTCATATTTTTTCAAGTTTAGCCATTCTCAATTGCAAAACATAAATAAAAAAATTTGAAATAAATGGTGACATTCTGAAAGGGAATTGTCTTGTAAAGAGATTGACACTGCGTTTGATAAAATCGGACAAAAATTATCGTAGTTATTAATTAAATAGTATAACAGTAGTGTTATATTTTTTTATATATGTCACCTTATCTCAAATAAACATTCAGTTCAAAAATTTAAAAAATTTTTGATGGATCTTCATTGTTTACGACGAAATATGTCAATTTCACGTTTGGGCAACTATATTGTGTTATTGACAAATATTTTTATTTCGCTTTGCGCAAACATTGGAAAACTTTTGGTGGTCGCTCAAATGTGAAATTGACAAATTTTCCAATAAATAATCAAGATCCATCAAAACTTTTGAATATTTTTTAACTGAAAGTTCATTTGAGAAAATATATATGTACATACGAGATATGAAAAATATAACTCGACTGTTAGACCCTTTAAATCTTTGTCCGATTTGATCAAACGAAGTGTCAATCTCTTCACAAGATAATGCACTTTCAGAATTTCATCACTTATTTCATATCTTTTAATTCAAGTTTGCCACTATGAACGGATAAACTTGAAAAAAAAAATTAAAAAAAAATGCATTTGTCAAGTTTAACTCATCAAACCTCATAGCATATTAAGTCAAATAATATGTATATGTACACCGTTTTAAAGGCCCATCCCTTACCTGTTTAAGAAAGTTTAAATTTGATAGATTGGTTCAGAAATGTTTGTGTAAGCAATAAATTTGTGCGTAAAGTTAAGAAAAAAAAAACAGTTTTTGTCATATAAAACAAGTTTGGAGGGTTCAAGAAATATAAAGAAAATATTTTTGAGTTCTACTCAACAAAAATCACAACCTACACTATGTCATTAGCTGGTGGTGTATTATAGAAAATCGATGCAGCGGCCGTATTCAATAAAAGTTCAAAAGTGCTCCGATTACTAAAATTACTGAAGACATCATTACCGTACATAAAACAGTGTTACCAAAAAATTAAATTTTGAATATAAAAATTTTAAATAAAAAATTCAGCTCCGCGTAGAAATGAGGTTTAGTGTGAACCGAAAACGGTACATGTGGCAGGGAACGTGTTAATAAAGTAACCTTGTGTGTAAAATTAGTATCGTGGCACTTTCTGCATGGATTGTTTCTTTACAAAAATTAACCGAATGGTTATCACTTCTACGAACTGCATTTAAAAAACCAATGAATAAATCGTTTTAACGGTAACTATTATTAGCTGTACTTAGGCTGATAAAGGTCGAAATGACATTATGTTTGAAAGATAATATTATGGTTGATTTATTATTAAGCACTATCTGACATAGAACTGTTATTACGTTGTTACAAATATTAGTGTAGCCAACCTTCATAAAGTGTAGTATGTCAGAGCCCTGGTCCAACAATATGGAATTAGAATTCAATTCACATCTTAGGTGTACTATAGGAATGAAATGAAAAAATGCATTTACCTGCTCCCACAGAATTTGATTGTGGTTTATTTTTCTGATTCCGCTTAAACCATCCTTCATTTTGGGCCACTGGCTGTACAGCTGGATAGGTTGGTATCGAAGATTGTTGTATATTGTAACCAAGTGGCGGAGGCTGTGACGGCGGCTGCGATGGTTGTTGATATTGAACATGTATCGGCTGTTGTTGGAATTGTGGTGGCACTGCCTGTTGTTGCTGTTGTTGATATTGAGGCGGTACCTGTTGTGGCATATGCTGGTATTGTAATGGCATTGGCTGTTGTTGAAATTGTGGCGGCACCTGTTGCTGATATAATGGTGGCGGCGGCATTTGCTGAAAATCCGTTGCAGGTGGCGGCTGCTTACTTGAATCCCACATTTTTCGATTTTTTGTGTTTTTTTCTTTTGTAATTAACAAATCGATTAATCGATATTAAAAGAAAATAACTCGTTCGTTTAGCGCGTCTTCACTTGTTCAATATTATATTATTACTAATAGGTATTAATAATATTGTGTGAAACGTATTATACGATACTTATCAATATTTTTTCATTATCTAAACATTGATATTTTTAATTTTTCTGTGAAACCAATACACTGAAAGAAATAAAAATAAAAAAAAATTACAAAAAATATTTATCACATCAACAAACAGGGCCGCATTACAGAAAAATCGTTTGCCAACTACACTGTCATTATGAGTGAGAATTCGATTTCCTGCGGAAATTCTGATATGCAACCCTCACTCCATTCATTATTATAATTCGTATACAATTTGTAATTGCATTGTTTTTAAAGAAATTATATTGTATTCTGCAAACAACAATAAAAATTTTATATACCCTCTCCTATTATAGCTACGTAAACTGTTCTTTTTTTTTATCGATATCTGCAAATGTGAATGATAAATGAGTGAATGGATTGAAAACCCATCAAAATGCCATTGTATACGATAACTTTATTTAAGTTCGCAGCGCACAATTATGACAGTGTCAACGTTTGCAATCGATTCAATATTAATTACAATAAATGCAGTAACTTGATATGAACTTTCGATAGAAAAGGTTTTATTTGACGCACATATGTAAATTCTGAAATTTATTTTTATTTTATTTTAGTCAGCCATGTTGTTTGGGCAAAATACACATATGCCTGGAGAATATATTTTTATATGTAGTTTGACAGTTCTTTTCCTGAGGGAGAGAAAAAATTTGTTACCAACACACCTGAGCTCGATTTGTGTTAATTTTATATTTTGCCTGGGAAAAATTTGAATAGAGCTGTCAATAGGTTCACATTTCTTTGTGAATTACTTTGGCCATGCCATCACTGTCACTGGTGAGCACTATAGGTCGAATGATTACTAACTTAAAGTCAAAGAAAAAAGTCTACATACACCGCTTTACACTTTTATGTTGTTTTCAAAATAATTTCTCTGTTATATTTTTTCAAATTCGCTTTAAATTCTTCAAACATTCTTAATTATCACAAACATACGGCCTAGTTTCTCACACCACTTATGCTGTGTGCGTTAATTTTTATACATGAGTGGCGGATCCTACAGTTTAAAGTCGACTCCGAACGACAGATTTTTGAGAAACTTTTCATGGCAATTTTATTTTACTCTCAGAGTTTTTGCCAGAAATCTGCTGAGAGGAAGTCGCTGAAGAAATACTTTTTGTATTTGATTTTGATGTCTGGCCTGGGGCTCGAACCCTGGCTTTACGTCTAATAAGCCAACACACTACATGCTAGACTACAGCGACTTCTTAATTATCAATGCCTCTAAAATCGCTATAAAATCTTATTCAATTTGATCAAAATCAGCGGGAAAAAAGTATACATACAGTGGTGTATGTATAGATACAGTGGTGTATATATACATACAGTGGTGTATATAGACTTTTTTCTTTGACTGTATTTTATAAAGAATTTGATGATCTGGTCACCAAAAACATGTGACATGTGGCGTAATGTGCCACACAGCTCATGAGCGATTTGAGAGCATGGTTATCTTATGTAGAGGGGTTATGAGCTGGCCACTGAGATCGTGCAATTTTTCTTTCTATACACCACAGCCATGGAAAATTCTATAAGTCGGATGAGCTCACACCAGAGAAGCCGTGGCGGACCTGCGAATGATGTTGCATTCCAACTACGATGGAATCAATTGCTCTTACAAACAAATGAAAAATTCGATGATATCTCAAACACATAAATACATACATAATTGGTCATTACAACATATTTGTCAGGATTATGACTTAGTTCCTCACATAACTTACGTTATGTTTGTTAATTTTATACATGAGTGATGAGACCTACAATTTAAAGTCGACTCCGGACGACAGATTTTTGAGAAACTCTTCACGGCAATTTTATTTACTCTCAGAGTTTTTGCCAGAAATCTGCTGAGGGGAAGTCGCCGCAGAAATAATTTTTCGTATTTCATTACTACTAGACTACGATGACTTTTATCTCACACTCAATTTGCTTTATATAAATTTAAGGGTGCCCTGGTAGTCTAGTGGGTAGTGTGCTAGACTATTAGCGTGAGGGTCGTGGGTTCGATTCCCACCAGAGACTCTGGTCTGTGACACTACACCGAGCATATGGTCGAAGTTACTCAGCTCGTATATAATTAGAATATAATTTATAATTGTATTGTAATTAATGAATAAATAAATAAATTTAAAGATAGGAAGCGCTTAATAAAAGTAAGTTGAATACTTTGTATTATAAAACTGGTTATTCTAGGGATTCAATCAGCTTTATTGTATTATTATTTATTTCCGAAATTTTTCCAGTTTTATTAGCCAATTTGTCTACTTATTTAAGCCCCACTAAACATTTGGTATTTCCGCAAAATTCACTAATAATCAGTTTACAATTGTCCTGATAATAACCATGATAATAATCTTGGCAGTCAATATAAATTATTTCATTTAATTTTGTTTAGTGTATGATATTTCTGTGGAAAATTGTGATACAAATAATTTATATGAGGAATTCCACATTTAAACGATATATTAAAAAAAATACACAAAAGTTTGTATTTCACTTCAAATCGGAACATATTTCAATCGAGATCACATCTTCCATATTTGAAAGTTTTTCTAGGCACTTGGGTTAAGTTCTACTATGTTTGGACATGCACTTTTATTAGTCAATATTCGGTTTATTGAGTACAATATTTTAAGTGTTCAGGCATAGCAAAATACGCAGTTCAGTTACTTATTCAATATTCATTTGACAGCTGGTAAAGAAAATAGCTGGTTGCTTCACAACATTGTTTTTATTTTGTTTGTTGTTTGTTTTTTTTTTGTTTGCTTGTTGTTGTTGACATTTGAGTTGTCAAGTATCAACAGAAAGTGTTTGGAAAATTGTAATATGCTCACTGATCGTACCTATGACAGTGCTGTATTTTAAGTTTAACTCAATATTATAACAATTTTTGAATTTATTGAGCAATAAATAATTAATTGACATTTTATATGATATTTTGAGATCAATAATGCCGTTTATTGCGATTTACTCAATATAAGTGCATGTCTGAACATAGTATTAATAAATCTTTCTTTGTAGCCAAGCCTGCTTGTGCTATGTAACGAGTTCTGTTAAGATGGTATCGTATTTTTTTAACGCTAACAGAATTTGAATGATTTTAATTTCAATAATTTTACCAGTACAGTACTACAGTTTAGTAGAGATTATATTTTTGAGTTTATATTTAGAATTTGATAATCATAGTATCTAGGCTAACATACATACAATGTACTCCATTATAATCTACATACGTTTTGAAGTGGAACTCTACACATATTTCTATTCGATTGAATCGCTAAAAACATTGCAAATGATTGACTGACTCATTATCTTTGTTTTGTTAAAAAAAAAGTACCCGCAACACTTAAGAAATGTTTTTTTTCTTTCTGGTTAATAATAAAAACAATACAAGATAAAACAATTTGAGTAACATAAACCGACAAACATATAAAAATATATGATTTCGCGGGTAAGTACCCGTGTTAAAGAGAAATAATTTTGAATTAAAATTACTACTCAATCTAGTGTTTATTTTCTCATCTTCAATAAACACATTGTGTGCGTAAACATTTCGCTGCAGAATTGCGATAGTTGTGGGAGTGTGAATGGCAGGCAGCAGACGTAGGCTAAAAATATTCGATTTTGTTTTCATTATTTATTGGTATTTTTGTACGCACAATCAAGAGCGACAATTGTTTGGATCGTGCTACAAAGTAGCGCAATGGGCCGTCTGCTCTTCGAAGACATTTTTACATGCATTGTCGGTGTTCACACCGATCAGTATCCTGAAGATTGGCAGGGCAATAGGGATATTCTATAGAATTAAGGGAATGGTTTGGTCGCACCTCTTTACATGCTCTGTCCTCAGATCTTCATAAAACCTCTTCTTGATTTAACAGTTTCTCCAAAATGTATTGGTTTTGTATTGTTTCCATTCTCAAAAATATATTCGTAATTATACATACATACTCGCACATACAGATTTGGTCATTACAACCCGTCGCACTAAGTGACATTTACCCTAAAACCTTGCCAAAAAGGCAAAAAAGAATTTAAAGAAATTTAAGAAACTGAGTATGCAGTTCGACAGACAACAAAATTCTCCATTATATAGTGAATTTTCACTACTTTAAGTTGAGATTTGTAGATTTGAGACGATGTCAAAGTCAGGAAAGTGAAGAAAATTAAATGCGTTTTTGGTTTTTTTTTGAAATTTTAATAGGTTTATATGATATTTTTCTGTGGCTAAACGATTAGGGGTTTTATATTGATTTTGTTTTTATTTGAAAGGTATGAGCAACTGCTACTTTCAGTTTTATATATATATATCTCATTAAAATTATTCGTTCAAAATTTAAAAATAATAAAAATTTCACATTTTTTTAAACTCCCTAAAAAAAGATAAGTATTTTTAAGGTGAAAATAGTTTTTAGTAGTTTAATGTTATATACCACAAGAAAATGCGAACTCTCTACATTCAGGAACAAAAAAAAGGTTTGCGCAAATTTGCGCAATTATTTTTGGCGATTTTTTGAAAATGTTACTTTTTTTTTGAAAAATTAAAAAAATTAAACGCAGTGTAATGAAGCCATAGGCAATAAAGCCATATGGTGTACGAATTATGCGAGGAAATTCAGTAGAAGCGATACCAATCGAGATGTCCTGAATAGGTTACTTTTAAGCAGTGGCCCTTTTATAAGCTGCAGTACACAAAAATCGCGAAGGAATAGAAAAGCATTTTCATCAGGTACTATTAAATTGCTCCTTCCTGACATTGATAATGAAAATGATAACGATTTTAACGATTGTAGTTAATTTCACTTTTTAACTATTTTTTTAAGTATTATTATTTTTTATTATTATTTATTTATTATTATTATAGTATTATTATTATTATTATTTTAAGTATTAAATAATGTAAAATAAATATTATGAATAAATATTAATTATAATAGAAGTTTAAAAACTTAATTACATATGCATATCAACTATTATAACAATATGAGATGTATGTTTGATTTTCTTAGTGGACTGTATGTGGTACCTAGGGGCACTTATGATCCGATCATAATAAAATGTGATCATAAATGATTCACATTCATATTAAACATGTTCATGTCGAATTTCATCGAGGTAATAAAATTTTTAAGCCAATTATAATTGCTAAACATATTTTCTTAAGGGGCCCTATTTTGGACCAAGGGGCAATTATGGACCGACCATAACAAAATTTGGTAATATGATTTAGATTTACAAAATACACGTTCATACCGAATTTCATCACGATACCGATGTTTTTAAGCCATTTATAAGTGCAAACGTGAATTTCTAAAGGGGACTTTATATGGGGACTAGGGTCAAATGTGATCCGATTTTCACCAAACTTTACACCATGATTTCTTAGTACACAGGACTGATCCATGCTTTATCATGATTGTTGCATAATTACCATAATGATGTGTAAATAAGTGCAATTTTGGGAATTTGCATGGGTGCTAGGCGAAATCACGGACCGATTTAAATTTATTATCACTAACACTATCAAAAAATTCTAGCCATTAACTCATAAAACACTTCTATTAATTTTGGCCAGGTTTTCAGGCAAAATGCCACATAGTGCGTCTGTCAGGATTACGACCTAGCTTCTCACATAATAAGCCAACGCACTGCCTACTAGACTACGGTGACTTCATATTTTCAAATACTTAGTGATTTATTCAGTACAGCCTGCAGAAGCATCTGCTTGAAGTTTAGAGTTTCAGTTATCGTATTGGTCATGCTGTGGTTGAAATTCTTTGACGTCTACATCAGACTGTCAATAGTAGTCCATCGTCAAATGAAATTGTCTTTAAAAGTTCCCGCTTTTGTGAAGCGAATGCGGTACTGGTTCAAATGTAATTTTACATAATGTGTCAGTCACTGTGTTCTGGCAATTGTATGAAACAGGTATTGGAATTGTGGGGTTACCGGATCGAATATAATTCTACTTAACATGTCAGTCACTGTGTTCGTACAAGTTTTTACAGTGACAGCGTATGTGGTAGGTATTGGAATTGTGGGGTTACCAGATCAAATACGATTCTACTTAACGTGTTAGTTACTGTGTTTGTACAAGGCTTTAGAATGACAGCGTATGAGTCAGGTATTGAAATTGTGGGGTTGCCGGATCGCATATAATTCTACTTAACGTGCCAGTCACTGTGTTCGTACAAAGTTTTACAGTGACAGAGTATGAGGCAAGTATTGGAATTGTGGGGTTAACGGATCGCATATAATTCTACTTAAAATGTCAGTCATTGGGCAATCACACACGAGCACAATTATGCTGGCACAAAATGGCAGCTTTTTGGCAAGAGAGGTGAGGAGAGTGGTTTTTGCTGGCATAATTTTTCAACCAGCCTCCACCCCGCACAAACCAATACATAAACAACACAAAACCAATACAACACATACATTTATAAAACAGCAGGTTCAGAAAAAATTTTTTGTCTAGAGCATATTTAGTCTTTCGTTGTGCGAAAAAACTAATACACACAAAGCAGAATACATGTATACAATTTTATGCCAGATGAAATAGTCTCGTGTGTGACTGAAAGAACATAAATTGTGCCGCTTAAAAAATAGTTTCGTGTGTGATAACACATTGTGATCTGACAAAGTCTTAGAGTGATACCGTATGAGACAGGTATTGGAATTGTGGGGTTACCGGATCGAATATAATTCTACTTAACGTACCAGGCACTGTGTTCGTACAAGTTTTTACAGTGACAGCGTATGTGGCAGGTATTGGAATTATGGGTTCACTGGTGCACGCAGGTGAACATATACAATTGTATGTTCGAAAATGATTCCTTAATGACATGTTTCTTAAGTTTCTTCTCTCTTTAACTGACGTTAAACTGGCAAACATTATGAAGGTTGTGCATAAAGGTTATGCACTGCTGCGAAAATCTAAAAAAAATTTCCCTCCCCCCAATTTTAAAGAATTTAAAATATGTTCATGAGAAGTGTTCAATGAAAGTAAAATATATAATTATGTACATTGGTATGTATATATACGTATGCACATACTTACTTAGAGTGTGCTTGAGAAAATCTTTGCACAAACACTAATTTTCTTTTCAACTTCATCAACAGAACAGAATTCAAGTTTTTCGTTTTTTTTTCTTTCAAAATAATCTCGGTACTCTATACAATGGGGAAAGCAATTGAAGTTGATGTTGAAATTTTAACACAAGGGAGACGCAGTAATTTAATACGTATTCTGATATGATCAGATTATTTGGTTCAATATGTTTCATGTAAATGGCAGAAGTAAAACAAAATTTTATTATCCTGTCGATGAAAGCTGTTTATTAGGGCGGAAGTCAAAATTTATTTAAAAATTTTCTTTTCTTTGCTCGTTTTTCCGTTTTACAGTTTTCTCCATTTCAACATTTTGATATTTTCATTTCATTACTTTTTTTTCGTTTTCTTTTTCTTCTCTTTTTTTTTTTTTTGATTTTGGCGCTTGCAACTATTGCGATGAAAACATTTGATATGATTTGACTTTTTCAAGCAAGTACAAGTACAAGTAAAGTAGTCCCTTGATAGCAACGTCTTCAATAAATAATGTGATGTTAAAAATTTATTTAAAATTACAAATCTTTTAAAGAAATATTCTTATAAAATATTTTCAATCAAATGTTATTAATTTTTAAATTCTTATCACTTTCATGTAACTTATGGATCCAGTGTCCTGTAAGTGTCTTCCTTTTTTTATAACTCATGCCCTGCATACATCTCTATTAGTAGAATGTGAATGCAACTGACATTTTCCATGTTTTCCATTGTACAACTGAATTTAATGTTGGAAAATGTTTCTCGTACTTTACTTTTGTAATATTTAGCATAATCGCATTACAGTGATTTCGCATAAGCGGCGAATTTAATGGGACGCTAATCTAGGGTAGTAATAAAGCTTAGAGTAGTTAATCGTTTTCTTTTTACATTTTCAGCAACATAAAGACTACACTTGCATGCCTAATAAGCCAGATGGTGACAGACGGTTACATCTATTTCTTGGAATAATGCAAACCTTTTATGACAGTAAGATTTGGTGTGCATAAAATCATCCCCAGGCCCTTTATATCACTACAAACGTACATACTTAAGGATTTAGCCAGGATTACAAACTAGCTTTTCGCACCATTCATGTTGTGTGCTTTTAATTTTATTCATGAGTGGCGAGACCTATTGTTGAGACTCCGATGGTAATTTTAATTTACCCTCAGGGACTGTGCTTATCTGTGGCCACACAATGAGCCGCTATGGATGGCCAAGTTTGCCTTGGGTGATGAAAGCTACCACTTCAATCTAACCTAATCTAACTTGCTGAGAGGAAGTAGTCGAAAAAATATTTGTTTCATGCTTCCGTCTTCGAGATGCCTGAGCCGGAGGTTAACCACGGACGTATATAGTCGTCATGCATAGTAATATTATAATAACATAAGTGCATAAGACAACGAAGATCGATAAAATTCCAATTACTATCTGATGGTCTGATGCATAAGTCAAACAAATCACTTGTCATTATAATTACTCAACAAAAGCTTAGATTGTCTCAAACCCTCTTATTACTCCATAGAAAATTTTTAGCCTTATCAGCTCCTCCAGATTCTCCTCGTAATCTGTTCTACCTGCTCATTTGCCGCGAACTGCCACATTATCTAATCTCGAATCAATCTAATAGGAGTTAAATGCTTTAATGGCCTACTGACTGTCAGTTAATATTGCTATGCCTTTTCCTCTGTACTTCAAAGCCGTAAACTTTCACTTGGACTCAACTATTGAGTTGCTCCATGAGCTCTGGATATTTCACTCTCCTCGGAATCTGATCTGCCCGCTCATTTGCAGCGACTTGTCACATGATCTAATCTCGAATCAATCTAAAAGAAGTTAAGAACTCTCATAGTGTCCTGTCTGTCAGTTAGTATTGCTATGCCTTAATCTCTGTTCTTTGTACATACATACATAATTGGTCATTACAACCCTTCATTCAGGATTACGACCTAGCTTCTCACACCACTTATGTTGTGTGCGTTAATTTTATACATGACTGGCGGGACCTACAGTTTAAAGTGGACTCCGAACGACAGATTTTTGAGAAACTTTTCATGGCAATTTTATTTGCTCTCAGAGTTTTTGCCAGAAACCTGCTGAGAGGAAGACGCCAAAGAAATATTTTTTTTATTTCGTTTTGAATCGTGGCCTTACGTCTAATAAGCCAACACACTACCTACTGGACCATGGCGTTCTTCCTAATCAAGTTTATTGAAGACGTCTTTTGTAGGTGTACAACTTTGCTTGGAATCACAAGCTTCCTCATGTTCGAATACCCCAGCTCCTATGCCACTATATAGCCTTGACTCATCTGTATACCGAAGAATGCTCCCGATAAGTCTCAACAAAATTTTTTTTCATTCTTATTACTCTTTCCCGTTGCCAAGCATTTCCTAAAGCATGGAGTTTACTAGTACTCTTAAGGAGATAGTTAAGGTGGATAGAGTCAGTCCTTAGGAGCTCTTCATATAATCTCTGTCACTACATTTCAAATATTTTTCCTGATGTAATACAGTGCGATTACAGTATTAAGTGAAATTGTTAAAAAAAATTATCCTTATAATCGCATTGATTTTCACCGCCATTTTGTATCACTTTATATGCGAGTTTATTTTTCATTTGAATAGTTTCCCAATGCCAAAGACTTATTTATTATTGTTGAACGTTGTTTATGCCAATTTTACGAGCATTGTTTAACATTTTCCATCCACTTTTCTTTGCTATTTTCTCTTCTTTTCTTTTCGTTTCAGTTTGAGTAAATTTTCTTTAGACTTTGGTTCAGTGATATTTATGCACTGAAAATGTCTAAGAATTTTACAGTGAATGATCGCAGTATTAGAAAATGATTTGAAAATTGTTTCAATATGTTTACTTTTATTTCATTATTTATGAAGTCAAGAATCATGTAATTTGTATATTTACAGGAGGGTTAAACAATGTGAATAAAAAAATACAAATTTTTGGTGACCTTTTAGTCTATGAGTGTGAGACTCATGGGTTCGATTACCACCAGAGAACTGTGTTCTGTTACACTACTTACTTACTTGTAATTATTGAATGAAAATAAAACTATGTTTTCGAAAAAAGTCTCTAATAGAAGTTCTAATAACTCGTATCCACCACTGTAAGTATGTATTTCATGCCTTCTGAAAAGGCGTAAAAAAGTAATTTTTTACACTTTGGTTTTCGAAGGCGTTTTAAACTTTGACATCGTTGCTGAATAAAAAGAAGAAGAACGTGATAAAAGAAGGCACTGCATTGCAGTTGTTGGTTTGAAGTACAAACACATGATAGTGCGTATAATTATCTTGTTAAGACTTAAGACTTAACGAAAAATAAAAAAAAAATAGAATTCCATGGCTAAACACTTTTTTATAAAGTTGTAATCGCATATTTCTTGTGCTATTTAAAGCATTAAATTATTCATTCGCAAAGTCAATAACACTGACTATCTTTATTTCAATAAACTTTAATAGAAGGGAAATTCAAATAAACTTCACGTTAAGAATTAAGAAAAAAAATTGTGTTCTTCAGAAATGATACCTCAAATGCTTTAGCTGATGTATGTGGAATAAATTTAATTTAACATTTTTTTTTATTAAATTTCAACTTTGACATAAGATGCCACATGCCTTTATTGTGCAAGAGATATAGCCTCCATTCTTTATAGCGTTAAACACACGGCTTAATAATTTGTCTCTTGCTTTGCCTAAGAATGAATGGAGTCTAGAAATTGAAGCTTTGCGATTCCTTAATATTGTTTGAGAGTATGTTGCAGTAGACACTTGTTAAAAAAAATATAGCACATCTTGAAGTCGCCGTAGTCTAGTAGGTAGTGTGTTGGCTTATTAGACGTGATGCCACGGTTCAAACCGCAGGTCAGACACGAGTTGTGAAACATTCAACTGTAATTCCTGAAGCGGATGGTGACTACTGATGAAAAGTAGACAACGTGAAACAATAACTATTTTAATCAAGTCGTATTGAGATACCGCAAACGGGGTCTAAGACGAGATTGACGGTCGATAAAGAGTATTTGTTCAAGTTGGCAAGATATAATATAAATCTATTGCTAGTGACCAGCAGAGCTTCAACTCGTAATGCGACTCTATAATCTGAATAATTGACCGTCTGAAGGAAATAAATGTCCAAAAGCATGTCCATTAGTTTTCTTGAAACCCCAAGTGACTATTGGTTCTTGTCAATGACCAAGAAGTTTTACTGCTGGGCTATTGAAGATTGTGAAAATGAATTTTAGTATAGGGTCCAGTATTTTTATCGGAGTATTACAATACCTTCAAAATTACAATAAGTTTTCGGAAAGAATACATTGTAAATTGCATAAGAGGTCCGTTGTTCAAATCCTGCATACATACATGTATACACAATAGGTCATTACAATCCCTCAGTCAGGATTACGACATAGCTTCTCATACCACTTATTTTGTGTGTGTTAATTTCTACACATGAGTGGCAGGACCTACAGTCTAAAATCAACTAAGAACGACAGAAATCTGCTAAGCAGCAGTCGTCGAAAAAATATTTTTTCATATTTCGTTTTATTGGCGATGCCTGACCTATGGTTTGAATCATGGCCTCACGTCTATCTACTACATCCGAGGTCAGACATCTCCAAAAAAGGAAATATGAAACATATATTTCTTTCGACAACTTCCTCTCTGCAGTCTTTTGATAAAAAGTATGTCAAATCTGTTCGGAGTCCATATTAAACAATAGGTCCTGCCACTCACAGATAAAGTCAACATACACAACGTGGATGGTGTGTGAAGCTAGGTTATACTCTTGACTAAAGGGTTGTAATGGCCAGTTGACAGTAAGTATGTAATTAACACAGTTCTTATAAATTGGCTAACGAATGCGTAAAGAGTTCATTGATTCTGAATATTTTAAAAATGGCAGAATCATGCTGATTTTAGGTACAAGAGAACTATCAATTTACCAAGGAGTTCCATTTTAGTTTGTTCTTACATACATGCCAGGATTATGATCTAGTTTCTCAAACAACTGATGTTGTGTGTGTTAATTTTATACATGAGTGGCGAGATCTACAATTTAAAGTCGACTCCGAACGACAAATTTTTAGGAAAGTTTTCATGACAATTTTTTATTTATTCTCAGCTGAAGAAATATTTTTTTATATTTCGTTTTGTTGGAGATGTCTGACCTGGGATTTGAACTAAAGGGTGATTTTTTAGCTTATTATCTTTTTGACAACACTGATTTAAATAGCTCACGCACGTTTTGTGTTTTGTTTCACTGTCAAACATCTTCAGTTTGGTCTACAAATTAACCATGAATCGTCTTACAAACGAACAACGCTTGCAAATCATTGAATTTTATTATGCGTGCTCTGTTAAGGAAGTTCATCGCGCGCTTCTTCCATTTTATGGTCAGTTTAATCGACCCACTGAAGCGGCTATTCGGGCTATTGTGATTAAATTTCGCACCAAATTTACATTGTTGGACATTAAACCACCAACACGCTTACGTAGAGTGCGAACTGAAGAAAATATCGCAGCCAGTGTTAATGATGACCATCAATTATCGATTCGTCGCCGTTGGCAGTGTCTTTCAGTTCTAGTTTGTGCTTATTTTGCTTTAATGCATGAACGAGAAACGAACGAGCAACATATTTCTTTTTATAATATTACATGAACACATTCTCTTCATTTTTATTTCAATCATTTAGCCTAGACTTAAACCCCGAAATAAATATTGATTATAATTCTTGAATTTTCAAATTATGAGGCCTCAATATCTTCTAAAAGTAATTCATCCGCGATTCCTTTTCAGTAGATAGGATAATATTGACGAAGAATGTGCAGATAGGTCTTGCTAAAAAATAGAAAACTCAATTAGCAAAGTTCTTCACCACTACACTACATACATGCATACATACATATGTATATGTTCAACGAGGGTATTTTTGCTAGGTAAGCAACAAGTTTTCATATGCCTACGATTCTTATACGTATCAAATTGGGGCAAAGGAGTTAAATATCATACAATAAAATTGCTTTATAAGTGATTATCATTCTTTTTAAATTAATATTAATTTATACTAAAATATAAAAGTTAACTATTATGTGCAAAATACTCTTAGAAGACTTTTATTCCATCCACTCCAATGGAATTAAGAGAACTTTATTATTCAGCATTTTCTAATAATATTTCATGATTTATTTATATTCTAATTAAACCTTCTTGAAACATATTGAAATGCCAATTTTCTAATGTCATGTCAATAAATAATGCCATTAATTTGTAAAATATTTGCGAAATGCTCATTCAATTCATTAATCATCTGTTTGAGTATCTCTATCTGTATCAGTATCGGTATTTGTATCATTGTTTGTATTTTAATTTCGATATCAATGAATGACTATGCATTTATACGCGCAGACAAATTTTCAATGTTCTTTATGGATGACTTTGGTAATTTCTTTTCTTCATTATTTTTCCGTTTCACTAAGTAGGAAAAAATTAATTGTACGTGTTTGCATTTATTTTTTTCGGTCAAATACCATGAAAATTACTTATTTACGTGTTAATGCGGAATTCCTGCATACGAAAAAAAGGTATAAAAAGGAAGACGACAAACACATTGGCAAGGAAAATTGTACTTGTGAACAGAGGTAGAGCAAGAGAGAGAGACTGTTGAAATATAAACCATTTAACTATAAAACATATGAGTGTAAAATTAAGGTACACAGGTAGTTTGATAAGGAACGTATTACTCATTCAAGCAAAAAAGACGTGGTAAAGTTATACCATCCCCTATGCACCAGGTACTGTCTGTTTTGCAAGCCAGACGGCATCCAAATAGATTTTAAGCTAGGTTTTGAAGGACATCTGAGAGCTTGAAGTTTCACTGAAGAAAGAGAAAGACAGAGAGTGAGAGAGAGTGTGAGAGAGTGAGAGAGAGAGAGGGAGAGCGAGTGAGAGAGTGAGTGACAGAGAGTGTATGAGATAGAGAGAGTGAATGAGAGAGAGAGTGAGTGAGAGAGAGAGTGAGTGAGTGAGAGAGAGTGAGAGAGAAAGTGAGTGAGTGAGAGATAGAGAGAACAAGGAAGGTTCCATGATATTGATAAAGTCAGGATTGAAGTACAATTTGATGAACCACAGTTCGTATCCAATGCAAATTGGTGATTTCATCGATATCTCCGTCGAGAGAGAGAGTGAGTGAGAGAGAGAGAGAGAACAGAGAAGGTTCCATGATAGTGATAAAGTCAGGATTGAAGTACAATTTGGTGAGTCACAGTTCGTATCCAATGCAAATTGGTGATTTCATCGATATCTTCCCCACTCAAATATGCAATCACAGAATAGTATTGAGATTTACTTCAATTACGGAGAGCTATTGACCAACTTAACGGCATACGTTTATTGACGTGACGTCTGTCGTCGAATCACTTACCAATCATTGTCAATGTGTTGAGCCCTCCCAAATATATATGTATCTAGTCTAGTACGTAGTGTGTTGGCTTATTAGACGTAAAGCCATGGTTCGAGTCCCAGGCCAGACATCAAAACTAAATACAAAAAGTATTTCCTCGGCGACTTCCTCTCAGCAGATTTATGGCAAAAACTCTGAGAGTAAATAAAATTGCCATGAAAAATTTCTTACAATCCGTCATTCGGAGTCGACTTTAAACTGTAGGTCCCACCACTCATGTGTAAAATTAACACACACAACATAAGTGGCGTGAGGAACTAGGTCGTAATCCTGACTGAAGGGTTGTAATGACCAATTAAGTATTCATATATGTAAGGCCGTCGTTCGGACCCTAGGCTAGACATCTCAAACGAAAAGAAAAATTAAAAAATATTTCCTCAGTAACTTTCTCTCAGTAGTTGTCTGAAAAAATTCCTGTGAATTAATAAAATTGCCATGAAAAGTTTCTCATAACTTTGTCGTTCAGAGTCGCCTTTAAACTGTACGTTCCGCTACTCATGGATTAAATTAACACAAACAACATGGGTGGTGTAAGAAGCTAGGTTGTTATGCTGACTAAATGATTGTAATTAATATTAAATTACTTTGAAAACATACCGCTTATTATTCCGCACGAATTCAGCAATGTACCAAAAATAAAAAACACCAAAAATAAAAAGTACCAAAACCAATTCTATTTGTAACAATTATTAATACTGTTCAAATTTATGTAACTACTCTCGTACTTGATGTGCTCGCACACATCTTTATGGGCTATTGTTGCTGTATTCACTTAAGCAATCATCGCTCTTTTAAACATAACACGGACACCTTCACTAACTAATACTCACTCTGACACAATAATTCCCACAAAACTGTGTCTTCAAGTCACATTTCAACCAAAACCAAAAACATTTATTTGTTCTGTTCTGTTCTGTTCTGTTCTGTTCTGTACGTTCATTCTCTCGCCCATTCACACACACACATATTTACACTCATGTCACCCTTAAGTTTATGCATGAAATGTAATTATTTCGTGAGGCGAGTCGTTTTGCGTTTTTTTGTATTATTTTTCTCTAAATATGAATAAATGAGTAAATGAATGAATGAATGAATGAATGAATGAATGAATGGATGAATGAACGTACAAGTGGTCGTTTCAAGCAAACACTCATAACCCATGTATACGTTATGTTCCCATGTACTATTCTGACTGTGGGTCCTTATTTGCCGCATTAACCACTACATAAGCAAATTGAAATTTGGTAAAAACATTTATGTGTTCTGGCCATAATAACATTCAAACACTAAAAGATGTAAAGAAAATAAAAATATTTTTCATAATGTTTAAGAATACATGTCTTTAATAACATTGAAAGCAGCCGTTCGAATAGAAATGCCTGATGAAGTTGTGGCTGATGAAATTTGATCATTACTTGGCTCATTAAATGAGCAAAGAAGGTATGTGTTAGGGCTGTATTTTATATGCCTTCTGTAGCAGAAACCTATCAGTAATAAAGTTAAAATGTTGAGATAGACATATAGTAGGCAAAAGTAAGAAGGCGTCAGATTGAGGATATCTAGATGTGCAGAAAAAGTAAAAACGTCTGTAAATTCCATCAAAAAAGTGTGACAACAACTGGTACTAGTACTAACTTTC
Source organism: Sarcophaga carnaria (assembly GCA_958299815.1). Taxonomy (NCBI): domain Eukaryota; kingdom Metazoa; phylum Arthropoda; class Insecta; order Diptera; family Sarcophagidae; genus Sarcophaga; species Sarcophaga carnaria. The sequence continues at coordinate 49,375,784 of OY283151.1, forward strand.
CTATAAACACTGAAAACTAGTGACTAGTGTTACTGTATTGAGGATATGGAGAAAATATTCAGGCAAACTTGGCATTGAAGATATTATCGAATTTAAACCCCCGGCTAAGATGATGTCAAAATGACAATTTATCGGGTGAATGATAATAAATTTGCAGAATCAAACGGTTTGCCAGCAGGAGTTAACAAGTTGTAATAGAATTTGAACCGACTTGCTAGTGCAATATGGCTGGCCTTTTGAAGCTACATCTGCTAAATCAGTTGTCATTTATTCAGTCTGTTTTGTAAAATCACAACAGACCGGTATAGCATTCAATAGCACTTGCAAATACGAAAATTATTTTATGAAAATGGGTGCTCTATTCTGACAGCGATATTTCGACAAATCATATTCAGCGATGAGGTCCTTTTCTGAGTGAATATGTACGTGTGTAAATAAAATTGTCGAAATTGAGATGCTTTCAATCCATATGAGATTCAAGAGCGTTCAATGTATTCCGAAAAAAGCGCTGTTTGGTGTGGAGTTTGGAGGTGTCGGCATCATTGGATCATATTAATTTGATTTGATTTGATAATTTGGCCAGTCTATCATTGTCAATGCGAGCTTTGTAGGTCGATGGTTGTCAACTTCTTTTCATCAACAACAACAGTGGTTTGAACGTTATTTCAACAGTGGTTTCAATAGTGGATAGTGGTTTCAACAGTGGTCTGAAGAGTGGTTTCAACGGTTGTTTCATCAGGGTTTTCAACAGTCTTTCAACAGAGTTTTCAACAGTGATTTCAACAGTGGTTTCATCAGTGGTTTCGTCAGTGGTTTCAATAGTGGTTTCAACAGGAGAGCGCTACTCATGACGAGTAATTAGAGGTCATCGTGATCTCATGTGGAGGCAGCTTTGGCAGTAATTTATTTTAAAAAACTTTTTATTTGTGAAGTTTTCTACTAAAGTATCAATATTTTAAAAGAAAATATCCAAGTCCAGTATGTCTGTTACTTCCCCTGTTGGTATTTCTTTGCTTACTGCTGCAACAAAACCAAATTCAGTCATGGAAAACTGGATATTTCGGATGTGCCTCACTCACAGAAACCCTGACGGATATTTGAAAGACATTATATAGCCTAAGTAATTGCATGAATAGCTCTTTCAAACCAATAAAAAATTTCGATAAGATCTCACACACATATGTATGTATATAATTGGTCATTACAACCCTTCAGTCAGGATTACGACCTAGTTTCTGACACCACTTATGTTGTGTGTGTTAATTTTTTATACATGAGTGGCGGGACCTACAGTTTAAAGTCGACTCCGAACGATAGATTTTTGAGAAACTTTTCATGGCAATTTTATTTACTCTCAGAGCTTTTGCCAAAAATCCGCTGAGAGGAAGTCGCCGAAGAAATCCTTTGTGTATTTTATTTTGATGTTTGGCCTGGGGCGCGAACCCTGGCTTTTCGTCTAATAAGCCAACACACTACCTACTAGACCACGGCGACTTCAAGATCTCACACACACTTTGTTTTATTTAAATTTTAAAATAGAAAGCGTTTAATGAAAAACCCGATGTGTGTGTTACTGCATCCAATGTATTGAGCATACATATGTTTCTTTAAAAGAAAGGAAATAAAATAAATCAGTCGTATAACAGATGATTAACATAGAGTGGCAGATGTCCTGATAATTATTTCTTATACTAGAATTAAGAATTTTAACATAAACCAGACCCTAGAGTAGCTGCATTATTCTTATGTTTTTAATTAAAAATAATATTTCAATTTATCTCTGAGCGTTTTCTAATTTATTATTTTATTTTCAATAACATTCGTTTTAATTATGAAAATGTTATAGTGAGTGATGTCCCTGGTTTTTGTATCAACAATTTGGATGTTAAGTTTCTGTAGCTCTCACTATCTGTTCTCTTTGCAATTTTGCGTTGTATTAATTAGAAAATATTAAAAATACATTTTGTAATCAGTTGTTGTTGTTTCAATTTAGAAAAATAGGAAAGGAAAAAATACAAATAAATACAGAATAAAAAAAATCATACATTTTATATAAATTATGGTTTCATATTATGACGAGGACATGTGCATATCCTTCCTCAAATACTCTTGCATACAATACAATAGCAATTATGCCGTAATGAACATTTCCACACTTTTAAACTTTGACACAAACTTAGTAATTGTACTTAAAATTATATACATATAAATGTATGTAGTATACATATGTATGTTTGTATGTATGTATGTGTATATAATAAAAAATAGAAAAATTAAAAAATATAAAAAAAAATTACAAAAAAAGTTTAAATAAAAAAAGTTTTTGAACTTTACTAAACGAATAAATACTTTTTGTACTTGCATATAAGTTGTACAGCCGTATATACATACATACATTCATATGGTATACCCATATACAATATAATAAATTAATATATATATATATATATATGTGAATATAATTTAATGGTTTGGGAATATGGGTCTTTACATAAAGGCTGGAATTTTTACACACATAATTGACCTTTACAACCCTTCAGGATTACGACCTAGTTTCTCACACCACTTATGTTATGTGGGTTAATTTTATACACGAGTGGCGGGACCTACAGTTTAAAGTCGACTCCGAACGACAGATTTTTGAAAAACTTTTCATGGCAATTTTATTTACTATTACAAACTGTCCGCCAAATAACTTTTTTTTTTGAAAATGCTTTAAGAAAAACTACTGAATATTTTCTCAAATTTCTTTTTTTATTTGAAAGTACAATCCTTCCGGTTAATAATGGAAAATAATTTCACTCAAATGGCTGCCTCGGCTGGCCTACACGATCAGTCCAATTTTTTAGCACATTATCGATTGTGTGCAGCTGTATTTCACCAATGGCTTCACGAATATTGTCCTTTAAAGCGTCAATTGTCTCTGGCTTGTCGGCGTAACACTTATCTTTGACGGCACCTCACAAATAATAGTCCAACGGTGTCAAATCGCAGCTCCGAGGTGGCCAAACGACATCAGCTCTGCGGCTGATAATGCGATCTTCAAAAACAGGGCGCAAAACATCGAGTGTAGCTTCGGCTGTGTGGCACGTAGCGCCGTCCTGTTGAAACCAAATGTTTCCAATATCCTCCTCTTGAATTTTTGGGAACAAAAATTCGTTCAACATGGCCCGATAACGATCGCCATTGACTGTAACGGCCACTCGTTGCTCATTTTCGAAGAAAAATGGCCCAATTATGCCTCTGGACCAAAATCCGCACCAAACAGTGACTCGTTTTGGGTGCATCGGCTTTTCAATGTATGCGTCCGCCAAGATCAAAATGAGCTTCATCTGAAAAGATAATTTTTTTTTGCCAAAATCGGCAGCTTCTTTAAGTCGATCGCAGGCCCACTTAGCGAAGCGAAAACGCATTGGATGGTCCATATTCGTTCAGCGGAAGGATAAAACTAATTATCTGTCAAATCGGACATGAGTTAAGTGTTACCAGTCACGAAATAAGCACTAATTGAACCAATAAAACGTTAGATGGCGGACCCGATAGTTTTTGCCAGGAATCTGCTGAGAAGTATTCGCCGAAGAAATATTTTTTCATATTTTCGCTTTGGTGTCTGACCTAGGTTTTGAACAGTGGGCTTGCGTCTAATAAGCCAACACACTACCTACAAGTCTACGGCCAAGCACGAAGATCTACACTTTATTTACTTTCGTTCTGTCAACTTCTAGAATCTTGTTGTTGATTTGTAATTGTTACTGTTGTCTTATTCTCGTAATTTCTGCGTTGTTTTCTTATTGCAGTCCTTGGGTATCAGAATGTCATTGTTGTTCACAACACTGTTTCCTACATAAGCCTTACCTTATTACTTAATTGGTTTTAAAAACCCTTTAGTTTTTAAAACCCTTTAGTCAGGATTACAACCTAGCTCTGCACACTGTCCATACTGTGTGTGTTTTATTTTATCAATGGGTGGCGGAACCTACTGTTTAATGTTGACTTCAAATGACAGTTTCATGGCAATTTTTTTTTACTCTCAGAGATTTTGTCAGACGGCTGCTGAGAAGCAGTCGCTGAAAGAAATATTTTTTCAAATTTCGTTTTGTTCGAGATCTCCAAGCCAGGAGTTGAATCAAATAAGCCTCTCTTCCTTCAATGCTGCCTTCCTCCAATACAATTTCATGTTACAAGCAATTTTGTATCTTCTTTGTATTTTCAAACAACAATTTTTCCCCAATCTTAATTTAATTTCCTTTTTATTGTCCATCATTTCCAAGTATGCAAAATTAGAAAAAATTACACATTTTTAGGGAATTCCTTATACAAATAAATGAATGAAAAAATAATGAAAAAATCGTTGTTTTTTTCGTTCACATTTCTGTAAAATAAGTTTTTCGTTGTTTTTTAGTTTTCTTTTTGTATGTGTCGATGTGTTTTTTTTTTGTTATTGTTTTCGCTCATGAACAATTTCCTTTTATTTCTTTTAATTTTACAGACGAACAACCTGAAGCGATGCAAATGAACTTGGATGGCAATTGTTTTTTTTTTTGTAGCCGCATTACTCATGGAAGCTGAATGTACGCAAAAAGAAAAACAAATGGAAACAAAAATCATATTGTATGTACACCCGAAGCACAAATACAAATGTATTGCCGTCCGCATACGTACATACATACATACGGGACGGATGGGGTTTGAAGTATAAACACACTCCAAAAATTTGTATGTGTATCTGGTGTCAAATAGAGCATCCGGAAATCAAAAATTATTCGTTGATTTTCAACGCAAAAAAATCGATTATTGTTGTGGACATGGAAACTATCACAGTGAGTTAATTTGATAGAATCAGAATCACAAGCTTTGCAGTCAAAAGAAGAGATTTGCAATTAGCTCCGCGAATAATTTTGGTGAGAGCGTAGATCTAAATTTAGAGCGAAAAGTGCAGATGCCTGCAGTCTTAGAGATTAACAGATGACTAGAGAATACTCGACGACCAAGCATGAATATCCAGCTCACTGCTTACCAGGCCTTCTGGAAAGGATACCCATGATTGCGGTAGTCCAATTAATATAAAGTCTCTGAATACGATCTGCTGAAAGAAACTAGAATTTTACGGAGATAGTTGGCTTCAGTAGAGTATTCAAATCGCCACAGAAATGCCCCAAATGAAGACCTTATTCTTTGGAAAAACACTAACAGTCCAGAATCAACCGCTTGGAACAGTATTGGATCTTCCAATAGGGACTTCCGAACTTTGATACTTTATAACCATCTTAAGATCACAGAGCGTCCAATGCCTCACAATAAACTCACTGTTGGTGTTGATTTTGTGATAACGGTGATTATAGATCGGTGATTATTAACTTCTTTTGGCCTGAATTGGATGATCTGGACACCAACGACATGTGCTTTCTACGAGACCGCGCAATGCGTCGATGATTATCTTATTCTTTTGGTATGAATTAGGTGACTCTGACAACAACGACATGTACTTTCGACGAGACCACGCTAAGTGTTGCACAGGCACATATCACATTGGATATTCTACGTGAGCTATTTGAGTATATAATCGTCTCAAGTGGAGGTGATGTCAACTGGCCTCCGAAATCATGTGATTTGACAATGTTAGATTTTTTCTTGAGGGGTGTTATTAAGTCGTAGGTGTGTGCGAATAAGCCGCAAACAACAGCATTCCTCAAAGCCAACATAACCCATAGCATCGGCCGCATTCAACCTAGTTTAGGCATAGAATCATAGAAAGTTTAACATTTCCGATGTGTTTCACCCACAGAAACTGTGGCGAGCATTTGTTTTCTACATATAATGGCATCAAGAGGTCTTTCAAGCAAATAAAAAATGTGGATGAGATACCACACAGATTTATTTGAGTTTAAAGATAGTAAACGCTTAATGAAAGATCCGATGGAATTATTCACTTACCTGAGAAATATATTGAACAGAAGCGAGCAAGGACACACTAGCAAACTCAATTTAATTTGGAACTGTTACCAAATGATAGAAAGGATGAAGTGAATGTAAAATCAACATTTTTAAACGGCTGCACAACATGGAATGTTGAAACTCCCAACACTTTCGATACATGTTTTCTAAGAAAGCTCTGGTGAAAGTGTTGACACAAATTCTGCCTTGAATATTACGATATGGTCAACTTTTATCAGGAACAGATCAACAATCTCTTCGAGTCTAAATTCGCAAACGCATTTGGTTTACATTACTTAAAAAATTCAACGACATTGCTAAACCTGTGTAGGAAGGCCATTGTATATTTGGAAACGATAAACTGAAACCATTCTTGTCCTACTGGTAGGTTGATTCGAATGGGTTTAAACATCTTACATCAAATCAAGTGTGTTGAAAAAGTCTTTTGGCGTCTCTATATAAGTAAAAGTGATAAAAATCTTCTCATAATGAGGGAAAGCAATATACGTCATTTCCTCTAATTAAAAACAATGTCTTGTTCGGAAAATAAAACCATACGGCATACCCTAAAATCATTAAAAACAATATGTTTCATTTCGGTCTTAACTGGGACTTATGAACTTATTAAGTTTCAACATTAATTGGTATTAATGAGCGTAAGTTTATATACAATATTATTTTTAATATTTTTAATAGGATGCAAATGATATGAAACTGTTGATATGTTCGTTAATAAAAACGAAAATCATATTAACTTCTTAACCGGAACAGCAACAACAATTATTATTATTATTACTGATGAAAACAAATGCAGTTAAAAGGAATTACTTTATTTAAAATATAATTGAACGTTTTTATCATTAATCTTTATTAAATACACAAGAAATCTTTAAATTTAAAATTCTTTAATTGAAGATTTTTTCATACAGAATTTAAATTCGCTGTTAATTAATAACTCCCATGTCTGATTAGAGTTTTAAGGTTGTGTATTTAACTGTGTGTCTCTCTCTCTCTCGATGTTTACATTAACGCCAAACCAACAACATTTTAGTTGGATACAGTTATATATTAACAATGAATGTGTATTAGTAAGTGTGTGCTCATATGCATGCAGGATTCTTTATTGTTTGTTTAATGTATGTATGTATGTAAGTATATTGGGTAAAGTGTGAGTCTGTGTTACCCACAAACGAGCAAACATTGTTGTTTTTATGCCCCAACAATACTTATAGTTGTTTAATGTAGTTTAGTGTAATGAGAGAGTAAGAAAAAAATCAACAACAAGAAACATAAAAATAAAAATGAACAGGAGTTAGAGAAAGAGAGAGGCAGAGAAAAAAATATAAAACCAACGAGTACAATAAAAAGCAGCAGCACTCATACATAGATGTGTATTTAAGTGTAGAAGTGAACAGAAATCACATGTTTTTGTACAATAAACATACACAGCAGAGAAAAATCAAAACATTGCGGTTCACTTGTTATGCGTTGCACTTATACATACGAGGATTTATTTACAGTGTTACAAATTAATAGCACAACGATGCTTACTAAACGTATCAAAAAATTATAAAAAAAAACGGGAAAAAGAGCGGGAAAAGGGTCGTATATTTTTTAAAAAGAATTGATGAGTGATTTGAAGTTCTTGGAAACGTTTTTAAAGCGAAAAAATTATGCATTTTTGTTGCTAAACTTTTAAGGTTTCGAGATGCGTTTATAGAGCAGCTAGAGGCTGTTCAAAAGCTAACAATGCACCATGAAAGATGTTCTGTTCACTGTGGTTAATAGTCGGTAATATCATTGGACCGTACTAAGGCAAAAGGGATGAAAATGCCAGCATTGTAGTCAATAAAGCAATTTTTCGTGCGAAATTTTTTTCCATATATGTATGAAAGAATTGGACTTGGTTGACGAGAGTTTTTTTAAGAAGTAAAATAGTTTTTAAGAAGTAAAAGAGTTTTTTAAAAAGTAAATGATGACAATCCCAGCATTATAGTCAATAAAGCAATTTGTCGCGCGAATTTTTTTCCAAATATGAAAGAATTGGACTTGGTTGACGAGAGTTTTTTTAAGAAGTAAGTTAGTTTTTTAAGAAGTAAAAGAGTTTTTTCAGAAGTAAAAGAGTTTTTAAAGAAGTAAAAGAGTTTTTTAAGAAGTAAAAGAGTTTTTAAGAAGTAAAAGAGTTATTTAAAAAGTAAATGGCGAGTATTCATTTATCATCTTCAATTCATTTATCGTCTTCTTGAGTGCTAAATAAAACACTAATTAAAACACTTGTTACCACACCCTTTAAAAATATCTCAAAACTCAACAACAATTCCAATTAAATTACGTTTGTTTCCTTTTCTCACTTTGTAAACTAAATACCTACGATTTTGGCAACATTATCTGTAACTGCTTAAGATACGTATTCATTTACTAAACGATTTCAATTACACTCTGCAATACTGTTCATTAAAAACAAACAGATTCTTGAGTTCTTATGTTACCATCAAATTCACTTGTGCAGATGATGCAATAAATTGAATCACTCAGTATTTAACATTATTTATAATAATTTCGTTTCATATTACGTTTTCCGCTTCTATAGAACATGCTTTATTACTAATAAAATTATTGTTGCACTACACAAAAGCTTCATGAGAAATTAGAAAATAACACGAGAAATTAGCACAAGTGGATAAATGAAAACTTGTATTAAAATAATCTGATGAATTAAATTTTATTCGATTTTTTTTGAAAGGTACACTGTTAAGGAAATTATAATTTACCACAATTCTCATCTTCAGTTCGTAATTGCAATGGATTTTGTTAATAATTTGGTTGTGGCTGTTGTTAGAGAGCACTTTTAACAAACGTACATATTCATAATTTTATTAAATTGTATTCAAAAACATTAGTAAACTTATAAATTTTAAAGTTGGTCTGCTTCCTCTATGTCAAAACTACTTTAAAATTATTTTTCTTCAATTGTTGTTTGTTTATTTCTTATAAGTTTTTATATTTAGGTTTCCTTATTTTCGAAAATATGGTGGAGGAAAACCTCATTTGTTCAGTCTGTTTTATCAAATCACTATGGACATTACAGTTCTTTAGTAAGGATTACGAGCAAGTCTCACCCATATTTTGTGTGTTAATTCGGCTCAGAACAAGAGATTTTTCGGAAACTTTTTTTCAGGATAATTTTATTTATTCTCAGAGTTTTTTTCCCGAAAACTGTTGAGAGGAAGAAATACTTTTTTATAATATTTTAGGCGGAGCACATAAAAATCCAAATGCAAATAAAACAACACACGTCTTATATATAAGAAATTCTTTATTGTACTAAATTTTTATACATATTAGAGAAAAATGATTTTATTATATTCAGAAAAAATATTAGTTGGCTGTGAAAAACTATATACGTCTTTTGTTTTTTTTGGTAGGCTATGGACAAAGACTAAATAAACTATATTTATAATATAATAAACTATAAATATATATATATATACAGAGGTAGTCGCCGTGGTCTAGTAGGTAGTGTGTTGGCTTATTAGACGAAAAGCCAGGGTTCGAGCCCCAGGCCAGACATCAAAATAAAATACAAAAAGTATTTCTTCGGTGACTTCCTATCAGCAGATTTCTGGCAAAAACTCTGAGAGTAAATAAAATTGCCATGAAAAGTTTCTCAAAAATCTGTCGTTCGGAGTCGACTTTAAACTGTAGGTCCCGCCACTCATGTATAAAATTAACACACACAACATAAGTGGTGTGAGAAACTAGGTCGTAATCCTGACTGAAGGGTTGTAATGACCAATTATGTATATGTATACAGAGGTAGTCATAAGTATTTACACAAAAGAACATTTTTACGTTTTTCTTAAAAAAGGTCTCAGTACTTTTTACTGGAAGTAAATTTTGGATAAAAATTTTTACTATTGCCTAGCCTGGAATATGCAGAACCAAATAAAATAAAATTGGAAAGATAATGGTTCTTAGTACTAAATAAAAAAAAAAAAATAACCATATGCTTATAAGTTGTCAAAATTATTTACACATGTTTTATTTATTTCAAAAGTATTTACACAAGACTTAAGTCCAGTCGCAATCTTCATTTTAATTTTTATTTTTTTTACTTTTACATAGTTTATTAATAAACTTAATTAGTATTTTGTAATACCGCCTTTTGAATCAATGACCGCCTGTAATCTTTCTGTAATTGAGTTAATTAAGTTTTGTGCAAATTCGGGAGTCAATTTAGACCAAATTTCACTAATTTCTTGTATAGCCTCTTCGCGTTTTCGACTTTTATCTATAGTTCTATGATATTTTATGAAAGCACAAACATTTTCAATAACGTTTAGGTCAGGGCTCTGAGAAGGCCTTGGAAGAACAGCCATTTTCTAAGAATGTGATAGGTAACCATCCTTTGTCGCAAGGGGCATTGTCGTGCCGTAAAATCCATTCACTGGTTGGAAAAAGGTTGTTTGCGGACTCAATTTTAAAGCAGGGATGCCCAAAGCTAAAACTGTAGTAGTATTGGTGAGCGAGAGAGAACTGCACTGAAAGAAAAGTTGTGTAAACTGAAATAAAATGTACGGAAAAAATCCAAAAAGCGGAATTTACAATAAAATTTGGAATAGAAATTCGTCCATATTATTTAACTAAAATATAGTTTCTCAAGAAAAGTTACAATCTTAAATTAATTATATGCTAATTTTTTATCTTTCATCTGTAATATTTCCCATAAAAGATTTATGATAATTTTTCATTATTATTCAAAATTTAAAAAAACTGATTATGAAAATAAAATAAAATAAATAAAAATAAAGAAATTCAATTTTAAATGTAAAATTTTGTTCAATTAGTGACTATGGAAAAAGACTAGAAAAACAAAAAAAAAAATAGATACAGGGTTATATATAAATAAATCTTTTTTTTCCCATCATTAAAATCATCCATATCACTATGATAAGAACAGTAGTGCCTTCTAAAAGCATATTCTCTACATTCCTTCAATATTTTATAACATAAAATGCATTGAGTATCACCAAACGCATTTTTTATCATAAAATATGTTTCGTAAGTCATAGTAAATTTTTTTTAAGCAAAAAATATTAAAAAAAAAATCATACACCCACTACGCATGTGCATTCGTCGCTGTCTGAGTGACGACTAACCAAAGAGAATAAGAATATGTGCGTTTTTAGTTTGCGCAAAAGCACTACGAAATGGGCATCATTGTTTTCAGCCATCAGATTTCTTAAATACACTGCTTCTTTTGCTGCACTTGATGATATTTCCCATGATATGGCTCCTCCAGCTAGCATAAATACGAACCCCGCAAATGACCTTCGATCAATTACGTTGCCACCCCAATCTGCATCTGAGTACCCATAAATATCATAATTTCTGTCACCATAATGTAACTTAAAGTTTTTCGTTTTTGACAGATATCGTAGAATTTGCATGAAACTGGCGCTCATGATCTACATAGGGGTCAACATTGCATTGTGCGAGCTTTACAGTTGAATGCTTAATGTCAGGACGTGTAGTTATAGCCAAATACATTAACGCCCCAATTAAGGATTGATAGGCTGTTGAATTAATTTTAGTTTTAGTATAAGCTTTAATTACCTGATATCCCGCATCATAACCCATGGCATTGGTCAAATTCAATGTGACTAATGCGCCAGAATCATGGAAAATAGGACATTTCTGACGCGATCCGCCTAATTTTTAGGTAAACTGGAAAGTTTATGTAAAATTTCCATTACAGTCTCTTCTTCCGACAAACGGAGATTTAATAAAGTTTTATAAAGCGTAACCTTACGCGCTGGTCCCTTTGGCTTGTATATTGATTCCAATTTTTTCCAAGCCGCTTCAGAATTCTTGCAATTTTTAATATGACTTACTTGTAAGGGTTTCACTGCCAATACCAGTGTCGCAAGCGCATTTTCATCTAATGTTAACTATTCTTCGCTATATGCTTGTGTCTTTTTTATGGTTCCTGATGCAATCTTCCACAGTTCTGAATGAATAAGAACACTGCGTACTTGGACACGCCATAAATCGTGCTCGCCCCGAAACAGACTTTTACAATTCTTGTATGGTTCCTGTATCACTTTCGCCGCCGCTATTATCACTTTCAATTTGATCTAGATTCTGTCTTTGTGATCTGGTTATAATTCTTCGCATTATATAATTTTCAACGTGGAGAAAGGCCCATAACCTATGTTATAATATTTTAGGCGGAGCACATAAAAATCCAAATGCAAATAAAATGACAACTTTTTTGTCTGAGCTAGGGGAGTGGTGGTCATTTGAACGACGTTATATTTTGCACTTTATGGCATCAATAGATCTTTCAAGGGAATACAAAAATTCAACGATATAAAACACGCGACTCGTCTTACATACATGAAAGGTCATTACAACCCTTCAGTCAGGATTACAACCTAGTTTCTTTCATCACTTATGTTGTGTGCGTTGATTTTAATCATGAATGTCGAGCCTTACAGTTTAAAAAGTCGGTTTCGAGCGACAGATTTTTGAGAAACTTTTCATGGCAATACACTCTCACTGCTTTTGCCAGAAATCTGCTGAGAGGATTTTTCCATATTTCGTTTTGTTCTAGATGTTCGACCAAGGCTTTGAACCGTGGCCTCACGTCTAATAAGCCAACACACTCTCAACAAGATTACGACAACATGTTGTCTTATTTTAATTTAAATATAGCAAGAGCTTGATGAATGACTCGATATAATCTAAGTTGAGCCTTACATTCATGGACGAGAACGTTTATTTTTCATTTATTTACAGGGAAATTCTGAAATCGCCGTAGTCTAGTAGGTAGTGTGTTGGCTTATTAGACGTAAAAGCCAGGGTTCGAGCCCCAGGCCAGACACCAAGACAAAATACAAGAAAAAGTATTTCTTCGGCGACTTTCTATTAACAGCAGATTTCTAGCAAAAACTCTGAGAGTAAATAAAATTGCCATGAAAAGTTTCTAAAAAATCTGTCGTTCGGAGTCGACTTTAAACTGTAGGTCCCACCACTCATGTATAAAATTAACACACACAACATAAGTGGTGTGAGAAACTAGGACGTTGCACAATTGGACAATCCGACCTCCGGGTACTGTACTTGTCTTAATTGACAAGTACACGTCGTCTAACTTAACCTAACCTAAGCTACAGGGAATTTCCTTCGGTGATGTCAGTATTTTCATTTAAAATGTAAAAATAATTAAACTTGAGAATTCATTAAATGTCACTTGTTTTAAAGCCAATTAGAATATGAATTTCCCACCACTTGTACTTTGAATCTTTGAATTCTAGTAAAATATTTCATTTCCCGGGCCAAAAGTATTATTTTGTCTGTTTGGCAAATAATAATAATAATAATGAAAAGAAGAAGAAGAAGAAGACTAGTGAAAAAGGAAACAAGTATCCATTTCCACTTTATGACAGTGCATATGAACTCTTTCTCTCTCTCATAAGGCTTTTATTGCCAAAAATAAAATGTTGAAAAAGTGCAAAAGTAAGTATAACCCAAACAGTAACAACGGTATACATAGTACAGCAGTATATTCAAATATTATGGTTCAACATCTAATAAAACTGTTCACATGTTGTTGACAACTTTATTTTCCATTTCTTTTTCTAATTCTTTTTTTTTTCGTTGTTTTCTAGTGTTTATTTTTTGTACTTTATTTGGATATTCTTGTGTGGTTTTTTGTATTTTTTTGTATTTTTTTTAAATTTTTATAAATTTTTTGGCAATAGAAGTTGATTCCACTCATATCCATATACGTACTTACGTAGTCTTTCGTTTGTATGCCCCGGAATAAAGTCAAATATAAATTTAAAGAGTAAAGTTACTGTAAGAGGAAACATTACAAAACTTTATCATTGTATTTAAATTTTGCGAGAATTTTTCCCAAGCATAAAAGTGGTTAGGGGGTCTCATAAAAAAAAAATACTGAAAAAATCAAAGTTACAGATAAAATGTACAACCAAGCATCTGAGTCGATAACATAGTACCAGGGTTTGTATCATCGGAATTCGAAATTTTTTTAAAAGTTTTAGTAGTAGAAGGGTACGTGCAATGTTGCTAGAGGACCGACTCAATTTTGTACTAAAATCGCATTACCATCCATCACACAATGGCGATTGTTACGGGTCACTGCCTTTTTGGTAGGCATGTTAAAAGGCTTGGCATTCCGGCAAATAATTTCTGCAGGAACACTGGGTGTGAGGAGGAGGAAAACACTTTCCATCGCCTAAGGTGTGTCATCTTTCCAACATCTTTGATCGAGCTCCCTAATATACCGATGACTGCAATAGAAGGATCTATTTTGGACTCAGTTTGGTTTCCTCTAGAGAATGTTTCATTCCCGGGTAGAATTGATTGATTGTGGTGGGGGCATCCGCCACCATAGTTGCCAGATCAATGAGGCATTAAATCGTCAAATATTTAGGAAAAAAATCGTCAAAAAATCGTCAGAAAAAATAAATTAATTAAAAGTTTTTAACTCTTTCATGCCCGATGTTGCCTATAGGCAACATTGTACATTTTTGTTCATAAATTCCGTAATTTTTAATTTTTTTAATAGATTTTTTTTTTGCAAAAAAGCTTGGTTAAAAACGTGTAAAACCAGAATACGTAGGACTCTGAATTTAATATCACTTCATATTTAGGCCATGACTAACAAACACATGTCCTTTAAACAATTTTAGCTCTGGCCCAAAAAATTCGGGCATGAAAGGGTTAAAAACCAAAATTATTTCTTTTGTAGTAAAACATATAAAGTCAATGTATATACATATGTATATGAGTTCAAAAATATAACATTTAAAAAAATTTGTTAGAAATTAAACGCTAGCATCCCTCATCTTCATTTATTAATTTTTTTTTCCAAAAATGGAGAAATATTACATCATTTTCAGGAAAAAATTATTCAAGGTTTAAACAATCTATCCCAGTGTTGTTTATTGACATATAAGCGCAGCAATAATATTGCATCATCTATAGCAATGGGCGGTGTAAATATTAGAGTGTCAGAAGCTTTTGACGATCTGAGTGAAGATTCATTGTAATGTTGGCTGGAGACGACACATTTTTCAGTTCCTTCTTAAGATCTTACCATCTGATCTTACTACTCCATTTATAACCGAGCGAGAATGGAATACAACTCTCATGCATGGGTCGGTGCCTCAACGTCCGTGTACAGCAGAGGCCATAGTAGCTCGTTAATGACGGTAGTGTATCCAATTCCATTGAATCATTGGAGCATCGTTGCAATGTGGCTTGTGTTTCACTGTTCTATCGCTACTATAACGAAATAAAAGGACATTTTCCCGAAAATCATATATTCCTACATAACGCTCGTCTTTCTCCGCCAGCACCGTAAGTGGTCGATTGGCCAGTGGATTGCAAACTGCATTACAGAAAAAATACGTTTTTTAGTCGGATTATTCGTATGTGGAACTCAATTCCTTCAGATTTTTCCTGTTACTTATGGTATAAAAATATACAAGCCTAGTGTCCATAAACACTGTTCTCTCTCTCTCCTTCTTCCCATAATATATTTTCATAGTTCCAAGCACAATGCCATCCATCCCCTGAGTGTTGGTCGTACGAAAAAAAAAATAACAGCGCTTACCTTCGTTCTTCCGATGGTAAAATTAGAAGGTATTCTCGAATTTTTAAAATTGTCTGCAACGACAAGTGATATATTATTATCAACTACGAGGTTATTTAGGAGTTCTAAGTTTTAAGGGGTTAAAAAGGAATAAAATACAGAAAAACCATCACACGTAATCGAAAGTAACTTAAGAATATAATACTTTAATCCTTGTTTTTACTAACATAAATTTCCAGTAATAACAATTTCAGAGTAAATACAAAGGTTAAAGTGGCTTTTAATGTATTAAAGTAAAGAATATGATGTAAATTTTTAATTTTCAAAAATCGTCAAAATAAGGTCATAAATCGTCATATCGGCAATATGATATTTTTGGAGCTCAAAATCGTCAAAATGACGATAAATTGTCAAATCTGGGAGCTATGTCCGCCACCTTACCTAACCTAACCTAACTTTACTCTCCATTATGCGTTCTCACAAAGGGGAATCTATTTGTTGAAGATTTGAAGCTAGTTTTTGCCTTAAATATTGCAGAAGAGTCATTGAAGTGCCACCTCTGGTACATATCAGGGTTGAGTGGAGATTGAGTGGAGGTTGACATTTAAAGGTCAGAACCCCAAGAAAGTAGGCACAGTAAAATTATTATGGAATTGCCTTGTGGGCAACTGTTTAAGTGTTATTTTGAGCGTTGAATAGTATTCTCGTATTCGAAAGATATTGGTGACCTCCTTGATCCCCAAATCTGGAAAGTATTACACAAGAGTTAGGTTATACAAGCCTATAGACCTGTCATCGGAAGCATTCAAGCTGCTAAAAAAATCGCTTCTGAATCAAGCTGATTGGAATACTCAATGAAAGCGGAGCAATCTTTTTTTAATTTGGAAGCAAGCCCAGCAGTATCGAGTGTTACAAGAAGGATTTTAGAGGCGCAAAATTTGCCAAACATTCAATAAAACGTGGCATGAGAGGTTGATGGATAAACTGAGACAAAATTTACTACAATATGCATAAAACCTATCACGCATCTCATATTTTGCCTATATAAAGGGCCACCATGTCAGTCAATTTTAAACTGAGGATTTCGCTAATCTTATATATAAAAATGAATGTGTGTTTATTTGTTTGTGGGTTTGTTTGAAGTCTATAGACGGCTAAACGGCTGAACCGATTTTGTTGAAATTTTCACATTATCTTCCTGTGTGTCTGGAAGGAGTTGTAGGCTACTTTTTATTTTAAAATTTCAAGTAGGCGAGCTGCCACGCCCACATACCCAATAAGTATTTAATGTCGCATATCTCATAAACTGCAACAGCTAGAGTCCTCAAATTTTGTATGGGCGACTTTGACGTATATATGTATGAACAAAATGGGCTGATTGGTTATAGTGGGCGTGTCACCTCCCATAGTCTATATATATAAAAATGAATGTTTGCTTGTATGTACCTTATAGGATCGTAAACTATGCATTTGATCATGTTATGATCTTTAGAAAAGGTGTTGCGCATGAGCCGACGAAGGTTTCTAAGTTGGTATGACCAATATCCGATAGGTGGCGCCACTAAAAATTACTTAAAATCAATTAAATCGTAAATTGTGCATTTGATCATGTTATGATCTTTAGAATTTTTGCGCATGAGCCGACGAAGATTTCTAAGTTAGTATGACCAATTTCCGAAAGGTGGCGCCACGGAAAATTACTCAAAGTGAATTAAGTCGTAACTGTGCACTCTTTAACAAAGTTGTTGCGCATGAGTCGACGGAGGTTGGTGCGACTTACTTCCGATAGATGGCGTCAATGAAAATTATTCCAAATGAATGACAAGCAATTGGTCGACCAACACCTCAAGTACGGAAGATAAAAGCATTACGATCAGCATTGAGACTGGAAAATCTTCGAGTATATGCCGCTGAGACTCGTTCGCTTAGATCGAATGCGTATTACTCAAGCCCGTTCATCTGAATCATCAGGACAACGGGAAACAAAATCAATAAAATGATTCAAAATTAATTGGACATTTGTGTAATGTCTTTCCTTCAAAATTATTTTAGTTGGTGGCGCATCAACACGCGGAGGGTACAGCTAGTCATGTATAAATTTAGCACATACAACATAAGTGGTGTGAAATATTAGGCTTTAATCCTGACTGGCGGGTTGTAATGACCAATTAAATGAAGTAAGTAAAGGGAAACCCTAACACATTATGCACACACACTGTACCTACTCTTGAAACGTGGGTATCCATACAATACAAAATACGTGTTTTGTTATACGATTTTTTGTATTTTTTTAAACTTAGTGGATGTGCAATATTTGCTTGAAAAATAAAAGAGGCAGAAAAATTTTTTTTAATTTTATTATACTCTTACCAAGCCCCCGTATGCCTATGTGTGTGTATGTCGGTAATACAGAAGAACCAACCTGTGATTTTTAATTTTTTTTTATATTTTTTTTGAGAAATTTAAGTAAAATAATGAAATTTTTCGACAATGTTAATAAAAAAAAACGTATTTAATACTGTCAATTAATTTAAGTTAACATTTGTTTTTAAATAAATTAAAACTTAAAACTTAAACAAACAAAAACAAAGAGAAAAATTAAATTTAAGAATATTACGTATATCATATACACCCTTAAAGAGATACACTTATTAATTGTTAAAGGCTTAAACGAAAATCTCAGTAGTAAGAGCAACTAACATGTGTGCAGAGAAAATTCATATTTTTGTAGACCAAAAATTCTATCCGAGGAGCATCTATTGTTACAGTTTGTTATGTGAATCACGTATTCCTATAATGGATGCGAATATATGTATGCACATGTGTATGTATTTACATGAGTTAATATGCCATAAGCCATATTTATAAGCGGATTTGTGTAATCGTTAAGACCATTCTCAAAGTAAGCAATAAAAGCTAAACTTGTCGTAAGAAACTTGTCTGTAAGAAAAAAAACTTGTTTCCAAAAATTTGATTCGATCAATTTGTATGATTACTAACGCGAATTATGCTGTACATTTTTTAAATGTTGCCATCAGTTTGTTTAAATAGAAGAAATGGAAAAAAATTTTGTATTTTATAGATCCTTTTCAAGGATTAGTCAGCCCCTATAGGGAACACAATGCCTTGTTAATATTCTGTCAATCGATTTTCCTTGATGCCGTGTTCCTAATTTCATTCCAAATCTTGCCTGCCCTCGAAAATTCTTTATTTATCTGTCAGTGGATAGAATGATTTCTCCTTTAGCTTAAGGATTCCAGTTCTTTCCAACCAATCCATCGCCTTTTCCTTAACCATACTTTCAATTGAATTTGATTCTGATGAGTGCCTGGCCCTAGTCGTTTCCTTTATTAATCAAAACTTGCAATATGGCCACGTCTTTACCAACAAATATAAATTTTTATACAAGAGTTACATACATACCAGGTCATTACAACTCTTTAGACAGGATTACGACCTAGTTTCTCACACCACTTATGTTGTGTGCCTTAATTTTATACATGAGTGGCGGATCAAACAGTTTAAAATCGACTCCGAACGACAGATTTTTGAGAAACTTTTCATGGCAAATTTATTTACACCCGAGTTTTTGCCAAAAATTTGCTTTTAAGCAGGATTCATTCAAAAGCAAGGAATTTTCCGAATTCCTTGGGGGGACGGCCTGCCTACCTATTGCTTACGAGAGAAGTACTTTTTCATATTTCACTTTCTTCTAGATGTCTGACCTTGGGTTTGAACCGTGGTCTCAAGTCTAATAAGCCAACCCATTTCTCTTGCTGTAAAGTATTTGTCAAAATCATAGAGTCTGCTGGTCCTGTGCAATGAATTTTATATTAGACTTGTCTTCCACTATCCTAACCATAGTTTCCAAAGCTATGGTCTTTAATACCATGAGCTCATGTGTAATAGAGCTTCTGGCGCTGTTATAGGACAGGTTTTTTGGACCATAGTTTCCAACTTCATTGTCTTTACTACCATTAGCTCATGTGTAATAGAGCTTCTGGCGCTGCTATAGGACAGATTTTGATTGAAGCTGTTATACCAACAACTGAGTCTCTGTATCTTGTCCGACTATGTATGTGTCAATTTTATGAATGAGTGACGGAACCTACAGCTTAACGTCGACTCCGAACGACAGCTTTTTAAAGAAACTTCTTCATGGCAGTTTTAGTTACTCTCAGAGTTTTTGCCAACAATTTTCTGAGAGGAAGTCACCGAAGAAATATTTTCTCATTATTAGTTTCGTTAGAGATGTCTGATCGTAGGTTTGAACCGTGACCTCAGGTCTAATAAGCCATATATACGAGTGCAAGAGCTACGGGTGCTAATTTCGAAGACTTTATCTGACTGGGCTCCAGTTGGTGTTATTATAAGAAAAGTTTGTTGCATGCTGCCTACAGTCATACTCAAAGTAAAGACCTAGCTTCTCACTTCACCCATGTTGTGTGTTAATTCTAACCATGAGTGGCTGGACCTAGTGTAATGTCTTCATGGACGACAGCCCGTGATTCAAACTCCAGCTGAGATATCTCGCATAAAAGAAATATGAAAAGTTCGGCGACTTCCACTCCGTTAGTCTTCTGACAAAAACTCTGAAAGTAAATAATATTGCCAGGAAAAGTTTCTCAATAATCTATTATACGGAGTAAAACTGTGGGTCCCATCACTCATGGATAAAATGAACATTTAAAACAAAGATGGTGTACGAAACTAGGTTGTAAGCCTGACTAAAGGGCTGTAATAACCATTTAAATAAGTAAGATTTACACCGTCCTGTAAGACATATTTTTTAGATGGAATGATTGTGGCATACAGGAGTAGAAAGTAACAATTTTACGGGCTCTGTTGACTTCTTCGGATATCTTTTCGATGATCTTATGAAGCCTGGAAATTGAATTATTTTTTTTACGTTATTTACGCCGTCAGATCCGTCGATTCAAACTGATTTCCGATAGTTACATTCGATTACGTTCTTATATGAAACAATGTACACAGGGTAATCAAATTGGAATCCTATAATCTATTGATAAACTGATCTGTGGTACACTAGCGATATTAAGCTTTTATTGCTCTTGTATGTAATGAAAAGACATGTTCATTAACCACATCAAACACTGTTTGATCTTAATAATCTTGTGTTTTTTTGAGGAGTTAATATATGATCAAGGGAATAATGTTCAGAGCGATTTCAAAAAATTTAACATTCTCGCCAATACTTTACACGATACTGTCTGTCTGAAGGCTATTACAGACGAAAAAACGTTTGTAATTTCTTAAAAGAGTTGAGTAGAAAAAATTTTTTTCAGAAAAATAAGAAAAAATTTCTCCGAATTTAACCTGTACGTGTTAGTATAAAACTAAGCATGAACGACTGCAATTTTCTTCAAATGTTGTATCATATTTAATCAAAATCTCTGATAACAATAGAATTCTAATACTCATATGTATGTGGGGGTACACGATTGTCTATTACAATAAGGACAACTTTCAAATATTTGTGACACGACAAAAGCATTTTAGAATCATATTGAGGTCATGCACACACCACTCATGATTCTTTTTGTTTTTATAAAAATAATAAAAATAATAACAACAACAACAATAAAACATACAAATATTCATATGTAATGACGTGTTTTTACTGTGTTATTATTCCTGTTATTGTTTTAGTCCTTTTCTTGTTCTTCTGTATATAGGTTTAGTTTTTGTTGTTAGTTTTCGTTTTTCATTTTTCTCTCTTTATTGTTTTTGTTGTTGTAGCTTTGTTTGGGGAGGTATTGTATCCCTTTTTTATATGTGGCAAGTCAAGTGCTTTAATTCATAAAAATTATGTTAATTGCGTGCTTAATAAAACGAAAACAATGTATAAAAACTCTAAAATTACGTGCATTTATGTATGTGCTATATAGGCATACAGTGACTCTCATTGGTAAACGGATTTTCGTACTTTCAGTTGTTTAAATTTGAAAAGTAGACAAAAAGTTAATAAAGTATGATAATAAAAAAGAAAAAAAAGGAATAAAAAAACGATGAAATAGCTGCGTATAGGACAGACATTGTAACGGAAATATCACAAACAAGATGCACGATAAGGTGAAGGAGACCATCACTATTTAAATAATTTTTGTTTACATAAATTTCAGATTCAAGACACTTAAAAAATTTAATCGTATAATAATGACATTCACTGTACATGTAATAATACGTAGGCGCATGGTATGAGTATGCCTACTTACTCACTCACATTAGTTTTAAAAGAAACTGCAAATCCTTCTCTTGTTTCTCCATCATTTTATGTTGAAAGTTGAGTACGAGAGCTTAATTTGATTATGTATTCACTTTTGTTTTTCGTCGTTTCGTTATTAATTAAAACGAAGTAATAACCACAACCAACACGACTAAGTACAACACATTGACTTTGTGATTTAATTAAAATACAAGTTGGTCCCTTAAATCCTCCTTTTTGACACATATTGGACTTTATATATGCCACCCATTTATGGTTCTTATTCCCATATTTCCTGTTACAGCCTCGTCCAGTGTTGAATTTATTTCATAATAAAAAAAAACCGCACGTGTGTTTCCGTCATATGGTTGAAAATATTTAAAATATTCATGCTGTGTCGAGCTGAGCTGGCCTTTTGGCAACGTCATACATACATACATTTGTAGTTTAGTTTTGATTTTTATTAAAATTAACATGAACATCAAAATTAAATCAAATAAAATTTATGAATAAAATTTTTATTGTTCAGTTTAAGACAGCCAGGCAGTCAGCTAGACCATGCTTTCGTATACGATATATATCGTTATTTGGTGATAAACTTAATCTAAACATGGATTATGTCATGTTTGGATATGTTTCATTCAAACTACTGAAGGATCTATTAGTATAGGTCGGCCAAGAGGTTCACATATTGTAGTCCTGTTCGTCATAAAAAAATCAAATAAAAATGTTACGTCCATAACATTAACGAAGAATAAAAATGTCACGCGATAATTATTGTTTAAAACAAGATGTAATCCCTTTAATCAGGATTACGACTTAGCTTCTCACTTCACCCATGTTGTGTATATTCATTTTATCCATTAGGGATCTGCAGTATAGAGACGACTCCCAACGACAAATTTGAGAAACTTTTTAAGGCGCATTTTTTTCTGGAAATTTTTTTCTAACAATCTTTTTCTGAGAAATCTTTTCTGACAATTTCTATCTGACAATTTTTTTCTGAAATTTTTTTCTGTACATTTTTTTCTGACAATCTTTTGCTAACAAATTTTGCTGACAATTTCTTTCTGACAATTTTTTTTAACAATTTTTTTCTGACAATTTTTTCAGACATTTTGTTTCTGACATTTTTTTCTAGACATTTTTCGGGCCATTTTTTCGAGCCATTTTTCCAAAAAATTTTTCTGAGAAATCTTTTCTGGCAATTTCTGTCTGTAAATTTTTTTCTGATAATTTTTGCCTAAACATTTGTTTCAGAATATTTTTTCTGACAATCTTTTGCTGACAAATTTTTGATGACAATTTCTTTCTCACAATTTTTTTCTAACAATTTTTTTCTGACAATTTCTTCAGACTTTTTGTTTCTGACAATTGCTTTCTAAACTTTTTTTGAGCCATTTTTTCTGACAATTTTTTTCTGATAAATTTTTCCCGAACATTTTTCTCTGACAATTTTTTTCTAACATCTTTTTCTGACAATTTCTTTCTGATAATTCATTCTGACCATCTTTTCTGATAAAATTTTTTCGGACAATTTTTTCTGACATTTTTTTGACCAAAATTTTCTGACAATTTTTCTGACGATTTTTCTGAAAAAAAAAATATGAATTCAACACCTTTGCTAACTGAATTCAAAATATAACACAAACTCTTTTCTAACAAAATTTAACATATCAGAGTCTCTGGTGGAAATTGAACATAGAGTGGCGAATGGCTATGGATAATGAGAAAGTATTTCTGTCCTTTAAGGACAACGATGAAACAGCGATAATACTCAGATATTCCTTCCTTCTATTCAAGTAGGTAAAACTAATCGTATTTTCAAAAATTAATCGCAATTTCTGAAATATTTTTGTTCACAGTAGTTATCACGTATCGATTTGAATAAAATTATACAATTATATTGTAAGAGTGCTCAAACGTAACGTAACGTAGCCATTTGAGAAGTTAACTACCCTTAATGGGTAACTACCATTTCAAACACTTTGAGAACACTTATGAGTACTTTGGCAAGGTAAATTATAATCACAAGTGGGCAACAGTGTTTTTCAAAATTGTTATTGATATCAGATTAGTTTTATTGTGCCAGTCTATTAGCATTCGTAAGTATGACATATTTGATGTTACTGAGAGCATAAAATAAAATAATAAAAAAAAATAATTAAAAGCTGGCTGACAAAAATTTATTTAAAATCTATTTTCAATGTTTTGCCTTCGAATATTTCATTCATGCTCTTGTTGGAATTTAGAAAAGATTTTGAAATCTGTCTATACAGGTCGTTGTTTGTCAAATGATTGCTTCAAATGAATTAATTTTTAGCTATAGAAGTCTTCTGTGATAGACTAGCCCTTCTTCTGATCGCACTGACTACAAAGCACTGCCTTAACGCAGTGGATATTCTTATTGGCCCGCTCTTCACATGTAATTTATTGTAGTTGAATCTATTTTTCGTTGCCAATGATAATTCGATGCAAAATTTGCTTCTTTTTAAAGCCATCGAACTGCATTTCACACCTGCAAAATCGTCCTTCAACATCTTCCGGCCTTAGTTCATGTGGCAACCAATTTCTTTGCATTTAAATGAATCCTGCTGCTTTTAAAAGCTTTGAATGAATGTCTGCTTCAGTCATGCTCAATTATTGCCTGATTATTACTATTTTTTTCGGGTTAATGGCTGCTCGATGGTGGCTAGATGGCGGCTTGCTATTCCTGTTACCACTATCAACTATGGGTTATTGTTTTCGGATTAATGACTGCACGATCGAGGCTCGATGGCGGCTTGCTATTCTTGTTACTACTATCAACTGCTGGTTTTTTTCGAACCAATGGCTACTCCATGGCGGTTTGCTATTCTTGTTTCTTCTATCAACTATTGGTTATTTTTTCGGATTAATGGCTGCTTGTTGCCTGCTCGATAGTAGCTCGATGGCGGCTTGCTATTCTTGTTTCTTCTATCAACTATCGGTGTTTTTTTCGGATTAATGACTGCTCGATGCCGTCTTGCTATTCTTGCTACTACTATCAACTGCTGGTTTTTTCGGATTAATGGTCGCTCGATGACTGCTCTATGGCGGCTTGCTATTCTTGTTTCTTCTATCAATTATTGGCTACTTTTTGCGGATTGATATTCTTATTTCTTCTATCATGTATGGTTAAGATATGTTAAACTGGTAACCGCCTGAATAAGTCCAGCTTACTTGGATCATATAAGTTCCCATTGTCACGCCGATATTACCTATTCCCTCATATGCTTATAGCTTCCAGTTGGCATCTCTCTCAACCATTCCGAGAGTCTTATGCTGGTGTGGATATTTCTCAAATCATCTTTGGCCAGACATGTTTTGTTACTAAATTTTGTGTGCCCAAGACTTCTTCTTCTTAAGTTCCCTAACGCCGGATAACTACAAAGAAGTTGTTCTGTGATCTTCTCTTATTCCTCGTTGTTGCAGCTTCTGCTGAAGTCGTTATGACGTGCATACTCAAAGGCCAGTGTCCTATTATCACTGCCATGAGGTTCCTTAGATGAAATCTTGATAGATTTAAGGCAAATTCGGTCCGACATACAATCCATATCGGACCAGACCTGTCTGCCTTCGTTAACCCATCTTACCTTTGCTAATTGCAGGAGTTTTTGAGAGGCCATTTCTTTGTGTTTTTGACAGAGCGTGCCATGGTCGCATGTGCAGTTTCCTTCGCAAAAAGGTGACTCCAAATGCTATTTTTGTTCGGCAGTTTGAAAGACTTTCCATCGTGAAAGAAAATCATGATAGGCACAAACAAAATGAAAAATGTTGGCTGATTCTCACAGCTCAAGAATTGCTCTTTCACAGGACGTATACATTTATGATATAAAACAAAGCATAAGCAGATGGTACCTTTCCTTTGGAATTTACGGTCATATTAATTTTATGTTTTTTACGTTTTTTAAATACATATACATGTACATGTACATGTACATTACAATAGTAAACACATATGAAATTCATACATTGTTTTTAAATAATAATAACATTTACGTTTTTAAGGAAGCATAATTGTAGAGCATATTATTATTAATTAATGTAGGGTGTTTTTTATAGAGGTATAGAACTTTAAGTTGCAATAAAACAACGATGGATTATTCGATTGACATGAATTTTATTTATCCGAAAGGTAATCTTGTGGCATTACATCTTAAATATGATTTCTGGCATATGACCGCCACGGATGGCGCGGATGTAGGCCAATCTGGACGTCCAATTTTCGATGACTTTTTGCAACATTTGTGGCCGTATATCGGCAATAATACGGCGAATGTTGTCTTCCAAATGGTCAAGCGTTTGTGGCTTTACCGCATAGACCAATGACTTTTTCTGTGGGGCTAAGAAAGTAGTCTAGCGGTGTTAAATCACAAGATCTTGGAGGCCAATTCACAGGTCCAAAACGTGAAATTAGGCGGTCACCAAACGAGTCTTTCAATAAATCTATTGTGGCACGAGCTGTGTGACATGTTGCGCCGTCTTGTTGAAACCACATCTCCTGGACATCATGGCTATTCAATTCAGGAATGAAAAAGTTAGTAATCATGGCTCTATACCGATCACCATTGACTGTAACGTTCTGGCCACCATCGGTTTTGAAAAAGTACGGACCAATGATTCCACCAGCCCATAAAGCGCACCAAACAGTCAGTTTTTCTGGGTGTAACGGTGTTTCCACATACACTTGAGGATTACCTTCACTCCAAATGCGCCAGTTTTGTTTGTTGACGTAGCCATTCAACCAGAAGTGCGCTTCATCGCTAAACAAAATTCGCTTTTGAAAATCGGGAACAACGGTAATCTCGTTTTGGGCCCATTCGACAAATCTACGCCTTACTTGATGATCGTTTGACTTCAAATCTTGCACGAGTTGGATTTTGTAAGCACGCAAACCAAGATCTTTCCGCAAAATCTTCCATAAAGTGGTGGACACAGATCCAATTCCTGTGCTCGATGGCGGATGGACTCATTCGGGTCTTCCTCCATGCTACGCTCTACAGCAGCAATAGCTTCTTCTGTACGCACCGTACTGTAGCACGACCCTACTGCCGTTTATGCCAACACAATGTTCTGTATAAGCTAATGATCATTAACAGCACAACATGTATAAACAAATGAATATCAAATAACATAAGCGAGTGTGTCATTAACATAATTCTGGGCATTGACTCTCGCTGCTTTTGACGCGTGCTCAAGTCGTCAATACATTATGTGCATGTTGTTGTTGTTGTTGTGTATTCTCCGCTGGCTAGCGTGGGAATTATGCTTTGTTTGCATTACTGGTGTTGGGCTGAAGGCTTGGATCGTGTTGCATACACACAAACAAATGTATTATTAATTGATAGAATATAGGTCACTAGAACATTTAAGCAAACATATGTAATAAGTATAGAACTATATAGAATTAAGGGAGTTGATTCGAAATTGTCGGATCAGCTAAAAAACTGTATAAAAGAGGAAATAATTCCCATATCAAAATCAATCGGATTGAATACAATAAAGAGAACAGAGCTCTTCGATTGAGCTCTTTTAAAAAACCTAAAAATCTTTTAAAAACTCTTCCGTCAATCCTACAGTACAGCGTCTCTGGGGATGCGAGTTATCAATAAGAGTAAACGTGGTGCGAAAACGTTCCATGGTTAATCGAATTAACTGCTCTGATGGACGATTTTGTCGACGATAAAATGGACGTAGTGCGCGATACGTTTTCCGCACAGAACCATTATTTTCGAAATAAAAGTGCACTATTTACAAGCGTTGTTCAGGCGTGAGTCTATTCATGATGAATTGCCAAACCAAACTGAGAATAAATCACTTGACAGCTGTTAAATCGGTCACCATCTTGAAAAGTAATGCCAACTTAAAATTCTATAACTCTATAAAAAACACCCTTTATATGTATATACATATATGTATGTATGATTATACTCCGTGTACGGTTGTATATAATTATTCAAAGACAATATTCTCGATGAAAACATTTTTAATTTTTTTAATTACATATGTATACCTACTAATATAATGTAAATATTTATTAAACCATACATACATATAGTAAAATGTTATTAATTAAATTATGTATGTATGTATGTATGTATTTATTTGTTTATATAGTCATAATCATATACGACTATGAAATTTATATGACAAGCCATTTGATTAATTACTGTATCCATACAGAAAATATGAATTAATTAATCATTAAACAAAAGTGGTTATTATTATATTCATGTTGATAAAAATGTTATACGGAAATAAATGAGAGCCTACAAATTAATCTTTCATAAAGCTCATGTTTTATTACAGAGAAAAAACAAACAAAAAAATAAAAAAATATGCAAATTAAATCGTATGGATTACACAGGAAGTCATGGCCTGTCATCATAAAACACATGATATAAATTTATGATTTATTTACGTAAGAAATAAATCCTGCCTGTTTCATTATAACGCCATAATATCATTTATTTTGAAACTGTCTAACGTTTACCTTTCATGTCAGGCTAATTTTATTACACGCTTGTTATTATAAACACTTCAATCATTGTAAGTTTTGTATCCTGCCCTGAGATTGATGAACCCAAAAGTCGTCTGTTTGTCTATTCACAATCACTTTATACGTCAAATACTTGAAATCCATGTAAATTATACTTTTCTTACAACTGTTCCTGTCCATTTGTTGTTGAGATTTAATGTCTAAAAAAGGCAACCTTTTATCAAACGAAATGGTCTTAACAATTCATTTTTTAGATTTCAGTCTACCTTAACATATCCTTTCAACCAACTCTGCCAGTTGTTCACACCAATCGATGGCAGGGCTGCCTTCCAACTCAAACAAAGTCACCCCCTTCGCCAACTTTCGTTAGTACACGTATCAAATATCCGTCACTATTCGAACGACAATGCCGAGTTAGCATAGTCGCTGCATATTAATGAGTTGAACAACGTCTTTGAGAAGCTCAGTCAGTTCATTCTTACATAGTATGCGGACATCATCGCCAACTCGCACTGGATCGAAGATCTTAAGAAGGGGAAAAATTGCAAAAAAAATTTTTCAGAAAATATTGTCAGAAAAAAATTGGTAGAAAAAAAAATTGTCCTATAAAAATTGACCGAAAAAATTGCCGGAAAAAAATTGTCCGAAAAATTTGGTAGGAAAATATGCCAGAAAAGATTGTTTGAAAAAAGTCGTCAGAAAAAAATTGGCAGAAAAAAAAATTGGTTTTTTCCTACCTGAAGGAAAAGATTGTTAGAAAAAAATTGCCGGAAAAAATTGGTAGGAAAAGAATTGTCCGAAAAAAATTGGCAGGAAAAAATTGCTGAAAAAATTGTCTGAAAAAAATTGGTGGGAAAAAATGCCAGAAAAGATTGTCAGAAAAAAGTTGATAGAAAAAAAATTGCCGGAAAAAATTGTCCGAAAAAAGATTGTCAGAAAAAATGTGTAAAAAAAATTCTTAGAAAAAAAAATTGGCCGAAGAAAATAACTAGAAAAAAGTCGTTAGAAAAAAATTGTCAGAAAAAAATTTTTGGGAAAAAATGCCAAAAGAGATTTTCAGAAAATAATGTAAAGAATTGTCCAAAGAATACTGGCAGAAAAAGTCGTCAGAAAAAAATTTCGGAAAAAGATTGTCAAAAAGATATCAGAAAAAGGTTGTCAAAAAAAAATGTCAAAAAAAAAATTGCCAGAAAAGAATTGTCAGAAGAAATGTTGTCAGAAAAAAATTGCGGAAAAAATTGTCCGAAAAAGATTGTCAGAAAAAGATTGTCAGAAAAAATATGTAAAAAAGATTCTTAGAAAAAAATTGGCTGAAGAAAATTGCTAGAAAAAATTCGTTAGAAAAAGATTCACAGAAAAAAATTTTTGGGAAAAAATGCCAGAAGAGATTTTCAGAAAATAATGTAAAAAATTGTCCGAAGAAAACTGCCAGAAAAAGTCGTCAGAAAAAAATGTCGGAAAAAGTTTGTCAAAAAAATGTCAGAAAAAAGTTATCAAAAAAATGTAAAAAAAAAAATTGTCAGAAAAAATGTTGTCAGAAAACAATTGTTCAAAAGAATTGCCAGAAAAAATTCTTCAGAAAAAAGGTGTTACAAAAAATGTTGCCATGTAAAAATTGTCAGAAAAAAACTGCTACAAAAAATTGTCGGAGAAAAATTTTTCAGAAAAACTGTCAGATTTGGTCGGTGATGTGCTTACTTGAGTCCGAAGACGCGCTGATAACGTCCAATCAGTGCTTTAACAAGTGTCTTCTGTCGTTCTCACAACACGCTTGTAAGAGCCTTATATGTGATAGGAAGAAACCTTATTCCCCTGTATACCCTTAAACCGTTATTTCAAAACAAAACAGGGGAGTATACTTTCCTCCTGCCATATTTTGTTTATAAGCTGGTGCATGTTATAATAAAACTTGAGATCTTGTTTCAAATTGATTTGAGCTAATCTCGCGTCATTGAGAAATATCAACTCAATACGCTTTGAAAACCCTCTTGATGTAATTTTTTAACACACAAAGAGTTTTCAGATATTAATCGTTAAATGTATGAGTATGTATATATTTTTGAAATATTTTTTTTATTTTCTATGAATCAATACTAAAGTATTTTCATCTTTTTTAATCTATTTTATATGAAATTTATTTTCTCTTTCGAAATATTTTCTGAAAAATTTTTATTTGTTTCGAATGCTTTAAGCTAAAATAAAATAAAATGTAATGAAATAGAATTTTATGAAGTACTACAAGTATGTTTATGTTGTGGGAATTGTCTGTTTGTATGATTTTTTCTTGTTCTTCTTGCTGTTGTTGTTGTTTTTATTACATTTATTACATACATAGCATGTAATATGTGTTAATATAACAATTTCTGTTGATGTAGAATTAGAATGTTTAAGTACTTTAAGAAAAACCCCCAAAAAGTACTTTTACATGTTATTGTTAACACAAATACATACACATACGCATGCATGTACATGTTGTGTTGTGTTCATTGTACAGATTGTATGCATTAGGGATTCCCATAATGACGAGATGACATCCAAAAAAGCGTTTAATGTTTAACTAAACCGGGGATAATAATAAAGTACTCTTGGGGTAAATGGGGCTGTCCAAATAAAGAGCTTCATACAGCTCTCATGAAACATTATTCAAGCATTTTACTGGCGGATCCAGATAATACGTTAAAGTCGCATGTGGACTGTTTGTGGAGTAGTTAAGTCATTTCCTTTAAACTATCGGATTATTCCAGTACCCTTCAAGTCGCAATAATAGCTATAAAATCTACCGTTACCCGAATCAGGTATCCAGAATCTACTGTGTTGAGAGATACGCATATTCGCTGATAGCACAGCCCTGCAAATGTTGACTTTTTTGTGCAAATAAGATGGCTCCAGGTGTTTCAGGAGGCAGATTTAAAAAATTCAAAATGGCGGATCCATTATGGCGGTCGAGGTTAATAAAAATAAATCAGATTTACTTGATCACAGCGACCCCAAAAACCCCTGAGTAACACTTTTCAAGTAAATCTGATTAATTTTTAAGGACCTCAGTAATGTGTTTCTTTTTCTCTTGCACCCCTTGACATAAACCCACCCCCTACTTTAAGGGTACATGCACACAATTTGCCTTGGGGCTCATTTTAAAGAGCAAAGATCAATTGTCAATTTCTGACAATAGCAATGGGTCTAGCACGTCAGTGTTTAGCTCTACAATTTTACAAAAATGGCCAAAAACGCTATTTTAAGGTGGTTTCAACCCCCTTTTTCTCGAAAACCTGAAAAGGTGGAAACCCAGATTCGTGTTCAGCGTTCAAAATGCCTTCGGAAACACCTGGAGCCATCTTATTTGCAAAACCCATGTAGGGCTGTGTAGTAAACAGGCCATTAGATCTATTGAAAGTGTGTACATCTCGTCTAAGATTGTTTAAGAATGCCAGGTGTCTTTGGAGGAGATAGTAAGGCACTCGCTAGAAATGTCAGCAACAATTCCATTTGCAGTTTTGTTATTTTCGAATATAAAAACTCTACAACCCAATCTGCAACCAAAAGTTCAAATAAAACTTTCCTGCTTTCGATCTTGTTTTAACATTCACTTTACGTTCTTCAAGGGACACCCTTCTTTCTCTGGCAACTACAATTGCATTTACACATCATGTGTATATGTATTTATGCCTAAAAACATACAATATTTGGTTTTTGTTGTTTCTCTTATTTAACATTTAAATTTTCTTTGTTTTGTTTTTGTTATTGTTGTACAACAACTGTTATACAGAACACATTTATGTACATATTATTGCACATGAGCATGTGTGTATGGCAGAGAGAGAGAGAGAGAGAAAGAGAGAATGAAAGCAAATATGTTAATGCTGCAGGCAATTCTTAAATGTTGTTCAACACTTTTAAGAGTTCTTCATACAAATGTTAAACAATTATTTATCTAAACAATGTTTATTTGTTTCCTGCGGTTATTTCGAATGCCTTCGAGTAACCGTGAACAAAAATATTAAATATTGTTTTTATTTTTAATCTTTTATTCTTTTTTCTTTTTTGTTTTTTTTTTTATTTGTTGGGGGGGTTTCTCTAAGTGTATGTTTTTTTATATCTTTTGCATTTTTTTGAGGCGTATAAATATTTTAACACTTAAGATTACTGTTATATAAGCCCAGAAGGTTTCAAGTCTATAACGTAAAAATAATATTAATTCTGGCTATGATTTCTAATAAAGATGAAGAAGTGGAGTAGTGTATGTATAGACTTTTAGAAGAATGTAAGGGGAAAATATGTAGTCGCCATAGTGTGTTGACTTATTAGACGTAAAGCCAGGGTTCGAGCCTCAGGCCAGACATCAAAACAAAATACCTAAAGTATTTCTTCGGCGACTTCCTCTCAGCAGATTTCTGGCAAAAACTCTGAGAGTAAATAAACCTGCAATGAAAAAGTTTCTCAAAAATCTGTCGCTCGGAGTCGACGTTAAACTGCAGGTCCTACAGTGGTGTGAAAAGCTAGGTCGTAATACTGACCTAAGGGTTGTGATGGCCTACTATGTATGTAAGGGGAAAATATAAACAATCATGTTTCAAAATATGGTGCCCAAGATTATGCTATCTTTTCCTAAAATGAACACTCGAATATCGGGACAAATTTTTGGTAGTTCAACGCCATTGCATTCATTTTGATTAGAATCCTTTAAAGATTTTTGTATGTTTTTTTTTATAGAATTTATTTTCAAAATGGAGTTTTTTTTTCATAAACAAATTTTTTTTAAATAAGTGTTAATTAAATTGAAGCATTTTTATGTACAGTGAAGTAAAAAATAATAGGGACATCAATGATGAAATAAGCGAAACGCTTTATATTTCATACTTACATACATGCAACCCTTCGGTCACGATAACGACTTAGCTTCTCATACCACTTGTGTTGTGTATGTTAATTTTATACACGAGTTAAGGGAACTATAATTTAAAGTCAACTCCGAATGGAAGGATTTTTTGAGAAACTTTTCATGGCAATTTTATTTACTCTCAGAATTTTTGCCAGAAACTACTTGCGTAGAGAAATAATTTTTCATATTTGAAAAAGGCTTTACGTCTAATAAGAACGACGACCACGCTTTATAACTATGAAAACTTATTACAAATATTTGGAATGTTATACTGAGACCACTCGCAAATTTTGTGGAATTCTTAGTAGAGAAAGTGCAACTAATGCGTCATCCAAGTGGAAAGGGTTCCAAAAATGTTAAAATACTTAAGACCTTAAAATTCCTGTGCGTCGGCCTCTTAATAACTTTGCTATTGTACAGGAGAGTGTCCTCGTAAACTCGAAAGCATCATTTCGGCATTATTCTCAACATCGTAATATATCATGAAGCACTACATAACAGTGTTGCAAAACTCAAATTTTGAAATGATACTGAACTATAACTTAAAAAGTACTTTTTCGCATCAAATGATACTTTTTTAATGGTCATTACAAGCCTTCAATCAGGATTACGACCTAGTTTCTCGCACCACTTACGTTGTGTGCGTTAATTTTATACACGACAGATTTTTGAGAAACTTTTCATGGCAATTTAATTTACTCTCAGAGTTTTTGTCAGAATGAGGATGCCGAAAAAATATTTTCTCCATTTTTCGTGTTGTTGGAAATTTCTGACATGGGGTTTCAACAGTGGGCTCACATCTAGTAAGCCAGCACACTACCTCCTAAACTATTTATTTGTTTATTTTTAATACACGTACACCACGGACAGAAAAACTAACGACTTATACGTGTTTCTCACATATAAAACAAAGACTGCTTATCTTGAACGTAACTAAACGTAAAAGTTCCGTGTAGTCAAACGTCGACGGAACGTTATGGAACATACTTTCGTTTGCAGCATATGAAGAGCAATGTAAATGCTTGTCGAAATCAGATTACGATTCAGCAAGTGTTCTCATTGCTTTTCGTGTTCTAAAAACGAACGTACGTTCCGTGGACGTTTGGCTAACCGGGGCTAAAGCCTAATTCTGCCTTTAGCATTACGTTGAACATGTTGCTTATGCATTAATAAGCGCAAGACATAAAATATTGAATAATAAAAAAGTACTGAAAGCGTGGCGGGGGTACTGCGGTATTTTTGAAATAAAAAAGTACTGAAAAAAGTACTAAACTACTGAATTCTTCAACACTGCTACATAACAAAATTGTAACAAAATTCCTATGCCTTCGTGTCTACAAAATTCAGTTTACTCAGCTGCTCAAATCAGCAGACCATGGAAAAAGCGGCCAATTCGTTCAATAACTAATGAAACAAAGTGAAGTAAATGCCAATATTTTTTGAAAAAAAATGCATCGATGACTTGTCGAATTTGGAGCTCAGAAAATCCTCATGCAATTCGTGAGAAATAAAACCCATCCATAACGATCAATTGTCTGGTGAGGATTTTGGCCAGGCGGCATGAAGGTGAGATCGAAATTGCAATAACTGTGAACGGAATTCATTATGAAAACCTGATATTGGAGTTTTTGAGGTCTCAACTGGAAGGTATGGATTTGGACGATGTGTGGTTTCAACAAGACAAAGCTATTTGTCGCACTAATCGCATAACAATCAATTTATTGCATCAGCGATTTCATGAACAAATCATCTCTAGAAATTTTGATTGCAGCTGGCCAATAAGATACTGCGATTTAACGTCGAATGATTTTTTCCTTGGGAGATCAGAAACAATTTTTGAGCTTAAATTCAAGGTCCAACCCGTCATAGAAAGTATTATAAAAAGAACAATGACCTGTCATTAGAGATGTGGGGATAGTTTGATGGATAACACAGCCCTGCAAATTTAGATTTTTTTTGTGCAAATAAGATGGCTCCAGGTGTTTCCGAAGGCATTTTGCGCGCTTAACACGAATCTGGGTTCAAAAAAGGGGGTTGAAACCACCTTAAAATAGCGTTTTTGGCCATTTTTGAAAAATTGTAGAGCTAAACACTGACGTGCTAGAACCATCGCTATTGTCGGAAATTAACAAGGTGTGCAAGAGAAAAAGAAACGCGTTACGGAGGTCCTTAAAAATTAATCAGATTTACTAGAAAATTGTTATTCAGGGTTTTTTGGGGCCGCTGACTACAGATCTCCATTCAGATTTAAAAAAATTCAAAATGGTGGATCCAATATGGCGGTCGAGGTTTATAAAAATTAATCAGATTTACTTGACCGCCATTTTGAATTTTTTAAGTTTGAATGGAGATTATAATTTATTCCATAATTTATAGAAATACGACTTTTTTGTAAACCAATAAATAAAAAAAAATTGTAATTTAAAACGAAAAACTGCATTCTTACTGAGACGCCCTTTGTCAGCCGTCGGAATTTCTGATACATGGAACGGGATGATTCTCTTCTTGCACTGAGTTGAAGATAATATTAGGAAATTAAGGTCTGTTGATGATCATTAAAAATCAATTCATGAATAGTTTTTGCAATGTTCGATTTTAAAATCTTTCATTACGATTTAGTGCAGCTAAATGCTGCTGGCGTCCAACCATCTGTATTATCGTCTTGTGGATGTTCTTAAACGAACGATCAATATAATGCAGGCTGCTTTTTAAAATATCTTTAATGTAATGTAATGACCAAGTAACACTGTTTAAGGATAGGACATATAAAATAAAAGGAAGACGAAAATAAAACAAAAAATGGCCAATTCACACAACTTTGTATCGTGTATGTTGTATTGAATACACTTGGTTGTTAGCGAACGCTTCTTCTTTATAATTTTTGGCATTAAAACAATTTGATAACACGAAACACAACTTATTAAAAACTTATGAAAACATACATATACACCAGAGATCAGCAATGAATAGCTTTTTCGCTACTCATAAGTACTCATGAAATTTTGAGTATAAGTGAGTCAACGTACTGAAATCCAACTACTATGATTCATTCGTACTCAATACAATATTGATTTATAAGTACATACGCCTACTCATTCAGATTCATAAATTTAGAAAAGTACTTATAATAGTTATAAATGATTCGAGTGATTCGAATCATTCATCAAAATTTACAGTCTTAGTTGTTGTTGCATTTACAAAAAAAGAAGAAAAAAAGACAAAGACAGCAGGCAGAGCCAACACACAATCTTCTAGTGAGTATTGTAGTTCGTACGCGAATCATACTTATTTTGTGATTCTTGTTAATGTTTAGTAAAGGAGAATCGAAATACACATCATCATGCGTATTGTTATGTATGAATACTTCAAACCTTGAATATGAGTAGTATGAGTATGACATTAAAATAAGTATGAATGCGTATAAGTATCAGAAATTATAAAGTATGATTCGAATCTACTCATCGTTTTTAGTACTCATTGCTGACCTCTGACATACACTTTTTTTCATTCACACAATTTGATAGCACGAAACCAATACAACATATGAAAAAAATGTGTATAAATGTATCGGATTTTTACATGAAACTTATCAACAATGAGCATATACTGTCGTATAGTCGTCCAACAATGCAATGAATACAACGATACAACGGCTTGTGTGAATTGGCCAAAAATGATTTAAAATAATCAGGAACAATATATTGACCTTCTTATACTTGTGTTGTTCCAATCCTTTTTTCAACGTATTGTGGGACATTTGAACATTTTAAAGCTATTACGAAGACTTGAGGCCTTCTATTGCCTTACGTTTGTACTAAAATTGTATACTTTTCAAATATAAAAATGGAGTTTACCCTTCTATTTGTCTGTTTACCTTATTGAATGTTTGTATAAAAAATAAAATGAATTTTTATTTGTGGATTAATTGTTATTTTATGAGCCACATTTATTTAATGTTTCATTAAGAATTCTTTACAAGTGCTTACCTTACCTTAAATTATGCCAGGTAATAAATTTTTTTATGTTATTTTTTTAACGATTATGATAATTTTAATTATTAATACCATGACATTTAATTCAAGTTATGTAGCGAAAAATGTTTTGCAATTACTTTCTTTATGGGCCTTTATTGCTTTGTCTCTGTCTTTTCATTTTGGCAAGACAAATTCGCTTACGAATGACCCGAATCATTTTACAATTCTTAAGTAAAAGTAAATTGAAATTTTAAAATTCCATACGTGCACACACCAGCACACATTTGCAGTAGGTCCTTAATATTTCTTTTCCTTTTTAAATCTCTTTTTTTTTTGTTAACCTGAAGAATTTGTACGCTCGCTCGCTCGTATATTAAATACGAAAATACTTTCTTTTAATAAATTCTCATAGGAAAAGAAAAATAAAAAAAGAAGAGAGGGAGATTGAGAGAGAGAAAGAAATGAAAAAAAATCTCCAAATGTTTTTATTTGTACAGCATGTGATTAGAATGTTTCTTTCTTTACCTTTGACTAATGGCATGCCGTTTAAATTTAAATGTTCTGTTAAATAATAAAATACGTTTAATGACAAGTTAAATATTTTACTTACATGTGTGTCTTTGTACATTTTTATTTTGGGGGGGGGGGGGGGGGCTGTTGAATGCATACTTTTGGATACGTTTCTTTATGCACCAACTCAGGAGGAAACATAAAACATAATTTGTTGAAGATTCTGCCAAATTGAAATCGTTCTCACTACATCTATTGTAATTGTTTAAACACATATTTTAATTGGTCAATTCACACAAGCCGTTGTATCGTTGTATTCATTGTATTGTTGGACGACTATACAACAGTGATGCTAGTTGTTGATAATTTTCATGTAAAAATCCGATACACTTACACACATTTTTTTCATAAGTTTTTAAAATTGTACTGATTTGGTGCTATCAAATTGTTTGAATGAAAAAAATTATGAAGAAGAATACGACATACACAATACAGCATAGCATTGAGCGTTCACAAACAACCTAGTGTATTCAATACAACATACACGATACAAAGTCGTGTGAATTGGCCAAATAAATTTTTGTTTTTAATTTCATTTTGATATTTACGGTTTCGCCGTAGCCTAGTACATAGTGTGTTAACTTATTAGATGTGAGCCCATGGTTCAAAACCAAGGTCGGACATCTCCAACAAAATAAAATTTGAAAAAATTCTTCTTCAGTGGCTTCCTCTCAGCAGATTTATGGCAAAAACTTTAAGAGTAAATAAACCACGAAAAGTTTCTCAAAAATCTGTGAGGCCAGAGGTTAGAGGTCGCTGTAATCTAGGAGGCAGTATGCTTAATAGACGTAAAGCTACGGTTCAAAATCCAAATCAGACATCTCCAAGAAAATGTAATATGAAAAATTATTTCTTCGTTGACTTTACCTCAGTAGATTTCTGAGAAAAACTGAGTAAATATAATTGCCATGAAAAGTTTCTGAAAAATCTGTCGTTCGGAGTCGACTTTAAACTGTAGGTTCTGCCACTCATATATAAAATTAGCACACACAACCGCTGCCTTCCAAAATGTATCAAAAAGTTTGTATGCAGTTCTACTACTGTATATAAACTATGTAGATATGCAAAGTAACCAAACAATGCATCAACTACAAAACACGATGCCTGATTGCTTTTGACGAATTACGTATTTAAAGTGAGCGTCAAAAGAAACTGTACATTAAAAAGAATATACATTTCTAAATTACTGTTATTTTTATTTTAAAATTGTTTCATTAACAGTTTTAAAAATTGAAACAAAAACAAAATTACAAAAAATTCGAAATATTGCCAAATTTTTTCGTGTACTCTCATTAAGTGGTAAAAGTTGAGTTTGGTGATTGTTATAATGTTATCCTTAGTTTACAGTTTCTTTTGACGCTCACTGTACTTCAATATGAAAGTTAATCAGCATTTCAATACCCACAACATCACGTTATTCAACTATAAAACTGAATCTTTGAAGAATTATTGTCAATGAATAAAAATGTTACCGTAGTCTAGTAGATAGTGTAGGCAGTATTTTGATTTATTAGCTAAGATTCCATCCCTGGCTCAGACATCTGGAACAAAACGAAATTAGAAAACAGTTTCTCTTGGCGAGTTTCTCTCAGCAGTCTTCTGGCAAAAACTCTGAGAGTAAATAAAATTGCAATGAAAACGTTTCTCAAAAATCTGTCGTTCAGAGTCGGCATGAGTGGGGTGAGAAGCTAGATTGTAATCTTGACTAAAGGGCTGTAATGCCTGATTAAAGAAATAAATTAAAATGTGTTTACCCAACGTTAATGTTACCTTTAATTTATTTATTTTATTTATTTATTTAAGTCAATGGACAAATTCCTTACTGACTAATAACAACAATAGGTACGAATAAAATTAAATAGAATTACAAATAGTCTCAACAAAAATACAAGCAATTGTTACAATGAAAATATGAAAAGTTATGTATTAAGAAAAACAATAATGTTCCGTTTTACAACGCAAGAATTTAAAGAAAAGTCGATAATGTCTGACAAATTATTAAATTGACGGCAAATTCTAGTTAACGGATCAGCAACAGCATAATTAGTTCTGCAGAATTGAATATAAATAGGATTATAACAGCGGAAGTTACGACAAGGAACATTGAATTTAACAGATCTTAACAAAAATTCACAGCAAATATTACCATTGATCAGATTAATCATGAAGGATATATTTAACATTGTTCGACGACTCTTAAGGGTAGGTAGTTTTATTAATGCCAGTCTGCTAGTGTATGAAGGCATATCCAAATAATTCCATCCAAGGCCACGCAAACAGAAGAGTAAAAATTGTTTCTGCACAGATTCGATGTGATCGCTGCAAACAGTATAGTGAGGATCCCATACAATGGATCCATACTCTAAAATTGGTCTGACAAGTGATACATAGAGCTGTTTCGTAATATATGGATCAGAAAATTCTTTTTCCCAACGTTTTATGAAGCCAAGAGTGCTTCTTGCCTTATTTACAGTCAAAGTGACATGATCATTAAAGTTTAATTTTGTGTCCAATAGGATCCCCAGATCAAGAAAAGAGTCTACTATCTGCAATTGATGACCACCAAGCAAATAATTAACCATGATACAATTATTTCTTGAGAACCGCATACATTTGCATTTTTTAATATTCAGCTCCATCATGTTGTACTCGCACCACGAAAATAAATTATTGAGATCATTTTGAAGATAAATATGTTCGATGAAATTATTAAACGAGAGAAAAACTTTTACATCGTCAGCATACATCAAGATATTGGCAAAATTAATTATGTTAGGAAGATCATTTATAAACAGCGAAAAAAGAAGTGGACCAAGATGGCTGCTCTGAGGGACACCAGATGGCACATCTTAAACTCCTATAATTTACACCCATTAAATCCAATTTTGTTAACAGAAGTTTGTGATTCACTTTATCGAACGCTTTGCTAAAATCCGTAAAAATTACATCAGTTTGCTTCTGTTGAGAAAAGGCCGCATTTATCATGGATGTTAACTGAAGTACATTGGTCGTTGTTGAACAGCCCTTTCGGAAACCGTGTTGATGAGGTGATAATAACGATGAAGTATGATGAACCAAAAAATCGGCAATCAGTTTCTCGAACATTTTTGGAATAGCACTCAGTTTTGCAATGCCCCTATAATTTGTAACATAAGACTTATTGCCAGATTTAAAAAGCGGTAAGATATATGAGCTCTTCCAAAACACAGGAAAATATCCATAATTAATCGAGGTATTAAACAATATGACTAATGGTGTGACGAATGACTCTGCAAATCGATTTAAAATACAACTTGGAACCCCATCAGGACCAGGGCGAAAAGACATCTTTAAATTTTTCAGGTTCACGAAAATATCATAGTCATTAAATGTTGGAATAGATATTACTTGAGCTGATGTCAGAGAGTAAGGGTAAATATTTGTATCAATGTAAGCAGAATTAGAATAAGTACTGGCGAAGAAATCAGTAAACATATCACATATGACATCCGCACTACCAGATTCTTTATCATCAAATTTCATATAGGATGGAAAACCAGCTGATTTTCTCTTGGAATTTACAAAGGTATAGAAGGATCTTGGATCCTTAATAAAATTATTTTTCATTCTATCCATATATGTTTTATATAATATGTGATTTAGAATGTTATATTCAGACCTGCTAATAGAATATTTTCCATAATCAATAATAGAGCCAGAACTTTGGTATTTCTTGTAACACTTGTTCTTTCGATTTTTCAGTCGCGTCAGTTGTTTAGAATTCCATGGTGGACCAATCATAGTATGCGAAGGTTTTAAGGGAACACAAATTTCAATTATTGAATGCACTTTCTTATAACAGTTAGAAATCATCAAGTCAATATCTGAAACATTGTTAACAGGAATAGATAAGATTTTATTCCAACAAGTATTACTCATCATGTCATTAAATAAATTGTAATTGGTTTGATTAAAACAGTAGACTTTACTAACTTTAGAAGGTTTAGGATTTAAATTAGTTGGAAGGAAAAAATTAGTTTTTAAAGTTGGATGATATCGATCCCCAGGCAACGTTACAGGTTCAGAACGTAAAACATGACAGTAATTGACATCGTTAACAAATACAAGATCCAATATTTTTCCAAAGTCATTACAAAGTGAGTTTATTTGATACAGTGATAGTCCAAAAATATCATTCAGGAATTCGTCATGGCAAGTCTTATTCTTAATCGGAATTAAATGAGGCATATCAGGTACCTGTTTCCATGCGATTGAGGGTAGATTAAAATCACCCATCACAAAAACAGAATCATTTTTTTTAAATGGCCAAATAAATCCTCAACTCTGGTGTATAAAATATCTTTGCAAAAATGAAGCAGGATCTTACGACAGGGACTACCAAACTTTAATAATTAATAACGGCCATTTTTATGAAGCTACATATGTGAAATAAGTTGTCATTTATTTAGCGTCTTTTACTAAACCACCATGTACGACCATAGAAACCGATGTGTGTTCGCTGAATACACTCTAAAGCAGTTGGCAATACTGATCCTAATTTTTTATTGAAAAACTAGCTGTACCCTGCGCATGTTGCTGCGCCACCAACTAAAATAAATTTGAAGGAAAGACATTACACAAATGTCCAATTAATTTTGAATCATTTTATTGATTTTGTTTCCCGTTGGCCTGATGATTCAGATGAACGGGCCTGAGTAGTACGCATTCGATCAGTTTCTAATCTCACTTCTCGTTGTTCAACTAAATCAAGCGAATGGGTCTCAGCGGCATATACTCGAAGATTTTCCAGTCTCAATGCTCGTCTGATTCTGAGGCTCTTAATGCTCTTTTCTTCCGTGCTTGAGGTGTAGGTCGACCAAATGCTCGTCATTCATTTTGAATAATTTTCAGTGACGCCATCCATCGGAAATTAATCTCACCAACCTCCGTCGACTCATGCGCAACAACTTTGTTAAAGAGTGCACAGTTTACGATTTAATTCATTTTGAGTAATTTTCGGTGGCACCTCCTGTCGGAAATTGGTCATACCAACTTAGAAACCTTCGTCGGCTCATGCGCAACAACTTTGCTAAAGATAATAGCATGACCAAATGCACAGTTTACGATTTAATTGATTTTAAGTAATTTTCAGTGGCGCCACCTGCCGGAAATTGGTCATACCAACTTATAAACTTTCCACGGCTCATGCGCGACAACTTTGCTAAAGATCACAACATGATCAAATGAATAGTTTACGATTCTATAAGGTACATACAAACAAACATTAATTTTTATATATGTAGACTATAGCCAATCCGCCCATTTTGTTCATATATGCGTCAAAGTCGTCCATACGAAATTTGAGGACACTAGCTGTTGCAGTTTATGAGTTATGCTACATTAAATACTTATTGGGTATGTGGGCGTGGCACCTCGCCTATTTGAAATTTTAAAATAAAAAATAGCCTATAACTCCTTCCAGACATACAGAAAGATACTGTGAACATTTCAAGGAAATCGGCTTAGCCGTTTAGCCGTCTATAGACTTCAAACAAACCCACAAACAAATAAACGCACATTCATTTTTATATATAAGAAGATAATCTTCAGTGATAAGGACCATTCCTTCATGGATTGATAGGTGAACGAATAAAATTATTGAATTTGCGACGATACCATATCCATCCATATGAGATCCATGAGCGTCAAACGCGTCCAGAAAAAGTCACTGTTTGGTGTGGTTTTTGCG
The DNA here is from genome assembly GCA_958299815.1 of Sarcophaga carnaria. Taxonomy (NCBI): domain Eukaryota; kingdom Metazoa; phylum Arthropoda; class Insecta; order Diptera; family Sarcophagidae; genus Sarcophaga; species Sarcophaga carnaria. The sequence continues at coordinate 49,419,240 of OY283151.1, forward strand.
CTGGAAGCCCATGCTTCATTGAGAACGACGTTGGTGAGGCCATCTCTTGTAAAGGGTTTAATTGAATGCTTTGGACACCAACGACATGCGGAGTGGTGTTACACTGCTCATGCGAACTGAATATTCTGCACAAGGGAATTAAGGGCATGATTATCTAAAGAGGAGGTGATTTGAATTGGTCACGAAAATCGTGCGATATGACCCCCTTAGACATTTTCTTGTGGGGTTTTTGAAGATGCTGGTGCATGTGGGTTCTCAAAGCTAACATAATCCATATCATCGGCCAAATTCAGTCTGATTTATAAAGCAGCGCCGTAGTCTAGTAGGTAGTGTGTTGGCTTATTAGACGTAAAGCTCGGGTTCATATCCCAGGTCAGATATCAAAACGAAATATGAAAAAAAATTTTTTTCTCCGGCGACTTCCTCTCAGCAGATTTCTGGCAAAAACTCTGAGATTAAATAAACCTGCCATGAAAAAGTTTCTCAAAAAAAAAATCTGTCGTTCGGATTCGACGTTAAACTGTAGATCTCGCCACTCTCGTATAAAATTAACGCACACAACATCAGTGGTGTGAGCAGCTTGGCCGTACTCCTGATTGAAGGGTTGCAATGGCCAATTATGTACTTATGTATGTATGTTATATAGCAGAAATAGGACATTTCGGATGAGAAAAATTTGACATTTCGGATGCGTTCCACGCAGAGAAGCCGAGACGGACATTTGAATGTTGTTATATTCCACACATAATAACATCAATACGACCTTCAAATGAAAGAAAAATTTCGTTAATAAATATATCACAACCACTTTGTTTTACTTTGATTGGGATGGGTTGATAAACGAGAATAGTTTCAGAAATTTATCGAAATTTCCCAAAAAAGAATACCAAGCATCTCCGGATTTTATTAAGATTTATGCCTAAAGTACTTAATATTACACGATAAAATTTATTATAAGTGCGCCATTCTTGCGATTGTACTCAGTTTTTTTTAATTTTAATTTTTCTGCGTTTAAAGTTGCATACTTAATACATACATACATACATACGTACATACGTCAACTTCTTGAGAATGTATTTCATTTAATTGAATGGATTGGATTGCATAGTTACAGATGGAAAACTTAAATATAAAATATTTACAAGTTAATATTGGTTTAATATTGATAAAAGCATATGCCACTTAAGTTCGAGTATTATTTTTTAAAAACAGACATTCATTCATACACACTTGAATCCTTTTTTTTTCCTCAACATATTTGACTTCTTCAGCACTTTCTGTTTTTTTTGCTCGTTTTTTTTTATTTTCAAACAGAAATATAAATATTTATTCATATGAGTAGAGTTTCGATAACTGAGTGTGTTTGACTTTTATACCCTACACTGACATGCATATGATATTTTTGTATCGACATATATAAGTCTGGCAATTAAAACCAAAAATTTTGGGTGAAGATTAGTATGTTCCATCAGAAACATCACCACACTCACTGAAAGCCAGGCAGCTATCAGGGCTCTGGGTTCCAAAGTGATGAACTCTATGACGGTCTACGGCCACCTAAATAGGGAGGCGGAGAGGTATAATGCACACATCATTTGTGTTCCGGGACACAATGATATCCCGGGCAACTGTAGAGCTGATGAACTGGCCAGACACGGCACGACCATCGAATTCTCCGACGAATTCTTGGATATTGGTGTCCCTTTGGGGACTTGCAAGCTCATGATTGACAAAGAGATCATGGATTCAGTCAACCGCAGGTGGATAGCTTCAGATAAGGACAGAATGGCGAGCATGATCTGGCCGAGGCTGGATGGAGGGCGCACTGCAGGACTGCTTAAAGTCCAAAGAGGCGTGCTCAGTACGTTCATAGGAGTCGTGACGGGGCATTGCATTATGATTTCCTCGCAAATGATTTCTGTAGAAGCTGCAGGGATGAGGAGGAGGAAGAAACTGTTCTTCATCTACTGGGAACATGCACGGCACTATGTCTGAGGAGAAAGAGACCTCTTGGTGCCTACTATACGATGATCTGGGTGATTTGTCGAACATTGACGTCAGCAGTTTGGGTCGCTTCATTGCAAGCTCAGAGTGGTTCCAGGACTAGGGGATAATGGACATGAACTGTGGTATCGCAATGGGCCCAATGAGGCCTAAGTACGTCCATTCGATTCCTGAGGGAACGGCCACTTACCATCAGAAATGATCATCTTGCATTGGCATTTCTATTGTAATCGATATGTTTTCAACATGCTATCGGGTGATCGATTATAAATTTACAGAAGCTTACGAATTCGACCAAAATAATACAAACTTATTATCAAAGATGTATGTTGTGTGACATTGTCGTGATGGAACACATTGCATTGTTGTTATATTTGAAATTATTCACTCATTTGACGGTGCAGGTTAATCTCACTGACAGCCAGAGGCACGACAGAAACTCTCACAGGCCACTGATCTTTTGGAAGGAATATCGAAAGTCTTAGCATTCCAGCAAATGACTTCTGCAGGAATTGTGGGTCTGAGGAGACTTTCGTTCACCTCATGTACTTGTGCCTGCTGTTGTCATGAAAAGACGGATGTTTTTAACTCATTTTCTGATATCCTCGACCTAGCTCGCTAATATAAAGATTGCTGCAATACATACATACATAATTGGTTATTACAGCCTTTCAGTCAGGATTACGACCTAATTTCTCACACCACTTATGTTGTGTGTGATAATTTTACACATGAGTGGTGGGACCTACAGTTTAAAGTCGACTCCGAACGTCAAATTTTTGAGTAACTTTTCATGGCAATTTTATTCACTCTCAGAATTTTTTCCAGAAATCTGTTGAGGGGAAGTCACCGAAGAAATACTTTTTGTATTTGGTTTTGATGCCTGGCCTGGGGCTCGAACCCTGGCTTTACGTCTAATAAGCCAACACACTACCTACTAGACCACGGCGACTTCATTTTTGGCCTCTCATTTTCTAAACCTAGACCTAGCTTGCTAACATAAAGATTGCTGGAATGGGTTGGTTTTTCCTAGGGAATGTTTGATCGGTGGGTTATTGATTGTGGTATCATAATGGTTCATGTATATAGATTTTAAAAGACTTAAGCTGAATACACTATTATAGATGTTTAGTCTACAGCACATAACTGGAGTTGTAGGAACAACTTTGCTGTTTGTACAGCATCCTTGTTTTGTAGGGGTATCAGATAGTCAAGCTAAACTTGTAATAATTTCTTATTGGTTTTTCCTTCTATAATGAAAAGGGGTTATTGTTTGACATTACAAAATAAAAATAAAAACAAGAAAACAAAAATAAATGATACTTATGGAATACAAAAATATGTACATATGTATGCATGTATGTATGTACATTCATACAGTGTACAATGTAAAATGTCTTTATGGAATTGAGAACGTTTTGCTTTCAATAAAATGAATATTAAAATTACAATAAAACTGATATTGGCAGAAAAACGTATGTATTTGAATACTAAAATATTTATTAAGGACTTTGCCAAGTACTTGCAATTGTTTTATTTGTTAAATAATTATTTCCATACATTGTACATACATACATACAGTTAAACAAAAATTGTTTCTGATGTTTTCCACAAATAAAAGAATTTAAAAGTGTATTTGTAAAGAATTATTCTTAAATATTAAGATTGAAATAAAAATTTAATGAAATATTTATCGCATGACATTTATTTCTTTGTGCCATCAAAGCTCAGAGATGTCTACCATCTGCAGATCAGAAAGTCAAAGACAATATGTTTTCTTGGCTTATAGGTACACTTAGTTATAATAAAAGCATATAGGAGGGTCTTACTGTTTTGTTAGACTTTAAATCTTAATTGGGTTTGGGGGTTGGAAATTAAGCTTCTTAATTGGATTGTATTCCTTTATCAACCACTAAGAATTGTACATTTCTAAAACTGGATATTTAAATGGACTCCTTTTTTAGGGTTTCTAAAGGCGGTAGTCTATTTACCATAATTAAATTGGAACTTACCGGCACACTTAGCTTCTAACAACAACGCCATATCCAACGTACAATAAGTCTCCAGCTTATTTCTCGTCTGTTACCTGGAAGGGCAACATTCCCATTTTAAATATGCGTCTGCCAGTTGAAACTTGTCACAATTTGATGGAGCTGCGTCATATATTTTGTATATGACAGCTATTGATGGCACACTGTCCGAAGATTTCATGAGAAAATTTGTAAAGATTAGGGAGTTCTTGTACTGACCAAGTTCCTCCGAACCCAGGAGGGGGAGGTCGGTCAGTGCAATATATGCATATCCAAAGCACGACTACCCCGCGCTGGAAAACCAGCCAGAAAGTTTGATAAACGAGGCTATATCTATGACATCAATGGACGATAGCTTCGTCAAGCTGACAAGGGTCGGAGAGCCAAATAACCTATATCTGCACCTCGCAAGAGATGGGCATTGACAAAGAAAGGGGATAACACTCAGCGGATCTGCACCCACGGCAGAGGGCATTAAATGGGACGGCGTGTCTACCCATAACACAGTGACCTGTAAACATGGCCACTGTGATTGACATGATGCCGCGACCAAGTCCAAGTAACTGGTTGGTACGCCTTCTATCCATCCGGGGCCAGGTGAGTCTGGCGGTAGAGCAGGATTCCTCGTTGATCCAGGATAGGTTGGCGTAACGGAAAAATTTCCGCGCGATAGCCAGTTTGATCGAGGCAAGTGGCATTCCTAAGTCGATTGAACAGGATTCCGGGAGTAGTGCTCCAACTCTGGCTAGCTCGTTGGCTCTGCAGTTTCCCGGAATATCACAGTGTCCGGTGACCCAGACAAGTGTGACGCTGAATCGAATTATTTGTAAAGCAAATGATTACGAATTAAGAAAAATGTAACGTACCCTTGCTGAGGCTGTATACCCCGACTCTATAGTGCCTTGTCAAAACCTACACCAGCTTTGTTCTGGATAGTCTGACGCATGACTCAGATCTCCTCTTAATGAAATTTGCCAAAAAAAAGTTTTGATTGCCTCCATTTTTCTCATCTTCTTCCGCTTCCAATCCACAGGAGGGTTCTGATCTTATCAGCGGTACATAAGTTCCCCTCCTCATGACAGAGTGTAACCGTATTCTGTCAACCCTGCCGCTTCATCATCTCCAGACTCTCTTCTATTTAACCTCATAAGAGACGTGTGCTCGGAAAGCAATGTAGTCGATATTACTTAAGTCGCTTTGAAGTATTTAAACACGTTTTTCTTCTATTACTTGATAGTCATTACATCTCTCCAGTCAGGATTACGATCTTGCTCCTCACACTACCCATGTCGGAGTGGTAGCTCTGATATCAAAAAGCACACTTGAGCACACATAGCGGCCTGTTGTGATACATACTACCCATGTAGTGTGTCTTAATTTTAGCTATGAGTTGCCAGATGACTGCTGACAGGAAGCCAACGAGATGTCTGAGCTGAAGCTCGAACCACGAGATTCTGTCTAATTACCTACTATATTGTTACGTTTTTACCTTTTTAAAAACGTTTAAATATGAGTTCGTTAATTGCAAACAAAGTAAAAACAAATGTGTTTAATTTCAGTTAAACTCTCTTTATTCTTTACACTACTTTTGTGTGCGTCCGTATACAACTTAACGATACAACAATAATAATCTGTTTATTCACTTTACTAGTTCACACAAGTATTCACTGGATCTTTACAACCACGACTTATTTTGTTCACATGCAACTTCACACAAGGCTGACTAAATTCTTACTGACTGCTGCCTGCTTTGTCCAGCCTTTTTACAGTCCGACACAACCAGTCTAACGAACATTCTTGAAGTAGAAGGTTTGTGATCTCGCCTTCTCGGGAGCTCTATTGCTAATACATTGTTGTTTGTGTACTTTGCTTATGTTGTCTATCCCCTTTTGTCACACACATATTGTTGTTGGTACCAGGCGCAACCAGGTTCGTTGTACATATGTATGTGTGTAGCCTTAGATAATCAACACGTTCATTGTATTCTTAGTGTTAGTGTGTATTTGTATTGTGTGGCTCTTGTTTATCGTTTTTGTTGTTAAACGATATTAGGTCGTTTCGATTTGCGTAACAATATTATGCCGACATGCGATAATTATGTGCTCAAAATGTCATGGACAAGCAAGCTGTTCATTATAAGCTTCTACAACATTGTCAAACAATTAGTTCTGAACTCCGTTATCGACAATCGCTGAAATTGAAAGAAGGTTAAAACGAACGGAATTGATCCACAGAAAAGGTGTTGTATTCCTGCATGATGTTGTAAGACCACATACATGTTTGATGACCTGTTCATTATAAGCTTCTACAACATTGTCAAACAATTGGTTCTGATCTCTGTTGCCGACAATTGCTGAAATTGAAAGAGGATTAAAGGGACAGAATAGATCCACAGAAAGGATGTTGTGGTTCTTTATGATATTGTAAGACCACATACATACACATGTTCGTTATAAGCTTCACCAACATTGTCAAACAATTTGTTTTGAACTCTTTTATCGACAATCGCTGAAATTAAAAGAAGATTAAAACAATCGGAATTGTCAATCATTAAAACAATCGTCATTATGTTGTAAGTCTACATACATATTTTATGACTCGTCAGAAACTGTAAACGCTAGGTTGGAAGGTTTTGATGAAAGCACTTAACCAACTGGATTTAATTATTTGCTTCGAACTCTGCAGAAACTTTAATGGTGTACATTTGTATTCCCTAGCGACCTGCAAAAAGCAATTTAATCTGCTTTTTAACTTTGGAAACTCTTAACAGCTACACTAATGGAGTATTGACTTTTCCCTGAAAATTGAAAAGTCTTTTAAACTGCTGGCACTTTCTAATAAATTTCAAAAATTCTTCAATTATATTTTATCACTTATGATTTGTATGTCAATTGCAACACTCAAGTGTATTACACAGCAACTCATATGAATTATGAACTCCATTAAATAAAATTTTAAAAACTTTTAAATTTTTACTCCTACGCATAAATATTTAATTCGATTTCAAATTATTTCATAAGAGTATGCAAAATGTTGTGAAATTGCAAACAAATATTTGCTTAACTTTATTAATTCAATTACAAGCGAATTTAATTTTTATTTTATTTGGGGAGAAATAACGGAAAAAAAAATTTTTTTACAAACACAATTGCGTTATAAACAAGTCGTTAAGTTCTTCTTGTGGCTTTTCACATTTTTACGGATTTGAATACATACGCCAACATTAACACCCGCATGGTACTCGTATATGCCTTCTAATGGAGAATCCAAAAGACTACATTTATGATCCTTCAGAAATTGTTCACAAAAATAAAACCGACAGAAAGAGAGAGTGAGAGAGAGAGAGAGAGAGAGTGTGAGAGAAGAAGAGAATGGTTTTCAATAAAAACTTTTATGTTCCTTCTACTTGAGGATTGCAACAGAAACAGGAAAGGCGAACATTATTTCACTTCTTTTTAAATTTCCTCATTTGCCCTGGATGTGATGTGACTGAGTGAATTTTCCAATTTTTTGAACATGAACATGAGCATTACTTTTATGTTTATGGCGGCTCATCAAAAAAAAAAAAAAAAAAAAAATTAATAATAACAAGGTTTTGTGGCATCTTCCGTTTTTAAGAATTTTTTTCTTTTTTATTAAACACTTTACAGAAATAAAATTTTAAGGCTCAAGATAAGCTTATTATGAGTGGCTATTAAAATTTAAAATTGTTTTCTTTTTTGTAAATTTAACAGGGGTTTGGCAAAATATTGATTTAATTATACACTCTGACAATGTGTGGCTAAATTGGCATTGAAAGTGCACGCTGTAATGTAAAATGAAATTGTGTAGCAACGGCTAAATTGAAAAAGAAAAATTTTATACCAGTGAAGATGCATCGAAATGAAGGGAACACACTTTTCAGTTCAGATGGAGTTGAAAAAGTTACAGAGAAGAGCTTGCAGTGGCATAACTGTGGCAATGAGATCATGTCCTTAAATCTCGCTGCTGGCTACCATTGCATAGGTAGTGAGGACCAGAGTTAGTTAGACAGTATAGTCAGATTAATGGGAACCAAGTCTAATATTATATAGGGTTATCCATTTCGTGGTTTCAAAAGTAAACGTAAATAAAACACATATAAAATATTTTAATTCATGATATTTCTTTTTTATTGTAAAGTTTGAACGTTGACATTATGTGTAAACACTACATCATTTAAATGACCTCCACGCGGAGTGTTGCAAGCATTGATTCTTTTGAGGTAATTTTCGACCACTTTTTTACACATATTGGGCGGTATCTCAGCCATAACTTGACGAATGTTGGCTTTTAAGTGCTCAAGAGTTGAAGGTTTATCTGCATACACACGGTCTTTCGCGTAGCGCCACAAAAAAAGTCTAATGGTGTCAAATTGCATGATCTTTGCAGCCAGTTGATATCGCCACGACGAGAAATTATGCGGCCAGGAAATGTCTCTTGCAATAAAGCCATATTCGCTCGAGTTGTGTGGCATGTGGCACCGTCTTGTTGAAACCACATAATCTCCAAGTCGTATTCTTCAATAGCAGGCAAAAAAGAGTCGGTTATCATATGACCATAACGCTCCGAATTGACGGTGACAGTCGTTCCATCGTCGTTTTCGAAGAAGTAATGTCCAATCACACCTTCGGACCAAAGAGCGCACCAAACAGTGACTTTTTCTGGATGTAATGGCCTCTCTTCAATTACTTGAGGATTCTCAGAACCCCAAATACGACACTTTTGTGCATTAACATACCGACCGTGTGTGAAATGTGCTTCATCGCTGATGAAAATTTTGTTCGATTCGTGGCTGTGGCAGATTCATCATTTTTGTAGTAGGTTTTGATAATTTTTATGCGTTGCGTGATAGTTAAGCGATCCATTTTCATCAATGTCAGACTTTCAACTGAAAAAAAATTGGTTTCACAACTTAGTTTGACAGATGTCGAATTCCAGTCCCATACTTTTGAAACCACGAAGTGGATAGCCCTATATTAATCAGAAGCAATAGACATTACCATTAAACTCTATGATTGTGGGAAATGCTATTGCAACGAGACGGGATAGTATGACGGAAAGAAAAAATTTAACCCCTAAGCGCTCTTTTAAATGAGAAACCAATCTGTAGTATACTGATGGGTCAAGGATATATGATGCCACAGTTCCAGAGAGAAATATTCAGAGCACATGGTGGAAAATTTTCAAATTGCTTCCAAACGAAACTTTACAACTGTGACAGGAAATACAGAGCGACAACACATCAATATTATCTGATAGCCAGGATGCTCTAAGCACCCTCAGCTCTTATCCGTTTGATCTGGGGTGGAAAGCTGAATCAGCAAGGCAAGACTGGATTCTCAGTAACGTATGAATTTGCGACAATAAGCAGGCAGATTAGCTGCCACGCCGCTCATAAGGCCAGAATGTTTCTTTCGAGTAGGAAGAGGGATTTGTAAGGGTATGCTCAATGAACGCAGAAATGAAGAGGCGAACAGTCTTCTCAACTCCAACGGATTTGAGATAATTATCGAGAAGTAGTCTAACCGGTGAAGTCACCGTAATCTAGTACATAGTGTGTTGGCTTATTAGTCCTACGGCCACGGTTCAACGCCAGGTCAGACATCAATTCTTCCTCTCAGCAGATTTCAGGCAAAAATTCTGAGATTAAAAAAATTGCCATGAAAAGTTTCTAAAAAATTTGTCATTCGGAGTCGACTTTAAACTGTACATCCCCAACACACATGTATAAAAATTAACACACACAACAGAAGTGGCATGAGAAGCTAGGTCGTAATCCTGGCTTGGTTGTAATGACCAATTACGTATGTATGTATGTATGTAGCCTAACCGATACTTTATCGGGCATAGTAGATTCAAAGAACATTTGTTTTGGAATACGCCCAATATGCACACCGTAATGAGAAAATGTATTTCCGAATACATATTTAGAGCCTATGAGACTTAAATGCATCTCAGAATGAAACACATGAAAGCGTTTATCAAGTTATAGGCAGGGGCTTATTTTTTAAGACAACGAACAGCATCCTGAACAGATGATAAGGGAGATATGTGGCTTGAGGGCAGTACAATAAGTCATTTGGTCTCGATACTAAAGGGTCCGCCAAATACCTTTTTTTTTTTTTTGAAAATGCTTTAAAAAAAACTACTGAATATTTTCTCAAATTTCTTTTTTTATTTGAAAGTACAATCCTTCCGGTTAATAATGGAAAATAATTTCATTCAAATGGCTGCCTCGGCTGGCCATGCAGTAGCCTACACGATCAGTCCAATTTTTTAGCACATTATCGATTGTGTGCCACTGTATTTCACCAATGGCTTCACGAATATTGTCCTTTAAAGCGTCAATTGCCTCTGGCTTGTCGGCGTAACACTTATCTTTGACGGCACCCCACAAATAATAGTCCAACGGTGTCAAATCGCAGCTCCGAGGTGGCCAATCGACATCAGCTCTGCGGCTGATAATGCGATCTTCAAAAACAGGGCACAAAACATCGAGTGTAGCTTCGGCTGTATGGCACGTAGCGCCGTCCTGTTGAAACCAAATGTTGCCAATATCCTCTCTTCAATTTTTGTGAACAAAAATTCGTTCAACATGGCCCGGTAACGATCGTAACGGTAACTCCTTGCTCATTTTCAAAGAAAAATGGCCCAATTATGCCTCTGGACCAAAATCCGCACTAAACAGTGACTCGTTTTGGGTGCGTCGGCTTTTCAATGTATGCGACAATTTTGCTTGTTTACATAACCGCCAAGATCAAAATTAGCTTCATCCGAAAAGATGATTTTTTTTTTTTTTTTTGCCAAAATCGGCATCTTCTGTAAGTCGATCGCAGGCCCACTTAGCGAAGCAAAAACGCATTGGATGGTCAGTTGGCATCAACTCCTGAACTAATTGGACTTTGTATGGCGTCATACCAAGGTCTTTATGCAAAATTCGTCTCAATGATGTCTCCGGAATGTTCAATTGTTGAGAACGACGGTGAATTGATGTTGATGGCGCTTCATGCACACTTTCTGCCACAGCAGCAATATTCTCGGGTGTACGCACTGTTGTTGGCTTGGGTTTATCGATGAGGATGCCAGTTTCTTTCACTTTTTTCACAAGATAACGAACATACGGGGCTGACGGTGCTTCTCTTCTTCCAAAATCCGTACGCAATTTTCGCACACATTCTGCAACATTACCATGATTTTCAAAGTAATGTCGCAATATTTCCCAGCGTTGTTCAAGTGTATACACAACCATATTCGTTCAGCGGAAGGTTAAAACTAATTATCTGTCAAATCAGACATGAGCTAAGTGTTACCATTCACGAAATAAGCACTAGTTGAAAAAAAAACGTTAGATGACTGACCCGATATATTACCTTTCCGCAAAATATTCTATTTTTAATTCCTTTTTGTTACAAAAATCATCATGCACAGAAAACATCGATGTATTTTGTGGAAAATCGATATGATTTGGTTGCGTCTTTGTGATACTTTGCATAAAAAAAACGTTTCTTTAATGTCAATCATAATTTGTAAGGGATAATGTAAAAGCATAATTTGTCCATTACATTTTGAACCACACTGTAGCTAAAGAAGTTGATCGTTTCAACAGCTGTCTTACTAATGACGGTAATTTTCGCTTTTACTGCAGTTTTTTTTGTATTTTTTTTTTACTGAGTATATTAAGATATGAAGGTAAAAAGCAAGTGAATTAAAAAATTTTCTACAAAAAAACTATCAGAATACTTCAAATATTTTTCAATAACATTTCGCCAGCTTCATTTATTGTAAATGCTTTTATTTAATAATGATGTTGAATTGTTATTAAAACAATAACAAATATGCAGATAAAATTGAATAAAATAATTACTTTACCATTGTGTATGTAAGGTTTTAATACGAATGTATTTTCCACTTCACTTTCCATTAAAAAAGAGTTTTTATTTACACATGTTTACAAACAATACGTATAAATAATGACTTTCGAAATATTTTCCTTAACTTTATTATGAAAATATTTTCATTGAATTCTTTTTTAATTCTTTAATTACTTAACATGAATTGAATGATTTCAATTTGAGTATTTCCATGAAGTGCTTTATTATTAACAATAGGAAGTAAGGATGTTGTAGTGGGCAAGACGGCCTATAAGGTCTCGTACAGTCATAGAAGTTCGTTCACTTTCCGTTGTCTTATAGAAAAATATAGTGATCTTCCGAATTTTCACTAAATTTTGCAATAAGGTTGTCATATACATGTTGCAGAAATATGTTGATGAAACATGTTGCTGAAATATGTTGCTGAATTCATTGTTGAGGCAGGCAAGTTAAAAAGTTACCAGATTCCTTCACCAAAAACTTTGCTTGGATGGTACATAGCAGTCTAAATCATTTAAATTAAACGTTTCCCATCGAAATGAATTTTTTTTTCCATTCACCGGTTGATGACATATGGATTTAAGGAAACCTAACACGTTTCTCATTGTGTATCTTCGTTGAAGGTAGTTGAGACTTCATTTTTTTCATTTAAAACATGGGCTAGAGATCTAGTAGCAACAGGACAATCCAGTTTTCTCATTATTAATCGATAATATAAATAAATTTTGTAGCGTGACTTGAGCCTGCACCCGTAAAAGTTTTAAGTGACACAGGAAATGAAGGTAAGCAACCACACCATAGACAACGACGTGTCTTGGTTGAATGGGCACTGGGGCCGTTGGTAAATGACCCTTATTTCTCATCGAAAAATCATCTGCAGTGATGAAGCCCATGTCTGGATGAACGGAATACTTAGTAATCGGTGTCAGCGGCGAGAACTGGTCACTGATTATCAGCTTCTTTGGCCTGAATTGGATGATGTATACACCAACGGCTCTATGTGCCACACAGCTCCTGCACACATTGGATATTCTGCACGAGCGATTTAAAGGCATGGTGGTTATGAAAAAATATTTCTTCGGCAACAGCCTCTCAGTCGATATGTGGCAAGAACTCTGAGAGAAAATATAATTGCCATGAAAAAATTAAAAATCTGTCAACTTTAAACTGTAGGCTCCGCCACTCATGTATAAAATTAACACACAACATAAATGGTGTGAGAAGCTAGGTTGCAATCCTGACTGAAGGCGTGTAATCACCGATTATGTATGTATGCCACTTAGACCGCATTTTTTTCCATTTAAAGCCTGGGCTATAGACGTCATGGTAACTGGAAAGTCAAGTTTTTTCTCTTATTTATCGACATGATAAATGAATTTTGCTTTGTGACTTGGGCTTGCACCCGTGAGCGTAAATTAATATAAACAACGACATTTGCTCTCTTAATGGGTTCTGTAGCAGTTGGCAAATGATCCCAAGTTTCTTCGAAACATCATCTTCAGCGATAACGATTATGTCTGGATGATTGGGTATGTGAACCAAACCAAATAAGATCCAAACCCTTACAATGCATCCCTAAAAAGTCACTTTTTGGCGTGGATTTTGAGGTTGGCGGCGTCATCGGTCTAAATTTCTTTGAGAACAACGTTGGCTAGGCAATCGCTTTCTACAACGAGCACTAAGTATCGATGATTACCAATTGGTCCGGATGGGTGATCTGAACACCAACCATATCGATGCCTCCGTTCTATAACATTCTAAGTCGAAAAAGTGTGTTATGAGTTATGAGCTCTCAAAGTTTTCACGCGAAATACGACTATATGCGTATTCTAAGTAGATTTTTCCCTATAACTTCGGAACGGATCCGCGCATCTTAACCAAATTTTAACAGTATTTAAACGTTCTAAGTACACTTAGAACGTTATAGAATGGAGGCGTCGATATATGGTTTAAGTGGATAAGAGCTACAAGCCACACAGTTATGGCCATGCTGGATATTCACATTAGGTGATGTAAACTGGCCTCCAAGATCTTGCGATTTGATAACGTTGTACTCTTTCTTATCGGAAAGATGTATGCGAATAAGCCACAAACCACAGCGGTCCTTAAAGCCAACATAATCTATGCCATTGGGGAAATTCATTGTTCATTTGTGAGCCACAGTAATGGAAAATTTAAAATTTTGGATTCGCATTAGCCAGAGACGGTGTTCTATTCCACACATAATACATACATAATTGGTCATAACAACCCTTCAGTCAGGATTACGACCTAGTTTCTCTCACCACTTATGTTGTGTGTGTGTTAATTTTAGACATGAGTGGCGGACCTACAGTTTAAAGTCGACTCCGAACGACAGATTTTTGAGAAATTTTTCATGGCAATTTTTATTTACTCTCAGAGTTTTTGCCAGAAATCTGTTGAGTCGCCGAAAAAATACTTTTTGTATTTTATTTTGATGTCTGGCCTGGGGCTCGAACCCTGGGTTTTCGTTTAATAAGCCAATACGCTACCTACTAGACCACGGCGACTTCACACATAATGCCATAAATAAAACGATAAAAACGAATAAAAAGTTTCGATGATATTTCAGACACACATTGTTTTATTTAAATTTAAAGATAGGGGGAGCGCCTTATGAAAGACTGATTGGATAAAACAAGAATAGAAAAAGCAAACAAAAAAAAACAGAATTATTTGGAGAATTCTAAGGGCGAATAATCGATAAAGTTCGATAGAGGGTAATACCGCTGTTAGCACTCTCACATGCTGCTATGCAAATCGCATTTTTTTACCAAGTCACCTATGATTCTATCATTGCTTCTAATGTCCTTTTACAGGCCAAAGGGGTCAATTGAAGTGTTATATTTAAGACTACAATATATTAACGTTTTTTTTTTAATTTAATATTTATTTGATGAGTGCATTATGCTTGCTTTAAATTGCTTGCGCTTTAATATTTGTGAATTAATACTCATGAATTTAATTGCAAATGACCCAGTTTTTGAATGCGAATGACAATTTTTGTATAATAAATTACAATATTTGCAAAAGTCTGTTGTATTTATTAATATGTATGTATCAATTAATTAATTTCAGGATTTCAGTTTTTCAATATAATATGCTTAATTGATTACATGCATTAAATTATATATTCAATGAAATGACCGTTTTTACTCTGAATAATTGCAGAAAACAACGGAATCAATACAACATTTAATAATAATAAAATAAATAAAATAAATAATAAGTTAATTTTCATAATAATGTTGCTACTTTATCGTACTCATTCGTATACGATTAAATATGGATGAATTAAAATTAATTTCAATAAACCCCAGCGACATTTTATTATAATGCCGCCGCCAGTGTTGGGTATGATATTGGGGGTTGTACATTTTGTTTGGATTAATTGTAGCGGGTGCTGTTTTTAATCGATTGGATTTTGAAAATTGATAGAAAAAATAACATAGAAAATTAGAAAAAATTGAGTGAAAAAGTTATTTCCGGTGAAAGATATGTGTATGCCTGCCATTTATTCTTTAACCGTGTTACTCTTCATTTTTGTACATTAAGGTTACTCTTCGTTGAATCGACGAACACTTTAACCTTAACTGGTTACTGTTCGTCGAATTGACGAAACTCATTTACTCTTTATCGTATAATTATTTTATAAAGGGTCCAGCAAATAACTTTTTTTTTCTCAAATTCTTTTTTTATTTGAAAGTACAATTCTTCCGGTTAATAATGGAAAATAATTTCATTCAAATGGCTGCCTCGGCTGGCCATGCAGTAGCCTATACCAGAAGATGTCGATTTTGGCAAAAAAAATCATCTTTTCAGATGAAGCTCATTTTGATCTTGGCGGGTATGTAAACAAGCAAAATTGTCGCATTTGGGACACAGAAAACCCGCACGCATACATTGAAAAGCCGACGCACCCAAAACGAGTCACTCTTTGGTGCGGATTTTAGTCCAGAGTCATAATTGGGCCATTTTTTTTCGAAAATGAGCAAGGAGTGGCCGTTACAGTCAATGGCAATCGTTATCCGGGCATGTTGAACGAATTTTTGTCCACAAAAATTGAAGAGGAGGATATTGGCAACATTTTCTTTCAACAAGACGGCGCTACGTGCCACACAGCCGAAGCTACACTCGATGTTTTGCGCCCTGTTTTTGAAGATCGCATTATCAGCCGCAGAGCTGATGTCGTCAAAGATAAGTGTTACGCCGACTAGCCAGAGACAATTGAAGCTTTAAAGGACAATATTCGTGAAGCCATTGGTGAGATACAGCTGCACACAATCGATAATGTGCTTAAAAATTGGACCGATCGTGTATGCTACTGCATGGCCAGCCGAGGCAGCCATTGAAATGAAATTATTTTCCATTATTAACCGGAAGGATTGTACGTTCAAATAAAAAAAGAAATTTGAGAAAATATTCAGTAGTTTTTTTAAAGCATTTTCAAAAAAAAGTTATTTGGCGGACCCTTTTTTATATCGCTTGACATTAAAATTATAAACAAAAGCTACAAAAACAATGCAGTAAGCAAACCTGCTTCCAAATTATCGTGCTGCTTAATATAACAACAAACGCCATCAGAAATAAATGGTAAACAAGTAAACAAGTAAACAAGTAAACAAAAATACACAAAAAACACTACAGGAATAAAATACACAAACAACACTACGATAATAAATGTAAACAACGATATTTACATTTATAGAGATTTCAAGAAGGCGAAGTCATGAACATTCGCCTTCAAGAACATTCATCAGACTGTTTACTCTGACATATCAAAGCAAACGGCAGTAGTAGTGAAGTTCTGTCAGTCTTATGTGAAGATGCGGTGTGTTTGAAGGAAGTAAACCTGGTTTGAAGATCTCCGTTACAAAGATCTATCGAATAATTGTCTAGTAATTGTTATTGTTTATGCAAAGGGTATAAACAGAGGAATAACGCAGAAAGGCAATTGTTGTTGTTTACATAAAGTTGTGAACAGTGGCACATAGAATTGTGCGAACAATAAAGAATCATAATTCAAAATAAACACAAATTTATTGTTTTTATTTGGCAATCTACGAGCTCTTAACAATATTTTAACAGGCCTTCTGTATATTTTGATTGCACGCTTGGGCCTCTTTGAAATAGAGCCTTTCATATTCCAAAATTTTTTTAAAGAAAATTGAAACAAAATGTTTTTTAAATTATTTTCGTTAGGAAACAAACAGTTTATTGTGTATGACTTGTTAATAATTTATAATAATTTGCTTGCCCAGCTAAACGAAATATCTTTTAAGAAATAATTTGGAGCATAAATAAACCATTATGTCTTCATTTTCCTTTTCCTACATTCCATTCATTACATACTTATTTAGCGCAAACTGTCCGCTACTTATATTAACGACAAAGTAAATTAGACGAAAAGACGTCTTTATCCCAAAAAAATCTTCTATTTAAAAATAATACCAACAAAAAGAACAACAATAAAGAAAAAGTAAGTTTTAACGACCACTAATCAAAATGAATACAGCAAAATAGACAACCTGTGGGTGGCCACCTTTACATAGCAGCTGTTACTCTACGGGTGTATTAGGTATTGAGGACATGAAAGATGATAAATTGTTTTCACATGAGACGTGTTTTCAATAAAAAATTACTTATTAAGGAACGGGACAGAAAAATATTCAGTATCAACAGCCGTAAATTAAAAGAAGTGCACTTCGTCTGCTGTTTAGATAATAAAACCTGAAGAGGATGTTAAAAAAATTAAATTTAAAAAAGAAGACAAACTTTTGGTCGACCGAAAGTCCTTTGATCCTCTCGAAATTTTCGTACCGACGGAGACCTAGGATTTTTCGTACCAGCGCGAAATCAATCGTACTCTATGACATGGATTGCATAGATTGATCATCAGGCCAACTTAAGGCGTTTACGATACTACAATTGACTGCGTATAACACTTAGGGCCATTATTACAACTTGCCGTTAGCTAAAAGGAGGATTTTAACAAGCAGATAAATTGTTTTTTATTATTATAAGTGTGCGTTAAGCTAACTGGAGGATCGTTCTACTGGTAACTTTTAAAGTTAAGTTTATGTTTGAACTTGCCATATTATATTGTTTTTAATATGGCAACTTCAAATGTAAACAAAATGTGGAAACACAACAAAAAAACGAAGCCCGTCATTGTAACTGCGTTTAAAAAAACTTGTTTAATTGAGCAGTGTTATCGACATTGCTCCGGTACTGCCATATTTTTGAAAAAATTAACTTCATTTTATCATTAGGTTGTAATAACAAAAAGAAGTTAAAGCTGACTATAAAGTTTACATTATCTAAAGTTACCTTTAACTAAACTCAACTTTAACGGGAAGTATATAGTAATAATGGCCCTTAAAGTGCCTTTGTAAAGTAAGATTGATTTTCAAGCCAACTTTAGGTGTTTAGATACCAGAATTAGTTCATTTTTCTTAAACCTGGTATCATCCGCAGCACCTAGTGTCCCCTCTCAACAGATCAGTGGGTCATACCCATTGCAAATATCCGGATGGTTTCTTCGTCTCTGCAACTACTGCAGAAGTCATTGGCCACTTGATCTCAAGCTTAAAGGGACTCAGATTAGCGTCCAGAAAGCAATCTGTAGTAATTGTTCGCACAAGGGCTCTGAGTGTGTTGCTTTGAAATACGAAAACAGCTTTTGCGCGCCCTCTATGTGACTTTATACAGATTTGCAGTGCCATCTTGAACGTATCCGAAGCATTACTTCATTGTTAATCGTAAACTCAGTAGTTTTTCGAAGTCCTGCTATCCATAGCTGTGAGTGTTGTATCGCACTGCCATTTTGTTAACTCCTGGCATATGAAACCATCCAAGATGTCATAATGTAAGTGCCCTGATTGGCTCCTGGCTACCAGAAAGTGTGCTAATATCTCTACCTCAGATATTGTAATCCTTAATAGCAATACCCAGGCCCATATGGCCGCCTGGTGGGTGAGCCGTACGTGAAAAATGTCGGTATTCACAGCTACATCTAGAACCAACCATGAAGATTTTACGGAGTTCTTTACGATGTGCCTTACAATATTTTCGCATTCTCATCTACCCGAAATGGACTTCTTGAATATTCTTAGGTAGTCAGAGTGCAGCATCATGGAATCAAGGATCATGAAATTCCAAATTTGGTAAGAATTTTCGAATGAGAAATATCAGACCCGTGCAATTGTTTCGTTACACAGACGTGCTAACTAGCCTTAGCTGCTGCGCTTCTAAAATAAATGTCCAGTGAAAATGTCAGTGTTTACGTAGCTGTAAGCTCAGGCTTAGTCTCCCGATACATGCATACTTATCAAACAACATACATACTTACGACCTAGTTTCTCACACCACTTATATTGTGTGTGTTAATTTTATACATGAGTGGCGGAACCTACAGCTTAAAGTCGACTCCGCACGACAGATTTTTGAGAAACTTTTCATGGCAATTGTATTTACTCCCAGAGTTTTTGCCAGAAATCTGGTGATCGGAATTTAGGTTGGAATGGTAGCTTTGATACCAAAAGCTCACTTGAGCACACATAGCGGCCCGTTGTGACGCCACAGGTTAACGCAGTCCTTGTACTAACCGAGTTCGACCAAACTAGGGAGGAAGTTGGTCAGTGCAAGGGTTGCACAATAAAAGCACGACGAAAACCAGTCCGAAAGTTTAACAAAGAAAACTTTATCCTTGACATCAATGGATGATAGCTCCGTCCAGCTGGCAAGGATTGGAAAGCCAAATAACCTATATTTGCACATCGCAAGAGATCAGCATTGACATAGAAAGTGGATAACAGCCTCCTCTTCCTCAATGGATCTGCATTTACGGCAGAAGCCGTTAGATGGGAACTGCATTTTTTCCGCGTGTCTTCAAATAATACAATGACCTGTAAGCATGACACACTGTGATCGAGATGACGTTACGATCAAGTTCAATTAACTGGTTGGTGCGCCTTCTATCCTTCTAGAACCAAGTGAGTCTAGCTTAGGAGCAGGACTCATCATTGACCCAGGATAGGTTAGCGTGCTGAAAGAAATTGCGCGTAATGGCCAACTTAACTGAGGTAAGTGTCATACCCAAGTCGAATGAAGAGGATTCCGGAAGGAGTGCAACAATTCTGGTGAGCTCGCCGGCTCTGCAGTTACCCGGAATGTAACTGTGCAAAGGGTAGAAGACAAGTGAGATACTGCAGTGCTCAGAAAGAAAGTCGAGACAGAGGAGACACTCCCTAACGATCCTGAAGTTAATCATAACGCTCAACAGAGACCTTATAGCAGCCTGACTATCAGAGAAGAAGTCGCTGAAGAAATATTTTTTTATTTTTCGTTTAGTTGGAGATGTCACCTGGGGTAGTCTAGTACGTAGTACTACGGCAACTGCTTTGTCAAACAATATTAGTTTTTATTATTGCGTTTGGTTGCAGAGACCTCCACGATAAATTTGCAAATTGGATGCTCAATAGTTCCAGTCTCATACTTCTCATATCCTTGCAAAGATTACCCAACAATGGTGCCCCTAGTTTAGGCTATCGACTCACATAAAACTCACCAAATGCCTTCAAATTTTGTTTCACAATAACTTTGCTACCAACAATTACTGTAAACGATGTTTTTCTTGTAGGGTGACCAACTTCTTCCAAAATCATAAATTAAAAAGGAAAATAAAAAATGAAATGCATTGTATTACAACAAAGCAAAGAAATGAAATGAAAAGAAGGCAACAAAATTTCTTATGAAAATGGAAACGAAATAAAAAGTGAAAAAAAAAATGAAAACGAATGAAGCAACTTCCATTGTTTGTTTGTTTAGAATAAAAATGTTTAAATTAAGCCAGCATGAGAGTGTTTTATAAATTCTAAAAAAATATTATTCATGAGATTGAATGCAATGAGTTTGTAACATGACGAAGACATTACTGTAAAAAGGCCATTTAGCCAAGCGGAGGTTTGGCCTGTGTCCTCCAAAGGCCCATTAAAAAGCAGACTGTTACGTTACGTTTACAAATATTTTGCCGATGTTTACTAAGCTAAGCAGCCAGACAGCACAAGAACCACTCAGTCATCTCTCTCTCTCTCTCTCTTTTTATTTTTCGATTTGAACATGACAAAGACGACGAGATACAAGTTATTCAGAGAAATGAAAAAAGTCGCGACTGAGTGTTGACCAGGATATGACAATATGTCATACAAACATTAAGTACATGCACACATACACTTACAGATATTTCTGAGTATTATTTCTTCGTGTATAATTTGCAAAGAGACAGACGTTCTAAGAAGATATGAGTGTTAGAGTGTTTGAGTATAAGTTAATGCGCCCCATTGTATGCAAAACATATTTTTTTCGTTTGCGGTGCGTCGTTTATTTTCTTTTAAGAGTTTTCTTTTTCATTTTTTCTTTTATTTTTCTTCTTTGTTATTATTGTTGTTTTGTTTGTTAATGAAGAAGTTGACGTTTTACTAATAAACTTGATCGCTTTACGTTATTTTTTTTCGTTAATGTTACATTTACACACACACATACTTACGAATACCGACAGTGAAGTGTTTCCTTAAGCACTCTTGTGACCTATTAGTGTGACAGTATACTTAACATGTAAATTAAATGCTTTTAAGGAACATTAAGGAATACATCTGTACAGTCTGAATATATTCTTGTGCGACATACAATTGAAGTCGAGAAACTTATTGTTGTAATTTTCGTTTTGCTGTTGTTTGAGGTCACAAATCAGTTTAAAAATTTTTAATTAAATTATTTGTCAAAAAATATTAAATAAAAAAATCTTATTTAAACAACCACAAACTAAACACAATGCCATCAACTGAAATTTAAGTTTGCCTTTGTGGCATAATTTGGAGAAAATTACTTACAAAAAAAAAAAAATTTAATTATTAATGAGGTGTGTTGTGTGCTGGTATATATTCATTCAAATTGTGTAAATATTTGTTAAAAGCGAGCGTTTTTTTTTTTGTTATTAATTTAATAACTAACACGACAAGGTTAGGAGACCCTAATACAAACAACATGCGGCCTAACGGAATACAATTAAATAGAAACGTTGGACTCGACTTAGATGCCTTGTTACTTACTTTCGAAAATGATCAGAATGAATATGTTTAACATGAGTCAATACTAAAGGAATTTACAACATATCACAGTTTGGAAAAAATATAGGAATATAACGTATCCTCGAAAAGGTGTAGGAACAAATTAAATATTTCTTGCCAACAGGAACTGAATTCCATGACAGTAAAAAATTTTAAATCAAATTCTGGTACCTTTTCTACAATAGTTGTTAGCAAACTATGTAATATTCTCTCATCTCAAATCAATACTTGCAACATATGCAAGGTACTACCATACAATATCAACAAACTTTCCTTTATTAAATCTTTAAAACTCATAGAAATCATGTAAAATTTGGTGTTTATAATATAGACAAGAAAGAGTGAAGTCCCCGTAGTCTAGTAGGTAGTGTGTTGGCATATTAGACATATAAGCCAGGGTTCGAGCCCCGGGCCAGACATCAAAACAAAATACAAACAGAATTTTTCTGTGACTTCCTCTCAGCAGATTTCTGGCAAAAACTCTGAGAGTAAATAAAAATTGCCATGAAAAGTTCCTCAAAAATCTGTCATTCGGAATCGACTTTAAACTGTAGGTCCCGCCACTCATGTATAAAATTAACACACACAACATTGTAAGTGGTGTGAGAAACTAAGTCGTTATCCTGACTGAAGGGTTGTAATGACCAATTATGTTATGTATGTATAATATAGACTTTAAGAAATCGTTTAATTCCAAATACACCGGGTCTTCTAACAGGGACTATCGAATTTTGACAGTTCATAAGATGGCCGTTGCGGCTACATCTGTCAAACTAGTTGTTATCTATTTAGTCAGTTTTGTTAAATCTATATGGTCATCCTTAGACATGGTGTTTGCTGAAAGACATGTTTTCGCTGATAACTAAGCCCAATTTTTGTTGAACAACATAACCGATGTTGCCCATTTCTAGAGGAATGTGTACGTCAACAAACAAGACCAACCACATAGGATGAAAAAGCATCGAAGACATCCCAAAAAAATCACAGTTTGGTGCGGATTTTGGGCAGGAGGCCTATATTTTTTGACAAAGACATTTGGCAGGTCATGCTGTCAACGACGAGCAGTATGGGTCGGTGATTACTGGCCTAAATTGGATCGAATATGTAATTTAAACAGAATGGCGCTATGCGCCATATAGCTCATGCCGCATTGGATATTATGTTCAAACTATTTGAGGGCATGATCCTTATGGAGTTACTTCGTAAAAGTATAGGCAGCATAATAAGGAAATAAAACGAAAATTATCTCTTTAAAGTTATTTAAATTTTATGTAAACTACGACCTCTTATTAAAGCATTTACACTGGGCTTCAAAAGGAACTGTACATCTAAAAAACTATACATTAATAAATTACCGTTATTTTTATTTTAAAATTATTTCATTAACAGTTTTTAAAATTGAAACAAAAAATTTACAAAAAATTTCAAAATATTGACAAATTTTTTAGTTTACTTTCCTTAAGTGGTAAATGTTGACTTTGGTGGTTGTTGGAATTTTATCCATAGTGTACAGTTTTTTTTTGACGCATACTGTATATTAATGTACGGTAGAATTATACACCATCATTGTAGAATTTAAAAATATTAGGTTTGAATACCACTCCTAATAATATATTTAGGAAGCACTCTGTCCTCTTGAAGCAGAAAAAAAAATAAAGTCAAGAAAGACCAATATGGCCTAGTAACGAATATCATAAGAAATCAGATAGTGTTACTTCTCATAGGATTTATACTTCCTTACCATTGCACTCAATACAGGAACTGAATAGGTTTTCATAGATAACTTTGTTTTTATCATTCTAAGGCATGCTGCGATAGACCAATCGCCTGTATAGCTGGCGATACTGAATTTATAAAATATTTACAAAGCAAGGAAAATGTGCCAGATATTGTGTGACAAAACTACTGTGAGCGCCATAAGTGAGTCAACACTTTTGTTCTTAAGTATAAAACAGTTTTGTTCTTAAGTATAAAAAAAAGTTCCTTTATCATGAATTGTTGTTTTGTTTTAACATTTTATAAGTAATAAAAAAATGTTTTTATTTTTGGTAATTTATTCGACTATTCTCATTTACTTTTCTCGCTATCCTAAGAATATGAATTATTTCAGCGGTGTTTACTCACTTTTGGCGCTCAGTGTATGTATGTTCCTTATATGAACGAAAATGATATAAAAAAATCCAGCGATTTAATAACAACAAAACATATTGTTACGAAAAAAATCATCGTTTAACATTAACGATTAACAAAAGCCACACAAACACATACAACGAACTTATGACAAGTAAACCAACAACATCAACATGAAAGGAAAGGAGACAGACAAGTATGAAAGAAAGCAACAACAAACAACGTAAACAAAATACACAAACAACAATGAAGTCGCAATAGAGTTCTCGAAAAAGCGAAAACACGAACATTCGACTTCAAGAATTTTCGTCAGACTGATTATGTGAGCATATAAAAAGGCAAGACAAAGCAGGCAACGAGTAGTAAGAATTCAGTTAGTCTTGTGTGAAGACGCGTTGCGTGTGAAGTAAACAGTCGTAGTTTGAAGATCGTTGTTTTGAAGATCTACCTAATAGTTGTTAGTTTTTTCACGGACAGAAGTAAAAAGTACAAGTAATTATTATTATTGTAACGTCAAGTTGTATGCGGTGGTACACAAAAGTAGTGCGAACAATAAAGGGTTTAATTGAAACTACACACAAATTTATTTTTATTTTGTTTGCAATCAACGAACTCATATTGTAAAGGTTTTTAAATAGGTAAAAACGTAACAATACGTTTATTCCAATGCACGGATTAAATTTTAGAACAGCTCATATTTTACAACATATGCCACACATTAACCAGCGGAGCATTAACTCGTGATTAATAAATAAAAATCTGTGCCTATTCTGCCCATAATTTATATGTTAACGAATATTGTCTACAAGCCACAAAACGATTTTTAAGTATAATTTTTTATAAGGAAATTATGCACAAGAATTTTCTGTTCTCGAATCAGCACCAAATTCTCATGTGTGTATGTAAATAACAATTTTTTAAAAAAAGCATTTCAACTTTAAAATTTTCAAGTATCTTTTGTTTGATATTGAATTTTATTATTGAAAGGAAGGCAAAAAAAAATATAAAAAAAGTCAAGAGCATAAAAAAGACGACCCATTTTAATACGAATTAAATTTTCCTTTTTTTTTGTTATGGGGTTTATTTTTACAACCGCTGGCAATACAAAAACTATTTGTTTGGCAGGAAATAGAAATGTAAGACCAGTAGAGAAGAAGAAGAAAAAAAAAAGAAAATCACAACAAAACTTGTCGTATGTTTTTCTGTTTCTGTTTATATTCTATTACAATCGTAGACAATTTGTTTTCCATTTGTCTTGCCAACAAAATATTATAAATTTTATTTTATTTGGAGAAAAATAGAGAAAAAAACACACACATACAGACATAAACACACACATAAACACAATAACATTCCATTTAACATTCGAAATATTAGCGGGTTATCTATTTAGTGGCCTTAAAACCTCTGGAAAGACTGGCATCTGTTAAATATTTTTATGCTGAAGTGTCCCTTTATTTAGGGAAGGGTTTGGAATTTACGCAAATGGATCGTTCAAACAAAGAAATCATAGTTTTTTTATTCTTACTTTAGTAACCGAATAGTGGATAACCCTTTACAACACTCTAGCTTGGTACTTATAGGTGCAGTATGTTTCAAAGTTAAAAGAATATTTTTTTAATCTTCTACGGTAGATGGTTTAATGAAAACATATGAATTATAACAGACTAGGAACGGATATATGCCCTGATTGTGAGACCAAAAGTGGCCTATGGGGCCACAGACTGGGCAGAGAGAATAACTATGAAAACAGCTCAAATGAAGTTGAACAAGATATAGAGACTCGGTTGTTGGTATAACAGCTTCAATGAAAGTCTGTCCTATAGCAACGCCAGAATCTCTATAAGACATGAGCTCATGGTAGTAAAGACCAGGGCTTTGGAAACTATGGTCCAATAACCTGTCCAATAACAGCGCCAGAAGCTCTATTACACATGAGCTAATGGTAGTAAAGACCATGGCTTTGGAAACTATGGTTAGGATAATGGAAGACAAGTCTAATATAAAATTCATTGCACAGAAACAGCAGACTGTATGATTTTGGCAAATGCTTTACATCGAGAGAAATGGGTTTTTCACACTAGAGGGTACGGTTCCAACCCCAGATCACACATTAACCACCAAATGAAATATGAAAAAGTATTTCGTCGCCTACGGCCTCTCCGTAATTTCTCTCGCAAGCAATAGGTAGGTAGGTCGTCTCCCAAAGCAATTCGGTGAGATTCCTTGCTTTTGCATGAATCCTGCTTAAAAGCAGATTTCTGGCAAAAACTCGAAGAGTAAATAAAATTCCACTGAAAAAGGTCCTCGGAGGCAAGTTAAACTGTAAGTGCCGCCACTCATGTATAAAATTAACACTCACAACAAAAGCGGTATGAGAAGCTAGGTCGTAATCCTGGTTGAAGGCTTGTAATGAGCAATTATATATGCATGTGTGTTTACCATTAGGTTTAGTAATAAAAGTGAATGGAGCTTCATATTCCTCTAAAAGAGCGACCATTTTTTACGATACAGATGAGAGTTTTTAGTCCCAGAATGAAATATTCCGCACCAATGGGGAACCTCGCAGGTATATTCTAAGCGAAAACCTACGCCATCGAAAGATATGCTGAATTCAACATGGATGGAAGGTACAGAGGCCGGGACGTACCAATACTATTTGACAGTCAGGCCGTCATCCAAGCACTAGGCTCTTATGAGATTAAATCGTAGATAAATAGGACTGTCAAAGGAAGCTAAATCAGTTAGATAGGAAATATAATAGATTACGCTCTGCTGGGCCCCAGTTAATGAGCAAGCAGATGGTACCGAATCTTTTTGTGGAGTGATAGAAGGCATTTGAAAAAGTATACTCAACGAAATGGAAGATAAAGAGAGGTAAAAACTTTTCTCTCTCTAATAATGGATCAAAGCTTTCTTGTCCCATCAAATGCCTTTGCGAAATATATATTCAGCTTGACCGTAGATTTTATTCTATTTCCGTTCTTCTTATATGGGGGTAGTGGCAAGGGATCTATTTTTCATTGTCAGTAATAATTGGATGCAAAAATGATTTCTTTTTAAAGCAATCAAACAGCTTTTCAGACATATAATATTCTCTTTCAACGTTTCTCGGTGTTAGTTCAAGTGGCATCAAATTTCCATGCTTTTGAGTGAATCCTGCTGCTTTGAAACGCTTTGAATTTGCTGCTTAACTCACGCTTAATGATTCTGTTAGCACTTCCTGCGTTTGACACCAATTTTTATCTAGTTAGGTTTCCATTTTATGGTCGTTCGGGTTCTCCCGGCGATGTCAAAATCGCCATTTCAGAAATGCTTAAATCACTCGGTACACTGTGTTTTTCATAAAGCACGCTCATCGTATAATTCATTAAGCAAGCGATGATTTGCAATTCGCCGTAGTCTAGTAGAAAGTGTGTTGGTCCAAGTGTGTAGGTTCAAATCCCAGGTCAGAAATTTCCAACAAAACGAAATTTGAAAAAATATTTCTTCGGCGGCTTCCTCTCAGCAGATTTCTGGCAAAAATTCTGAAAGCAAATAAAAATTACCATGAAAAAGTTTCTTAAAAATCTATCGTTCGAAGTCGACTTTAAGCTGTAGGTTCCGCCACTCACTAATAAAATTTACACACGCAACATATGTGGTTGTGAGAATCTAGGATGTAATGACCAATTATGTATGTAATCGATAACATGCACGTGTAGTTTTTTCGTATCGGAGGTATCATGTATCGGGTAAATATTATTGAAACAATTTCACAGATGTATTCAAAAATATACCATATAATGTACTTATTATTTTAGAACACACTGTACATGAGCAATATTTTGTAAAGTTG
This sequence comes from Sarcophaga carnaria, assembly GCA_958299815.1. Lineage (NCBI taxonomy): Eukaryota > Metazoa > Arthropoda > Insecta > Diptera > Sarcophagidae > Sarcophaga > Sarcophaga carnaria. The sequence goes on from OY283151.1 coordinate 49,447,282, forward strand.
CCAATTTTTATGGAGACATTAAGTTTCATTGATTTTATTTTATTTATTTTTTTGTTAGTTACTCAATTTCTTTTTTCATATACAATATTTCAATATACACACTACATGTAAACATATGTATGTATGTGATGATATGTAAATTTAAGTAAATATATTTGTAAAGTAATATGTATTTATTTCGTTAAGTTTTTGAATGTTTACAACAAAAATATTTCGAATATTTATTGTACACAGAGAGAGAGAGAGAGAGAGAGAGGAAATAATGCAATCCAGCAATCGACTAGTTTTACTATTGACTTCAAGGGTACGTACGTACAGACATACAAATCTTGTCAGTTGTTTCCTTTAAATAAATAAAAAAAGAATTTTATCGTGCATTTCAACAACATTCCACACAATAATTTGAATAACAAATTGGACTGGACGTCTAAATTTATTAGTCATTCGAATCTTCAATGAGATCTTGATTAAAGTTTTAAGATTAATTTTTTTTTTTTTGGTTTTAATATTTTGAATTTTGGTAACAGAGCTGTAGTGTGAGTGACATTGAAATCAGAATTAAGCCAGGATTGGAGTGGATTGTGGTTATTTATATAATCTATGTGTTCTATGTGTTCTAAATAATTACCAGTTCCAGGAATGAAAAGCGTCTCATACCAAAGCTAAATATTAAGCCCATCAGTTTAATTTAATTTCTGCTTAAGACATTCGAAAGAAACGTTGATGTCTGTAACAGAGTATCTGTCAGACCAGCTACCTTTTTAGAGGCACAACAAACCTAAACGGAGGATAAATCTTATTTGTTAATCACATAAAAAAATTCATGTATTGCATTGAGTGTTCTGTGGTTGTTGTCCTTGATAAGGAGAGTAACATTAACAGTGTACAAAGCTAGTTCATTGGTTATGCCATTAGACGCATTTATCTGAAACCGAAACAAGACATAACGGATCTCCTTTGTGTGTCCAATTGTTTTCAAAGTAGCAGTCCTAGGGCCACCACAAACAGATGTGCTCTTGTCTTTACTTTACTTGTCTTTATGTTATTTCGACCTTACAACCATAGCTGCCAGATTTGACGATTTATTGTCATTTTGACGATTTTGAGCTTCAAAAATATCATATTGACGATTTGACGATTTATACCCTTATTTTGACAATTTTTTAGAAATTAAAAATTTAAGTCATATTCTTTAAGATTTATGGGGTATACTTTCTTTTCAATTGTATTTGAACTATATTACTCATACGCATCATATTACATGTACGGGAATAGTTACCCTGAAAAGTATGCAATAAAAACACTTCGATTTTGTTATGTATGAAACTAATGGAATTAAATATAACTCATACGTCACATAAATTCTCTGCATTATGAATTTTACGTATTAAATATGAGCATAATGTGAGTAAAAGTTTAAATTTAAAAATGCAATAAAACAAAAATAGTTTGAAATTTTGATAAATTTATTGTTTTGTTGTGAACTACAACTGCTCCGGTTGGAAATGGATTTTTATTTCATTTATATGGCTGCCGCGGATTTATGCCCTTATTTTGACGATTTTAAAAAATTAAAACTTTACATCATATTCTTTACTTTAGTACATTAAAAGCCACTTTAATCTTTGTATTTACTTTGCAATTGTTACTATTGGAAATTTATGTTAGTAAAAGCAAGGAGTAAAATATTATATTTTTAAGTTACTTTCGAATACCTGTGATGATTTTTCTGTATTTTATTCCTTTTTAATCACTTAAAAGCTGAACAATTACAACCCTTAAATAACCTCGTAGTTGATAATAATATATCACTTGTCGATGCAGACTATTTTAAAAATTCTTGTATAGCTTCTAATATTCCCATCGGAAGAACAAAGGCAAGCGCCGTTATTTTTTTTTTACGACCAACAGTCAGGGGATGGGTGGCATTGAGTTTGGAACTATGTTATGAGAAGAAGGAAAGAGAGATCAGTGTTTATGGACACTAGCCTTGTATATTTTTATACCATAAGTAAGAGGATAGACTTCTGCAGGAATTGAGTTCCACATACCGACACAATCCGACTAAAAACCGTATTTTTACTTTAATGCAGTGTGCGATCCACTGGCCAATCGACCACATAATGTGCTGGCCGAAAAATACGAGCGTTATGTAGGAATATATGATTTTTGGGAAAAAGTCCCCTTACTTCGTTCAAGCAAAACCGTTTTATAGTAGCGACAGAACAGTGAAACACAAACGATGCAACGATGCTCCAATGATTCAATTAACGAGATACTATGGCCTCTCCTGTACACGGTCGAGATACCGCAAAATAAACGTTAAAGCACCAATGATCACAATTTCTTCATTTTTGGAAAAAAAATATTAAATGAAGATGAGGGACGCTAGCTTTTAATTTCCAATAAATTCTTTGTTAAATATTGAACTCAGATATGTAGATACATTGACTTCATATGCTTAACTACAATAGAAATAATTTTGGTTTTTAAATAATTTTAATTTATTTATTTATATTTTCAGACGATTTTTTTACGATTTTAATAAAAGTCTTTGACAATTTTGACGATTCTTTCTTAAATATTTGACGAATTGGTAACTCGTTTATCTGGCAGCTATGCTTATCCAAAAAGCTATGGTATCCAAATACCAACGATTGTCAATTACTACAGAACTATTGTGTCTGAAATAATGCGTAGAAAAACTGGCTCTCTCCGAATTTGGTATCCAAAATATATCGTGTAGCGGGTAGTGTTTTGGCTTATTAGACGTGAGGCCACGGTTCAAACCCCAGGTCAGACATCTCAAACAAAACGACTTCTGTAGGAATATTTCTTTGGCGACTTCCTTTGAGCAGAATTCTGGCAAAAACTCTGAGATTAAAATAAAATTGCCATGAAAAGTTTCTCAAAAATCTGTCGTTCGGCGTCGACGTTAAACTATCCCGCCACTCATATATTAAATTAACACACACACAGAACTTATGTGGTATGAGAAGCGAGGTCGTAATCCTGACTGAACGTTTGTAATAACCAATTATATATGTATGTATGTATGTATGTTTTTTTGTCTTGAGCCGGAGGTGGGAATCTTCTGAAGACACTTTTGTTCCAACAAAAGAGTGCACGATTCACCATCAGTGGTGGCTACGTACTAAACACACCCCCTACACACTGCAACCACTCTCCCCCCGCGGGGCAGACGTGAGGTATTACTTCGCTGAGGGCTGGTTAGCTTGAAAGATTTATCACATTAAGTCAAATTTCGCCTCCGTTCCTCCAGCCTTCGGAGTTCTAGCATAACTTCAGCTGTATGTATGTATGTATATGTTTATGTATGTATGTATGTATGTATGTCTGTGACAATAAATAGGCCATTAGACTCCTGGAGAGTGTGTACATAACTCCTAAGATTGTAAAAAAATGCCGGTTTACTCTGGAGAAGTTAGCGATACGCTTGACGATTATATTAGTTTCTGCAAATGAGAACGGAGTGAGATTGTTCACAAGGTTTCTTACGGCACATTGTGATATAAAGCTGCTGACTGGAATCTGGCATAAGGATGAGTACCCTGGTTAGGTAGCATTCTTCAAGGGTGTGACGTTTTTGTCGAAGGCTGAAATTTAGTCGCTCTTGTGGGTATATTCAGTTGATTGATGTGATCTCTACCTTTCTGATTTTATTGTCTCTATCGCCACCTATGTCTTCTTTCTCCCTTCAGGAGAGCGTAGTAAATGTATTGTAGTTGTCACTATTACTGCACATATCTTAAAACTACCCAACCATTCCTCTCAAGAACTCTTAGCAGTTATTATTGTGTCAAGCCAAAAGTGACTTGATCAAACTGCACACCTTAATAAAAATATCAGGATGATATAGATATAGCCAAATGTTATAGGATGAAATCTTATAGGATTTAAGTGAGCTATGACTTTTAGATCGCATGTTACTTTAAGCTGAGCTAGCCAAGACATCAACCGTTTGAAAATTTCATAATAAAATGGGAACAAATTGAGTTGCGATTTATTTGCAACAGATCTTTATTTGCTAATTGAATTATATTTTTTGCTAATTGAATTATATTTTTGGTTGATTTCCTTTCAATATTTCTTATGAATTTCAATTCGAAGAATGTTTAAGCATACCATGGAGATGGCTATGAAGATTTACTGAATTTCAGTGCCTTAGAAACTCTAACAGATTAAATTATAATGAAATTGTAATTGCAAAAGAATTGTAAGCGAGTATAATACGCGTTCATCTATAGCAACCACTTAAACAATTTGCATGTAATGATGAAACGAGTAAGACAGTCAGTCAGTCAGCAAATAGTTTATAAAACTTTGAATAGAACTTTAATTCAGATTATAAGTTTAATATCTTCATCAATGGAGCTCAACATTAATTGACAACGAACGAAAGAATCAACACTTGCACTTATATTGGAACATTGGTCATAAAACTTGTAAAACTCTTTTAGAAAGTTAACAACAGCTCTTAAGGAATTATTCTTTTACAAAAAGAAAGAAAAAAATAATTCAAAGGAAAAGAGAGAAAAATTTTTTTCATATTCATACTCTCGCAAATGGATACTGAAAAGCTGGTAAATGGAAACAAAGAAGTTGTTGAAACTATTCTAAACCCTCATTCGTGTACCAGTTGTAGGTGCTGTTGCTGTTGCTGTTTCTGTTGTTGCATGGTAAAATAGTCAAAGTAAACTAAACTATGACTGCAAAGTCAACCTTAGGCTTTACCAAAAGGCAAATCCATTACAAAGGATAACAAAAACTTTACGGCTGTAAAGAAAAGAGGGAGAGAAGGAGACTTTTGTGTATCATTACAGTTACATGCTGCTATACCCGCTCGCATTGTTCAAGTGGATCTTCTATACAGAAAAGCGAATATAACACGCTTTTTTCTTTTTCTTTTATTTCCTGTTCCTGGGGTGGTCAATTTGTTAACGAACAATAACAATAAAACATACTTAAAGCCATTATTTATTAATTGGTTTAATCAGTACGTTATTGTTGTTATTGTCGTCGTAAAATATTTCAATTTATTAAACAATTGAATACACGAATACGAACTCAATTGAAAGTTTATTACAGACGAAGTCCTCAAAAAGATTTCTAAAAGATTAATGGTTTCGTTTCGAATTGCTTTAAGTGTAGTTGTGAGATGTACGAGTCTTATGCTCAATGCTAAACCGATAAACCTTCACGTATTACTTGGTTGTCAGATGACACGGATATCTGCAATGATTTTTAATCCTTGTCATGAGACAGAACATAGAGCTCCACCAAGCTATTTTAATTTCCTCGCTCGGTGGCATACTTTAGGTAAAATTAAGGAATCCTCTCTCAGCTTTTCAAAGGTTTTAAAGCAATGTTCCTGTTTTTCCGCAAAAATCTGTCGTTCGGAGTCGACGTTAAACTGTAGGTTCCGCCACTCAAGTATGAAATTAAGGCACACAAGATGAGTTTCCGTAATCTCCTAACTGAAGGGTTGTATTGGCCAATTATGTATGTTTGTATGTATGTATGTTCCTGTTTTAAGCCGTGTGGAATGAGAAGTAAAAAAGTTCGCTTTTGACACTGCTTTAGGATATTTTGGATACGATAGCCAAACACATGCTGGACGTCCAGATTAATGTTAACTTCAAAAGCCCTTATAAAAGTCATTTTAGTTCTTGTGGTCTTGTGCTCAAGTTGTTCTGTCAAACTAGATATATTGATGTACTTCTGGAGAAGCAGTAATAGACAGCGAGAAAGATTTTAGAAAGCCTTGGATCGAGGAGCAGCCAAAAATTAGCTGAAGAAGATTATCATGGTTTTGACCATGTCTGGTAAAAAATCAATGAATGCCGGCAATACTGAAGTTTAAAATTAATACTGACGCAGCATTTCTATGACAAAGAAGGCAAGTTGATTAAAATAAAGGACTGGCATCAATCACGTAATTCTTACAAATCTGCAGCTTTGTGCAAAAATTACTAAGCTTAGCAGCCAGTTTGGTTAAGCTAACCAGAAAAAAAAAAACAAAAACGAGGCCGTATCAATGGAGTAAATTACAAGAAAATGCATTTCAAACACTAAACTAGCTATGGGCTGCAGTACCAGTTTTGTCATAACCAGCCTCAGAAGAAAATAATATCATGCTGCACAGTGCTACGAATATGAAATTAGCATCATATACATACATACATAACTGGTCATTACAACCCTTCAGTTAGGATTACGACCTAGTTTCTCACACCACTCATGTTGTGTGTGTTCATTTGTATACATAAATGGCGAGACCTACAGTTTAAAGTCGACTCCGAACGACAGATTTTTGAGAAACTTTTCATGGCAATTTTATTTACTCTAAGAGTTTTTTTTGCCAGAAATCTGCTGAGAGGAAGTCGCCGAAGAAATACTTCTTGTATTTTATTTTGATGTTTGTCCTGGGGCTCGAACCCTGGCTTTTCATCTAATAAGCCAACACACTACCTACTAGACCACGGCGTAGCATCGTATTCTTATAGTAATTCGGATTATTTCTTGTGGCTGAAATTGTATGAAGATAGAGAATAAATGTTATAATGTTGAAGTCCGGCTAAGAGGAATAGATATCCGTAAGAACTGATCAACGGCCTAAAGAAATTAACGCTTAGGTGGGTAATCGTCTAAAATCCCACTCATAAAACATATTGGTCTCAAGAGCTGAAAGCTAATTCAAGGGTGCTTGCGATGCTGTTGGAAAAGTGCAGATGGCTAATCGAATAATAATGCTGTCCATCGCGATAAAGGAAGATTTAAATAAATTTCATAATGTTCCTAGTGGAGTTAAACTTTAATTGGCTGAGGATTAAGGAGAACTGAAACACAAATTCAATTGAGTAGCATGGCAATAAGCTGTTTGAGATTTCATAGCGAACTGCGGATAATATGTTTCAACCAAGGGTCCAGTTAGACGAAGTCGAGGATAAGTTTAGCAATAGAAATCAGAATCACTATTCAAATATATAGCCGTGGACGAAGCAGTCCTTATTCTTTGTTTTCTTATCGCAAGCATCTGAATTTTGCCGTTACATTCACATTACAACGGAACAGTAGAACGATTCTATTATACATACCAGAGGTCAGCAATGAGTATTCAAAACGATGAGTAGTTTCGAATCATACTTATAATTTCTGATACTTCATACTTATTTTAATGTCATACTCATACTACTCATATTCAATGTTTGAAATACTCATGGTACTCATACTTAACAATACGCATGCTGTTATTGATTTCGACTCTCCATGACTCATCGTATACACGAATCACAAAATAAGTATGATTCGCGTACGAACACTACAATACTCGCAAGAAGGTTGTGTGTTTGCTCTGCTTGCTGTCTTTGTCTTTTTTGTTTATGTGTCTTTCTTCTTTCTTTGTAAATGCAACAACAACTAAGCCCGTAAATTTTGACGAATGATTCGAGTCACTCGAATCATTTATGAGTATTATAAGTATTTTTCTAAATTTATAAATCTGAATGAGTAGGCGTATGTAACAAACATATTTCGAATGTTATGAGTTTGATGTCAACGTTGTGCTCATATTCATTGCAACTTGTACTTATAAATCAACGTTGTACTGAGTACGAATGAATCAGAGTAGTTGGATTTCCGTCTGATTTGTTACCTAGTTTCTCACACCACTTATGTTGTGTGTGTCAGTTTTATACATAAGTGGCGGGACCTACAGTTTAAAGTCGTCTGTAAACTGAACGACAGATTTTTTGAGAAACTTTTCAAGGCAATTTCATTAACTCTCAGTTTTTTTGCCAGAAATCTGTTGAGAGGGAGTTGCCGAAGAAACATTTTTTCGTATTTTCGTTTTGAACCGAGGCCTCACGTATCTACCTACTAGACTACGGCGGCCTACCAGACTACTGTACACGATAATAATATATGCGAAAGGTGGTAACCGAGTAATACTTTCTGTTGGCAAACCGGCTAGCTATACTTAACTCAATATGTCAAAATTAACTAAGAATGCCCCGATGGCCTAGTTAGTAGTGTGCTAAATTTCAAGTGCTGAAGTTGTGAGTTTGATTCCCACCAGAGACTGGGTGTTTGTGATTGTCTGATTAGTTGTCTAACATTATTTATGATTACACACAATAGGAAAACGGAAGTGAGAATTATTACTAAAAAAAGCAATCCTTGAAAAAAAGGTGACGTAGGTTATTTAAAAAATGTAGCACACTACACTTTCTTTCCTTTCTCCAATAAAAATTCCTTCCTGTATTCCAATACAATGCACTGTGGTCATATCCTGAGTGTTGGTCTCAGAAAAAAAATGTTGGCTAATGAACTTGGAGTCAAAACTGCACCATCATATGCAGGAAGTCTATGTATATTGGATATATCTGTGAGCTTGTTAAATTCCAAATAAATAAAAAAAAGAATAATAAAACGAATTTACTTGTGTTAATGCCAATAAAAGTTAAGTATTTAAGAGTATTGAAGCAATTTACATTGCAATGGCAATAATGTTGTTGTCACTTAATTTCTGAAACTCCATTTTAAGAACGTATTGCAGTTTACATGAACTCAACATTGGAAATGTGATGTAAAAATTACTTCCATTAAATTGTTAATGTTTCAGTACAATTGACAGACAGACAGACATACATTTCCTGTACTTTACGCTTATTTACAGTTAAGTTTTCTTTTACTCGTCATGGCTGTGTGTATTGTTAAACAATTTCATCACGAATCCATGGTAACCATTCGATTAAATTTTTATATATGTTTTCCATTCAAATGTGTAACACACACACACACTTTTGCACACCCCATGAAAATGTATACATGTGTATTACATATACTAACATAAGGGTGCATGTAAATAGACAAATACATTGACACAATTACACATACCATATGCCATGTGCATTATTTCTTTTGAAAATTTCCATTTCATTGTCGTATGTCGCACAGCGCACATACATATATATTCATCGTGGGGATAATTTTTGGGTAACTAAACATGCAAAATAAGGTTTGTGCAAGTATTGGGTGTTCACAAAAGTTTGGTTAGAAATATTGACCAAGAAAAAACACAACTTTTTTTACATATGAAAAGAGCCTTATTAAGCCGAGTGTGTGTATCCATTTGATCGATAATTGAATCGGTAAAGAACATCTAGGTTTTCTAAGCGAAAAACTATTCTAATTGGCTGTGCAGCAATCGAAGAAATAATAATTTGTGGTGTGTGGTGGTGTGCTCACTCAACTTCTGTCAGGGAAATTATGATAGAATACAACCGCTTTTCCTGTTAGGTTAGAGGATGTGTACTTGTCAATTAATACAAGTACAATGCCCGGAGGTCGAATTGACCAATTGTACAAAGACCTAGTTACTCACACAAGTTATGTAGTGTGTGTTAATTTTATACATGAGTGGTGGCACCTACAGCTTAAAGTCGACTCTGAACGACTGATTTTTGAGAAACTTTTTCATGGCAATTTTATTTACTCTCAGGGTTTTTCCAGAAATCTGCTGAGAGGAAGCCGCCGAAGAAATACTATTTTGTTTTGATGTCTGGCCTGGGGCTCGAACCCGGGCTTTACGTGTAATAAGCCAACACACTGCCTACTAGACTACGGCGACTTCACCGCTTTTCCTGTTAATCAATTATGATCGTTCTTAATGGCTTACTTCAAGTTCTAATGCTCTCTAAATGCAATTAATATCATCAGCGCATTTTAGCCTTATTTTGTAACAAAACTTTTTTCAACACCCAATATTTATTGCTGACAAATGCGTATGCATTTGTCAATCATTTAATCCATCTGTATGAAAAAGAGAATGCTTGTTAATAGGCGAATTGAAATACTATGTTAGACATCGTTATCTTATCATCATCGTCATCGTCATTATCATCGAAAGATTCATCACCATCGTTACCAAACATCATCATCTACTGTTGACATCTATATTGCAACATTTGCTTGTTTATGTGGTTTATTCCATGCAAAAAGATTAAACAGGTCTGTGCCCCAATTTTACAGCACACTCTGATGGCATTAAAGGCGTGAGCGGCGAGGGGTTGGTAAACTAAAGTTTTTATTGTTTGATTTACACATGAAAAATGTGACAATTTGTGACATCATTTAGCATCGGAGGGGCAATCCAAACAAATACAAACTATTGCTTAAATTTATATGTCAGTTTAAATGACGTATAGAACATCAAATAAACTCAAGAGCGTATGAAATTTTCTTGTTGAAAATTAATTGTCGAGGACTTTGAAATAAATTTTCAATTTTATTGAAAACTTTAGTTCAGATTTTCACAATTTAGAGCCACTTTAACGTGCAATTGTTGAAGATAATTCCGGATTTGATAACAATTGCTTGGACTTTGATACAAAATTTGTTGGTACTAGACAAGCGCTTAAACGACCACTTTAATTTGCTAACCATCGGCTGGAAATCATTGTTAAATATTTTAACCTATGAACAGACAGCCATTAAATGTATAATTTAAAACATTTCTCTACGGCTTATCTGGGTGGAGAGCACCCGTAATGTTGAATTTTCCATGACTCTGGCACATAATACTTGTACCCTACAAGAAGCTCATCCTCCCCGTGCTTCTTTATGGCTCAGAGAAATGGACACTGTTAAGCACTACTGCAGCAGCCTTGAGAGTATTCGAGATAAAAGTCCTACGTAAGATCTTTGGTCCAGTGTGAGTTGGCGATAATTTCCGCATCCGATCCAACAGAGAGCTGCATGAGCTTCTCAACGACATGGACTCTTGTGCAGCGTATTAACATCCAGCGGCTGCGCTGGCTCGGTCATGTTGTTCGAATGGAGGAAGATGCTCTGGCGAGATGGGTATTTTATGCGGGGATTTGTGGAAGTTGGCGAAGAGGATGATCTTATTTGCGTTGGAAGAACCAAATCGAAGAAGCACAGTCATCGATTAGTGTAACCAACTGTCAAAGGCGCGCAAGAAGCAGATGTGCCTGGAAGGATGTGTTAAGGCAGACCGAAATCGGGGTTGTTAATGGCCAATTAAGTAAGTAAGTAAATCTGGCATATAATCCAGGCTGAATATGACAGACGTTATTAGTTATTTTAGCTTTAAGGACCGCTGTGGTTTGTACCTTATTCGCATAAACCTGCAGCTAACGAAACCCCACAAGAACTTTGTATTGTATTCTTTCTTTACACCTTCAAATAGCATGATTTTGGTGTCCAGCTCATATTACCTCTACGTGAGATGACCATGTTCTGGAATCGCTCATACAGAATAGTCAATTTGGTCGTCCTAATTAAACCACGTGTCGTGGATCTTCAGATCATTCAGTTCAGGCTAATATTAACTAGTAATCTTCGATCTTCGATGAAGTCGCCGTAGTCTAGTAGGTAGTGTGTTGGCTTATTAGACGTAATGCCAGGATTCGAGCCCCAGGCCAGACCTGAAAACAAAATACAAAAAATATTTCTTCGGCGACTTCCTCTCAGCAGATTTCTGGCCATAATTCTGAGATTAAATAAAATTGCCATGAAAAGTTTCTCAAAAATCTGTCGTTCGGAGTCGACTTTAAACTGTAGGTCTCGCCACTCATGTATAAAATTAACACACACAACATAAGTGGTGTGAGAAACTAGGTCGTAATCCTGATTGAAGGGTTGTAATGACCAATTATGTATGTATGTATGTAATGAAACAACATGTCGTGGGTGCCAAGTTCATTCAATTTAGACCAACAGTAGCAGTAATCATCGACTCATAGTGCTCACCATTGATAGTGATGGCCTGACCGAAGTCCTTTTCAAAAAATATGGGCCGATGGCCGTGTCAGCCTAAAACCCACCCCAAGCAGAGACTTTTTCGGAATACATTGAACCCACTTGGAGCTCATGTGGATGTAAACCCTTTCGAATTCACGAATTTTATTCGTTCAGGCACCTATGCATCCAACATTGCTTGCTAGTTTGATAAATCATGTTGTAAATCTGGTCGCCTTAGTCTAATAGGTGGTGTGTTGGCTTATTAGACGTGAGGCCTCGGTTCAAACCGCAGATCAAATATCTTCAACTAAACGAAGTATGAAAAAACATTTCTTCAGCGCCTTCTTCTCCGTAGATTACTGGCAAAAACTCTGGCAGCAAATAAAATTGTAATGAAAAGTTTTTCAACAAAATCTATCATTCGGAGTCGACTTTAAACTGTAGGTTCCACCATTCATGTATAAAATGAACACACACAACATAAGTGATGTGAGAAACTAGGTTGTAATCTTGACTAAAGGGTTGTAATGAGCATTAATGGATGTATGTATTGGAAGCACTTGGATCTCATGTGGATATTGAATTTTTTTTTGTCTTAGGCCGGGGGTGGGAATCTTCGAAAGACACTTTTGTTCCAACAAAAGAGTGCACAATTCACCATCACTGGTGCCTACGTACTAAACCCACCCCCTGCACACTTCAACCACTCTCCCTTAGAGAGACTGCCGTAAGGTATTACTTCGCGGAGGGCTGGTTAGCTTTAAAGCTTGGTCACACTAAGCCAAATTTCGCCTCCGTTCCTCCAGTCTTCGGAGTTCTATCATAACTTCAGTCATTCTCTGACTGTATTAGCTCCATAGAATCCTAGAATTCAACACCACTTCCATAAGCCGAGTTGGTCCGAAACTCGTTTCCCCGGGCCATTTAAATCTGGGGCAGCATGTTAGAATATGTTCCGCGTCTTCCTCCTCATCTACACAGTTTAGGCATAAAGGGGAAGTATCATGTCCAAATCTGTGCAGATATTTCCTGAAGCACCCATGACCAGTTAGGAACTGGGTCACGTAGTAGTTCAGCTCGCAATGTTTGTTCTCCATCCAAGGGGTTATATCAGGGACAAGGTGAAATGTCCATCTCCCCTTTAAACCGTTCTTCCATCGTGCCTGCCATTTGTGCATAGAAGTCCTTCGTTCCTCCGCCTTTATAGCTGCAGTTCGTCCTGGAAACTCTAGATGGCGAAAGTATATCCGCCTCATCTCATCCGCCAGTATGTCTATTGGTATTGTCTTTGCCTGACAACTTACTTGTCTAATCGCTCTTAGACGATACACCGAGGACAGTATTCTCCTTGTCGTCCCCACGGAGAGTGCCTCCGACCATATTGGGCAAGCATATAAGATTATCGACGTTACAACTCTCTATATTATCCTCCTTTTGAAGGGACCTGGTCCTCCAATGTTTGGCATCATCCTCGCCAGTGCTCCCTGTGTTACAGATGCCTTTTCGCCGATGTATTTCACGTGTTCCTTGAAGTTCAACCTGTCATCGATAATCACTCCTATGTGGATGGAGGTATTATACTGCAATTTGCGAATTTTGTTCATTCACATTCTTACGCATCCAAGATTGCTTGTTAATTTGATGAAACATGTTGCAGATCTTGTGCAAGAATAGTTATGAAGGTTATTAACTGACAGCAAGCAGTAGAATGGCATTTTAATAAAATTAACCACACAACACTCTTTTTGAATTTTTTTCTTACCACAAATTCTAAAATATATTCACCACCCCCTACCATAACCTCAATTTAACTGATTAGTACAATTGCAATTTTAATGGCATGAAACTTTTCCTTGTGATTTCTTTTAAATCCTAATAAAGTTTTTTACGTTCATCTTCTAGTCTTCGAATTCGAATATAAAATATGACTTGATCCGTGCTCAAGGTCTGGCAAATTTTTTCTTTCTATTTCTGTTGTTGGCTGAAAACTTTACGTTTTTATCTGTTTAACCAAAGTAAGCGACACTGTATTTACGTTCACACAAACTTTCTCAACGAATTTATTACTTAAGCGGATTTACTATCAAAAGTAAAATACATACATACAGAGTAAAATTTCATGTATTCATTTCATTTACCTGAGACTTTACGTTTTATTTTTTGCCTTACAGTCATCTTAAAATTCTTGTATGCGTTGTGTAAAGTGTGTAAATAATGTTGGTTTGGCATTAGAACTACATAAGTAAAGTCAAGTGGTGGGGTAAGGTATGTGGTTTGGTGTGGAGAGGAGTAAAATGAAATGGAATGGCAATGTTAAGGTATAGTCAGTCAGTCTGTAATTAAAATCTTTTACGTTTTTATATGCTTTGAACCAGAGAGAGAGAGAGAGTGAATGAAAAAGTTTTGTATACAAGCTTTTGCTACGATTTATATGGCACTTGAATTTAGGGGGCAATTAATAAATGTTTTTCCTTTTACTTCCCTTCTTTCTTTTTGCGTTTTTTCTTTGGCTAAATAACTTGTAAATCTTTCTTCTTCTATTCATAGGCGTTTGTAAAAAGGTGAAAAGAAAAAATTTAAGCGTGTTTAGTTTTTCTAAAGAAAAAAATATTTTTTTTCTTTACAGACTCTGTTAGAATTTGCTTATTGTATACATACGTACACATACATATGTGTGTATATATATATTCATTTAGTATTTGCCTAGCAAATGAATGGTTTTTTTTGATTAATACTTAGTAAACAATTCTAGAAAGAAAAGCTCATAGTGAACTTTATCGTTAAATTTTTGTTTTTTACAAACTCATCAGACAAATGTTAAGGCCATTTGACTGTTTTCTACAAACTCCTCGTTATGTTGGTGTTCTTCATCGAAATAAAATTTATGAGTTTAGGCAAGCATTGGACCATGCAAAATTGACAACATTTTTCATCACCTTGAATTTTTTGTTTTACTTTGTTTTGTCTAACAATGTTTTAGAGAGATAAATAACACTCCCTTCTCTGTAATTATATATGGAGAAGGTAATTCTGACTATGAATACAAGCAAAATTATACACAAGTTCTTAAACGATGTTGGATCAATAGGTTGGTAGGTAGGTTAAAGAAGAGGAGACCAATCAAAGATCTCATTTAGGCTTGTTGTAAGCTCCCCATTAGAAATACCACATTAGGTTAGGTTAGGTTAGAGGACAATTAAGACAAGACATTGTACAACGTCCTAGTTTCTCGCACCACTTATGGTGTGTGTGTTAATTTTATACACGAGCGGTGGGACCTACAGTTTAAAGTCGACTCCGAACGACAAATTTTTGTGAAACTTTTTTTCATAGCAATTTTATTTACTCTCAGAATTTTTGCCACAAATCTGCCGAGAGGAAGTCGCCGAAGAAATAATTTTTGTATTTTGTTTTGATGTCTGGCCTGGGCTCGAACCCTGGCTAGGCAATGACACAAAAAGTGCTTCGTGTTTCGATGTCTTTACCGCATACCCTGCTTTCATCACTTTCCATCACGCTAATACGACTCAGGTGTACATGTAAGGCGAAGTTCCAGTTAGTACGTTAATTAACGTGCTTACATTGATCTTATTTTGTTTTAAAATACTGATGGATCTCTCCTCATAAGGATTGCCCACAAGTATTTTCGATGAAGTATAATCGATGTGACGTTTTTGTCCACCTTCTCAGTTTGGTCTTTAATGCACTAAAGGCATTGGGTTATCAAGGTTTATGGCATGTAATACTGTGTAATACCCGTAGCATCACAACGGGCCGCTATGCGTGCTCAAGGGAGCTTTGTGATATCAGAGCTACCACTCCGACCTAACCTAATACTGTGGCTCTATTACCCACAATATTCGCAGTTCCTCATCTCCAATCACTCCATTATGACTAGGAACCCATATAATGACTACTAGACCTTATCGACATTTCCTGCTTGGTGGGTCAATAATTATTGAGTTTTTAAATGAAGCTTAGTTTTGTGTACAAAAATATTTATTTTTCAATTTGGAGTCCTTTATGCTTTATACTTTTTGTTTAAGATTTCTGTAAATTTTTTTATTCCTTTCCAAAACTAAGATTTGTCAAAGTCATCTCATCATCATTCTTTAGTTTTGGGCACAAGAAATAGAGCACCACAGGATCGGGAAAAGGGGGCAAATAAGGGAGCAATTCGTAGTTATATTCAAGGAAATTTTTGTAGAAAATTAATTTTTTTATTCTCCTCAAATCGCACTGCGCTCTACTATCAAATACTGCTAAACATGCGTTAAACGACAGGTTGTTAGCTACTGGAAAAGCTTTTCAGTTAAGAGAAGAAAAATTTGAAAAAAAAAATTCTTAAACTTTTTAATAAACCCTCGTAAACTGTTTAAATTCAGAACCATCTTTTGAATGGGATTAGTCACATTCATAATAATTTAAGAGCAAACGTACGAGTTATCAACTGATTTAGCAATCAAACACCAATTCAGAGTACGATTCCCTTTTTTTTTATCAGGTATGAGTCTGCCATACATACATACATAATTGCTCCTTCCAACCCTTCAGTCAGGATTACAAACTAGCTTCGCACATCACTTACGAGTATGTTGTGTGTGTTAATTTTATATACGAGTTGCGAACTCTACAGCTTAAAGTCGACTGCGAACGACAGATTTTTGATAAACTTTTTAATGGCAACCTTGTTTAATTTTAGAATATTTGCCAGAAATCTGTTGACATATTTCGTTTTCTTGGAGATGTCTGATCTGGTGTCTGAAACTCGGCCACACATCTAATAAGTTAATACATTACATGTGTATATCGGATTCAAAAATATGTTAAAAATTTGTCCGTTATTTATACTCTTTTAAACGCGGTGTAAAACACTTAAAAATCGTTTGAAAGTCACCTCTATGTCCGACAGTGAACATTCTGTCAGAGACAAGGTATTACAACCGGAGGCGAGTACTATGCCCGAAAGTCATCTTTGTTACAGTTCTGTTGCCACTGTATTTTTATCGCCTTCCTACAACATCCGCCTGAACAACTGTAAATTGCCGTTGTAGACTTTAGTTGTTCCATACATACATACATAATTGGTCATTACAACCCTATAGTCATGATTACAAATTAGTTTCTCACACCACTTATGTTGTGTGTGTTAATTTTATACATGAGTGGTGGGACCTACAGTTTAAAATCGACTCCGAACGACAGATTTTTGAGAAACTTTTCATGGCAATTTTATTTACTCTCAGAGTTTTTGCCGAAGAAATGCTTTTTGTAGTTTGTTTTGATGTCTGGCCTCGTACCCTGGTTTTACGTCTAATAAGCCAACACACTACCTTCTACTCTACGGCGACTTCGTTAGTTGTTGCAGTGCTCTGTATTTCCTCTCGATTATGTTGAGCCTGTGCAAAGTGCATCCGGTAAACAATAAGCCGACATTACACTTGTTACTCGATTTGCACATCTCGGTAATTAGATTATTAGCAGTTGGTTGTCTGCCAAAAGTTCTCTCAAATGCATAGTTTTCTGTGAATCTGTCGCATTTAAAAGTTATGTGCTTCAGTTTAAACACACATGACTATTCGTTTACTTAAACATATTAAAGTATTCTCGGCAACAACTGTGACTGGCCAGTATCTGAGTGAGGTATTTGCATTTTGCTGGATATTACAAAGATTTTCTGATGGATTTTCTTAAGGCGAAGTGCTATTAGATAAATATGGTCTGTAAAATTCATATCGCACAGCAGTTTTTCATTCTCTAGCGTAGATGGCATGACTGTTTAAACACAAAGTCGATTAAAGTTATAAAAAAGACCAGGTACCTTCCATCGTCGTATGGTTCACGTATAAGAACGATAATCTTATCAGAGATGCTCTTACTACTTATTGTCTCTCATAGAGTTTCACTCAAAATCAAGAACGATTTGCGATTTAAATTCTTTTGCTCCATGTACTCGTACATATCTTTGAAATAAATTAATAAACTTTACTATTCTTAAACAAAGTAAATTTTATTAAAAATTTAATATTGATTGTAAATAAAAACAACAAAAAATTTTTCACAATTTCATATAAAACCTAAACAGTCTATGGTTGAAGGAAAATATTTACCTTCAAAATTAAGTCATTTTAACAATTAAATTTTTCTTTTTCATACAGAAACTTTTCCCTTTGGGGGTATTGCTTAAAACGTCTCTCTGCTGTTCAGCGTTATGGTTTTGTGAAACTTTGTTTACGTTAATGTCACGTTTGCAGCCAAAAACTAAAACAAAAACAAAAACAACAAAAAAAAAACGTTTATTTTCTTTCAACTTTTAGTTTTCGTTTCAAATACTTGAAACCTCATGCCACAATGTGTTGCACAGTTGAATGAGTTCAGTTTCTGTGATGTTGTTTGTTGTGCACATTAATACGTCAATTTTTATAAAATTTAAGAAATCAAAACTGATGCAAAAATTAAATTAAATTTTGAAAAAAATTCATAATAAATGTTGTTAAATAAAGATGATATTTTAAAATAATTAAAATTGTGTTATACATGCATGTCGGGATTACGACCAAGCTTCTCATAGCACTTATGTTGTGTATATTAATTTTACACACGATACATTTTTTAGAAACTTTTTCATGCAAATTTTACTTTCAAAATTTTTGCCGTAGTCTAGTAGGTAGTGTGTTGGCTTATTAGATGTGAGAAGGCCATGGTTCAAACCCTAGGTCAAACATCTCCAACAAAACGATAGTTAAAAAAATATTTCTTCGGCCTTTTTCACTCCGCAGATTTCTTGCAAATGCCAGACCTACAGTTTAAGGTCGCCTCCGAACGACAGATTTTTGAGAAACTTTTTCATAGCAATTTTATTTACTCTCAGAATTTTTGCCAGAAATCAGCTGAGAGGAAGTCGCCGAAGAAATACTTTTTGTATTTTGTCTTGATGTCTGGCCTGGGGCTCGAACCTTGGCTTTACGTCTAATACTCCAACACACTACCTACTAAACCACGGCGACTTCTATTTAAAGTGTTACAGCAATTTACAGAAACGTTCGTCAATGTCTTCAGGCTAATAGAAGCTAAATGCTTCAAATTATTACAAAGTAAAGTGTTGGCTTATCAGACGAGGTCTTGAGAGTTCAAAAATCCTCATAGACATGTTGTAGTTACGAACGAAAAAATGATTTTTATTACGACTACTATCTCTCTCTCAGTTATCTTCTAGCAAATACATTAAGAGTAGTCTTACTGTCATGCAAAAACTGCTCAAATCTGTTGTTATTAGTCAACATTCAGCTCCTCATGTATAAAATTAATACAGAACGGAGAAGTCATAATCACTACTAAGTGTTTGTAATTGCCTATGATGTATAGGGTCTTACAGCAGAGACTTCTGGACTTAAACAGTTAAAAAGAGACATCTTGTTAAAGCTACATCTGCCAAAATAGTTATAATTTATTCAGAATTCAACAACGTGTGCAAATGATGGAATTGTTTTGTCAAAAGGAGTGTTCTGTTCGAGCGAAGTATCGCGCTTTTTTTCTTTGAAAAATTATCTTCAGCGATGAAGGCCATTTCTGAATGAATGAGTACGTAGACAAACGAAATGATTAAATTTGGAATGATACCAACACTGTCAATACATACATAATTGGTCATTGCAACGCTTCAGTTAGGCTTCTCACACCACTTATGTTGTGTGTGTTAATTTTATACATGCGTAGCGAGTACAACTTAAAGTCGATTGACAGTCCGATTGACAGTTTTTCTTTAAGAAACTTTCCATGGCAACTTTTATTTACTCTTAGAGTTTTTTTTTTTGTCAAAATATGCTGAGAGGAAGTCGCCTAAGAAATATTTTTTCGTATTTCGTTTTGATGTCTGACATGGGTTTGAACCGTGGCCTCACGAATAATAAACCAACACCATATCTACTAGACTACGACGGCTTCTAAATAAATGGGTGCGTAGACAAACAAAATGATCGAATTTGGTACGATACCAATCAGAGATCAGCAATGAATCACTTTTTCGCTACTCATAAGTACTCATGAAATTTTGAGTATGAGCGAGTCAACAGTATTTAAATCCAACTACTCTGATTCATTCGTACCCACTACAACATTGATTTATAAGTACAGGTTGCAATGAGTATGAGTACGACGTTGACATCAAACTCATAACATTCGAAATATGTTTGATTCATACGCCTACTCAATCAGATTCATAAATTTAGAAAAATACTTATAATACTCATAAATGATTCGAGTGACTCGAGTCTTTCATCAAAATTTACAGTCTTAGTTGTTGTTGCATTTACAAAGAAAGAAGAAAGACACATAAACAAAAAAGACAAAGACAGCAAGTGATCGTACGCGAATTGTACTTATTTTGTGATTCGTGTATACGATGAGTCATGGAGAGTCGAAATCAATAATATCATACGTATTCTTAAGCATGAGTACCACGAATATTTCAAACTTTAAATATGAGTAATATGAGTATGACATTAAAATAAGTATGAATGCCTATAAGTATCAGAAATTATGAGTATGATTCGAATCTTCTCATCGTTTTGAATACTCATTGCTGACCTCTGATACCAAACCACATAAGATTCAAGAGCATCCACTGTCGATGGCAAGAACTATACGTCGGTAATTTATTTCTTTATTTATTAATTACAATACAATTACAAATTATATTCCAATTATATGCTCGGTGTAGTGTCACAGACCAGAGTCTCTGGTGGAAATCTAACCCACGACCCTCACGCTAATAGTCTAGCACACTACCCACTAGACTACGAGGACACCCAACTGTCAGTAATTATCAATTCCTTTTGGACTGAATTGAATGACTGAATGAATGACAAATACGGCTATCACCTTCCACCAAAGTGTTAAGTATTATAAGTGAGAAAAGAAGGTTGTTAAGCGAAATTTGATCAAATTTGTCAAACTCTTCCTTCCTTCCTTCCTTCATTTTTTTCCATTGGTCGTTGTTAAATATTTAAAAATAAAATTCTTTTCATTATAAATACATTAAAAATTTCTTAGAATGTTTACATTTCATTTAATTACTTAAAATTTATTTAAAACATACAGACGTCTTCTATGAAAATATAACAATAATTTAAACATATTCATTGTCGTCTCTCTTCACAAACTATATTCGGCGTAGACAATAACAATAAATTTAGGCGTGTGCGCTAAAAAGTGCCTCCTAAATAACGCTGATGGGGGACTTAAAATTTATTAGAAAACTTTTTCGTAAAAGCGCCAGCAATGTCTCTTAAACATACATAGTTTACATACCAATATACTTACATATGTATGTATAGTTATTGTGTATGTATAGTTTATTATCATTTTAATCTGTAAGATGAGACAAAACAAGCAAAAAAAAGTTAATAAAACTTTGGATGAGTGCACACATACTTATGAGCAGCACATGCCGTCAAAACTAGAATATGAATGTGACACAGAATCACAGTTATAGTTGCATTTAAAGTTACATTTAAAGCCCTTCTCAAAACGTAATGTTGGGTGTCTGTTCGACGTAATTTCTCATAACAAACAAAATGGTTGTGATGTGAAAGGAAATATTATTTTAAAGTTGCTGAATGCAATTTCAATTTTCTGACGGGCATTGCAAAATAAAATCACGGAAAAATTAAAAACATTTGCAGGCAAATATTCAAATGTAAAGTTTAAGTTGCACGCTAATATTGTTGAAAAATTTATTTGAATGTGAATGACTAGCAGACATTGAGACAAAGTTACATAAATGTATAAAATTTTTGACGTGTTTACACAGTCAACAATTATTAACAGGAATACATTACAAGAAGCAGTAAAGCATTATTTGGCATCGCGCCAAGCATTTATCGTTTATCACCCGTTTGTCTTATGAATAGCACAATAAATAGTAGTTATCACTATTAAAGTCACCGTAGCCTAGTGGGTAGTGTGTTGGTTTATACGATGTGAAGCCACGGTTCAAGCCCCAAGTAAGACATCTCCAGCAGACTCCCATTTCCTTTCAGCAGATTTCTGGCAAAAAATCCGGGAGTAAACAAAACATTCAAAAATAGTTTACGTATTCATTGAAAAATGCTTTTATGATCGTAAATATATCCAATAAATTTCGAAAAACTTACAGTTTGACTTGTAAAGGGTTATCCATTTTGTTGTTTTAAAAAGTATGGGACTGGAATTCGACATCTGTCAAACTAAGCTGTAAAACCAATTTTGTTCTTTTCAGTTGAAAGTCTGACATTGCCGAAAATAGATCGCTTAACTATCACATAACGCATAAAAATTATCAAAACCTACTACAAAAATGGTGGACGGCAATTTTTCGAACAAAATTTTCTTCAGCGATGAAGCACATTTCACACTCGGTAAGTATGTTAATAAACAAAATTGTCGTATTTGGGGTTCTGAGAATCCTCAAGTAATAGAAGAGAGGCCATTACAACCAGGAGAAGTCACTGTTTGGTACGCTCTTTGGTCCGAAGGTGTTATTGGACCTTACTTCTTCGTCAATTCGGAGCGTTATGGTCATATGATAACCGACTTTTTTCCCTGCTATTGAAGAATACGATTTGGAGAATATGTGGTTTCAACAAGACGGTGCCACATGCCACACAACCCGAGCGAATATGGCTTTATTGTAAGAGACATTTCCTGGCCGCGTAATTTCTTGTCGTGGCGATATCAACTGGCCACCAAGATCATGCGATTTGACACCATTAGACTTGTTTTTGTGGGGCTCCGCGAAAGACCGTATTTATGCAGATAAACCTTCAACTCTTGAGCATTTAAAAACCAACATTCGTCAAGTTATGGCTGAGATACCGCCCAATATGTGTCAAAAAGTGGTCGAAAATTACCTCAAAAGAATCAATGCTTTCAACCCTTCGCGTGGAGGTCATTTAAATGATGTAGTGTTTCACACATAATGTCAACGGTCAAACTTTACAATAAAAAAGAAATATCATGAATAAAAATATTTTATATGTGTTTTATTTACGTTTACTTTTGAAACCACGAAATGGATAACCCTATACAATTACCTACTAGAATATAGCCTACAATTGCATAGAATCGAAAAATCATGTAGTTTAATTCCAAATTTGTGGGGTATACTTTCTTTTTAATTGTATTTGAACTATATTACTCATACGCATCATATTACATGTACATACTGGAATAGGTACCCTGAAAAGTATGCAATAAAAAAACTGCGATTTTGTTATGTGTGAAACTAATGGAATTAAATATAACTCATACGTCACATATGTTCTCTGCATTATGAATTTTACGTATTAAATATGAGCATAATGTGAGTAAACATAATGGGCTTGGCGATCGAAAAGTTTAAATTTAAAAATGTAATAAAAGAAAAATAGTTTGAAATTTTGATAAATTTATTGTTTTGCTGTGTCGACCACTTTTTGGCACATATTGGGCGGTATCTCAGCCATAACTTGACGAATGTTGGTTTTTAAGTGCTCAAGAGTTGAAGGTTTATCTGCATAAACACGGACTTTCGCGTAGCCCCACAAAAAATGTCTAATGGTGTCAAATCGCATGATGTTGGTGGCCAGTTGATATCGCCACGACGAGAAATTACGCGGCCAGGAAATGTCTCTTACAATAAAGCCATATTCGCTCGAGTTGTGTGGCATGTGGCATCGTCTTGTTGAAACCACATATTCTTTAAGTCGTATTCTTCAATAGCAGGCAAAAAAATAGGTTATCATATGACCATAGCGCTCCGAATTGACGGTGACAGTCGTTCCATCGTCGTTTTCGAAGAAGTAAGTTCCAATCACACCTTCGCACCAAAGAGCGCACCAAACAGTGACTTTTTCTGGATGTAATGGCCTCTCTTCAATTACTTGAGGATTCTCAGAACCCCAAATACGACAATTTTGTTTATTAACATACCCACCGAGTCTGAAATGGGCTTCATCGCTGAAGAAAATTTTGTTCGTTACGTGGCTGTGGCAGATTCACCATTTTTGTAGTAGGTTTTCATAATTTTTATGCGTTGTGTGATAGTTAAGCGATCCATTTTCGTCAATGTCAGAAAGACATTTCACAACTTAGTGTGACAGATGTCGAATTCCAGTCCCATACTTTTGAAACCACGAAATGGATAGCCCTTTACCATAAGTAACAGGATAGACCTCTGCAGGAATTGAGTTCCACATACCGACACAGTCCGACTAAAAACCGTATTTTTGCTGTAATGCAGTGTGCGATCCACTGGCCAATCGACCACATACAGATGTGCTGGCCGAAAAAGACGAGCGTTATGTAGGAATATATGATTTTCGGGAAAAAGTCCCCTCATTTCGTTCAAGCAAAACCGTTTTATAGTAGCGGCAGAACAGTGAAACACAAACCATATTGCAACGATGCTCCAATGATTCAATGGAGTTGGATACACTACCGTCATTAATGAGATACTATGGCCTCTCCTGTACATGATCGAGAAACCTCAAAATAGACGTTGAGGCACAAACCCATACATAAGATTGTATTCCATTCTCTGTCAGTTATAAAGGTTGTAAATAATAAGATCAAATGATAAGAACTTAAGAAAATGTGTCAGCATTACACTAAATTTTCATGCACAGAACATCAAAAGCTTCTGACTCCCTAATATCTACACCGCCCATATAGATCTAGATGATGTAATATTACTGCTGCGCTTATGTGTCAATAAACAACGTTGGGATAGATTGTTTAAATCTTCTAAAATTTTTTCCTGAAAATTATCCCAATTTCTCAATTTTTGGAAAAAAAATATTAAATGAAGATGAGGGACTAGCTAGCTTTTAATTTCCAATAAATTTTTTGTTAAATGTTTTATTTTTGAATTCAAATAGGTAGATACATTGACTTCATATGTTTTACTACAATAGAAATAATTTTGGTTTTTAAAAACTTTTAATTTATTTTATTTATATTTTCTGACGATTTTTTACGATTTTAATAAACTTATTTGACGATTTGGTGCCTCATTTATCTGGCAGCTATGCTCGCCACTCATTTATAAAAATTAACACACACAACATAAGTGGTGTGAGAAACTCAGGTCGTAATCCTGACTGACCTGGGTTGTAATGATCAATTACGTACGTACGTATGTAAAATATGTAATGTAAAGAAATTGACAGGTTTCTGCCAAGTAATTTGGAAAAAAAACTGTCTTAAACAAAATTGGTTTTAATGATGAAATAACTCAATTCGCTGTAATGAATTGTTTGTCAACCGATGGGGTAAATTCGCTGTAATAACTTTTTTGTTGCTTTACTACTAACGGGTGATTTTTTAAGAGCTATAGGAAAATTTTTCAAAAAAAAAAACACATAAAATTCAGAAAAATGCATGAAATCTTTATTTGAATCGATAGTACGGTCCATATAATTTAATCTTTGAAGATTATTTCATGCAAATGTTGACCGCGACTGCGCCGCAAATGGTCCATCCGCTTAGTTCAATTTTGGCATACTCTTTCTTTCTTTCTCACGAATAAATGCTTCAATGTTGTCTTCCAATGCGTCAATTGAAGCGGGCTTGTCTGTGTAGATATGAGCTTTAACATAGCCCCACAAAAAAAATAGTCTAAAGGCGTTAAATCGCACTATCTTGGCGGCCAATTGACCGGTCCTGAACGTGAAATAAAATGTTCACCGTACTCGCCTCTCAATAAGTCCATTGTTACGCGTGCTGTGTGGCATGTGGCACCGTCTTGTTGAAACCACATGTCATGCAAGTCAAACTCTTGCATTTTGGGCAAAAAAATTTGATATCATCTCACGGTAGCGTTCACCATTCACAGTTACGTTACGATTCGCAGCAGCTTTGAAGAAGTACGGTCCAATGATGCCACCAGCCCATAAACCGCACCAAACTGTGACTTTTTCTGGATGCATTGGTAGCGTTTGCAATGCTTCTGGCTGATCTTCACTCCAAAATCGACAATTCTGCTTATTTACGTATCTATTGAGCCAAAAATGTGCTTCGTCGGTGAACACAATTTTTCGATAAAGAAGTGGATCTTCGTCCAACTTTCCAAGAGCCCATTCACCAAATATTCTACGTTGCGGTAGGTCGTTCGGGGTCAATTCTTGCACCAGCTGTATTTTGAAAAGCTTTACACCTTAATTCTTCCGCAAAATTTTCCACGTTATTGAGTAACAGAGGCCTAGTTGCTGCGAACGGCGACGAATCGATAATTGATGGTCATCATTAACACTGGCCGATACAGCAGCGATATTTTATTCAGTTCGCACTCTAAGTAACCGTGTTGTTGGTTTAATGTCCAACAATGTAAATTTGGTGCGAAATTTAGTCACAATAGCCCGAATAGCCGCTTCAGTGGGTAGATTAAACTGACCATAAAATGGAAGAAGCGCGCGATGTACTTCCTTAAAAGAGCACGCATTTTGATAATAAAATTCAATGATTTGCAAGCGTTGTTCGTTTGTAAGACGATTCATGGTTAAATTATAGACCAAACTGAAGATGTTTGACGGTGAAACAAAACACGAAACGTGCGTGAGCTGTTTAAACCAGTGTTGCCAAAAAGATAATAGCTAAAAAATCACCCTTACAATGATTTTTAGTAGCAACTTTGTAATCAAATCACAATTCCTCGATGAAAATTTAATTCAAATTATCTATCAAATTAAAATAAAACAAATTTCTACCTATAATACAACATAACCTTCTCTCAAGACTTTTCTTTACTCTCTACATACAGTGTTATTTTATTTTTCCAGTGTATATGATTTTATATTCTCTTTTCATTGTTCATATTATTCATATTCATTCCCGTCAACACTATCTTCGTTAACAAACAACTTTAACCTTGTGCGTACATATAGTCCTGTAGCACACGGAGAGAGAGAGAGAGAGAGAGAGAGTGAGAGAGAGAGGGAATTAAGAATGACAAATATACGTAAAGACCATAAGGCCAATAACACTGTGCATACAGCAATCCTTATGAAAATAAATATGAAATGTACACAAATCCCATTAAAGTCTCATCGCCAGTCAACGGGTTTATTTTATAAAATGTTGCAACAATAAATGCGACAACAATACAGTGGAATATGACTATTACGACCAGTTATATGTAGGTAATAATAAAAGAAAAGTTAAATATTTAGATGTACATGTTTTTATGTTTGAGTAGCAAGCATGTTCTGAAGAATCACATTTAAAGAAACCAACAATTCGAATGCGAATGTAGGCTATGTATCCTTTGTCATCAGATTGATGTCATATGAAATCTAATATTCCCATTTTTATATTCCAGGATAGAAACTATTTTTATAAAGGGCTATCCATTTTGTGATTTCAAAAGTATGGGACTGGAATTCGACATCTGTCAAACTAAGTTGTGAAACCAATTTTTTCTTTTCAGTTGAAAGTCAGACATTGATGAAAATGGATCGCTTAACTATCACACAACGCATAAGAATTATCAAAACCTACTACAAAAATGGTGATTCTGCCACAGCCACGTATTGTGCTTTAAGTGGAGATTATGGTTTACATAATCGTCCAACTACGCAAGCAACTGGAAAAATTGTGAAGAAATTAGAAGAGACTGGAGTGGTTACAAATATTGAAAGGCCTGCGCAACATCGTTTCGCTCGTTCCGCTGAAAATATTGCTATTGTAAGTGAAAGTGTTACCGAAGTGTGTCGTTCCTCGTAGTTCTACGGCATATTATGGCGTATTTTGCATTTAGATCTACACCTACATCCATATAAAGTCCAGCTCACGCAACAACTAAGGCCAGCTGACAATTCACAACGTCGTAGATACGTGGAACAACAGGCGGTGGACGGCAATTTTTCGAACAAAATTTTCTTCAGCGATGAAGAACATTTCACACTCGGTGTGTATGTTACGAGTAATAAACAAAATTGTCGCATTTGGGGTTTTGAGAATCCTCAAGTAATTGAAGAGAGGCCATTACATCCAGAAAAAGTCACTGTTTGGTGCGCTCTGTGGTCCGAAGGTGTGATTGGACCTTACTTCTTCGAAAACGACGATGGAACGACTGTCACCGTCAATTCGGAGCGTTATGGTCATATGATAACCGACTTTTTTCCCTGCTATTGAAGAATACGACTTGGAGAATATGTGGTTTCAACAAGACGGTGCCACATGCCACACAACCCGAGCGAATATGGCTTTATTGCAAAAGACATTTCCTGGCCGCGTAATTTCTCGTCGTGGCGATATCAACTGGCCACCAAGATCATGCGATTTGACACCATTCGACTTTTTTTGTAGGGCTACGCGAAAGACCGTGTTTATGCAGATAAACCTTAAAACCAACATTCGTCAAGTTACGGCTGAGATACCGCCCAACATATGTCAAAAAGTGGTCGAAAATTACCTCAAAAGAATCAATGCTTGCAACACTTCGAGTGGAGGTCAGTTAAATGACGTAGTATTTCACACATAATGTCAGCGTTCAAACTTTACAATAAAAAATAAATATCACGAATAAAATATTTTATATGTGTTTTATTTACGTTTACTTTTGAAACCGCGAAATGGATAACCCGTTATATTTTCACTCGACTCGCATAAGTAGTAAAGAAAAATTCATTATTACTCAGAAATGTTGAAGGTTTTATTGATTGAAGTGAGAGCAACCTGACAAATTCTATTCTGTCTCTTCTCACTGTTTTGGTTATAGGTTCGATGAAAAACGTGAATGTCATCTTATCCTATGGATTTAGTCAAATTGATCAATTGATAATATCAGGTCTACTGGCATGAAATGAGCTAATTTTTAGTCGTAAATTAAAAACAATTTTATTCCAAGTATTGGCCTTTGCTGGCCACACATTTCGTCCATCTTTGAGGTAAATTGTGGATTCTATGCCAATAAAACTGTTTGTCTTGTGAAGAAAACCTATTAGTCACTTAATTTCGACTTTCTCGTAGGAATCGAAGTGCTGTTCAGCTAAGGCTTAGTCAAAGGGAATATGGTGGGTGGGTGGTAGTAGTTCGCAGCCTAATGCTTTACTTGTATCCTGTGCTGGTCATGTTGCAAACTTCCCTTGCCGTATCTTCTGCCCCATTCTGGACGTTTTTTGATGAATGCATAGTTCAAATTGATTATTTGTTGCCGATAGCGATTTGTATTACAAGATTCTTTAGGTTTCGGGATCTCACAGTATGCCGTGGCTTTCTGATGCCACCAGGAACACAGCATTGTATACTTGCCGAATCGATCTGGTTTTATAGTCGATGTTGATTCCGAATTAAGCCATAATTTTTTTCCATGGATTTTCTAGCGTGTCTTTGAAGCAAACGATCACAAGAAGTTTTCCAGTTTTTCTCTACCTATCATTCAGATCATGTGGCATCTATTTTTCCAGATTTTTGGATCTTTCCCATGGCTTTTAAGCGGTCGGGATCAGTCAATGTTGTGCAACATTTAAAACTTCTGGAATTTGTTTCTGACTCAACGTGTCGCCGTTATTCAATACTGTTTGCAATTCGGGGTCTTCAAGCTTTTTTGGTGGTCTTCCAAGTTCTTTATTTCTCACATCAAAATTGTTATTTCGGAACCATCGAACTCGCTGCTGTTCGTTGGCTTATTAAATGTAAGGCCACGGTTTAAACCCTTGGCCAGACATCTCGAACAAAACGAAATATGAAAAAATATTTCTTCGGCGACTTCCTCTCAGCAGATGTTTGGCAAAAACTCTGGGAAGTAAATAAAAGTGAAAAATTTCTCGAAAATATGTCATTCGCAATCGACTTTAAACTGTAGGTCCTGTCAGTCTTGTATAAAATTACCACACACAACATATGTTGTGTGCGACGCTACGAGCTGACGAAAGGGTTCTAATAACCAATTGTGTATGTATGTATGCATGTATGAAACATCAAAACCACCGCCTGCATGGGACTCATCACCAACCATAAGCCTCGACAAGTATTCGATGCAACTCTCCAGTACTTTTCATCAAATGAAAACAAGAAATTATTGCCTTCCATATATTAGCATTCTCTGGTACCATTTCACTATAAATGTTTCCTATGGAAACTTTTGTATCTTGAGGCTCACTTCATACTGGTACATTTGGTATACATATTTTTAAATTGAAAGTTTGTTGGCATTTCATAGTTATTTGTATCGATTTTTATGCCTTTCAAGATCAATTTGTCTTTGTTTTTTTGTTCAGTTTATTATTATAATTTATGCACAAGAGAATTCATGTTATTGACCTGTGGTCGTTTATTCTAACAATTTAATCCAACTACGTGTAATAAAATCGATATTCCAGATAAAAGCAAAAACTATAATAAATGCCTCGTTACCTGTGGCCAATAAGTAAGTGAAGAAAAACAAACTAAAAAAAAAAATTTGTCGCAAAACTTAAACTCTAATAAAAGCGTGGTTAACCACTGCTGATGGTGGATTTTCTCTACTTCAATAAGTATGGATGTGGTCTAGGACAACAGGCTCTTAATATTATACGTACGTACACACATACACTATGCATAAAAGGCTACACATATACATGCATAAATTATGTATGTATAGGATATTCCATACTTATTTATTTATTTACTTATTTATTAACATATTAGCTTATAATTAAATTTATAAGATAACATAAAATACAGGAGGAAAATTTTAAATTAAAATTATGAAGGATAATATTATTAAAAATACTATTTATTCATTTAAACAATGTCCAATTAGTTAAATTAAATTATAAATATTAGTAAATTTAAGGAATTGAATAATGGTACTTAAGTCAATCTATTGTTGGCGTCGTTGATAAATACAACTTTGGAGTTGTCTCGAAGTACTAAATTTTAGACATGTTGCAGTATTTTGGCTGATTAGACGCAAGGCCACGGTTCAAAACCCAGGTCAGACATCGACTTCCTCTCAGCAGATTTCTGGCAAGAACTCGAAGTGTAAATAAAATTGCCATGAAAAGTTTCTCAAACAAATCTGTCGATCGGAGTCAAGTAGGTCCCGCCAGTAATGTATAAAATTAAAACGCACAACATGAGTGGTGTGAGAAGCTGATTGAAGGGTTGTAATGGCCAATTAAGTATGGCTGCCTTCCCAAATGTTAGTTGCTTTGTGTTTAAACAAAGTATTGTGTTTCATAATGCCGCTGTACAAAAAATATACAATGTATTCTATTTCAAAATGTCGTCAATGTGTATTTTTAATGCATTCAAAAAGAAATCAGGCATCGGATTTATAGTTGATGCATTGTTTGGTTACTTTGCATATC
Source organism: Sarcophaga carnaria (assembly GCA_958299815.1). Classification (NCBI taxonomy): domain Eukaryota; kingdom Metazoa; phylum Arthropoda; class Insecta; order Diptera; family Sarcophagidae; genus Sarcophaga; species Sarcophaga carnaria. Next base: position 49,478,379 of record OY283151.1, read on the forward strand.
AACATAGTTTATATATAGTGGTAGAACTGCATACAAACTTTGTATTGATACATTTGGAAGTCAGCCTATGTATGCAATACATACATTCTCAATAGATTGATTCATAAGGTAACATTCTGGTATGAGCCTAATTATTGTTATTTGATGCCATGGAGACAATTTATCTTGGCAGTCTTTAATATAATCAAATATCGTTAAATTTTGGAGAGTTGATCTCCTTATACCAAGATGATGTTGGTAATGAGGATCCCCCTCTCCATTTTGAAGTAGTTATTCAAGAGCCTAATAATATCCTTTTTGTTGAAATTTTGGGTTGTAATTAATGGGCTGATCAGCGTAGTTTTCCCTGAAACGTCAGCGAATTCATTCCCAGGAGTGGCAGAGTGTTCAGGGATCCAAATTAAACGAATTCTTGGTTATGATTACATTAAATCGTTCCTAATGAGTATAACATAATATTCATTGCTATTTATATTGAAAATTGATTTTATTGCAAATTTTCCATGCCTAACCCTGACAAATTTAATTGTTTCGAAAATTGCTAACAATTCGGCAGAAAATATTCATGAATAGCCTGGTAAAAGAAGAAAAAGATTTTATAATTTCATGTTCATTTACTGTAGCCTATACAATCATCATTTCTTAACCGTTTCAGTATAAATAAAACTAATATTGGCACCAATCAATAATATCCTGGAAAATACAGTTAACAATAATTACAGGATTTCTTTTCCTATTTGATCTTCTAATAACGTCGTAAATCGTCTGCAAAGGCAGTGAAATCGATTTCTTCGTATAGCGCTAATATTGTATTATATAATTATATGCGATTAAAAACAGAATTACAGAGAGGGTGGACCCATGAGGTATGCCATTATGTAGGGAAAATTAATTAGAATGATGCCAATCCTTACTACAATCTTTCTATTTGTCATAAAATTTATAATATATTGAATTATATTCGGTCCATAATCTTTCCGTAATCTTAGTTCATCAATAATGGTGTGGATGCCTATTTTATCATAAGCTTTTTCAAAATCGGCGTAGTCTAGTAGGTAGTGTGTTGGCTTATTAGACGTGAGTGCTCGGTTCATGCCACATGTCAGGCGACTCCAACTGAATGATATATGAATATATATTTATTCGGCCTCTGTCACTCAGCAGATTTCTGGCAAAAAATTTGAGAGTTTCTCAAAAATCTGTCGTTCGGAGTCGACTTTAAATTGTAGGTCCCGCACACACATGTATAAAAATTCACGCATAGTGGTGTGAGAAACTAGGTCGTAATCCTGACTAAAGGGTTGTAATGACCAATTATGTATGTATGTAGGTATTTGGTATAGAATCATTTGCTGCCTGGTTAATTATTCCATATATGTATATTTCCAGTCTCCTTGTTAATATTGGAAGATACGGGTTTTTTCGAACTGTATTTCCTATTGTTCAAAATGTATTTCATCCAATTAATTTTCCGAATATTGTAATCACTTTTATTTCTGTAATGTTTAAATAAGGAAATTTTTATTTTAAGTGATCACTACCGAATGGTGTTTTCTCTATGTCCCATTCTGCAGCAGTGGCAATTTCGGGGAAGCAAAAGTTTAAATCTACGTGAGTGACCGAATTGTGGGTACTAAATGAGTACTAATATGATGACGGCGTGGAGAATCCGCCGCCTAGCCATGCAGAGGTCAATAAAAACAGGTCTTAAAAACAATAAAGCGGTAGGTCATGATGGTCTCCCCGCTGAACTGTTTAAGACCGGATGTATTGAGTTGGTAGGGCGCATGCACCAGCTTATTTACAAAATATGGCTAGAGGAAAATATGCCCAACGATTGGAACCTCAGTATCCTCTGTCTGTCCTGAAAAAGCGAGACCCTACGATATGCGCCAACTACAGGGTTATAAGCCTTCTCTCTATCGCATATAAGTTTCTTACAGGGGTATTGTGTGAACAACTGAAGCTACTCGTCAAAACAACTTATCAGTGCGGCTTCAGACCTGGCAAGGCCACCATCGACCAGATATACACACTACGTCAAATCCTGGAAAAGACCCACGAAAAACTAGTCAACACACATCATCTTTTTGTTGACTATAAGGCAGCCTTCGATAGCCCCATAAGGCATTGTGTTTTTGCCGCAATGTCTGAGCTCGGTATACCTGCAAAGTTGATAAATCTATGCAGAATGACGTTGACCAATTCCTGCAGCTCCGTCAAGGTAGGAAAGGACCTCTCCGAACCTTTTGATACCGTGCGAGGTTTCAGACAAGGCGATATCTTGTCATGCGACCTCTTCAACTGTGATGTAAACTGACCACCAAGATCGTACGATTTAACTTTTTCTAGTGAAGTTTTCTTATGTGTACATATATGTATGTGTGGCGGTACCTGCAGTTTAAAGTCGACTTCGAACGAGAGGCAGTCAGCGAAAAAAAATTTTTTCATATTTAGTTTTGTTGGACGTGTTTGACCTGGGATTTGAACCGTGGTCTTCCATCCAATAAGCCAATACACTATCTACTAGACTATGGCGACTACATATGCCATCGGTCAAATTTTGTCCGATATATGTACGAAATATTAGACATACGAGTATCATGGAAATTTTTACCTTATGTGGAGGTGATATAGACTGACTACCGATATCGTGGGATTTGACCTCGTCAGACCTTTTCTTGTGAAGTTTTATTCAGTCGCAGATGTGTGAGAATAAACTACAAACCACAGCCTTCCAGTAAAGCCATCACATCCTATGCCATCGGTCAAATCCAGTCTGACTTATGTACCATAGTCCTGAAATATAGGATATAACGGGTGATTTTTTTTAGCTATTATCTTTTTGGCAACACTGGTTTAAACAGCTCACGCACGTTTCGTGTTTTGTTTCACTGTCAAACATCTTCAGTTTGGCCTATAATTTAATCATGAATCGTCTTACAAACGAACAACGCCTGCAAATCATTGAATTTTATTATCAAAATGCGTGCTCTGTTAAGAAAGTTCATCGCGCGCTTCTTCCATTTTATTGTCAGTTTAATCGACCCATTGAAGCGGCTATTCGGGCTATTGTGACTAAATTTCTCACCAAATTTACATTGTTGGACATAAAACCACCAACACGCTTACGTAGAGTGCGAACTGAAGAAAATATCGCAGCTGTATCGGCCAGTGTTAATGATGACCATCAATTATCGATTCGTCGCCGTTCGCAGCAATTGGGCCTCTGTTACTCAATAACGCGGAAAACTTTGCGGATGAATTTTGGTGTGAAGCCTTTCAAAATACAGCTGGTGCAAGAATTGAAGCCGAACGACCTACCGCAACGCAGAATTTTTGGTGAATGGGCTTTTGGAAAGTTGGCCGAAGATCCACTTCTTTATCGAAAAATTGTGTTCAGCGACGAAGCTCATTTTTGGCTCAATGGATACGTAAATAAGCAGAATTGTCGATTTTGGAGTGAAGATCAGCCAGTGAAGATCAGCCAGAGTGAAGATTTGCCCAAAATGCAAGAGCTTGACTTGCATCACATGTGGTTTCAACAAGAAAGTGCCACATGCCACACTGCACGCGTAACAATGGACTTATTGAGAGGCGAGTTCGGTGAACATTTTATTTTACGTTCGGGACCGGTCAATTGGCCGCCTAGATCGTACGATTTAACGCCTTTAGACTACTTTTAGTGGGGCTATGTTAAAGCTCATGTCTATACAGACAAGTCCGCTTCAATTGACGCATTGGAAGACAACATTGAAACATTTATTCGCGAGATACCGGCCGAAATGTTGGAAAGAGTATGCCAAAATTGGACTAAGCGGATGGACCATTTGAGGCGCAGTCGCGGTCAACATTTACATGAAATAATCTTCAAACATTAAATTTTATGGACCGTACTATCGATTCAAATAAAGATTTCATGCATTTTTCTGAATTTTATGTGTTTTTTTTTGAAAAATTTTCCTAGAGCTCTTAAAAAAATCACTCATTATTATGTTCGTGATATCATAGTCATGGTCATGTGGACATGATGCAAACTGACTACAGGGATCATGAGACTTGACCTTGTTAGACTAATTCTTCTGAGATATTGTTAAGTTGAAGGCATTTCACAGCGTTTCTCAAAGCCATTACAGCCCATGCCATGGTTTAAATTAAGTCTAATTTAAATGCCAGAATCAAGAAAAATGGTACACATTGGATGCTGGCTATCCATAGCAGTTTGAATGTATAGTATTTGAACGATGTACCATATTCCACACATAGTGGTATCAATAAGTCTTTAAAAGGAAGAAAAAATTTCAATGATTCTCACATACACTTTGTTTTATTTAAAATTAAAGCTAGAAAGTGCTTTAAAAAAGACATTATGGTAGGTTCTAGAACAATGGGGTTGCCATCTGTCGTTGCCTAGAAATCACACCTTCGTAACAATATATTGGTTGTTGTATTGGCTAAATGTCTGAGATATTTTCATCACTAGTCGTTTACTTTATCAAGGGTATTGCTGGACTCTATGGGAGTTCGAAGTACTACTTGGATTATATTATTTGGAGAGGAAAATCAATATTTAAAATTTTCAAATTCGAAAACCTTTTAATTAAATCAATCAAATCATACCAAGATTTTGCTGATGATACATAATATCATTCAAATAGAATTAAAGCTTGTTAGACAATGTTGAACATAAAAAGTTTTTATCAAAATAGCTTGATATGCGACACAGAAATGAATGCCCATTAGCTACTACATTTTCCTGCCTTATAAGCTTTTTCTATGGCTTTCATTTGGCTACATTTATTAACAAAAGCCAACAATTAATCGCCTGAAAAAACAATCATTATTTATGTTGAACGTTGTATGTTTCTTTTGTTCATCGAATTCAAAAAACCATTCGAAGCTATTCTGCCAATGGAATGAAACAGAAAATAATGATTTTATATGACCATCGAAAGTTATGTATGTACATACATACATACTTATGTACGTGGGAATATATGTATTTTCTTTTTTTTTCTACCATACAATACCATACGAATTCATTCACTTATAAACTACTTGTCATTAAATATAATCACATGAAAATGAATTTATTTTATAACTTAATATTCGTATTTAATCCAGCTTCATTGTGTGTGTGTGTCACAGTTACAACAGAAAAGAAAAGAAAATTACTTCTAAATGAAGAATAATTTATTTAAACATTAAAAATATTAGGTGAATTAGGTTAGAGCTTATGCTGAAGCTAAATAAGTTGCAATTATTGTATTCCACAGCAAAAAAATATTCATGATTTCAAATTGTGTTTATGTTGTTGCATGTTATTATTTTTCTAAAATAGAGTACACTGTACCTAATTCACCTCTGCGCACAAGGGGACCTGTTGTGAAAGCATAGAAAACTATGTCGCCCTGCTGACTAGTCCAGATTAAACGTTCTCGGCAGTTGACACTGAGGCTTCGCTTTACTCCCCTGTATAGAGCTCGAAATTAGCTGAAAGTATAAAGAATCTACCAACAGATTTGATGTAAAAAAACTATTGGTCCGTTGAATTACAAGAAAAGCGGGTCAAACGAGATGGAGATTGATATATGAAGCAGGCTATAAGCTCTTATTCCATGACAGAATTATAATTCCTGACAAAATCATTTGCAGAAATGTAGACTGTTCCCACATGGCAGTCGCCGTGGTCTAGTAGGTAGTGTGTTAGCTTATTAGACGTAAAGCCAGGGTTAGAGCCACAGGCCAGACATCAAAATAAAATACAAAACGTATTTCTTCGGCGACTTTCTCTCAGCAAATTTCTGGCAAAAACTCTGAAAGTAAATAAAATTGCCATGAAAAGTTTCTCAAAAATCAGTCGTACGCAGTCGACTTTAAACTGTAGGTTCCATCACTCATGTATAAAATTAACACACACAACATAAGTGGTATGAGAAACTAGGTTGTAATCCTGACTAAAGGGTTGTAACGACCAATTATGTATGTATGTGTGTCCCATATGACAGTGAATATGATAGCAGATTCAGAGATATTTCTATGGTCCTGTTAAAATAGTTGATTGTTACGCTCTCTGAGAATGTTAAATACCTTCACCGAACGGCCCACTCACGAACAGTTCTAACCGTGCTGTCAAATCTCGAATTTATCAAAATTCAAAAAATAAACGAATGTCTCGCAAGGGACCATGAATAAAGTTAGGTTATGTCCGGTTTGAAAACGTGTACGTATTATCAAAACGAGTATAAATACCCGGATATCGAGTTGACTCATTGTATTCCTCATAAAGAAAAAATATATAAGAAAAGATAGTAACAGGAATTGTGGAAAAACAAAGAGCGAAAGAAACAACCACATCACACAAGAGAGTGTAGGAAAAGACTACCGTTTGGGTGTCCTATCAGCTCAAAATCAACATAAGCCCCTTATAAGCCTAAAAATCGCCTCTCGAGAGGCTCTAAACCCTGAAAGAAACCCCAAACTTAACCCACTAACAGCTGGAAAGTTGTAGAAGAGATATACAACAGCACCCGACTCTTCTTCGTAACAACATGCCCTGCAATAGTCCAGGTGGGATCTTCTCCATATCCCCGTAAGAAATCCGGTAACTAGGGTCTCGCTTTTTTTATTCAAGCGCATTAGCAAACCTGTTCTAATACTATATAATGAAGGTCATATCGTCACACTACAACTCTATTTTATTCTTTCCTCAAGCTGTTACTCTTTATCCCTGGTTCTTCTACTAAAACGGCTGTGGAAGTGGTAGATTGGAGACTTGGGACCAACTATAAAATCGTTCTCAAAAACTGAAACTAACTTAGGGAAAGCTTTCGCCCTGTCGTTCCCAGGTATTTCGATATGACCCGGAAGTATGCATCTGAACTGATACCCCGATTCAAAGAAAGTACTCACATAGCTTCAATCATAGTTTGGTAGGATGTTTTTTAAGATGGGCTCACTGACTTGTATTTCTGCGTACAAGAGGTTAAAACAGCGGCCATAGTATACCAAGAACACTTTTTGAAAGCTGTTGTAAAAATACTTAAAAACAAAAAATACTTACAAACTCAGTCGTGAAATTGCCACCAAAGATTCTGCGGCAGCTCATAATTCTCAAAACTATCCAAACTTGAAGTCCCCTTAGTCTAGTAGGTAGTGTGTTGGCTTATTAGACGTAAGGCCACGGTTCAAACCCCAGGTCAGACATCAAAACGAAATATGAAAAAATATTTCTTCGGCGACTTGCTCTCAGTAAATTTCTGGCAAAAACTCTAAGACTAAATAAAATTGCCATGAAAAAGTTGCTCAATAATCTGTGTTTCGAAGTCGACTTTAAACTGTAGATTCCGCCACTCATGTATAAAATTAACACACACAACATAAGTGGTATGAGTAACTAGGTTTTAATCCTGACTGAAGGGTTGTAATGGCCAATTATGTATTCAAACTTGTCTTAGAAACTATTTACCAATCTTTATCTCTTCTAATGAATGGCTCTCTGGCCGTTTTGATTTGAACTCGCTAGATTACAAATTGTGAATAGTTTTAGAAGACATTGTTTGCCACAAATAATACTCCAACATTGATTCTCTCAAAACAGCCTTGTTTACAATTCAACGCCTCCGTTCTATAAAATTCTAAGTCGAAAAAGTGCGTTCCGACTATATGTGCATTCTAAGTAGATTTTTCCCTATAACTTCGGAACGGATCGGCACATCTTAACCAAGTTTTGACAGTATTTAAGTACTTAGAACATTATAGAATGGAGGCGTTGAATTGTCGAAGTGTTGTTTTCAATGTTTGGCCAGGTCAACTTAAGGTGTGGCAGGGATGTGGGCCAAAGGTGGACATTCCTAATAAATATTTGCATTTTGCTCCACAAGAAACGAACTACAGTGAAAGCTAAAAGAAAATTCTAACAATAACCAAACTCAACTTTTACCACTTAAGGAGAGTGCACAAAAAAATTTGACAATATTTCGAAATTTTTTTGTAATTTTTTTCTTGTTTCAATTTTAAAAACTTGAAATGAAATGAAATGAAAATAAAAATAACGGTAATTTATTAATGTATATTTTCTTTTCTAATGCACAGTTTCTTTTGACGCTCACTGTATCTATATGAATATCAGATATGTTATATCAGAGCTTTTGCAAGAAGACTATTGGGGAAGATTGCCGAAAGAGGAATATTTTTCTTTTTCGTATTTCTGTGAAAAAGAGACTCAGCACCATAAAAGCATGGTAGCGTAGAAGCTATGCTCATGACAAAATCTTCGTTATGGTTGGCCTAAATATGCCTATCGACTACACGGTACCTAAACCTCCTGGTCTTGCGACGCAGATGTAGGATAGTGGTTCATACCTCTCAGGAAAAGTCATTCAAGTTTTTACTGATGGATTCTGATCACCCAATAAAGTCGGATGTGGAACATTAGATTGTCCCCTGCACTTCCAGATAATTGTAGTCGTTTTCAAGCTGAAATAATGGCTTTTTTCACTGTAAATTTGTTTTTTTATTGTTCAGATTAAATTGAAGTGGAATTGGAAAATCTTGTGCTTGTTGTGTCAAGTGCTTGTTGAGTAACAAAGCTACTTTAAATATTTTTGGTTTCCAAAATAGATGATATTTTAAAGAATTATTCAAACCCCATTTGCTCACAAGGGAAAATCTTCCTACATGTTCAATTTAAACAATACTTAACCATTCGCATCCATCACCCAGGCTACCGCATATTATAAATGAAACATAATTTATACATACAAGTCGGCCGCTTAGTATAAAGAATTATTACAAATAATTTCTCTCTTTTGTAAAATTTTATTTACACTTTTCCTTACCCTCTCCCCTCCACCCTCCACCCTTTTTGTTTATTTTTTGTTTGCCTATACGAAAATTATTTTGTGGACACACACAATAAACAGATAAATAAATAAATAAAACGTAAAATAATAAACTACTGGCCATAAATTTAAGGTTTATTTTACTTTTCTGGGTATACTTGCGTACATACATACATACATACATACATATTTATTTATTTATTATGGTAAAATTTATGTTAAACATGAATCTTTTGCCCAAATTGGATAGAAAAGCCAACACGTAAACTCTAGTATCCCCAAAAATTTAAATGCATTTATAAGAGTATAACAATGGGAGTAAAATAAAATGAAATAAAATAAAATAAATTCCATTATTTTTTTGGTTTCTTTATAAGTTAATAACACACGAGTTAAGAAAACAATATTCTGGTAAAAACGAGAAAAAAACAATGAAAATGAAATAAAGAAGAAATATTACCCCAACTTTCTCTAGAACTTTAACAATGGATGGAGTAAAAAACAAAAAACCCTTCCCTTCAAAAGTATACACAATATTTTATGAGTAAATTGCACTTATCGCCATCCGGTTCTAGAACCCTTCTTGTTTCAATAGCCGTCTAATATATGCTAATGTTAGTCGTAGAAAGATTGTGTCTTCCTTTATACCTTCAGTTTATTTATATTTTATTAATATTGTTTCAATTATTCTACGTATTATTCTCTCTATAAAGTCAGTGAAATCTGTCCCTTTTCCTGCCAAATTTATTTTTTAATACCCTCTTTACAGAAATACCCTACAATTGGGGTGTTGTACTGCGGCCCTATGCTCCCTAGAGGAGTAAAAGGAACGCATATGTACCTATATAGGATATTGTATAATTTAATTTTTCTTTAATAAGCGTAGCTTACTTGGATGCTATGAGGTCCAGTTATATCGCCGATATTACTTACACTCAGCCACAAAAGTATACGTACGGATAACAAATTTCAGAAATTTTTTAACCAATCCGTTTTCGTTGAAAATCTTTACAGCTGTCTGACATCTTTCTTCGGTCTTTTGCATTGGTTCATAAATTTGTGAAATTTTTTAATCGGATGTATACTTTTGTGTGCCTGTGCAGGGCCACAATTCAGTTCAATTTTAGAAATTTTTTAACCAGTGCAAAAGACCGTCTTAAACTCGAGGAAACTATAAATATTTGTTAAAAAATTTCTGAAATTTGTTAACCGTATGTATACTTTAGTAACTGTGTGTACTTTGTCACATGCTTATAGCACCTGGTTGGCATCTCTCAACCATACCGAGAGTCTTATGAAAGTATGAATTTCAATTCGTCTTTAGCTAGCAGACATGTTTTGTCATTAAACATTGGCTGTCCAAGAATTCTTTTACTCAGGTTCCCAAGTGGCGGACAATGAAAGAGAAGATTTTCTGTTTATCCTTCTTCGTCCTCAGATTCCGCAGAAGTCGTTATGAGGTATTCCTAGTATCCTATTGTGCATTCACAGAGCCGTAGTCTACTAGGTAGTGTGTTATCTTATTAGACGCGAGGCCTTGGTTCAAACCCCAGCTCAAACATTCTCCAACTAAACGAAATATAAAAAAATATTTCTTCGACGACTTCCTCTCAGCAGATTTCTGGCAAAAACTTAAGATTAAAATAAAATTGCCATGATAAGTTTCTCAAAAATCTGTCGTTCGGTATCGACTTTAAACTGTAGGTCCCGCCACTCACGTGCAAAAAGTAACATACGCAACATGAGTTGTGTGAGAAAGATGGTTGTAATCCTGACTTAGGGGTTGTAATAACCTATTATGTACGTATGTTACTTCGGTCCTACAAGATGCCGTTGCAACACCGATTTTACCTATTCCGTCGTATACCCTGGTTGGCATCTCTCAGCCGTCCTGAGATTCTTATGAAAGTTTTAATTTTTTCTCAACTCGCCTTTGGCTAGACATGTCTTGTCACTAAATTCTGGGTGAGAAAGAATACTTTTTCTATGGTTCCCAAGCACTAGACAATGACAGGGAAGAAGTTGCGTAGTTTCCTCTTTTTTCTCATCGTTACAGAAATCGTAATGAGATATTCCCAGTCTTTTGGCGTGAACACCCAGAGCCCAATATCCCCTTATCTCTGTAATGAGGTTCATTAGACGGAATCTTGATAGGTTCAATGCAAAGTCGTGCCAGATCTGTCTGGTGTCTCTACAAGTGGGTTCACTATCCTATCTTACTTTTGCCAATGAATGGAGTGTTTGGAGACCATTTTTTCTCTGCAGAGGAACGCCAATATCATGTAGGAATACATTTGAATTTTTAGCGGTTTCAGCTTTAGTAAGTACGTCGGTCTCTAGCCAAATGAGGGTAATTGCTGATTGTCTCGCTATCTCCTCTACAGACAACCGGTATTCTTGGACGATCTTAAATGTGGTGTCTACATTTCATACGGATTTGATGGCCGCTTTACTGTCGCTAAATATGCGTATTGAAGTCGCCGATAGTGTGTTTACTTATTAGACGTAAAGCCAGGGTTCGAGCCCCAGGCCAAACAACAAGACAAAATACAAGAAGTATTTTTTCGGCGACTTCCTATCAACAAATTTCTGGCAAAAACTCTGACAATAAATAAAATTGCTATGAAAGGCTTCTCAAAAATCTGTCGTTCGGAGTCGACTTCAAACTGTAGGTCCCACCACTCATGTATAAAATTAACACACACAACATGAGTGGTGTGAGTAACTAGGTAACTAGGTAATCCTGACTGAAGGGTTTTAATGACCAATTATGTATGTATGTATGTAAATATACGTATATCACCATATGTCATACTCTGATACAGAATATGATACATTATATCAGCTTGAAAAGTACTACAATTATCTGGTAGTGCAAGGAATAATCTAATGTGCCACATCTGACTTTGTTGGGTGATCTGAATCCATCAGTGAAAACTTGAATGACTTTTCCTGAGAGGTGTGAACCACTATCCGGCATCTGCGTCGCAAGACCAGGATTGAATGGAGGTTTAGGTACCGTGTAGTCATAAGCATATTTAGGCCAACCATAACGAAGATTTTGGCACGAGCATATCTTCTGTGCTTTCATGCTTTTATGGTGCTGAGTCTCTTTTTCACAGAAATATGAAAAAAATTTTATTCATTCGGCAATCTCCCCTCAACAGTCTTCTTGCAAAAGCTCTGATATAACATCTGATATTCATATAGATACAGTGAGCGTCAATAGAAACTGTACATTACAGAAACATATACATTAATAAATTACCGTTATTTTTATTTTAAAATTGTTTCATTAACAGTTTTTAAAATTAAAACAAAAAAAAGTTTAAAAAAATTTCGAAATATTGTCAAATTTTTTCGGGCACTCACCTTAAGTGGTAAAAGTTGAGTGTGGTGATTGTTAGAAAATTATCGTTAGTGTACAGTTGCTTTTGATTCTCACTGTATAAATGAAATGAAAATAATTTATTGCGTTTTAAATTAATTTATTTCATTCTTAAAAAATTCATTTTTAATTCGTGAAAATGTGTCTTACAATTCAAGTTCCTCAAATATACTCATCATAGGGTGCAAAGAGGATGGAGGGGTTTGTATGTATTTCAAAACTTTTATTTTTTATATTCAACATTTTTATTCAACACTTAATAACTTATCTTGTATATAATATCGTACAAACAAAAAGAAAAAAAAGGCCTGAAATAAATGAAATGAAATAAACAGAAATTTTTTATGTTTTTCCCCCGTTTTTTTTCCTCTCTTTTTTAAGATCCACTTTAATTGTTGCCTTTGTTCGTTTATATACGGCTACTGTTTGATTGTGTATTATCGAATACACCACCATATTGCATAAAACCATTTACTCTCTTTTGCTGTTGTTGTTATTTATATTTTTTTTGTATTATGCTCTCGAAAAAAGTCATTATAAATGTGTCAACTACAATTAAATATTGACCCTGTTCTGTTTATTTCGTTTTTTTTTTAGGTTTTCATTGTAAATTGAAAAAGATAAATAGAAAATTACGATATATTTTCCATTATCATTTCCATTTTAATGACAATAATTAATTATGCTAGTGAAAGATGGGTGCATGAAGCTATTAAATTAAAGAAATGGCAAAAAATCAGAAAATTTAAGACAATCTGAACGTTTTTGCGTAATTTAAAAGAAGAAGATTTAATTTAATGGAAGAAAATCTTATCGTGGATGGACAAATTTATCGTAAAATGTCGTATCATTGATCACAAGTTCGTGATTACTTCGGCCAAACGTACAAATTGAGAACAGTGGAGATCACAAGCGATCGTTTCACTTTGATTGTTGTCAAAAAATCTAGATACTAGTGTTTTGCTTTTACATCGTTTAACACTAAAATTATAAACAAAAGATACAAAAACAAAACAATGCAGTAAACAAACCTGTTTACAAATTATCATACTGCTTTACATAACAACAAACACCAGCATAAAAATATGGTAAATAACTAAACAAAAATACACAAAGACAAGACACTACAAGAATAAATCTTAATAAAATACACAAACAACAATAATGAATGTAAACAACGATGTTTACATTTATAGAGATTTCTAGAAGGCAAAGTCACAAACAATCGTCTTCAAGAACATTAATCAGAGTGTTTACTTTGCCATATAAAAGACAATGGAAAGCAGGCGAGTGAGTTAATTCAGTCAGTCTTGTGTGAAGACGCGGTGCGTTTGAAGAGAGTAATAGTGGTTTGAAGATATGCGTTTCAAAGATCTGTCGAATAATTATCCAGTAATTGTTATTGTTTATTCAAAGGGTATAAACAGAGCAATAACAAAGAAAAGCAATTGTTGTTGTTTACATCAAGTTCTGAACAGTGGCACACAAAATTGTACGAATAATAAAAAATTTTAATTAAAACTAAATAAAAATTTATTTTTATTTTTTTTCCAATCTACGAGCTCATATTTTAAAAGGTAAAAACGTAACAATATTGCTTTTGTCCTCTATATAGACTATGACGACATTTGTGACGTGTTACAGTTCATAAGTTTTTCCATTTTTTCAGTAACGTACCAATTGTTTTCGGAAGGCATCCATTCATAGTGTTCTCACCATTCGTTTTAAAAAATTATCAGTTTTTTTTGGCAGGAATTTTCTTTCTTTTTCGAAGTAATCTTCTTGTTTTGTTTCCTTAATGAATATTTTACTGAAATTTTTAAGAAACTTTTTATTACAATTTTATTTACTATCAGAGTTATTGCTGGAAGACTGCGGAGAGGAAGTCGCCGAAAGAAATAATTTTTCATATTTTGTTTAGTTGGAGATGTCTGACCTGGCGTTTGAAACACGCCCTAGCGTCTAATTTGCCAACATACTACCAACTAGACTATGTCTGCAACTATCTATCTGTGTAATCTTTAAAGTCGCCTACTGTTTTACGTATTCGTTGAATTTAATTGAATTAGTGTTGCTCGATGTATGTGCTGGACTTATATTTTTTGCATAAAGATGTATAAAATCGTATTTCTATGGGTCGTAAAGAATGATCCACATTTCACAAGACTGTGGAACTGTCTAAACACGAAACTATTTCGTACTCTGGTCTGAAAAAAAGCGTTAGTATATGAACAAATTTAAAAGTCAAGTTGTTTGTTATTTAAAAATCCAGCCACACAGCTTACTTACTTAATTGATCATTACAATCCATTAGTAACGATTATGTCTAGCTTCTCACACCATCCACATAGGTTAGGTTAGGTTTGATATCAAAGAGCTTACTTGAGCACGCGTAGCGGCCCGTTGTGATGCCACTAGTGAACGCAGTTCTGTACTGACTAAGTTCAACCAAAATCAGGGGAGAGAAGGAAGTTGGTCAGCGCAGGGGTTGTACAACAAAAGCACGACTACCCCGCACTGGAAAAGCAGCCAGAAAGTTTGATGAACGAAGCTATATCCTTGACATCAATAGATGTTAGCTCCGTCAAGCTGACAAGAAATGGAGAGCCAAACAACCTATATCTGCACCTCACAAGAGATGGGCACTGATGAAGAAAGTGGATAACAGTCTCTTCTTCCTTAATGGATCTGCGTCCATGGCAGAAGTCGTTAAATGGGAGCCGCATCCATTCCGCGTGTCTACCCATAACACAGTGACCTGTAAGCATGGCTACTGTGATTGAGATGATGTCACGACCAAGTCCATGTAACTGGTTGGTACGCCTTCTATCCATTAGGTACCAGATAAGTCTAGCGGTAGAGTAGGACTCCTCATTGGCCCAGGATAGGTTGGCGTATAGACCAAGGCAGGTGGCACACCCAAGTCTACTGAAGAGGATTTCGGAAAGAGTGCACCAGTTCTGGCGAGCTCATCGGCCCTGCAGTCCCCCGGAATATTAATACATATGCCCGGGGACGCAGACCAGTAAGACACTAAAGCGCTCAGAAAGAAGGTCGAGACAGTGACGACATTCCCTGATGATCCTGGAGTTATTCACAACACCCGACAGAGATCTTATGGCGGCCCGACTGTCAGAGAATACTGAGACGCGGGTAAAAGAAGACCCGTTGACGAGGATTCATTAAGCATCCCGGTAAATCGCCTTCACCTCCACCTGAAAGACTCTACATTAGTCCGGCACCCGGAGAGAGATGCTTAGGTCCAGTTTCCCAGAATAGACTCCGCTCCCGACCCAGTGTTGAGTTTAGAGCCGTCCGTGTATATATCCAGGAGGTCCGGGGGTGGTGTTGAGGTATCAACCATCCCTACTCGGAATCACAAATTGGAAACCCCTCCCATATAGTGCGTGCCAATTTTATCTATGATTGTCGGGTCCTACTGTATAATGTCTACTTTGAACGACAGATTTTTGAAAAATTTTTCATGGCTATTTTCAGAATTTTTGCCTGATGACTGCTGAGAGGAAGTCGTAAAAAAGAAGTATTTTTTCATATTTCGTTTTGTTCGAGATATCTGAGCTGTGGTTTGTACCAGGGCGACATTTTGGCGGACAGTGGCAATGATTTCGGCAGATCTTGGGTTTCTGCAACGAACGGGTGTTGATATGTCGTTTGCTGAACCCGTGTCCTCCAATTTATCCACTAAATTGAGAATAGACCAATTATAACGATCGACATAGAGGCGAAGCTGGCGCTACTTTGCCAGAACACTTGTTGTTGGTAGCCATATTCGTCCGTGGTGATTTGACAAAAACACATTGAATAAAGACAACTAATGTAGCTTCAACAAGACGGCTGAATGTTGGAAAGGCCCTGTTTGGTATTCTCAGCTGTATGAGAGCCAATAATTATTCATGATCACTTCCCACTAAATGTTTTTCTCGTTTTGAAAATTTCTTCAGTAATTTTAAGAATATTTTACAATGCATTTCACTGTCAAAGTTTTGTTTTTTAATAAATCAGTTTGCAAAGGTGCAATAAAACTCATTTAATGAGAAAACTTTATTAATATAAAAAAATGGAAAAAATATAAAAAATAAAGGAAGAAGAAGAAGAAAAATATTTCTACAATTACAGCTGCAGCTACAATTTAACGATAAACGTTCATAGAAAAAAATAAGTGTTGCCAGTGAAAAAAAAATCGACAATATTGACAGGAAATGAAGGAAAAATGCAATTAAAAATGTTGCATTGTGCAGCATTTAATGGAACTGGGAAAGAAAAAATCTAAGAAAACGTTAATTATACACAGCATGACAATGAGATTTATTTCTCGTAAGCAACATATTTTTGAAACAATTTCAATAAAAGAAAATCTTCGTACTATTTTTAATAAAACGAAAAGATTTCCAATTGAATTGAAATTATCGAATGTTTAGCTGGCGATTATTGTATTTTGATGTGGCAAATAAATGACGTAGCAAAATACAATTGAAATGTTGCTGTATTTGCAAAATTATTATTAATTAATTTCATTGTTTTTGTTATTAATATTTAAAGCAAAATATTATTTCGGTTTCATAATGTCAAGTGGCATAAAGTTTAAATTGCTTGGTTTTCTAAAAAGAAAAACTAAAGCGTTTAACGAAATTTAAATAATAGTGTAATCAAGTTTTTTATAGTATTTTATTTATAGTTTTGTGGTTTTTACAACAAATATCGCAAATCTCTAAATATCACAGTTTGATTTTCGTTTATACATTCACACATGCTATGTAGTTATAACTGTCACGTAAAGTGCCACTTATGAATAAAATGAACACACAACATAAGTGGTGTGTGAAACTAGTTCATAACAGAGGTCAGCAATGAGTATTCAAAACGATGAGTACATTCGAATCATACTTATAATTTCTGATACTTATACGCATTCATACTTAGTTTAATGTCATACTCATACTACTCATATTCAAAGTTTGAAATACTCATGGTACTGATACCTAACAATACGTATGATGTTATTGATTTCGACTCTCCATGACTCATCGTATACACGAATCACAAACTAAGTATAATTCGCGTACGAACACTACAATACTCACAAGAATGTTGTGTGTTTGCTCTGCTTGCTGTCTTTGTCTTTTTTGTTTATGTGTCTTTCTTCTTTCTTTGTAAATGCAACAACAACTAAGACTAAATTTTGATGAATGACTCGAATCATTTATGAGTATTATAAGTATTTTTCTAAATTTATGAATCTGAATGAAATTTCATGAGTACTCATGAGTAGCGAAAAAGCGATTCATTGCTGATCTCTGGTTCATAACACTATGCGACAAAATACAAAAAATTAAATACACACGAGTAACTATCTAGTCTAAGTTGTTCAGTTAGTTGAGTAGAACTCAAAAATACTTTTTTTTATTTTTCTCGAACCCTCCAAACTTGTTTTATTTGACAGAAACTGTTTTTATGGACTTTACGCACAAATTTATTGATTGATATTTATTTCTGAACCCATGTCCAAAATTTAAACCTTATTAGAAAGGAGAGAAATGGGCCTTTAAAACGGTGTACATATATGTATATGTCCCATGCTCAGCAACCAAGTTTTTAGCAATTCTTGCTTTTCGTTGAGACGTTTCAAACTCGATCATTATTTTTGAACAACTCCATGACGATGGGGCAAGAGTAAGAAATTGAATTCTTTCAGATCTACTCTGTGACGTTTTGTACTTTTTTTTTTATTTGTTCAAAAACTTCTACTGCATCCTTGTGATGTTGATTTTGGCACTCATTATTAGGTCTTATAGGTTCTACTGAAAAGTTAGAACAACCATCATCTCCTGCAGAACGGTCATCATTTTCAGAATTGGTTTTGTTCTCATCTGGAATAACCGGTAATGTGTCCAACTTTCCCCTCATTTTCCTGCACGATCCACAAATTAGCAAACGTTTTGAAAGCGTTGGGAATTTTTTCAATAAATTTTCGGAAATATTTCGCATATCTGATGATCTGTGCTTCTTTTTGTTTAAGGGATTACAACAAAAAGAAGTCAACATTTTCTTTTTGGAAGCGGAAGCCATTGTGAAGATTAATTATGTAAGTAATTAGTAAATAACAAAAGTCCAAATTTTAACACTGTTTATAAAAAACTAATTACCGAATGTCCTTAGAATGCAAATAAATACTTTTTTAAGATCATTTAGGTAGTACGTTTTTATGACAAATATTGAAAAATCTTATTCTTGAGTTAAAAAATAATTTTTTTGATAGATATCCCACTCGCATCGCATTAAGCGATTATAAAGTCCTTAACGGAAATTGTATAAGCTTTCTTTTGAGAAAAAAGGGGCCCATTTTGAAAAAATTAAAAAAAATATAAATTTCTTTTTTTAAAAAATTAAAAAAAATTATATTTGGAAAGATTAAAGAAATAGCTATCTAATAG
Source organism: Sarcophaga carnaria (assembly GCA_958299815.1). NCBI lineage: Eukaryota > Metazoa > Arthropoda > Insecta > Diptera > Sarcophagidae > Sarcophaga > Sarcophaga carnaria. The sequence goes on from OY283151.1 coordinate 49,497,062, forward strand.
CCTTCCGAAAATTTTTGCTAGGACCAATAGGTGAAAAGTTACACACATTTTAAAAAAACCCTGTATGACCATAATGTCACACTTTGACTCCCTCTAACTCTGGCAGTTCTTGACTGATAGAGCTGAAAATTTGTGTCTGGCCTACTATCCAATAGTACTTACCTTGGTGCAAATTTCATCCAAATTGGAAGACATCGATTTTAAAAATTGGGTCACTTGACACGAAATTGGCCATATACATATTATTTGACTTAATGTTTGATGAGGTAAACTTGACAAATGTGAATTTTTTCATATTTTTTCAAGTTTGTCAGTTCATGGTAGCAAACTTTAATTAAAAAAATATACAATAAGTAATAATATTCTGAAAGTGCATTATCTTGTGAAGAGATTGACACTTCGTTTGATCAAATGTGACAAAAATTATCGTCGTTATTACTTAAAGATTCTAATAGTCGAGTTATATTTTTCATATATATATTTTTTGAAATGAACGTTTAGTTCAAAAATTTTCAGAATTTTTGACGGATCTTGATTGTTTATCGCAAAATGTGTCAATTTCACGTTTGAGCGACCACCAGAAGTTGAACAATGTTTGTGCAAAGCGAAATAATAATATTTGTAAAAAACACAAATATTAGCCGACTTCTGGTAGTTGTACAAACGTGAAATTGACACATTTTGCGATAAACAATCAAGATCCATCAAAACTTTTGAAAATTTTTGAACTGAAAGTTATTTGATAAGATGACATATATAAAAAATATAGGACGACTGTTATACTATTTAATTATAACTACGGTAATTTTTGTCCGATTTCATCAAACAAAGTGTCAATCTTTTCACAAGATAATGAACTTTCAGAAAGTCATCAATTATTTTATATTTTTTAATTAAATTTTGCATTTAAAAATAGCTAAACTTGAAAGAATAAGAAAAAATAATATTTTCCAAGTTTACCCCATCAAAGCTCAAAACATATAGGGTTATCCATTTCGTGGTTTCAATAGTAAACCCGAATAAAACACATATAAAATATTTTTATTCATGATATTTCTTTTTTATTGTAACTAAAGTTTGAACGTTAACATTATGTGTGAAACATTACATCATTTAAATGACCTCCACAGGAAGTGTTGCAAGCATTGATTCTTTTGAGGTTATCATATGACGATAACGCTCCGCATTGACGGTAACAGTCGTTCCATCGTCGTTTTCGTAGAAGTAAGGTCCAATCACACCTTCGGACCAAAGAGCGCACCAAACAGTGACTTTTTCTGGATGTAATGGCCACTCTTCAATTACTTGAGGATTCTCAGAACCCCAAATACGACAATTTTGTTTATTAACATACCCACCGATTATGAAATGTGCTTTATCGTTGAAGAAAATTTTGTTCGATACGTGACTGTGGCAGAATCACCATTTTTGTAGTAGGTTTTGATAATTTTTATGCGTTGTGTGATAGTTAAGCGATCAATTTTCGTCAATGTCAGACTTTCAGCTGAAAAGAAAAGAATTGGTTTCACAACTTAGTTTGACAGAAACCACAAAGTGGATAACCCTATATAAGTTTGTGTATACCATTTTAAAGACTAATCTCTCACATTTCTAAAAACTTTGGTTTTTTAAAATATGTTCAAACATATTTGGGTAATCAAAAAAGCCGTTTTTGTCAAATAAAACAAGTTTGGAGGGTTCGAGAAAAATAAAAAAAGTATTTTTGAGTTCTACGCAACCTAGTGAATAACTTAGACTATGTAGTTACTCCGGTGTATTTTCACTGTCGCACCGTGTAATCCTGACTGAAGGTATGTAATGACCAATTAAGTAAGCAAGTAAGTAATTGCGATATGCAGCTTCCACTTGAATGCATCATTTACTGCCATGTGTTGGGAGTATTACTATTTCTATATTCACCCAATTCAATTAAATTATCTTGTAAGTGTATTTAAAAATAATATTTTTCCTAAAATTTAATCTCTTATACAACAAAATTACTGCATAAATCCAAAGATATTCCATTTTTTTACACTTCTTTCTATACAAACCTCAATCCCAATATACCCTAGAAGAATACCAAAAAAAAAAAACATAACAAACTGCATCCGAAGAAGAACAATTCAGAGATAAAATATTTGTTATAAAAATAGATTTAAAAAACTTTAAATTCGTTTATGTATGAAGAAATATACTCGTATGTGGCCTTAAGCTTTTTATCATAAGCCTGCAGATTCTAAAAATAAAACGTAAATGTAAACGAAGTTCAATTTTTATTTTGAAAAGTTGCAAGTGTCAACTCTTCTTTGAAATGTACCTGAGGGCTTTCTCCATACACGCATATTCACTTTACGAACACAAACACTCACATGGAAGTGGGAATTGGGTTTTTGAATGCATTCAAGTTGCAATGGGGCACACAAATGTATAGACTTTGTTTGTTATTGCATCACTTATACGTACATATGTGTGTATGTATGTATGTACATATGTGTAGGTATGTTCTTATGGCATAAGCCAATATGAAATTTTGTCCCAAAATAACAAAATAATCAGAAGAACAACAAACTCAAATACAATACAAAACATACCTATGAATACATGTATGCATGTATGTATGTTTGTGTGTATGTATTAATCGTTGTTTATTTTGCAACTTGTACGTACATACTTCTCCTCCTGTATATCCTTAAGCATATTTGGCATTTTAACGAGCCTGCTTCAAATAGTATTCCTCCTTCCATGCAACAATTTCTTAATGCTTCTTGTGCAAAATGTTCTGGGAAGGGGAGCAAATCAAAATCAAAAAGGGATTTTTAAAAACATTCTTACCTCTGAATAGGTAACTGGATTAAATACTAATAAACATACATACGTATACAATATATTGTAAGTATATTATGTGTAAAGTAAACATAAATATATGTGCCATTTACACACATGAATAGGAAATTAACCAGCATCTTAGTGCCATTGTTACTTTTGTTTTTGTTTAAAAGATTTATATTTTGTTGCAAGATTTCATCAAAATTATGTTAATCTAGCATGCAACGATGGCATTTAAATCATAGGGTCTTTCAAGTTTGAGTTACTTTTCCCAAAAGTATTTTGTTACTCTTGATATATCTTTCCTTAGGTTCTCTCTTTGGAATACACTTTCTAGGAAAGAACGTGTACGATTTACTCAATTCAGCTGAAAATGAACAGTGAAAATAGAAACTAATTTGTATTTAGTTTTAAATAAAATTCTTTATTATACGCACAATTCTGTGTGCCACTGTTCACAACTTGATGTAAACAACAACATTTGCTTTGTTTGTTATTCCTCTGTTTACACCCTTTGCATAAACAATTACAATTACGAGACAATTGTTCGACAGATCATTGTAACGAAGATCTTCTAACCACGATTACTCTCTTCAAACACGCCGTGTCTTGACACAAGACTGACTGAACTGACACTAAATCAGTCGCCTGCTTTGCCTTGCCTTTTATATGGCAAAGTAAACAGTCTGATGAATGTTCCCGAAATCTCTATAAATGTAAACATCGTTGTTTCCGTTTATTATTGTAGCGTTTGTTATTATATTTTTGTTTACTTGTTTACCAGTTTGTATGCTGGTGTTACAACATAAGTGGTGTAAGAAGCTGCATAGGTTGTAATCCCTACTGAAGGGTTGTAAAGACCAATTATGTATTTATGTATGTGGACTCAGAGTAGACATATTTACGATCGGGTTGTTTCGAGCCCAACATATATTACCTGCGATGATAAGAACTTTTGGGACAAAAGACAGGACACAACAATACGACAGTCAGACCGCCATTCGAGCACTCGGCTCTTCTGAGGTTAAATCGCAGATAGTATAGAACTCTCTAGAGAAGTTAGATCAGAATCCTCTGCTGAGTTTCAGATCATGTGAGAATTATCGGCAATTATCAAACAGTTGAGATTTCGAGGAGCTTACATGAAACAGAACTCTTTTGGAAGTTCATGCTTAACTAAAGGGATAATAAAGCTAGGTAAAGACACACTTGGTTTGTGGCAATCAAAAATATTGTTAAGAAATTACAATAAGAGAGAATCTGTGTTATGCAGCACACTATTAAGTAGTGAACTTAGGTTGATTAAATATAATTGCCATAAAAAGTTTCTCAAAAATCTGTCGTTCGGAGTCGACTTTAAACTGTAGGTCCCACTACTCATGTATAAAATTAACGTACACAACATAAGTGGTGTTAGAAACTAGGTCCTAATCCTGACTGAAGGGTTGCAATGACCAATTATGTTGTGTTATGCATCTGGAGACTTTGCTTGAGGCTCTAGAGACGATTTGGCCTTGTTGTTATGATTAGTTTTCATTTTATTCAAGGAACATTGAAGACTACTTAAGTGAGAAACTGGAGTGATTGCCATCTAACCATCCATTATAATTAACTTCAGTTAAGTATTATAAAATCAATTATTCCCCGCACAAAACTTTTCCTTGTACAACCTTACATTAAAGTTAATTGTTCACCTTGATTGTTTTAAAAATGTCTAGACAATGATAAAAATATTCATTTCAAACATTAATCTGGTGATTAACTTTGTTCTGTTTTCTGTATTTGACTTTTTAGTTTAATGGACACAATAAATTTCTATCACGCAAAAAATTATTGGCGATGGCTTAATAACGTCAAACGTTATGCCGCATGTAAATGAAATCTACTGTAACATATTGCACGTCGTCTTTAGAAGTACTTGGCAATTATTTCTGCAAATTTATACAAAAAAAAGAAACTTTTATTGGAGAGTGTTTTATTTGAATTTAATTAAAATTTATTTATTTCCATGCCCTTATTTTGGCTTTGTGTAGGTTTTTATTTTTATTTAGAATATATTTCTTTGCAGACTTTTATGTTTCTTTTAATTAATCAAAGTATGCAATAATTTACAATTTTTTTATTCGACATAAAAATAATAAAAAAAAACACAAAATTTAACATATTTTCAACGACGTACTAAAATTAATTTAATTTCATGTTTTTTTTTTGCCACGACTTTTTTTTAGTAGAATTTGTTGATGTTGTTTTTTTTGTATGCAAATGGTCTTTTAATTTGAAACACATCGTAAAACATTTTGAATATTTATGCGAATGTGTGTTTGAGCGCAATTGTACTTAAAATAATTTTATAACATTTTTTTCCTCCCAGAAAAAACATAAAAAACACACAAAAAACCGATACAATATGCCACAAAATTGTACACACATTCACACGTGACATAAATATGTTTCCATAAAAAATAAATAAAAAAAAATTGTTTTTAAAAAACAAAAAAAAAAAAAAAAATTAAAAATTCTAAACAAATTTTAAAACGACTTCATTTAAACGCTACACAAAGTTTCCGAATGTCGTTAAAAACTTTTCATTAAAAATGCAATAAAAAAAGTTAAAATTAATGCCAATTAAACCAGTCGACAGTTAAACAATCGTTTGTACAAAAATAAATTTTTTTCACATTTTTCAGCGAAGTTAGACAACCTAGTGGAGCTTAAAAGAACAGCATACAGGAAACTTTTCGTAATTGATTCTATTGATGGAAGCCAGACCAATAATGATCTCAACATGATAGCGCTAGGTACGCTACATACAATTGAAATGAAAATTGAAAATAATACAGGAATTATGTGGGGAATAGATGAGCAAGTTGAAGAACTTTCAAAGCTTGATTTATCTTTTAAGCCTGGTTTATCTTTACTGTGAGTGGCCCAGGAACGAAACGATAGATGGAAGGCTTCTATGGCGCAGTGTAAGGTCGACTAGGAAGAGATTTGAAAATTTTTCAAACATTGTAAATACGTAGGACTGTGGAAGGGATTATCTGATGGCTCTAACCAGTCCGAACAGAAAGACAAAAAAAACCAGAAGAAAATATTAAAAAAGATATTGTGACGGTATAATCATCACGACTATATACAGGCTACATATGTACATATATATGTGAATTCGGTATCAGAGTATGACGTAAGGTGATATACGCATATTTGGCGACAGTAAAGCGGCCATCAGATCCGTATGGAATGTACACACCACATTTGAAATTGTCCAAGAATGCCGGTTGTCTCTGGAATAGATAGCGAGATAATCGACGGTTGCCCTTATTTGGGTTGAGGTTAACAACAAGGCCAGCGCACTTGCTAAAACTAGCAAATTCAATGAATTCCTACATGAAATTGGCGAGCCTCTGCAGAGAGGCGAACATATGGTTTCACAAACACTGCATTCATTAACAAAGATAAGATGGTTTAATGAGACACTAGACAACTAGTTCCCGACATGGATAATTGTAGAACAGAATTTGCATTAAACCTATCAAGATTCCATTCCAAGGTACCTCATAGTAATGATAACAGGACACTGGCCTCTAAATGTTCACGCCAAAAGACTGGCAATACCTTATAACGCTTTCAGCAGAAGCTGTAACAATGGAGACGAAGAGAGAAGATGGTGATTGTGAACTTGAGAAAATGTATTCTGAGATATGCAGAATTTAATGACAAAACATGTCTAGTCAAAGGCGAGTTGAGAAAATATTTACACTTTCATAAGGCTCTCAGGATGGTTGAGAGATGCCAACCAGGGTATATGACATAATAGGTAATATCGGCGTAACATACATACATAATTGGTCATTACAACCCTTAATACATGATTACAATCTAGTTTCTCACACCACTTATGTTCTGTGCGTTAATTTTATACATGAGTGGCATGATCCACAGTTTAAAGTCGATTCCGAACGACAGATTTTTTTTTGGCGGTAGTCACCGTAGTCTAGTAGGTAGTGTGTTGGCTTAGTAGACGTAAGTAAATATTTCTGCGGCGACATTCTCTCAGCAGATTTCTGGCAAAAACTCTGAGAGTAAATAAAATTGCCATGAAAAGTTTCTGAAAAATCTGTCGTTCGGAGTCGACTTTAAACTGTAGATCGCGCCAGTCATGTATAAAATTAACGCACACAACATAAGTGGTATGAGAAACTAGGTCGTAATCCTGACTGAAGGGTTGTAATGACCAAGAAGTCGTCGTAGTCTAGCAGGTAGTGTGTTGGGTTGTTAGACGTGAGGCCACAGTTCAAAACGCAGGTCAGACATTAAAACGAAATATGAAACCCATATTTCTTTCAGCGACTTCCTCTCAGCAATTGTCTGGCAAAAATTTTGAAAGTAAATTGCGTTGAAAAATTTCTCAATTTTCCATGAGTCTTGCATACAAATCAGGCTGACTTTTATCGATTGCAATGACTATGTTGGTTTTGTGGAGCGTTGTGGTTTGTGGCTTACTTGCATACACCTCTAACTTAAAAAAATCCCACAAGAAAAAGTCGATTGGCATTAAATCGAAAGATCTTGGTGGTCAGTTGAGCAGTTGACATCATCTCACGTGAAATGACAATTCCAATAACGCTTGTGTAGAATATCCAATGTGTCACAAGCTGTGTGGTACATAGCGCCGTCATGTTAAAACCGCAAGTCGCAAGTTGTTAATCGTCAACCTATAGTGCTTGCCGTTGACAGTGACTTTATTTTCAAAGAAATGCGAAGCTATGATGCTGCCAACCTAAAATCCATACTAAACAGTGATATTTTTGAGATATATGGAATGCTTTGGGATTTCAAGGGAATTGGTATCGTCACGTATCTACTCATTCAGGATTGAGTCTCATATGGCGGTCAAGTAAACTTGATTAATTTTTATAAACCTCGACCACCATATTGGATCCGCCATTTTGAATTTTTTAAACCTGAAGATCTATAATCAGCGATCCCAAACACCCCTGAGTAACAATTTTCAAGTAAATCTGATTAATTTTTAAGGACCTCCGTAATGTGTTTCTTTTTCTCTTGCACCCCTTAACATAAACCCACCCCGTACTTTAAGGGTGCTTGCAAAAAATTCGGCTTTGGGCTCATTTTAAAGAGCAAAGATCAATTGTCAATTTCTGACAATAGCGATGGTTCTAGCACGTCAGTGTTTAGCTCTACAATTTTTCAAAAATGGCCAAAAACGCTATTTTTAGGGGTCAACCCCCCTTTTCTCGAAAACCTGACGTGATGGAACCCAGATTCGTGTTCAACGCGCACAATGCCTTCGGAAACGCCTGGAGCCATCTTATTTGCACAACCCATGCAGGGCTGTGTAATCTGTTGCCTACTATACTACGGCGACCTTAGACTCTAAATTAGTCAGGTTATGGCCTAGGAAAGGATGAGTTGTTGTGAGCGTCGTGTACACTGTCAGGGATAACGCAGAAATTTTCGGCAGATTTTTATGCACAACATTGCGAACAAATGGCTCAGAAAATGAGCCATATTCGGAGAGACATCTGTTTGCACTCAGTTTAAAGCACCCTTAGCTTATCGGTAGGGTATTGCAAATAGATTTGTGATTGTTTTTTTTTTTTATTTGCTTATCAGAGTTTGTTGTTTTATTTCTATTTTATTTATATTCCTCCTCCGGTTTTTTTGCGGTATATTATTTTTTGGGAAGATTGTAATAAAAATTGAAATTGTTTTGACAAATGAAAGTGTCAGAATGCTAACAGTTCAGTCGATTTTATGCCATTCATTCAGTTTTTTTTTTCTTGTTTTTATATACAGTGGTGGCCACAAATTTAAGACACGACATATGACTGACTTAGTTGTGATAATATTTACAATCCTGTAATATCAAATTTGATATTCTTTATTCTTCTATGTACTCTGTAATATAAAGAAAAAGTACCAATATTTTATTTTGTTTCTTTTTACATTTTGTTGCTTTTTGATCATATTATTGTAAAAACGTTTATTTGAAATTGGCCACGAATTTAAGACATTTCTCATTTCATTTCTGGTTTTTAAGTGATTTTCTTAGTGTTTTTTGAAGCTAAACGTTGAGCAGCGAATGTTTTATTTTATTTTATGTTGGAATACATAAAAATATTTAATTATAAATAGCCAGAGGTACTTGGAATACCGATGCCGAGCGAAAATTGATCCAAGAACTAAAATTTGATGGAAAAATAATAATGGAGATATCCAAGCTGCTTAAATGTTCTACATGCAAGATTTACAACGCGCTGGAACACATCAAGCAACATGGTACCATCAAAAATGTCAAACAGCAACCTAGAGCCCGAAAAACCACACTCTAAAGTAGCTGCTAATAATCCTTTCACGAGCTCAAGTAAAATAAAAAATATAATTGTATTGGATTTTGGTATTGATATTTCGTCTAGGGCGATAGGAAGATGTCTAAATGAAAGAACTTGCGTGGGTGTATTGCACAACGTAAACCACTTGTGTCAAAAAAATATCAAATACCGACTAGAATTTTGTCTTGATCTATATAATATGTAAATAAAAATTCTTAACTAAATATAGGTAGCAAAATATTATTAGTTTTTCTTCATAATATTACTAAAATCTTAAGAAAAATATAATTGACCTAAAATTTTTTTGATAAGATGTAAAAATTATCACAAATGTCTAAGTAAAATGTCGTGTCTTAAATTCGTGGCCACCACTGTATGTATTCTATCGCTCTCTTTTTAATAAAATTTACAATTTTTCCTATACAATATACGAAATACGTTGTAGATATCCGGGCTTTAATACAGGCATATTTTATTCATGCAAATTATGTTTGTTAATGAAAAAAATCCCCAAAAACAAAATAAATTTTTTTCTACTTTTTATGCTTGAAATAAATGCCATAAAATGGATGAAAACAAAGAATTGCAAAATCAAATAAAATATTTGAAAACGTACGTATTCTTAGCATTTAACCTTGAATTGTAATCAAATTTCAATAAGTCTTATGACATATACCGGGGGTGGGTAGAAGAAATCTGTTTCAGAAAAAAATCAAGAAATTCAATTTAATTTTTTTATTTTAATGTTTTGAATCAATTTGAAAGCTTTAAAATTGAATGAATAAATCCAATGATTGACAATAAAATTATGTGGGGATAATTTAATTTCAAACTAGGATTTCATAGGAGCATGAGGCTCAAGCAATTGAAATATATTTTTTTTAATTTACATTTTTAATTAAAGCCTTTTAAAATTTATTCATAATAAGCTTAGAAGACTAAAAACAAGAATACCAAGTAGTTTTAAATTTATTAAAATCAATTTTCTATAATAATTACACTGGCCAACAGGCCACACTTTTTTTTAAAGATTTTTTGATGTTTTGAATCCAAATCCGTAATTTTTCTATCATTTCACGTTTTTGAGATAAATAAACAGAATTAGTCAGGATTACAACCTAGCATCTTACACCACTCATGTTGTCTGTGCTAATTTTTATCCATAACTGCCGGGACCTACAGTTTAAAGTCGGCTCCGAACGACAGATTATTGAGAAACTGAGAGGAAGTCTTTGAAGAATTATTTTTCAGATTTTGTTTTGCTCGAGATGTCTGACCTGGGGTTTGAACCGTGGCCTTACGTTTAATAAGCTAACACACTACTTACTGGACTACATACATAACATACATAATTGGTCATTACAACCCTTCAGTCAGGATTACAACCTAGGTTCTCACACCACTTATATTCTGTACGTTAATTTTATACGTGAGTGGCGATACCTACAGTTTAAAGTCGACTCCGAACGACAGATTTTTGGGAAACTTTTTCATGGCAATTTTTATTTACTCTCAGAGTTTTTGCCAGAAATCTGCTGAGAGGAAGTCGCCGAAAAAATACTTTTTGTGTTTGGTTTTGATCTCTGGCTTGGGGCACGAACCATGGTTTTACGTTTAATAAGCACGTCTAACGCGCTACCTACTAGACTACGGCGACTTCACCCACTAGACTACAGTAAGATAGATATTCTAACCTAAAAATGCAGAAAAGCCTGCTATATTCTTACTATTCAAAAACTTTTTCGAATTTTTGTAACATTTTTTTTCTCCCGGAGACATTCGTTGAATGAAAATCGTTACTTAAATGTTTTCATTGCAACTGAAGTTCTCTAGCCATTCACAACTCAATCATAAGGCTCATCACCAAAGTACGCCTGCAAGTTGAAAACTATCCATCAGCTGCTATATTTTTCAAGCAAATTTCTTTTAATGTTTTGCCACAGTATCGGGTTTTTAATCAGGCGTTTTCTATCCTTGAATTTAAGTAAAACTAAGTATGTGTGAGCACTTGCCATAGTCTAGTCGGTAGTTATTAGGCGTGAGGTCTTGATTTAAACCCCAAGTCACATAACTCCAGCAAAACGAAATATGAAAAAATATTTCTTCGGCGACTTCCTCTCTGCAGATTTCTTGCAAAAACTCTGAGAGTAAATAAAAAATTGCCAAGAAAAGTTTCTCAAAAAAATCTGTCTTTCGAAATAGAATTTAAACAGTAGGTGACGTCACCCATGTATAAAATTAACACACAAAACCTAGTTTGACTAGGTTGTAGTCCTGGCTGAAGAGTTGTAAATCAATGAGTTTGTGAGTTACGATTTGCCATCATATTGATGGCAACTATTTGCCACAGCTTTTCGAGTTAGATTACCTAAGAAAAGTGCAATTTTACACGATTATGGCATATAAATCGAGATGAATTTATTCGCTTTGGTTTTAAGGATCACTATTGGCTTTGTGGCTTATTTGGAAACAACTGTGGCTTGAGGAAATCCCATAAGAAAAAATCCAACGTGGTCAAGTGGCATGACTTCAGTGACTATGCTCTCATATCCGTCGTAGAGAATGTCCAATGTGGCATGAGTTGTATGGCACAAATCGTTGCCCTGTTGAAACCACATGTCTTTAGTATCCAGATCATGGAGATCAAGGCAAAAGAAATTGCTGATCATTGTCATATAGTGCTCGCCGTTGATAGTGATGTCGTGGCCAACGTTGTTCTTCAAAGAGATATGATGCGATGATGCACACATGGTTGGTGTGAGCAACTAGGCCTAGGAGATACTTAACACACAACGTGGTTGCTGAGAGAAGTTACGTCGTGGTCTTGTCTAAAGGATTGTAATGAACAATCATGTAAGTAACTAAGGACCCTACCTCCATTTACGAGGGTGTTAGAATTAAAAAATTGTATTTAAATGCATCACATTTCGAAAATTCTGATGATTAATTACCAGGATAGCTAATCTTCCTATTTCTAAGGATTCCAAACACAAATTTAAGTTCTTTACAAATTAGCGGTCCAATGGATGTATTGTGTCATGGATTTCATTTTAAGGATTGGCTTTAAACATTATTCGGTCTCTACATCGGGGAAACCAAACATTTTTCAATTCTAAATGAAGTCGCCGTAGTCTAGTAGGTACATAGTGTGTTGGCTTATTAGATGTAAAGCCAGGGTTCGAGCTCCAGGCCAGATATCAAAACCAAACACAAAAAGTATTTCTTTGGCGACTTCCTCTCAGCAGATTTCTGGCAAAAACTCTAAGAGTAAATAAAATTGTCATGAAAAGTTTCTCAAAAATCTGTCGTTCGGAGGCAACTTTAAACTGTAGGTCCCACCACTCATGTATAAAATTAACACACACACCATAAGTGGTGTGAGAAACTAAGTTGTAATCCTGACTGAAGGGTAGTAATGACCAATTATATATGTATGTATGTATGATGCTGCCAGCTTAAAATCCATACTAAATAGTGACATTTTCGGGATGCATTTTTTGTTCATAAATTTAATTTTAGGTTTTTTTTTTACTCACTGTATAAATCCTTCGATTTACGTCGCCTCGATTAACGTTGTTTCGATTTACGCCGTAAAATTTTTTGTTCCCTCTAACTTCAATTTGCGTCGTCATTCGATTTACGTCGCCTTTTTTTTTGGAAGCAACCGCGACGTAAATCGAGGGATGACTGTAAACCCTTTCGAATAGGTATGATAACCGTGTTTTGAATGAATCCTACAATTTCTCAATCTCCCTTGTGTATTACGATTTGAAAAATCTCTTTTAGCTACTCTCGCTGAAGCACGCACCGTGTGCACAACTCGTTTTAATGCATTGATTTTCAATAAAAGTGTTAAAAAACTCATGGAAAAATTGTAGGAAAACACAATCAAAAGTTTTTTTTTTATTTTCTTGTTTTATCATAACACATACATATGCAAAAAACGGGGCAAAACGGTAAATTTGTATAGAAAACCTGTTTTTGTTTGCAGTATGTACGCAAGCATGCAAACGTTTCTATGTGTGTGGGTATACATGACGTGTGAGTAATATTTTTATGAAAATATGCGAATATTAGTCATACGTACGTAACACAATTTCATTTTATATTCCGGTTTCGGTACGATTTTCTACTTTAAAGCCGGCTTTATGCTTTCCTTATAAAAAAGGGAAAAAGAAGAAAAAAGAAGGAAAAATAAAAAATACACGAAAATCTATTGCAAATTTCAATTGTATTCCTTTTTCGCTTAACAGTTTTGATTCAATGATTACAAAATCTCAGCACGATCTCACATAAAACTACAATGACTGAATAAAAAAAGGGATGCCAAAAAAGCAGAAAAAAAACAAGAACTCGAGAAAATAGAAGAAGAAGGAAAAATAACTTTTAATTTACCATGACAATCGTTGACAACAACAGCACAGTTGCACAGCCAAAGTACTCCTGTACTATGCCATCCATGTACGTGACTACGCTGCATACCAATGCTTGAGTGATGGGAAAAGGTAAAATTGGGAATCCGAATGAATCGGAATGGCATGAAAGGAAAATATAGACAAAATCTAACCAAATCGAATGGAATAGAAATTTGTTTTTACATCGAAAGCAGTATGAAAATAAATGTAAAACTTCACAATATAATGCATGCATGGGCTATAAATCATCAAGTGATACTTCGAATGGAGTGGAAAATATATATGTATGTATTCTCAAGTGTTCATTGTGACGTGCAAATGGAAAAATAACTTTTTCACGAATATTACGATAAAAAAAAGAATATATTCTAATAAAAAGAAAATTATGAAATTCTCCAAAAATAGAATCAAAGAAATCAAAATAAGTTTAAAGAATTTTATTTGAAATATGAATTCCATAATGAAATCAATTTACACACAAGATTTTATTAAAATACACCGCCACTCTACTTGCATGAAGTTACCAGCAATTTAAAAAAAAAACTTTAACAAGTTTATGTTGCCTTTTCTTCTTTTTTCAATAAAGCTGAGAACATGAATGAACAAAAGTTTTTAAAATTTAGATTTTGAAAAGAAAACTTTGTTATATTTTGATTTCATATTGCTTTGATCTTCCTTAAAATTCTTTTCCTATCGAAATAGAAGCCTTGTGGACTAAGGAAGGAATAATGAATTCATAAAAAAACATTGCATAGGTCATGTATTACAAGTATGGTTGACTTTATTATCCGTCGATTTTAATTGAATATTATGACATGCATGGAAAGACCAGACATGCCATAATAATATGCAGAACGCTTGCAGGTAAGCCCTGGGGATGTAACTCAGGTATTATGGACTGGATGTATACCATAATGGTGAGACGAATAGTAGCCTATTTGACTATTGGCAGATAGAACAAATCTGAAAACAGCTCAAATGGAGCGGGACAAGTTTCAGAGACTAGCGGTTATTAGCATAACAGGGGTAATGTAAACCTATTCAATAGAAGAGTTGAAAGCTGCTGCACATGGTATTGAAAACCAGAGCTTTATAGAGTAAAGGAGAGACACGTGATTTAATGAATTGAAAGGCTGACAGCTCCTTGACTGTCCCCTAGACAGAACCAGCAGATTCTAAAATTGTAAATAATGCTTCGCAAACGACTCTTAGTAATAAAACTGAGAAGATTAATCTACAAGCTACATACTCTTTTAAAAGAGAGACCATTTTGATGGGAGAGTTTTTCGTCACAGAATGAAATATTCCCAACCCACGGAAAAACTCGTAGTCGTTGTAGTCTAGTAGGTAGTGTATTGACTTATTAGACGTAAGGCTACGATTCAAACCCCAGGTCATAAAAAAATATGAAAAAATATTTCTTCGGCGACTTCCTATCAGCAGATACATATCTAGTAAAAACCCTGAGAGTAAATAAAATTGCCATGAAAAGTTTCTCAAAAATCTGTCGTTTTTTTAAATTCATTTCAAAAGAGGATCATTTTGCAGTATACAGATGTGTCATGAACAAATCTGAAGACAGAAGCGAGAGTTTTTCGTCACAGAATTAAATATTTCGAACCCATGCGAAAACTCCCAAATATTTTTAAGCGAAGGTCTATGACATCGCAAATGACGTTGCATAACAATACAAATTGACAGTCACATCGCCAAACAACCACTTGATTAACTCGAGGATAGAACTGTGGAACTGTCTGGGGAAGTTAAATTATTTAAGTCAGAAAAATAGTAGATTAGCCTCTGCTGCGTCCCAGGTCATGTAGGAATTCGCAACAATGTGCAGACAGATGAGCTTGCAAGGAAGAAATCTTTCATGCCAGAATATTTCTGTGGTGCGGGAGTAGGCTATTTAGAAAGGTATACTCAACGAAGCAGAGAATATATAGAGGCAAAGATTCTTCTCAGAGACAAATAGGTTCGAGGCAATCAAAACATTTGTTGAGAAATTAGAATTTAAAGAGATTTGAGTTATGCACCAGACCATCCAGGAATAACCATATGTTTGTAACTAGTCTTCTGACTAGTTTACTTCTGTAAACTCAAAGTGCGCTTGTTCAGAATGAGGACCGTATTGAACCCGGCTTTTAAATTTTGTGATGATGAGAATGAATCATTAGAATATATTCTTTTAACCTGTGCGGCACTAGTAGATCCTAACATTAAGCAGGCAACCAGAGCATATCAGGTGCTGGGCAGACAATTGTCCTGTAGTTTTTTAGGGCAATAAATTTGGAGTAGACATTATTGGAATACAATAATACGTATGGTCATGGTACTATGGCTCGTCTTCACCATAATAATAAGAAGAGGGTATGCAAGACATAATAACTGACAGGCGTCGACTAATTCGAAAAACAGGGTAACAAACGAAAGCGACTGTTTAGGCTCGTATGGCTAAAATTTCCTATTACGCTGCCCTGATTTTGTAGGAATTGTGCAGTAGCCCAGAGGCGATCATTAGTATTATCTGTTGACCTCCTATAATATAGGTTCAGTGTCAAGAAGTCAGTTGACTTTCCAAGCGATTCCCAACATTCTATACTTTACATTATTTTAACTTTCATTTTGCAGATGATTAGCGTGCCTGATAATTTTCTCTTAAAACTTGGAATTTGATGTAATAAAGGATTTGGCTCTAGTAAAAAGAAATTTACACAACTTAACAAATACGTTTTATTGCACATTTTAAGGTCGTCGTCTTTAATATCGACAACTAACTGTTTACACTTGTTTATTTACACTTTGAAATAAACTTGTTATATGGGATGTTAAAACAAAATTTTTTATCAGAATAGTTAGCCAAGAAATACAATTGGTCTGGGGTACATTTGATGCTTATCACTGCCCTACTTTTTATGTTATTTATTCACAGCAAAATTTTAGAAAAAAAAAAACGTAGAAATCATATCATATCTAACAAATATCATTAATTTTCTTTGCATGTAAAGTATTAAAAAAAAATAATAAAAAACGTATGCAAAGGAATTGCTTTTTAATTTATCGTATTATTATTAAGAATTTTTTTTTCACTGAAATACTCTTTTGATATCTCAGATGCCATATTTACTTGAGGACATACAAAAAGCTATGCAAATAAGAAGACAAATTTAAAAAACATAACCTACGCCCTGTGTATCTGAAGTATGTGTGTGTACGTGTAGCATAAATTCTTTACGTTGAATTATTTACCCCAAGTAATTTGCAACGTTGAATACAACATTCAACATAAATCTGAAACTGAATCAAAATCAAAATCAGAATCAGAATTACAATCTGAATGAATGTTGAATTTCATAATACGTTAGCAACACATGTTGATGACGTGCATAAATTTAGTCCATATAAATCTGTATACATGCATGCGAGTATGTATGGGAGAGTAAATATTACCAGATGTAAGAGTATGATGTGTTTCTTTCATACAATCTTATGCGCCATAATACACACACAATACAATACAATACAGATGTCTGTATATCTGTATGTATGCATGTACATATAATGAATACACTTACATTTATTTACTAGACACATACTTGTATGTGTAAACATTTATTTAATTTTATTCTATTTACTGTTATAAGTATCTGTTTTGTACCCATCTTACCCATCTCCACCACTCTATGGAGGGGGTTGATGAAGATGCCATAGATGAAATAGAAGTGAAAAAAAGAAAAGAAAAAAAGAAAAGCAATTGTCTTGATTTGTCTAAAAGTTTGACATTTTGTCACGTTGTCTGCAATAAGATTTTGTGTCAACGTTAGTTGTCTATTCTTTACGCTTAAAGTGTCGCCACTAAAATTTTATAGTGTATGTCACTGACATTGTAATTGTCATACTCGTGCTTTGTGTTTTGTGAAAATCGTAATAAAATCCTACTCAATATACATCGTATGTACGTAATGAACGTTTCAACAATACAATAATAATTGTTTTCTACAAGTGCAGTGAATGTAAATATTTAAAAATAAAATAAATGTTTTCTGTTTATTTATTTGTTTATTTATTTGTTATATATTTTTTGTTGTGCAATCAATTGAAATTATGAGGTTATTTACCCAAATAGTCTGGTAATTGGTTATTAGAAAAAGAAAAAACAAATCTTAAAAAAATCCATTCGTTGCCATTCAGCAGGCAAATTTGTGTTACTCAGTCATGTAAAGTCTTCCAACACCGATTGCTGGACTTTAACTGTTGATAACTGCCATTCTGTAGGACATCCAGAGACAACAAACAACATGTGTTGTCTGATATGGCTCTGATCATCTTCAGTGTTGAGCCTCATTTCTGTATGAATGGGTACGTGAACAAACAAACAAATTTGTGGAATATCGAACGATACTAGCCGAAGTCGCCGTAGTATAATAGGTAGTGTGTTGGCTTATTAGACGTAAAGCCCGGGTTCGTATCCCAGGGTCAGGCATCAAAACAAAATATGAAAAAATAATATTTTATTTTTATCATCTCAGCAGATTTCTGGCAAAAACTCTGAGAGTAAATAAAATTGCCTTGAAAAGTTTCTTAAAAATCTGTCGTTCGGAGTTGACGTTAAACTGTAGGTCCCGCCACTCGCGTATAAAATTAACGCATACAACATGAGTGGTGTGTGAAGCTAGGCTGTAATCCCCACTTAAGGGTTGTAATGGCCAATTATGTATGTATGAATGTACTAATCCACATTGTATCCAAGAGCGTTCAATGTATCCCTAAAGTCGTTGTTGGGCGTGGATTTTGGGCTGGCGGCGTTAGCGGTCCACATTTCTTCGAAAACGAAGGCTATCGCTTACGATAAATGGAGCCAGAATGAAAATCATAATGAGAACCGAAGACGGTTGTTGTCCAGAGGTCGATATAGAAAAGCCAGACTCATACTTAATTAGTCATTACAACACTTTTAGTTATGACTGCCACCTAGCTTCCCACACCACCCTTATTGTGTGCCTTAATTTTATCCATAAGTGGAGGCATCTACAGTTTAAAATCGCCTCCAAAGATTGTGAGAAAGAGTTTCATTTCATTCTCAGAGTATTTGCCATCATACTGCTGAGAGAGAGAAGACGCCGGCAGAAATATTTTTTCTCATATTTTGTTTTGCTTAAAATGTTTGAAACACGGGCTCTCGTCCAATAAGCCCACACAATATCTGCTACAATACGACGTTTTAAAAAAAAGGCAGAACCACTGTTTGCAAAAACATTTTCAGGGAAGATGTAAGGATAATAGTGGTTGGATAATAGGCTTGAAAATAATAGGCTTAAAGCATAAATAGGCAAGTCGCAGCGCATACATGTACCAGAGAGAGAGAGGATAAAATCAGTTTCCAGCATATCTTTACCGTACATGTCTCAACGAACAGATGGAGCCTTTTCTGGTCTGTCACGTTTACATTCAAACGTAATGTAAAACCTGGTTGTAGACGAAATCTTTGCAAACCAATTTAAAGCTGTCATTGACTGTCGAATATAAATATGCATTTGACGGAGTTACATATGTTGATACATGACAGTGTGCCTGAGGATTAAATCGGGCAAGTTCATATTTCGTTTTGTTGGAGATAACCTGGCGATGGAACCGTGGCTTCATGTCTAATAAGCCAAGACATTACCTACTAGACTACGGCGACTATTATAGCAACATTTATAAGAAGAAAAAAATAGAAGGATATTTGACTTTTGGGTGAGTAAAATATCGCTTGAAAGTGAATGGGAATGGACGGCTCTTAGAGAGTGTCAAACATGCCATAATGGCATGCAGAAGTCTTGCAGTGAAATCCTGCTGCTGCAAATCAAGAATTGTGCGCTAAATGCATACCATGATGGTCAGACCACTAGCAGCCTATGGGAAAATTGTCTTTGCTGGCAGAACAAGTTTTGACAGACTGTGTGATTTTGCCAAATACTTTGCCACAAGACTTAATCTTAAAAGAGAATGGAATGAACTAAAGCTACATAATCTTTTAAAGCATAATGGTGCCATTTGGGTAAAAACAAAGCGATGGTTTCTGGTATCAGAAGAGAATATTTCGAGCCTGTGGGGAAACTGTTGCCATTACAATCAGTTAATTCCCTTTGGAATTAGTTTATCTGATCCTTGCATACTAATGACAGCAGGAATTACCATAAAAAGCCTTTATGTATGTACGTATGTATTTAAAACACTTTAAAACCTTTCTTGTATTTCTTTGCATAGCTTACCGGCAGTTCCCAGAAAAAAAATTAAATTAGACCAGGTTGTGCTTAATCTCAGGCCGATTATAAGACTAACTGGCATTTTTAAAGCCTTAACCTGTCACAACAAAAAAGAAAAAAGGAAAAAAAGAAGAAAACTTATCAGGTGTATGCCCAGAACAATTTATCATATACGAGTATAAACATACAAACAGGTAAACGTTTGTTGGTTTCTTAAATTAGGCCCAATAAATTTTCTTTGAAACAAAGGCTTTTTATCAAACAGTAGTGCATGAAATTATAGCATAAGTAATTTGCAGTTTATGAAAAAATTTTACAAAAAATGTTTTGTAAATAGGAGTTGCCTAAAGAAATATTTTCTAATGTAGTTCTATCAAACTAGTTTGATTGTTATGTAATGGTATATATAACATAGTAAATAATGTAAATAATTAAAATACCATCACTGATGTATACCCTTTTGGTACAACCATTAATTAGTAGTAGAAATAGAATAATAAGCGTAGTATAAGCAAAGTAGGTTAAGAAATATGAAAACGAGTTATAATAAATCATTCGTTCCTTGATCATGAAGATAAGCAGTTGGTTCCTTTTATTATATGGCGACCGTGAAATATGGAAAAATAATAAAAAAAAAAAAAGAAACAGTTAAAAAAAAAAATTTTTCATATTAAGTGTATATATATAATATAAACGTACATACAAAAAAATTAAATCTTTGGACAATAAAATATAATAAAAATCAAAAGTTAAAAAAAAGAAACTTTAAATAAACGTACATACAAAAAAAAAAAAAAAATTAAAACTTTGGACAATAAAATATAATAAAAATCAAAAGTTAAAAAAAAAAGAAACTTTAAATTTATAGTGGCAGTGAAAAAAAAAGAGTTTTTCATAAAAATTGTATAACTTTCGAAAACTAAAAAAAAAAAAAATATATAAAAAAAGACTGCTTAAAAGATTTTTCTGAAACATCAATAAAATAAATAGAAACCGTTATTATAAAAAAAAAAAAAGACAATATATATCTGCATATATAAATATATAACGGTATTAACTGAAACTGCAAAAACAAGAGTGTTAAACTTTAAATTTATAGTGGCAGTGAAAAAAAATTTTTTTTTTCATAAAAATTGTATACCCTTCGAAAAAAAATAATAAAAAAAAAAAATAAAAAAAAAAAGACTGCCTAACAGATTTTACTAAAACAACAATAAAATAAATATAAACCGTTAATATTGGAAAAAGACCATATATATCCACATATATACATATATAACGGTATTAACTAAAATTGCAAACACGAGAGTGATAAAAGAAATTGGCAAAATAGACCTTGAAAACAGCACAACGGTAGAAAAATATGCCGTTACATTTTGAAAAACAGTACAGTAGACAACAAAATAGAACGTCCTTTCAAACAAATAAAAATTAAACATCCAATAACACAAAAGCAATAAAAGCAACAACTAAACAAACAAAAGCAAACAACACCGAACCAAACAATACTACAACAATAATAACGGCAGCAACCAAAATATATATATATATAAAATTTCAAACCAAGGTGAAAAAAATTAACAAATGAGCAAATAATCATACCGAAAAAATTATCTTGCAAACTAATAAAAACAAAAAGAAAAACTATGATATTATTAAATAAATATAATAACTATTGAAAAAAATTGAATTTAAAACAATGAACACACATTTCTTTCTTTAAAACAAAAAAAAAAAAAAACTTAAAACCTACAAATAAAACAACTGAAATAAATTACAACAATAAACTACTGGAACAATATACAAGCAACATATCCAACATACAAGCAAAAGAGAAAAAGAAGTAAAAGAAAAAAAAAACATCAAAACAACAATAATAAAACCAAAAATCAATAGACAACGAAAAGATCAACATTACAACAACATTACAACTATAATACAACAAGCAACTGGTTCGGAAGAAGACAACAAAAACAATCAACATAGAAGGTGATGTACAAATAAATCAACACTGTATCCCAGCAAACATTATCTCTAAAATATATACTAAAAAAAAAAAAAAAAAAAAAAAATAAAGAATCAAATATATATACTTTTACTTAATTTTATGTACATAAATAAATTTAGTATAATATATAATATTATTACAATTTAATCAAATATTACTAGATATTATTTAACACTACTATTATAATATATAATATTACTACAATTTAATCAAATATTACTAGATATTATTTAATACTACTATTATAATATATAATATTACTACAATTTAATCAAATATTACTAGATATTATTTAATACTACTATTATAATATATAATATTACTACAATTTAATCAAATATTACTAGATATTATTTAATACTACTATTATATTACTATATATTATATAAAAAAAAAATACTGAATATTATATTAAAAAGAAAAAAAAAAAAAAAAGAAAAACGAAAATAAATATTAACTACTTATATTAAATTTATATAAATATAAAAATTAATAAATTTGGATTTCATAAAATGTGTATATACTTGATCTAATTAGTACTACTTATTAATACTACTTAATAATTGTTCTAATTAAATTATTGCATTGATTAAATATTATTGCATGGGCTTAATAATGTTCTAATAAATGTCTTCGGGTCAATTTGACAGCGATAATTTTAGTGGATTATTGTCCAAGTTTAACACCGTGAAAAAGAGAATCATTCAGAATAGACCGATAACTAGTAATGAAGGTAAAAGGAAGGAATATATAGATTTGTTGGTGGAATCTTTTAATAATATTTTGACTTATACGGAACAATTTTTCGACCAAATACAGCCAGCTTTGCAGAGGGAAATATATGGAAGAATCACACATTGTAGGGAAATTTTATTTAAATGTTTTTGTAAACTAGACTGCAAAATCAAAGTCCCATTCGGCGACAATCTGTTTGATAGAGTGGATAGGAGAATACTGATAGAGTCTGTGTTCGATACAGAGGCAAATAGGAGTGATTCGGATACCGAGGTCGAAGCTAAGGGAAATTTAAATCTAGGACAGATATTTGAGGAAACTAAAGAAGTTTGCAGATTGAAAATGGCGTCAATAGAGGAAAAAACCAAATTTATTTCGATGTGTTCGAATATTATTCGTGAGAATTATGGTGGAGACCCACTTACATTGAATTCCTTTATTGACAAAGTAAATTTAGTGACGGAAATCATGTCCGATAACTTGGAAAGTTGTTTCATCTCATTCATAAAATCTAAATTGGACGGCAAAGCCAGGGAAGTGTTACCTGATGAAGTCACTAGTATTAGTCAGATCAAGGAAGCATTGAGAAATAGAATTCGGCCTGATAGCTCGAAGGTGGTGGCTGGAAGGATTACAGCCTTAAGTATTAAGGACAATAATTATGCCGATTTCGCGAAGAATGTGGAAGATCTAGCGGATTCCTTGGAGAGATCACTAGTCATAGAGGGTATTACCAGAGAAAAAGCGCACGAAATGAGTATAGAACAAACGGTTAGTGTATGTAGGAGCAACGCAAGGTCGGATATGGTAAAGGCTATATTGGCGTCAAGCACTTTTAAGGAACCTAAAGATGTTGTTGCAAAATTAATTTTGGAGGAATCTAGTACTAGTGGGCAAGCACATGTCTTCTCTATGAGATATAACAGGAATAACTTTGAACATAGGAACAATTTTGAACACCAAAATAGTTTTCCACACCGAGATCCGCGAAATGATACATTTTACCGCCGCAACAAGAGTAAATACGGGTATAGGTCGAATATTAATGGTTCATATGGAAGTAGAGCTAGTATTCCTACGGGTAATCATAATAATCGGACCAGAGATAACAGACCAAATAGGGGTCGAGGAAATGGACGTAACGCATCAGTGAGGACTTTAAACTCGGAGGCCCCTCAGCAGGTACTGTTGAGGGAGGAGGAGAATCGGAATTAAGAGCCGTTTATTGTCTCAATCTTAATTACACAGATTTCATAAAATTAAATTGTTCTGATACTAAAGGACCTTCTAGCTTCCTTGTGGACACTCAAGCGGACATATCGCTAATCAAAATATCTTGTTTAAACCCTGAAATGATTTTCAACCGGAATAATATTATCAACATAACTGGTGTCACCTCCGAGACGGTTCCCACCTTGGGCACAATTTGTACCAATTTAATTGTTTCTAATTTCATGATTCCCATTGTTCTTCATGTTGTGAGTAATGATTTCAATATACCATCCGATGGCATACTGGGAAAGGATTTTCTCAGGGACAACAAATGTAGGATAGACTATGAGAATATGGACATTACAATTTCTGTTAGAGAGGCACGGCTTCAAATTCCAATACTTCAAGGTCCAAAAAACTTTACTTGCATAATTCCACCCAGGTGTGAGGTTTACAGAATGTTCAATTTGCATGGCATTAGGGAACCCATGTTTGTAGATTGCCAGGAAATATCTGAAGGAGTCTTTATCGGTAAAGGGATTATAGATTCGGACAACCCTATTTTGCGTATAGTTAACACGACTGATCAGGTAAAATGTGTCAAAAATGATCGAATTAAACTCGAAAAACTTCGACATTTTAATGTATACTCAGTGAATCACAATGACATACACAAGGAACGTATCGAGAAACTGAGGGCTATACTTGTTGACCAGATGCCACATGACGTTCAGAATGATTTAATGCCATTATGCTTATCTTACGCTGACATTTTCGCTCTTAAGGACGACAAGATGTCCGTTAACAACTTTTACGAGCAAAAATTCAGAATGGTCGATTCGTCTCCCGTATATGTGAAAAATTATAGACTTCCTCATACTCAAAAGGATGAAATAAATAGGCAGGTCCAAAATTTGCTGGATAACGACCTGATTGAACCCAGTACTTCGAATTTTAACAGCCCATTGATCCTAGTCCCTAAAAAGAGTATAGATAACGAAAAGGCTTACAGGATGTGTGTGGATTACCGAGCAGTGAACAGGAAGCTGATTGCAGACAAATTTCCCTTGCCACGGATCGACGACATATTGGACAATTTAGGTCGGGCAAAACATTTTTCGGTTATTGATTTATTTTCCGGTTTCCATCAAGTTCCAATACATCCCAATTCACGTGACATAACGGCATTCAGTACTGACAAAGGTTCCTTTAGGTGGAAAGTTCTCCCATTTGGTTTGAGTGTTGCACCAAACTCCTTCTCAAGAATGATGTCGATTGCATTTTCTGGTCTGGAACCTAACAAGGCATTCTTATATATTGACGATGTAATTATCACGGGTTGTAGTAAAAATCACCATTTGAGAAATTTGAAGGAAGTTTTTGATATAATGAGGTCCCATAATTTGAGAATAAATCCCTATAAATGTGATTTTTTTCGATCCGAGGTTACTTTTCTGGGCCACAAGTGTACGGCAAGAGGTCTTCTGCCGGACGATAGGAAGATTGAGGCCATAAAAAATTATCCTACCCCGGTTGACAAGGACTCGGTTAGAAGATTTGTTGCTTTCGCAAATTATTACAGACGCTTCATTCCAAATTTCGCTGTAATGGCAGCCCCTCTCAATAAACTGACAAGGAAGAACGTAGAGTTTACATGGAATGACAAATGTCAAGAGTCTTTTGACAAATTGAGACTTGCATTAATGAGTCCTAGAATTTTACAATATCCGGATCTATCAAAACTTTTTATAATAACAGTAGACGCATCCAAATATGGATGTGGAGCCATTTTGAGTCAAAACTTCAATGGGGATGACCTTCCAATTTATTATGCGTCTAAATGTTTTACTGAATCGGAACAGAAGAAACCTATTATAGAATTAGAACTGTTGGCAATTCATTTCGCTATCAAGCAATTTCGTCCCTACGTTTACGGAACATCTTTTACGGTGCGATCGGATCATCGACCGCTAGTCTATCTTTTTAATCTGAAAGACCCATCATCAAAATTATCCCGTATTAGATTAGAGCTATCAGAATACAATTTTAACGTCGAATACATTAGGGGTAGAGACAATGTGGGTGCTGATGCACTCTCCAGAATTTCAATAAGTGACCTTAAGGTTAAGGACAATCAAGTATTGGCTGTCACGACGCGTTCTAAATCAAAAAGTAAACTTATTAAGCAGATCGAGCAAGTGAAACCTGCTTTAGATTATGACACATTGCAGGTCTACGACAAATTTTCTCATCAATTCAGTAGGAATATTACCAGGATTAAAACGGAAATAATAGATCATAATGAACATTATATTAAATTGCGCATACATTTTCATAGGAAATGCAGTAAACTGCTATCAGTGGATTTTGAATTTGTTAACGAAACAGACGGATTAGACTGTTTGCTTTCGAAGCTGCAAAAGGAGGCTAACAAATGCAAAATCTACAGAGCAGAATGGAGGAAAGATGATCCATTTTTTAGAATTTTTAAAATTCAGGACTTGAGAGAACATGGTAATAAAACACTGGAAACTTTGGAGCTGATTCTTACTGAACCGATAGCTATAATAGGAAATGAGGATGAGAAACAAAAATTGATGCGGATTTACCATAATGACGCGTTATTAGGAGGACACTGCGGACAGAAAAAGTTGTACGCTAAACTGAGAACTAAATATTATTGGAAGAGGATGACTAAAGATATAGCGAGATTTGTAAAAAATTGTCCACAGTGCAGGCTAAACAAAGTCAGACCATCCAACATAGAGAAACTAGTTCTTACACCTACTCCCGTTAAGGCTTTTGACATCATACTTATGGATACAATAGGCCCGTTACCCCAATCAATTCATGGGAATAAGTATGCGTTGACACTGATGTGCGATCTGACGAAATATTTGGTTTCGATTCCTATTCCGGACAAATCGGCTCCCACTGTGGCCAAAGCGATTTTTGAGAGTTTTATTTTGATATATGGGAGAATGCAGACTATAAAATCAGATTCAGGAACTGAGTTTAAAAATGAGGTCCTAACTGAACTTTGTAAATTGTTAGATATTGACTTAAAATTTTCTACGAGTTATCACCACCAGACGGTAGGCACAGTGGAACGCAATCACCGAGTTTTTAATGAATACATTAGGGCATATGTAGGTGAGAACAGGAATGATTGGGACACTTACATTAAGTATTTTACATTTTACCATAATACCACACCAAACTCAGTTTTTGAGAACAAGTATACACCCTTTGAGTTAGTATTCGGCAGAAATGCTACCATGCCCAATGAGACAAAGACAAATTTAGATCCTGTTTATAATATTCAGAATTATAGCAAGGAAGTGAAATATAGGCTACAGAAAACGAATATATTAGCTAGACAACTAATAGACAGGTATAAACAACGAAATAAGGCATTTTATGACAGATTTGCGAAACCAATCCAATTACAGGTGAAAGACACTGTCTATTTACAGAAACAGCCGTATGACAAACATAGCAATATCTATGATGGACCTTTCATTATTAAAGGGTTGGAAGGAGTCAATGCAATAATATTTGACGAGAGAACAAAAAAAGAGAATGTTGTCCATAAGAACAGATTAAGAAAATAAAGAAATGAAAGAGGTATATATATATTTTATGAATTTATTAATTAAAAAGGGGAAGAAAAACCTGAAATACTAAAAAATACGAAGAAAATTATTTTAAGAATTGAAATTTAATGTACATATAACAAAATATACAAATATTGAGAGCACAGTGAAAGATAAGAGTAATTGAAATACATTTGAATATGAATATGAATTGGATTGAAAATAAATAAATAAATAAAATGTGAAATAACCAAGCCTGATCAACTTGATTATTTCATTGTTTTGTTTTATTATATATATATATAACAAAAAAAAAAAAAAAAAAAAAAAAAATGAATGTTTTTGAAGAAGAATAAATAGATACTCTTCTTTTTGAAGAAAGGGAGGAAACACCATACTGTCAATATTTGTATATTTATATAAATTATGAAATTGTTCAATATTACTTATATAAATTGTTAGCATTAAGAATTATAGGTTTAATATTGTACAATACTAGGATATTGAAAAAAAGAGAATTTTCTATTATTATCTTAATATTTTCTTGAGAAAATATTGTTATACAAATTCTTTTTTTTTTTTTAAAAGAAAAGGGAGGTGTAATGGTATATATAACATAGTAAATAATGTAAATAATTAAAATACCATCACTGATGTATACCCTTTTGGTACAACCATTAATTAGTAGTAGAAATAGAATAATAAGCGTAGTATAAGCAAAGTAGGTTAAGAAATATGAAAACGAGTTATAATAAATCATTCGTTCCTTGATCATGAAGATAAGCAGTTGGTTCCTTTTATTATAGTTACTTTTGACATTGTGTAAGGTTTGGCTAAAAATAATCACCACAGATTAGACTTGTACAAGGTATTTATATAAAAAAAGAAGGGTCCCCTTTTTATATTCGAAGAGTATCCGAAATGCTCAATTTTCTAAGACTTTGGCGTATAAATCAGGATGAATTTATTTGAACGCATTGGCTTTGTTGAATTTGAAAAACGCAATGGTTTGTGACTTATGCACATATATCTGAGGCTTAAAAAACACCACACTAAAAAATTTAACGGGCTCAAATTGCATGGTCTCTGTGGTCACACGAGATAATCGTGCTCTCTAATCGCTTGAAAGGAATACTGAATGTAGCATGAGCTATGTGCACGTAGCGACATCCTATTATCTGGTGTCCAGATCATTCACTTCAGACCAAAAAAAGTTGGTCATCATCGACGTACAGGTCTCAACGTTGACATTAATACTATGCACAAATATGCACTTTTATTGAATCAATATTCGGTTTATTAAGTACAATATTTTATGTGTTCAGACATAATAATATCCGCAGTTCAGCTGATTATTCAATATTCATTTGACAGCTGGTAAACAAAACAGCTGGTTGCTTCAACAACATTGTTTTTATTTTGTTTTTTTTTGTTTCGTTGGTTTTTTTGTTTGTCGTTGTTGTCATTTGAGTTGTCAAATATGCGCACTGAACATACTTATGACAGTGCTGCATTTTAAGTTTTACACAATATTATAACAATTAGCATATTTATTGTGCAATAATTAATTGAAATTTTGTATGAAATACTGAGCTCAATAATGGCGTTTACTGCGATTTATCTGAACACCTTATAATGTCCTGGTAAATATCGTTTTCAAGGAAATTTGGGAAAATCGACACCAAACAGTGCATTGGATTCTTTTGAATGTCATGTGGTTTGGTATCGTCCCAAATTCAACAACAATTTACTGCTCGATTCAATACTTGCCAGACGAAAAAATTAAAAATTTATTCTATTACTCTACCCTCAATTGTTTACATAAACGTACGTTTAAATCTATGTGCATATGACCACATCTTTACCGTATATGTACGTAGTACGTACAGAGGTCCGTTTTTATTTGTATAGCTTCTCTCATATGTGAAGGTGTTATGGCAACAATTATATACGTTTGTCAGTGTATTTCTAAACTGGTAATTGAAATTTATGTGCATTTTCCGAATTATTTTCTACAAAAACAAAAAAAAAAAAACTCCTAAAAAGAACCAACAAAAAAAGGAAAGCAAAGGATAGGAGGAAAAAGAATTGTGGAACATTTTTATGTTATTATGAAACAATAAAAATCTACACACACACATACACTCTGTGCCATTTGGAGCATTAGAACGTATTTTTGTTTGTTTCATTTCTTCTTTTATAATTTAACGAGTTTTATACACATGGCTTGTCTACCGATTACCCATGTTTAAATCTTGTATTGTTAGGTGCGTATACGGGTATTGACGCCTAGTGTACCCTACACACTATTAATGTGTTTGGCTAATGCTTTGAATACCTACCAAGACAGAACTTATGTTAAAACGATCTTTTTTAATAGATTTTTAAAATGTCATACTGTTTGTAATACTTTCTTAATTGGTCATTACAACCCTTTAGTCAGGACTACAACCTAGTTTCTCATACCATCCATGTTACGCGTGTTAATTTTTTCTTTGAGTGGCAGGACCTGAGATTTAAAGTCTGCTCCGAACGACAATTTTTTTTTCATTTACTCTCAGATTTTTTGTCAGCAATTTGCTGAGGGGAAGTCGCCGTATTTTTTATACATGAGTGACGGTATCTACAGTTATAAGTCGACTCCGAGCGACAGATTTTTGAGGAGCTTTTCATGGCAATTTTATTTACTAGAAATCTGCTGAGAGGCAGTAGCCAAAAAAATATTTTTTTCATATTTTGTTTTGCTGGAGACGTCTGACCATGTGTTTGAACCGTAACCTCACGTCTAATAAGTCAACACACTATCTACAAAGCTAACTAATATCAAAATCCCTTGACTCGCAACGTCCTAGAGTACTGTGATAACATTTGTCTTAAAAAGCGAGACGCTATAGCTTTGATTTGAACATGATGTATAAATAACCACCAGACCAATCTAAATAAGAGCATTGAGGGTGGCGTTGAGAAGCGTTGACAAGCGTTGGCAAGCGTTGACAAGCGTTGACTTTAGAGTTGTATCATGAAAAGTACTGCTAACTTAACTTTTCAACTAAACACACGAATAGAAATAAAATAGCGAGTACTAACGCGCTTGTTTGACTTCAAAACTGCTAAAAAGCCGTTACTTAGAAACTGTAATCAGTTTTTCGCAGCCAACTTCACTCTTTAATGGACTGCCCAAAACGAATTTTCTCATTATAAAGCGTAAGTGTCGCGCTATTTTGGTATGCTACGTGGTAGTGTATCATGGTAAGTAAAAAGTATCGTGTATGGTGTAGTATAGTCGTTGTCGGCTCTACATAAATTTGTTCTCTAGTCTAACAATGTGAACGTATGTGCAATATATGTACGAACGTACGCAATTTTCCTTTTTTTTTTTAAATGTATATAAAGTTCTTCAGCCGTTTGTTTGCAGACTTAGAACAGCTTAACACGTCAAACGTGGGTCTTGTAATAAGTTTAATTGAAATTAAAATTATTTCTGATACTAAAACCTCTGTAAATTACTGCAAAAAATCTTGTTAAACCAATTAAGTTAATAACAAAAGAATTTTTGCATTGCATTTTAATATTTTAATTCCATTTCAACTTTATTTCACATTTCTGAGACTACTCTCGTTTAAAAAATATTTTATATTTCTATTAACAATTACACAATATTTACGTATATACATATGTACGTACGTATTACAGTTTGTGGTTGAAAGGCCAAGAGAATGTAAAATATTTTCAACAGTTTAATGAAACATTTTTATGAAAATATTTTCTTTTTCTTTTTCTTTTCAAAATTTTCAAATTGAAATCAAAAATAATTCTTCTCTTACTCTTGTTTTTAAACAATTGCTATTGTACGAGTATTCATGATAAAATGAAACTTGATTATTTTATTATTTAAACATTTAGAAGAACAAAGTTCAATTAATGCACTTGAATCTTTAAGAAATTGCAATCAAAACTTATGAAAAATTATAGAATAATACACAGGATTTAAACTATGTGTTGTACTCGTATTGAGATAAGTGTAGTGATGAGGTCATATAACCTACAAGGGCATTGGAAACAATAGCCTTCACACAAGGGATGGAGATACCATTTCGATAGAAAAGGTATTTGCAAAGTATCGTCTCCATTCTATGAGGGAATGTACTAACCAGAGCCATAAATCGTATTGCCAGGATATTATAGGGATATTTAGGAAGCATTATACGACAGAATGCCTTACGTATCACTTGCTATCAATGGATCCATTAGGCATGTCGCCCAGGAAACTTTTTTCTTCACGAAAATCCTTAAACATGGTGATATAGCACAACCAAAAACCTCTGGCTACCGCACTATAATATGATTTTTAACCGGAGTTATGTGTGGGGAATATATGATCTGGGTGAGTGATAATTTAATAAATTCGACAAATAGAGATTTTAATATTGGGTTGATCGGAAAGTAATTTCGTTTTTTCCCGACAGAAGATTTAATTGTATTTTTTTGCATCCAACTTCACACTTAAGCCGTATAATTTTTATATGCTTTGAGAGCTTGTGTGTGAAAAATTTCTATTAATTAACTAATTCTTAAAAAAAAACGAAATTACTTTCCGAACAACCCAATATTTTTAGTCTGATAGTCAATTAGACATTTTTCATTAGATTAGTATCCAGGTATACGAGATCAAGAACTGTCCTGGAATGTAAGAAGACGATTAACAATTACTCTAGGCATGTCATGATGATATGCATTACATACGAAATCTTTCATATCCATTAGTCTTACGTCTTTCGTCTTAAAAATACTTGAAAAAGTTGTGGCGAATTACATTTAATGATATTGGATATAGCAGGTACTGTGTTGGCATATTAGACGTGAGGCCTCGGTTCAAACCCCAGGTCAGATATCTCCAACAGACATCTCGAATATCACGCAGCAGACTTTAAACTGTAGGTTCCGCCACTCATGTATAAAATTAACACACACAACATAAGTGATGCAGGTTGTAATCCTGACAAGGGTTGTAATGACCAATTATGTATGTATGTTTGTTTGCATGTAGGTATGTGGGATATTATAAAGGATACCACTGCCTCCCAAGCAATATGCTTATAGGACAGGCAGTTCTATAACTGATTTAGTGAGACACATTCAGAAGTCCTTGAATGTGAAGGAGGTGGCCATATTTCTTAACATAGAAGATACATTTGATAACACTCCTCACGAAATCATAAAGCGGGCGCTAAACAGAAGGGGTATAGAGCCTATAGCATTCAGATAGACGGAAGAGATTCTATGCACATAATCTGTGGCAACATACGCATAACATGAGAATAGAAGATGGATCCTCTCACCACTAATGTGGGGCTGGGTTGTGTAAGTGCTCCTGACAAAACTATCCGAGGCGGACAGTCACTGTCAAGGACAGTAGATAACATAGTCTTGATGGCTAAATGAAAATTTATGCAGACTCCTTTTAACATATTTTAAAGAGATCTTGTGATTGTAAGTCATGATAGTGTGCCTGAGAATTGAGCCAGGCAAGACCACAATACAAAAACTCCTAAATGACAAATTGTTCAACTCCTGGATGACACAATATCACAGAAAATGGAGGTAAAATAACACTTGATTATTAATTGATATAGAGAGCTCATGCAGAGGGTATCTTAAAATATTAAATATTAAAAAGGATATGTTAGAATGATATGTAGAAGGCTTGTATGAAAATTCTGGGCATGTAACCTAAGAATTATGCACAGGATATACACCATGATGGCCAGATCTATAGGCAAATTGTCTGAGCAGAGAGAAGAAACATGAAAAGAACTCAAATGGAGTTTAACAAGGTAAAGAGATAAGCGGTGGTTAGTCTAACAGGTCGTAGTCTGATAGGTGGAGGGTTGGTTTATTAGACACAAACCCATGGTTCAAAACCCAGCTCAGACATGTGGAACAGAATGCAATATGAACAAATATTTCTTCGGCAACTGGCTCTTAACAGTATTTCTGTTTGAAGACAACTTTAAACAACATGGGTTGTGTGAGAAGCTAAGTCAGAATCCTAATTTATGTTTGTAGAGACCAGAGGTATGAGTATTCAAAGCGATGAGTAGATTCGAATCATACTTTTAATTTCTGATACTTATACGCGTTCATACTTATTTTAATGTCATACTCATACTACTCATATTCAAAGTTGGAAATACTCATGGTACTCATACTGAACAATAAACATGATGTTATTGATTTCGACTCTCCATGACTCATCGTATACACGAATCACAAAATAAGTATGAATCGCGTACGAACACTACAATACTCTCAAGAAGGTTGTGTGTTTGCTCTGCTTGCTGTCTTTTTCTTTTTTTGTTTATGTGTCTTTCTTCTTTCTTTGTAAATGCAACAAAAACTAAAAAATTTTGACGAATGATTCGATTCACTCGAATCATTTATGAGTATTATAAGTATTTTTCTAAATTTATGAATCTGAATGAGTAGGCGTATAAATCGAAACATATTTCGAATATTATAAGTTTGATGTCAAGGTTGTACTCATACTCATTGCAACTTGTACTTATAAATCAATGTCGTACTGAGTACGAATGAATCGGAGTAGTTGGATTTCAATACTGTTGACTCACCCATACTCAAAATGTTATGAGTACTTATGAGTAGCGAAAAAGCGATTCAGTGCTGATCGCTGGTAGTTACCAATTAAGTAAGAAGTAAGTAAGTATTCCAGTGGTATTTAAAAGATGTCCTACAGCATTGTCCTGTCCTACAGCAGGCCTTGAAACTCTCTTGAATTTAAGTCCACCATTGCACATGTTATTGAAGTGTGATCAGACGTTACAGGAATATGCTATAAAATTTGAGTGGAGTACACTAGGTGAAATTTACAGTTAATTTTTAATTAAAAGAATGATTTTTTTAAATGAGTTTTTATCCTATTAGTTAATGTAGCATAAACAACAATAATTTTTTCCCAAAAATATTTCAAGAAATTTAATAATAAACGGCTTGTTGTGAATTTTTAAAGCTTCAGAACAAAAAAAAAAAAAAGAAAAATAAAAAAATAATAAAAAAAGAAGAGAGAAAATATTTATTTTCGAAAAGAATTCATTTCTCAAAATTTTGATCACTAAAACTAATGTAAGCAGACAAGAACTTTTGCATTATGATAAGGAGGGTGGATGTAGATGGCAGTTTAGTTGGTTTACTTCTCTTCTTCTATTGCCATAAACAACTTCGCAAACACGAAAAGTAGAAAAAAAACTGTAATAACAAGCTTTCCCTAGAAGGCGGATAAAGCAAAACAATTTTGAAAACAAAAACAACGAGAAGTAGTTGAGAGATAAGTTTTGGCTCCTGGCTGATTGTTGAAAATGCATCTGCTTTTTCAGTTCTAACAAAAAAAAAAAAAAAAAACAAAAAATAAAAATATTACCTCGTATAGTACGAGGTACAAGATAACAATTGTCCGTCTTATATTTTACTTGTCTGTCTGTCTGTCTGCTTGTTTGCACGCTGCCTCTTTCATTTAAAGTATTTTTGTGTGCGTACCATACAATAAGTATATATTATGTGAGTGTATATGTATGTTTGGGCACTCATACATTATCCTTTAGTATGCCAGTGGGATATCATAAATCTTTTCCAGTCTTTATATACCACGTTTACTCAATGTTTTTATTGCAACGAACGAACCAACCAACATACAATAACAACACAACAGACATTGCACAACTTCTCATACATGTCGTGTACGAGTATACACGGGTATTTCCAGCTCCACTTTTCTGCGTCTTCTTACAGGCTTCTTTATCTATTAAATGTTCAAATACGTTTGTGCACACATTGTTGTCAACACTTGGCCAAAATGGCAGAAGTAGTTTCGCTATCAACACGACGGAAGCAACATAATGGGGGAGAAGAGACATGTTGTAAGCTGCCCCACCATGTGTGTAAAATGTAGAATAAAATGTACACCACAGAGGATGGCAAGAGAGAGAGGGTAGGACGACGTTAGAAAGTAAAAATTGCAAACGATGCATTTTGTAAAGAGGAAATGTAAGAAAAATTGCTTGAAAATCTCATCAAATGATTGCGAATGAATGGTCCAACAATTTTTCTCTATTTCTGCTTCTTCATCCACCACTTTGTTTGGGTTTGTTGGGTGCTAATGACCATACAATTGTTGTAGATGTTCGTATATTACAACGCAACATCACCACGCTGCCACGACTCAAATTGCATATTATTTGGTTTTGCATTTGTACTCGTATTTTGTGATTTCTATTCAAGTCGTGGTGTATGTCTGTCTGTAACCACATTTACATCGATTTTTTCTCTACACTCTTTACACCAACGCATTAAATGACGTTTTGCAACGTTCATTGTCCTCTGTTTGTATATGATTTTCGTTTACATTTGTTAGCCTAGAGTTACGCACAAGTTTCCATTTCATTGCAGCTATCGGAATTTAGGCCGACAGGTTAAATGTTGAAAAACTTTAACAATTTAAGTGTTAATCAGTCTCTCTCTACCTCTCAATACAGGGTGACTTGTTAATGTTTCTTTTTATTGTTTTGAATAGAAATCGTTATTTATTGCTTGATTATTTTAAAAGAAGGGGATACAGATTAGAAATTTGAATTTGAAAGAAAAATGGGGACAATTGTGGTGACAGTTTAACTAAAAATTCAACAAATTTTAAAAACTTAAAAAAAAAACAAAATGTTGCAGAAAATAATTCTTTTTCAAGAGCATAATTAACTTGAATGCCACGTTAAAAGGTATATAAAGTACTTTTCATAGCGCCTCACAAATTATTTGATTTTATGGTAAAGAAACGTTTTACATCGTAACGAATAGCGTAAATGATTTGCTTTAAGAGGGAAAAAAAAAGAAAATTTAATTTAATTTAAAATTTTTTATTGTAATTAATTTTCTATCACAAAGACTAAAGTGTCTGTCTTTTGTATAATTAAAGCCCCATTAATTAAATACAAAAGCAGAGAAGCAACAGTTCCGCTTTTATTACTTCATGTTGTTTTTCTTTTCCTTAAGGTTGAAAAAAAAATATTTAAATATGCCGGGTAGAAAAATTTTAAGGGATGTTACAAGAGCTAGATTTTACTATTAGAAAACCAATGTCCCTCAGCACGTGCTATTGCATGAAAAATGTTACATGCATACATAACATAATTGGTCAGGCTTACGATATAGTTCAGGTTTACGCTCACGCCACAAAAAGAAAGATTCGATTTCGTAAGACTTAAGCACAGTCACCAAAGTCTAGTAGGTAATGTGTTGGATTAATAGAAGCGAGCCTGTGGTTGAAACCGCAGCTCAGATATCTCGAACAAAATTAAAATATAAAAGAAATATTTCTGTTGGTGACTTCCACGCAGAAGTCTTCTGGTAAAAAGTCTGGGAGTAAATAAAATTGCAATGAAAAGTTTCAGAAAAATCTGTTCTACGGAATTGACATGAAACTATAGGTCTCGCCACTCATCGATAAAATGAACGCACACACAACATAAGTGATGTGCGAAGCTAGGTTGTATAATACGGTTTTATAATAACCAATTACGTGTTTGGATTTTACATACACATATACACATAATTAATCATTGCAACCTTTTAGTCAGCTTCTCATACCACTTACGTTGTGTGTGCTAATTTTTATACATGAGTGGCGGAACCTACAATTTAAAGTCGACTCCGAAAACCTGATTTTTTTGAGAAACTTTTTCATGGTAATTTTTTATTTTCTCTCAGAGTTTTTGCCAGAAATCTGTTGAGATTATGCCGCCGAAGAAATATTTTTTCATATTTCGTTTCGTTGGATATCTAAGCTGGGCGATGGCCTCATGTCTAATAAGCCAACACACCACCTACTAGATTACGGTGGCTAATATTTGGCCTTTACTAAAGTTTATTATATTCTCCGAAGAAAAAAAGAAAATGGAGCTTGAATTGACTAGATTAGCTATCGATTTGAAAGTTTTCAAAAGGCACTCAAGGATGTTTTGTAGAAGAAATTTCCGTAGAAACAGTTTTATGGTATGGAGAGCTGTTAACCCTTACCCTCTATTAATGGGTAAAAATTGCCCAAACAGTTTCTATTGCTCATTTATTCTTTAAATACTCCGAAATTCTCGATCAAACTACGGATGAAGTTTTAATGTATCCATCCAAAAAATGGGAAATATTTTGGTCAGAAACATTAACAATAAACAAACTTGGAAGATTTTCTAAACAGGACATAATAAATTTGACTCCTAGCCCAACGCGTTATGCTATTTCAAGAGCTGATAGTATAAAACCTTTTTTCTGTTATTTATGCCCAGTGATAATATGAAATTATTTTTTGATATGACTAATTTACAAGGTGACTATAAATGGTAATGTATTCATAAGAGTAAAAGTTATTCAATCGGCTCATTTAGGTCAATCTGTATTTCAAAAAATAATTGGATTGCTGTAGACGGCATAACAGTTGAAGCATATTTCGGGCTACTTTTGTTGGCGGATGTATTAAGATCTCACGGTGAAGCTTTATAATCTGTAAGGGACGACCGCAAAGGCAGACCGCTATTCAAACCCACCATGAGTTTGCGCCGATTTCAAAATATATCTCGAGCGATACGGTTTGATAAAAAGTCAGACGGGAGCGAAAGACGATTCTGTGATAAACTTGCTCCCATAAGAGATTTTTGGAACCGTTGGGAAAAAGCCAAAAAGCCAGAATTAATTCATTTCTATAATAAAGCGAAATCAGGGGTCGATACATTAGATCAACTTATAGGAGCTTACACATGTAAAAGGAAAACTAATCGATGGCCTCAAGCACTGTTTTACAATATTTTGGATATATTCGCCTATAATGCCTATGTAGTTTTTCTAAAAATTAGCTGAAGTTTGCAGCCGTTAAAAAAATGATAAAAAAATTATGTGCCGAAAGAGAACTATTCTAATCCACGTAAGCAGCATGACATGGTTTGGACTATGGGATTATCTATTGATGTTTTCTCGTGGTGGACTTGTTCTCTGAATATGAAAATTATTGAAAATATTTGGCGAATTTGGTGGCCGAAGAGTAAACGGCAATAATAAAAATTTATTAAAAGAAAGAAACATTTTTTTTTTGAGAATTCATACATTTTTCAAATTTTTTTGTGGCCAATTTTCTTTATGCTTAAGTGCTTCAAATTTCATTCATAGTGAAAGCTTGGACTTCATATCAAAATGAATAATTTCTTTGTCTATCATTCTGTTTAACTATATAGTATTTCAAGTAAACTAAACCGAATAGATATTTCAGTGTGTGCCTTTAACAAATCGCGTGTTTGCTTTTGCTTGCATGTAACAACATAATGTTGAAATAAATGAATTTCATTACGT
Source organism: Sarcophaga carnaria (assembly GCA_958299815.1). Taxonomy (NCBI): domain Eukaryota; kingdom Metazoa; phylum Arthropoda; class Insecta; order Diptera; family Sarcophagidae; genus Sarcophaga; species Sarcophaga carnaria. Next base: position 49,535,855 of record OY283151.1, read on the forward strand.
GTATATGTTTACAATTTTATAACATTTTATTTTACAATACATAAACATATTTACTACAGCAGGTGTAATTACTTTATTTCAAAGTCTATATCCTATAAAAGCCTGTAAAAGATGAACCCTTGATGAATTAATATTCAATTTCCATTTACTTTCCTTGTTGTATACATAGCCAGCAATATCACAGTCAATATAAAAACAATAATTTGAATAAAACTCACACTCACACTCACACCCATTCCTGCTTATACTCTTTATTGTTTTATTATGTTTATCGAGGTTTTTTTTTTTGTGTTTGTATTTGTGTTTTTAAAAAATATTTACTTTTCGGGTTTAGTTTCGATTCAACTGTCAAGTGAAACGGAATAAAAAAAAAAAAAATATAGAAAAAAAAAAAAAAAATTTGTTTTTATAAATTTTCAAAAAATATTAAAATTTTTAAATATTTCGTGACAATTCTTGTTGAATTTGTGTTGAGAACTTTTCTTTTGTCCCTGTTCAAATTAAAAAACCAAAAAAAAAAAAAAACTGATTCTAATTGCAGAAGCATCCGGAATTGAGTCATCGACTAACACTCAAAGCGAGCGACAATTACAATTTAACTGCATTAAAAGCCTTGTTGTTATTATAATGACAGGGGATAGTGATGGAGATGATGCTAGTTGGCAGCAAGTACCAACAACTAGAGCTGTGAAAAGAAAACAACAAAATTCGCCTAAAAAACATGAACATAAAAAACAAAATATCAATAATAACAACAATGATTTAAATTCAAATTTAAACTCAAATATAAATAACAACAATGAACCATCAACATCATCGAACATGTTTGCAGAACTTGAAACGAATGAAGAGGATATGCCAGAAGTAAATCAATCAACAATAAAGCCACCGCCAATATTTATACCAGATGTTACAGATGTGAATAAAATGATTACTAATTTAACAAAAGTAATTCCTAAGAGTGAAATTAGTTATAAATCCTTAAGAAACCAGGTTATGCTTAAGATAGGTTCTGTAGATTCATATAGAATGCTAGTAAAATCATTAGATAGTTCAAACATTAGCTACAATACTTTTCAAATCAGGCAAGAACGTGCATTTAGAGTAGTAATGAAAGGTATTCACCCTTCAACTCCAGAAACTGACATAAAAGCTGAGTTACTAGTGCTAGGCCATCAAGTTAGAAGCATAATAAATGTCAAAAGTCGTGTGAATAAGGAAAGCTTATCAATGTTCTTTATTGATCTTGATCCAAAAGCAAACAACAAAGATATTTATAACTTGCGATACATATGCAATGCTTTAGTTAAAATCGAACCTCCACGTAAAACTAATGAATTAGTTCAATGCTATCGCTGCCAATTGTATGGTCACACTAAGTCTTATTGTAAGAGACCATTTAGATGTGTGAAATGTGGTCTTGGCCATTCAACAGCCGAATGTACCAAGGATCAAAATGTCCCACCTGTCTGCGTTCATTGCTTGCAGAACCATACTGCCAACTATAGAGGATGTAGAGTTTATAAACATCTTATTGAAAGGAGAAACTATAATTATTCCCTTAGACAACAAAACCAAAATCCTAATTTTTCGTATCGTCCACAGGATTATCCGCAATTACCAAATCATCAAAACTTTAATTCTCAAAGAGATACAAATTTTAATCAGCAATCTTACGCAAGAGTTGCTCAAAATAATAACATAAACAATGTTGACAATTTTAACACCAACTTAATGACAAAAATTGATAAACTCATCGGTATGATGAGCGTTTTAATAGAAAAATTATGCAAATAAACTTAAGAATTGCAATATGGAACGCCAACGGCCTTTCAAATCACACACAGGAAGCTGAAATTTTTCTACATACAAATTATATAGATATTTTTTTAATATCTGAAACGCACTTCACTTCGAGGAGCTATTTTCGAATAAGAGGTTATGACTTAATTACTGCAAATCACCCAGGTAATCGTGCGCATGCTGGTGCCGCAATACTTATAAAATCGTCTATTAAATATGAAGTTCTTGAAGAATTTAACCTACCCACTATTCAAGCTGCAGGTATAAAAATAAATTGCGATAATGATGCAATATCTATATATTCCATATACTCTCCTCCTAGACATAACATCGAATGTCAGGATTATTTTAACTTTTTCAAAAATTTAGGTACGCGATTTATTGTTGGTGGCGATTATAATGCCAAACATACATGGTGGGGTTCTCGGATTCTAAATCCTAAAGGAAGAGAGTTATACAAGTGTGTTCAAAAATATCATTATTCAGTTTTGTCAACAGGAAGACCAACTTATTGGCCAAGTGATATCAATAAAATTCCGGATCTACTTGATTTCGTGGTTTATAAAGGGATATCAACAAGATGTTTGAATATAAGGGATAGTGATGAATTGAGCTCAGATCATTCTCCAATAATTTTAAATTTTTGCACTGTATTACAAACAATACAAAAAACAATAAATATTTTATCTCCAAAAACAGACTTGGAAGCTTTTAAATACTGGATAGATAAAAACGTTAATTTAAATTATCCAATAAACAATGGTACAGAACTTGATTCGGCGGTTGAAAATTTTACAAATTTAATCCACGAAGCGGGAGCATTATCAACCCCTGTGGTTGAAACTGCTGGAAATGATCGTAATAGAGTTGTGATATCTGCTGAAATTCAAGCATTAATAAGAAACAGAAGGAGATTGCGAAGAATTTGGCAGTCTTCCAGAAGTCCAATTGACAAACAAATTTTTAACCGAGCCTCAAGTCAAGTAAAAACTCGAATCCGAGAATTTAAAAACGAAGAAACTGCTAACTTTCTAAAAAGCCTTAATATTAATGTATCTAAAAATGATGAGCACTGCCTTTGGAATGCAACAAAATATATAAAGCGGCCAATTAAAAGAAACATACCTATTAAAGATATAAACGGTAGCTGGTGTAGATCAGATAAAAATAAGGCAGATGCGTACTCTAATTATCTAGAAAATATTTTTCAGTCGTTCAATTTTAATAGTGATGCCGATGTTAAAGAAATAGAAGAGTTTTTATGTTGTCCTTGTCAAATGGATTTCCCTATCCCTCATATTCCTCCGCAAGAAGTGCAAAAAGAAATTGTAATGCTTAATAACAAAAAAACACCTGGATATGACCGAATAACAGCAACAGTTGCTAAAAGTCTGCCAAAAAAAGGTATACTTTTTCTGACTTTAATTTTCAACTCAATTTTAAGGTTACAAAACTTCCCAAATCAATGGAAATACGCTGAAGTTATTATGATACCCAAACCAAGCAAGCCAGAAAATGTTGTTTCATCTTACCGACCTATTAGTCTTTTAACCACTTTCTCAAAACTATTTGAAAGAATATTCTTACGGAGGTTAATTCCAATACTAGAAAGAAAAAGCATAATTCCAGAACATCAGTTCGGATTTCGACAACATCATGGTACTCCCGAGCAATGTCATCGTATACTCAACGTGATAAGAGACTCTTTAGAACGTAAACAATACTGTTCAGCTGTATTTCTCGACATTCAGCAGGCCTTTGATCGAGTATGGCACCAGGGAATTCTATTTAAACTAAAGAAGTTGCTTCCAGCTCCATATTATTTGTTTTTTAAATCCTATTTAGAAAAAAGATTCTTTTACGTGAAAGTTAACAGCGAAATGTCAGATATATGTTCTATAAAAGCGGGTATTCCTCAAGGCAGTGTTCTAGGACCTGTTCTTTACACCATATTTACATATGATATGCCTACAAATGAAAATGTAACTGTCGCAACATATGCTGATGACACTGCATTAGTAGCAACGAATGATTCACCTACCATTGCGTCAGAAATTATTCAACAGCAACTTAATGATATCGAAGGGTGGTTGAGAAAATGGAATATTAAAGTAAATACCGACAAATCCACACATATTACTTTTACTCTAAGAAGACAAGATTGTCCAGCTGTTGCTTTAAATGGTACAGTTATTCCTAAACGAACAACTGTCAAATATCTTGGTCTCCATCTCGACCGACGAAACACATGGAAAAAACATATACAGTCTAAAAGAGAACAATTAAAGATAAAAACGAGAAAAATGTATTGGCTACTAGGTTCTAAATCTGAACTATCACTAGAAAATAAGCTCTTGCTTTACAAAACGATATTGAAACCTGTTTGGACTTACGGAATACAGCTTTGGGGCACCGCTAGTAATTCAAATATTGAAATCCTTCAAAGATACCAATCTAAAACACTAAGATTAATAGCAAACGCTCCTTGGTTCATGACAAATAACAATATTCACAAAGACTTACAGATTCCAACAGTTAAAGATGAGATAAACAAACATACTTCTAGATACTTAGACAGACTCAGTACTCATAGTAATCCTTTAGCAATATGCTTGTTAGATGAAACCGAAGAAGTCAATAGACTTAAAAGGTTTCATATATTAGATTTACCTTACAGAAAATAATCTCCTACAATTTATTTAATTTGTAGATATTTTACTGGATAAAGATCCAGACTAGGTTAAGTTAAAATAAGATTATAAAATTTGCTTATTGTTGTAAAAACAGATTGTAAATAAATGAATTATAAAAAAAAAAAAAAAAAAAAAAAAAAAAAACTTTTCGGGTTTGAGTTTTCATTCTTAAAAAACATTTTCATACACGTAATATACTCGTATGTATGTGTGTAGCTACAGTTGTATGATTTCAAGCAGACAACCCAGTCAATCTTTTCGTATCAATTCAAGAGTTGAGTACTAGATTGGAGTACTGAATTTGATATTGGATTTTTAGGTTAGGGAATCCTTATCTACACAATGTAAGGAAGAGACAGCTCCAAAAAAAAAAATCAAGTAGCCTGTTCATGTGCAAGAATTATAGAGGAATCATATTGTAAATCATGGTTAACAAACTAAGCGCAGTAAGCGACTATTAGCCAAACTTAGAGCAAGGTAATGTTGTGTTGATCATGCCAACACTTTTAGTCACAAAACCATGTGAAACTCATTAAAATGCGAGCGTTTTCAATGGACGATCATACACCTGATCATAAATCGATATAAGGGAGCAACTAATGATCAGTAATTAGGTGTTTAAATACAAGAATGAAATTCCCATAGTCTAGTTGGTAGTGTATTGACTTATTAGACGAGAGACCGTAGTTCAACCCCAGGCTCTTACAAAAAGAAAATAAATATTTCTTCAGCGACTTCCACTCATCAGTCTTCTGTCAAAAATTCTGGGAATAATATAAAATTGCAATGAAAAGTTTTTCTCAAAAATCTGCAGTTCACAGTCGACTTTAAACTGTAGGTCACGCCACTCATGTATAAATAAAATTAATACTCATAACATGGGTGGTATGAGAAGGTGTTTTGTAATCCTGACTGAAGAATTGTAAGTACATACGTACATAATTGGTCATTACAACCCTTCAGTGAGGATTACGACCTATTTTCTCACACCACTTATGTTATAAGTAAGTAAGTGAAATACAAGAATAGAGAGGTAAACACCAGAGATGTTTCTCCCACTTTTTTCAACATCATGCTTGACATCGTATTGATACGTACCTATCAAGGTCATTGAAGAAGGACAAGAGAAGGCATGGGGACTGCAAAGCAAAAGCTATTCGGGCATTCGTCTCTTTAAAGGCAAATTCGAAAAATAGTATGAGACTATCTAGAGAAGAATGACAATAACTTTAGTCTGTACTTTTTTTTGTCTTGAGTCGGACGTGGGAATCTTCGTAAGACACTTTTGTTCCAACAAAAGAGTGCACGATTCACCACCACTGGTACCTACGTACCAAGCCCACGCTCTACACACTTCAACCACTCTCCCCCGCGGGACTGCCGTAAGGTATTACTTCGCTGAGGGCTAGTTAGCTTGAAAGCTTTAACACATTAAGTCAAATTTCGTCACCGTTTCTCCAGTCTTCGGAGTTCTAGTATAACCTCAGCCATTCTCTGACTATATTGACTCCATAGAATCCTACTGTTCAACAGCTCTTCCATTAGCTGGTTTGGCCCTAAACTCGTTTCTCTGGGATATTTAAATCTGATGCAGCATGTTAGAATATGCTCCGCATCTTCCTCCTCATCTACACAGTTTGGGCCAGAAACCTCCTGTAGATTATAAGCGGATGTTTGGAAATGTAGGCTTACCGAAAAAGAAGGAACAGAGAGCCAAAGGCTATCGAAACTTTTGTTTGGAAAACTAAGATAAGAGAGATTTGAGTTACATATCAGACTATCCGGAACTAAGCCAGTGTTGGTAACTGGCTTTTCGACATTGAACTGCAGAGTTGGATTACACTTATTTATATTGAGGAGGGTTTCTTAGGGCTCAACATGTAAATTCTTTTATGTTGAGATTGAAACTATATTTATATTTTATTTTTTATTTAATAGGCCATAACAACCCGTTTAACGGATTTTGGCCTGCCGCAACACATTTTTCCAGTCTTCTCTGCTTCTTGCGCGCCTACGCCATTTGGTCACACCACTCGATGGCAGGGCTTCATTTGGATTTGTTCATTCCAACGGATACAAGGTCGTCCTCTTCGCCGATTTCCGCAGATTCCCGCATCAAATACCCGTCTTGCCGGAGAATCCTTCTCCATTCGAACGACATCGCCGTGCCAGCGCAGCCGCTGGATGTTAATACGCTGCACAAGACGTCTATGTCGTTGGGGAGCTCATACAGCTCATTGTTGGATCGGATACTCTCGAATAGTCGCAAGGCTGCTGTATCAGTGCTTAATAGGATCCATGCCTCTGCGCTATAAAGAAGCACGGGTAGGATGAGTGTCTTGTAGAGTATCAGTTTTGTCGTACGAGATAGGTCTCTGCTACTCAGTTGCCTATTGAGACCATAGTAGCACCTGTTGGCAAGAGTGATTCTGCGCTTGATCTCCAGACTGACATCATTTTTGGTGGCAACGGCGGAGCCAAGGTAAATAAATTCCTTGACTGTATCAAAAGTATAGTTATCGGCCGTAATCTGAGAATCAATACGCCTCACGTCTCTACTTGTCAATAACATATACTTTGTTTTGCCCTCATTTCATTGAGAATGAAACATCGGCATACATTTTTGGAACCTGTGAACCGTAGTCTAGTAGATAGTGTGTTGGCTTATTAGACAAAAGGCCTCGGTTCAGACATCAAAACGAAAATATGAAAAAAATTTTCTTCAGCCACTTACACTCATCAGTCTACTGGCAAAAACTCTGAGAATAAAATAAAAAGTGCCTTGAAAAAGTTTCTCAATAAAATTTGTCATTCGGAGCAGACTTTAAGTCTCAGGTCCTGCCACTCGTGTAGAAAATTAACACACACAACATAAGTGGGTGTAAGAAACTAGATCGTAATCCTGACTGAAGGGTGTTGTAATTAGCAATTATGTGAGGCATTAATGCATACCAAGGGCACCTACTGGGACTGGTGCTGGTGGTATCTGTAAACGAAATAATCTCCAGCGATTGCTAACACTGTGTTAGTAAATGCACAATTTTGTTTTGATTGAAATTGAGGTAAACAATACTAGCAGAGGTGCCCTGGTAGTATAGTGGGTAGTGTGCTAGACTATTAGCGTGAGGGTCGTGGGTTCGATTCCCACCAGAGACTCTGGTCAGTGACACTACACCGAGCTTATGGTTTAAGTTACTCCTAATTGTATTGTAATAAATAAATAAATAAAATAATATTAGAAGCTCTGATCTGCTGGGTTCATATTTACACTTTTATCTACGTATGTCTATACACATACATATGTATGTATATATGTACCATACATAGAAATTACTTTGGATGCGGGCCAAAATATGAAATTGTAACACTATCATTTATATACGCCATATATGTATGGGTATATACATATACATATACACATACACAGCCATACATAAACATGATACATTCAATTTGTTATTTAAAGAAGATATTTCATGTGGCACATAATGAAAAATATCATGTTGCAAGTGCTCTTTTACTCGTACTCGTACTGGTATAATATTATACGTATGTATGTTAGTTTCCCATTTTTGTTTCGTTATTGAAACATTTTTGCAATGATGATTTAATATGAATTTAATATGCCCATCTAGATATTATTCTGCATATTTATGCAATGCAAACGTATATATTTTTATAAAAATTATTTAAATAATGATTATAATTTTTTAATTAGTCTGCCGTACATTACGAATTTCATCGTGTTTATTTTTATACTCGATTACGAATACAAGATAACCACTTGATAAATTGAAATATTGCATGAGGATTTTATTTAAATAAATTCTTTTATTTATTTTAGTTGTTTGTACGCATATGCAAATTGTATCGAAATTGTTGTTTTTTATAATCAAATAAATCAAATGGACATTTGAAATGTTAATAAAGTTATCATTAGAAGAAGATAAATTTAATAAATAATATTGCACTGTAATTGCATTGTGATATTTTGTTAATTATTTGGTATAAATTTGGCAATTTTTGATAATTTATTGCCAGATAAAAATAGTGCTGCACGGAGTTTTATAAGTACTCACGTCTCTTGGTGATTTGGTGTCCCTGATAATACCCGTAACATTGCAGCTTATTTATGGCAAATTAAATAGAAGTAAAGTTCATAATTTTTTTAAATTCAAGCGTAGTCAAATCGCACAATCTCTAGCGGACTGTTCACATCACCACCACATGCTAACAAACAGCAGCTATAAAAGCCGAAGAACGAAGGACCTCCATACACAAATGGCACTCAAAATAGGACAACAGTTTAAAATGAAGATCGACATTTCGTCTTCTCCCTAATATGATCTCTTAAATGCAGAACGAACACTTAAAGCAGAACTTCTACGTGACCCATTTCCTAACTGGTCATTGGGCTTTCAGGAAATGCCAGCGCAGATTTGGACATGATATCTGCTCTATATGCCGACACTGTGTAGATGAGGTGAAGAACATACGGAGTCGCCGGAGTCTAGTAAGTGTGCTTTGGCTTATTAGACATAAAGCTCGGGTTCGTATCCCAGGTCAGACATCAAAACGAAATATGAAGAAAAAAAAATATTTCTTCGGCGACTTCCTCTCAGCAGATTTCTGGCAAAAACTCTGAAAGTAAATAAAATTGCCATGAAGAGTTTCTCTAAAATCTGTCGCTCAGAGTCGACGTTAAACTGTAGGTCCCGCCACTCACGTACAAAATTAACACTCACAACATAAGTGGTGTGAGAAGCTAGGCCGTAATCCTGACTGAAGGGTTGTAATGGCCAACTATGTATGTATGTATGTATGTAGATACAGAGCATATTCTAATATTCTGCCTCAGATTTAGATGGCCCGGAGAAACTAGTTTTGGGCTAAACCGGCATATGGAGGAGATGTTGAATTCTGAAATTCTATGAAGCCAATACAGCCAGAGAATGGCTGAGGTTATGCTGGAACTCCCAAGATCGGAGATACGAAATTAAATTAAATTTAATTTAATGCAAGAAAACCTTACGGAAGGCCCGCGAAGTGAGAGAATTGCTAAAGAATGTATAAGGTAGGTTCAATACGTAGCTGAGATCAGCAATGAATCGTTTTTTCGCTACTCATAAGTACTCATAAAATTTTGAGTCTTAATGAGACAACAGTATTGCAATTCAACTACTCTGATTCATTCGTATTTACTACAAGGTTGATTTACAAGTACAGTTTACAATGATTATGAGTACAACGTTGACATCAAACTCACAACATTCGAAATATGTTTGATTCATACGCCTACTCATTCAGATTCATAAATTTAGAAAAATACTTATAAATACTCATAAATGAATCGAGTGATTCGAATAATTCATTAAAACTTACAGTCTTAGTTGTTGTTGCATTTACAAAGAAAGAAGAAAGACAAAGACAGCAAGCAAAACAAACACCCAACCTTCTAGTGAGTATTATAGTGTTCGTACGCGAATCATACTTATTTTGTGATTCATGTAAATGTTGTTTCATGGAGTGTCGAAATTAATAACATCATGCGTATTGTTAAATATGAGTACGATGAGTACTTCAAACTTTGAATATGAGTTGTATGAGTATGATATTAAAATAAGTATATATGCGAATAAGTATAAGAAATTATGAGTATGATTCGAATCTACTCATCTTTTTGAATACTCATTGCTGATCTCTGGTACGTACGCACCAGCAATGCTGAATCGTATACACTTTTTGTTGGAACAAAAATGTCTTTCGAAGATTCCCACCATCGCACAATGGGGTTTTTGATGCCTAAAATGAGAATTAAATTGTGGGAGCTGTCTTGGTTACTTTTTTTTATTTTTTTTGATTTATTTCGCTTAAAGAAGATAAATCCATAATAAAAAAATCGTGACCTGAAATGTATAAGGCCCTACCAACCAAAAAATTCAAAATTGACTTTTTGATTGATTCTGAAGCATCGGTTAAAAAAAACACCACATATGATGAATATGTTCACAAATCGCTCGTGCAGAATATTCAATATTCCGTGAGCTCGTTGATATCCAGATCATCCATTTGAGTGTGAAGGAAGTTGGTAATCAAAGGCTTATAGTGCTTGCCGTTGACAACGATCGCTTGGCGAACACCATTCTCAAAGAAATGTAAAGATGGCGCCACCAGCCCACACATCATATTAAACAGCGACTTTTTACGGGAATACATTGTACTCTCTTGGATCACAAGTGGATTAATATCGCCTCGAAATGAAAATTTTTGTTTGTTCGTATATCTATTCATCCAGAAATGCCCGCCATGGCTGAAAATTATTTTTCTATGAAAATGAGGGTCAGTCGCCAACTACTTCAGATGTTTTGATATGGTAAAACACGTTGAATAAATGACAACTAATTTGACAGATGAAATATGAAATATGATTGCTTACTTAATTAATTGTTAATTACAAACCTTTAGTTAGGTTACGATCTAGCTTCTCGCACCACCCATACATAACATAATTGGCCATTACTACCCTTCAGTCAGGATTAAGGCCTAGCTTCTCACACCACTCATGTTGTGTGTGTTAATTTTATACATGAGTGGCGGGACCTACAGTTTAAAGTCGACTTCGAACGACAGATTTTAGAGAAACTATTCATGGCATTTTTATTTACTCTCAGAGGTTTTGCTCGAAATCTGCTCAGAGGAAGTCGCCGAAGAAATATATTTTCATATTTCGTTTTGTGTCTGACCTTGGGTTTGCGTGGCCTTGCGTCTAATAAGCCAACACACTACCTACTACGCTACGGCGACTACACCAATAGTGTTGAGCATATTAATATAACAAAGATGAGTGGCGGAACCTATAGTTTACAGTCGACTCCGAACGACAAATTCTTGAGAAAGTTTTTCTTAGCAATTTTATTTTACTCTCAGAGTTTTTGCTAGAAATCTGCTGAGAGAAAGTCGTCGAATGGAATATTTTTTCATATTTCGTTTTGTTCGAAATGTCTGAGCTAGGGTTTGTATCACGATATCACGTCTTACAAGCCCAAAGTACCTACTAGACTACGCTAACCTCAACAATATGGCTGCTATCTCTGTGTAATGTGGAAATTCATTTTTCATTGTTTTTTAATTTGAATTTTTCTGCTTTTTCTTTAAATATCTTAAAATAATGTCTCTCCTATTTTCTTTTAACATTTATTTAACCAACTTTTTTTTGTGTATTTTTTTAAAAATATTTAAATTACAAAGAAAATGTATTTATTTTTCGTCAGGCACTATTTTGTCGTGAGATTCTTACCTTTGAGCATAATTGTAAAAAAATATTGAAGTTTTTCTTTTGCCTTTAGAAATAATAATAAATGCATAGCAATTTGCCATTTCAATGAAGCAAATTATTGAAATATTTTGCTTGTAATTGTGATTTATTTTCAACAACTCAATTTCGTCATGATTTCCTTTCATTTGACCGACAACGGTGACTGAAGGTATCAGACACGCAAAATAAAAACTTTTTTCTCAATTTAAAAAAGTGATGATGATAATGCAGTAAATAACAAACATTTTGTTAAGAGCTTTTAATTAAAAAAGTTTTTCAGTTTAAATTTTTCAATATGAAATATAAATTTCATTATACATGTGGCAATATCAAAAATGCTCTGTAGGGTACGCCATGGACACTAACAAGCGAACTATACTTGCAATTCATTGAATTTCAATATCAAAATTTATGCTGTGTGAACAAAATTGTTACGTTTTTACTTTTTAAAATATAATAATTTATATATATAATTTATTTATATAGGTTAGGTTAGGTTAGAGGACGTGTACTTGGCAATTAAAACAAGTACAGTAATGACCGAATTGACCAATTGTACAACGTCCTAGTTTCTCACACCACTTATGTTGTGCGTGTTAATTTTATACATGAGTGGTGGGACCTACAGTTTAAAGTCGACTCCGAATGACAGATTTTTGAGAAACTTATTCATGGCAATTTTTATTTACTCCCAGAGTTTTTGCCAGAAATTTACTGAGAGGAAGTCGCCGAAAAAATACTTTTTGTATTTTGTCTTGATGTCTGGCCTGGGGCTCGAACCCTGGCTTTACTTCTAATAAGCCAGCACACTACCTACTAGACTACGGCGACTTCATTTAATCTTTTATTCCTTCTCTAAATTGCTTAAAGTTAAGCGAATTTATTATAAATAGTTGATATGGTCAGGACGTCAAAAAAGGCACAAAAGAATAGTTACGAATTCTGTTGAATAAAATTAATTAACATACTTACAGTGAACGACAAAAGAAACTGTATATTAAAAAAAATATACATTAACAAAATACATAATTCGAGCCCCAAAATACAAGAAGTATTTCTTCGGCAACTTCCTCTCAGCAGATTTCTGGCAAAAACTCTGAGAGTAAATAAAAATTGCCATGAAAAGTTTCCCAAAAAGTTGCCTTTCGGAGTTGACTTTAAACCGTAAGGCCCGCAAATCATGTATAAGATGAACACATACAGCATAAGTGGTGTGAGAAGGTAGATTGTAATATATATAGTGTATAATTTACATACATTTTTACATTTACATACATAATTGGCAGCCTTGAGAGTATTCGAGAGAAGAGTCCTACGTAAGATCTTCGGTTCAGTGCGAGTTGGCGTTGATTTCCGCATCCGATCTAGCAATGAGCTGTATGAGCTCCTCAACGACATAGACGTTGTGCATCGTATTAACATCCAGCGGTTACGCTGGCTCGGCAATGTCGTACAAATGGAGTAGGATCCTCCGGCGAGACGGGTATTTGATGCGGGGATCTTCAGAAGTCGGCGAAGAGTACGACCTTGTTTGCGTTGGAAGGGCAAAAGCGAGGAAGCCATGTCGTCGATTGGTGTGACCAACTGGCATAGGCGCTCGAGAAACAAAGGCGCCTGGAAGGATTTGTTAAGGCAAGCCGAAATCCGTTAATCGGGTTGTTAATTGCCCATTAAGTAAGTAAATAACTAAACAACTATCCTGGTGAAATTCTTTGAAATCTCTTTATAACTCTAATGGGAGAGAAGAAAATGCTAAAGAAAACAATGAAATATTGTATCTTCGTTTTACATACATAGTTTTTTTCTTTAGAAATTACTCTGACGTTCCGTATAACCACTTACAAGGATCATCATTATAAACAAAGAAAAAGAAATGTTTATATTATTGATTTACCATTTTACTTGAGCAATTTATTGAGCATATTAATCAATAGCGATTGAAAAAAAACAAAAAAAAACAGTACAGAACGATGTGATAAGTGTTGATTAATGAGCAAATTATAATTCATTTTATATGTATGTATGTATGTTGCATGAGCTTGTTAAAACACTGACATTGTTTCATTCATTCATTCAGTCATTCATCCTTACAATCATTTCAATTTATTTTTTTCTTCTTTTTGTTGTTGTTGTAACTTCCTATAAATAATCTTTCTTTTTTCATACTTAAAATTCGTTTTTTTTGTGTAGTCTGTAGCATATTTCAAGTTACTGGCAGTTGGTAGACTTTTGTAATATATACACCTCAATGCATGTGATTTAACACATTTTTCACTTATAGCCACGTTACGAGTCTACTAACGAATACAGGGGATATATTCGTAGAGGTACAGGTGTATCAGCAAAAGTGTACAGGTTATCATGTATGTATTAACACGTGTAAAATATATGGCAGTACTATGTATGGATGTATACAAGTGTATGGGAGTGTAATAATTTTTACAAATATATTTTGCAACGTAAATAAAAAACTAAGAAGGCTGGTAGCTTGTCTAGTTGCCTTTAACGATTTATTTTTACACTACAAAGCGGTCAATAAAAGTCGTGAAACAGTATAGACAATGGGTGATGGAGAAGAGTATTTATAGACGATACAGTTTTCAAGGGTTAGCTTGGCTGAATGTTGTACTACTACTACATACATACATACATTCATACATACATACATACATACATACATAATTGGTCATTACAACCCTTCAGTCAGGATTACGACCTAGTTTCTCACACCACTTATGTTGTGTGTGTTAATTTTATACATGAGTGGTGGGAGACCTACGACTCCGAACCACAGATTTTTGAGAAACTTTTCATGGCGATTTTATTTACCCTCAGAGTTTTTGCCAGAAATCTGCTGAAAGAAAGTCGCCGAAAAAATACCTTTTGTATTTTGTTTTATGTCTGGCCTGGGGCTCGAACCCTGGCTTTACGTCTAATAAGCTAACACACTACCTACTAGACTACGGCGACTTCATACTACTACTACATACACACATAATCAGAATTACAACCCTTCAGTTAAGACCACAACCTAGCTTCTCACAGCACTTATGTTGTGTGTGTTATTTTTATACATGAGCAGCGGAATTTACAGTTTAAAGTCTACTCCGAATGCCAAATTTTTTTTGTAAAACTTTTCATGGCAATTTCTTATTTACTCTTCGAGTTTTTTTACAAGGAATGCTGCGAGGAAGTAAGACCACGTGTGGGTTTTCTGAACCTCCAATACGGCAATTTTCCTTATTAAGGTACCTACAAGATGAAAATAAGCTTCATCCGAAATGATGGTTTTCTTGGCAAAATATCGATATCATCGTGCAGTTTCTCGTTGGTCCGTCTAGGGAAGCGAAAACGAAGCGGATGGTCATGCGTTTTCAAGTCTTAAACCAATCGTACTTTGTAAGGCGTCTTTCCGAGATCTTCAGTCAAAATCCGACATAAACTGTTGCATGAAATGTTCAATTCTTGCAAACGATGACGGGTTGATGTTGATGGATTCTCACGCACACTCTCCGGGTTTACACTTTTTGGGTTTACATACAGTACGAGCATGTTCACGTCTTGGCCTTTCAACAAGGAAACTAGTTTCACGAACTTTAGCAGTAAATCTGCGTATACCGGGCACGGTTGGTCCTTCTCTGCGACCAAATTTTGTACGACATTTTCATGCAATTTCCGACCAATTGCCTTTATTTTGGAAATAAATTTCCAATAAATTCGAACGTTGCTCAAGCCTAAATCGATTCATTACATTCAGTGGAGATAAAATACTGAATTTTGTGACAGAATAGAATGACGTAAGTATTGCCAGATTCGAAATACCCATTGGTTCAAATTTAAACCGTTAGATGGCCCACCCAATATTCGATGTTCTTGAAACAGCCGGATTGCCGCTATTGCTACTAATGCAAAGTGCATAGAGACATAAGAAAAAATTCTCAGTAAGTTCTGAGACTACAAATACGAACAGATTACACTACTGTGTTACGAAAATGGAAACGGTGTACATTGTTTGACATTAAAATGAGCAATAACTACACAAACAAATACAACAAACTTGTTACAAGTAAACGAACAACATCAGTATGAAAGAAAAGGGGATAGACAAGTAAGCGAGAACGCAACCGCAAGCAATGTGAACAAAATACACAAACAACAATGAAGTTGCTATAGAGTTCCCGAGAAGGCGAAACCCCGAACGTTCGACTTCAAAAACCTTCATCAGACTGATTACGTGGGCATATAAATGGCAAGACAAAGCAGGCAGCGAGTAGCAAGCATTCAGTTAATATTGTGTGAAGATGCGTTGAGTGCGAAGAGAACAGTCGTGGTTTGAAGATCGCCGTTGAAAAGATCTGCACCGTAAGCAAAGAAGAATAGCGAACAAGCAATTATTGTTGTATTCGTCAAGTTGTAAATGATGGCACACAAACAGACTAAACAGATATTTATTTTTATTTTGCTTGCAATTAACAAACTCATATTTTAAACGTTTTTTAAAAAGATAAAAACGTGACAATACTTTTCGAATATAATTGATTGCATTATTGGTTTTGGAGCTTATCAGACTCATACTTACAAAGGCACAACATGTCGTGCAGGAATGAATCTGCATCCACTGAACTTGCCTTGTAACATAACCCATGTAACTATCCACATGATGATTTTTACATGACACATAAAGTGTACTTGAATAGAAAGGCGAAAAAAAACAAAAGAAAACAATAATAATAACAATAACAATAGCAACAACAACGGCAACAACAACAACAAAAACAAAAAACAACTGAACATAATGATTACCTTGCAGGCTTTACACGTACACAAAAGAAAATTATTACCCAGGGACATATTTATCATGTTGATTTCAACTCATCTGTTACACATACCAACATGACTCCAAAAACAAAAACAGAAAAAACGTAATAGGCATGTAATTCCTTACAACAAAAAAACAGAAAATAAAATATTAAAAAGCAGGGAATAAAGTAAAAGGGTAAGTACTACTATGAAGGGGAAAACATACAAAAAAATACAAGAAAAGGGTGTAAAACGGAATTTTTTCATGTTCATATCTAAAATAGAAAACAAATTTATAAAAATTTTAAAACATTTCCGAGGGTTGTGTTTTGTTTTTTAAATATTTCACATTTGTTCACTTTGAACTAAATTTAAGCATAGTGTCGGAACTGAACTAATAACAGTTAAACTTAAAAACCAGACAACGTTTAAATTAAATGACCTAACTTGCTTATATATATATATATATATATATAAGTTCCTATGTTCCTATAAGGAGCATAGGGCCTTAACGATTTTGTTCCATTCATGTTTATCTGCTGCTACGATCTTCAGCTCGTTCCACGTTTTGTTGACTTTGGCTGCTTCGATATCTAATTGTCGACGCCAGGTGTAACTCGGCTGACCTTTCCTGCGGCTGCCTTGTGGATTCCAGTCTGGTGGTGTCGGTTTGAGGTCTTCGCAAGGCTTGCCCAATCCACCTCCATTTCCGTTTCCGGATTTCAACTTCAACTCGTGTTTGTCCGCACTCGGCCCATAAGCGTTCGTTAGTGATGGTGTTTGGCCAGAAAATTTTTAGTATGCGACGGAAACAACGGTTGATGAATACTTGTAAGGCATTAATATCGCATTGGTTTGAGTTCCAGCTCTCGCATCCGTAAAGCGCAACTGATTTTACGCAACTGTTGAAGATGTTGATTTTGGTGCGCTTTGAGATATGGGGGGACTTACATATGTGTTTTAATTGACCGTAAGCTTGCCTGACCTTGTTAATGCGATTTCCAACGTCTTCTCTAGATCCTCCGCTTGTTGTTATTATGCTGCCTAGGTAACAGAATGATTGGACGTCTTCGATCAGTTGTTGTTGTAGCATGAATTTTCGGGTATTTGTTGTGTTGATTCTCATGGTTTTCGTTTTTGGGATGTTAATTTTGACACCACAAGTTGCTGATTCTGTTTCGATGTTATTAAGCTTTGACTGCATATCGCCGAATCTGTGTGGGAGCAAACAAATGTCATCTGCGTAATCTAAATCTTCAAAGCGGCCGTTTAGTTGCCAGGTGATGCCTCTTGGTGTTGCTGTGACAACACCACGGCATCCCTGCCGTGAAACCACTTTGACGTCTATTGGCAGCTGATTGTGTGCTCGTGTAGGATGCGGCACTTAGCATTTTCGTGCAGTGCTTTAATTAATGTAAAAGCTTTTCTGGTATTTCCTTATAGCGAAGTGCGTTCCATATTGCAGCGTGGTGAATCGAGTCGAATGCCTTTTCAAAGTCAATGAATGTTTGATACACCGGGGAGCGCCATTCGACTGATTGTTCCGTTATTATTCTAAGGCTATTAATATGGTCGATGCCACCTAACTTAGGTTAGGTTAGGTTAGAGGACGTGTACTTGTCAATTAAGACAAGTACAGTACCCGGAGGTCGAATTGACCCATTGTACAACGTCCTAGTTTCTCACACCACTTATGTTGTGTGTGTTAATTTTATACATGAGTGGTGGGACCTACAGTTTAAAGACGATTCCGAATGACCAATTTTTGAGAAACTTTTCATGGCAATTTTTATTTACTCCCAGAGGTTTTGCCAGAAATTTACTGAGAGGAAGTCGCCGAAAAAATACTTTTTGTATTTTGTCTTTTGATGCCTGGCCTGGGGCTCGAACCCAGGCTTTTGCGTCTAATAAGCCAACACACTACCTACTAGACTACGGCGACTTCTAATTTGCTTATGCGTTGTTTAATATCAATGTTGTATGCAACCTTCATCAACATTGTTTGGTTTGATTGTGCATTTTAAAATTTTTTCATGATGAAAAGTCCCTCTAGCAGCCGTATATTGATTAGGAAGGTTAGCGGGTAGCTTGCCATTAATAGCCAAGTTCATTCGGTGGTTGGTTTGAACTTCTCCGAGCTTAAGATGAAACCGGCCCGTACCCTTAGTGGCACTTTCGTCGCCGTGCCCAGATCTTCAAAGGTTCTGTCGCCCAAATACTTATGACGTCTATCTTGAGGTATAGGGCACTCACATAAAATGTGTTGTACCGATTCCGTTTCTTCCACATGCTGGCAGCTTCTGCGAAAATCCTGGTGGGCCAGACCGAGCTTATTAGCGAAACTGCTTACAGCGCACTATCTCATGTCGTTTACTTGTGGAATAATTCGAAGAGCATACCTTAACATACCTTCGAAGCCGCCGTAGTCTAGTAGGTAGTGTGTTGGCTTATTAGACGTAATAGCCAGGGGAGCCCCAGGCCAGACATCAAAACAAAATACAAAAAGTATTTCTTCGGCGACTTCCTCTCAGCAGATTTCTGGCAAAAACTCTGACGGTAAATAAGATTGCCATGAAAAGTTTCTCAAAAATCTGTCGTTCGGCGTCGACTTTAAACTGTAGGTCCCGCCACTCATATATAAAAATTAACACAAACAACATAAGTGGTGTGAGAAACTAGGTCGTAATCCTGACTAAAGGGTTGTAATGACCAATTATGTATGTATGTATGTATGTGTGCTCTCACTGGTAAATGCTCCACTTCAAAAGATGGAAATTAAACATGATATCATGCTACTCCACATCGTTTGTAACTTCGGCAAAAGATCCAAACTTCTAGCGTGAATGGATCATTCGCCAAGGGCTTCTATGAATAGTGTTTAGTACTGAGCATAGTTTCCGATATCTAACTGCCCTGCTCCATATATAAATTAAGCGCTTGTTTAGATAAAGTGTCCCGCCATAGGCATTTCTTCATTACAATTGATGTTTTGTAGACATTTGCTGAGGTATTTATGACTGCATACTCAATGATTTCTCAATCGTGTTGTTATCCCTTAAGTAACGGTGTAAAAACTAACATTTTATATTCAGTGCCCATTATGGTATCTATTATCATAAAATAATTCGATCAGCCCTCGTTGCGTTAGACACTTTCTCTCTGTCCTGGTTTACATTTCGAAAGTAATCCTATTAAGACACATAAGTACAAAGAGGACTTTCTTTGTTATTTTTTTTTTTTTTTTGAGGGAACAAAAATACATTTCATCGTAATTTAATATTTTTAAAATGTTACATGAAACGAATTTAAAAGAAAAAAGAAAAACTTAATATTTATTTTAATAAATTACTAAAAAAACAAAAACAAAAAAGATATGCAATAAATAACGAAGTTGATAAAAAGAAACATGAAATGGTGTTAACAAAATGTGTGAATTAAACTTTTCAATGATGTACGAGTAATGTTTCAACATTTCATAGACTCGTGCAATGGATATTGAAGTTGTAACCAAAGATCAGCAATGAATCACTTTTTCGCTACTCATAAGTACTCACGAAATTTTGAGTATGAGTGAGTCAACAGTATTGAAATCCAACTACTCTGATTCATTCGTATTCAATACAGCATTGATTTATAAGTACAAGTTGCAATGAGTATGAGTACAACGTTGACATCAAACTCATAACATTCGAAATATGTTTGATTCATATGCCTACTCATTCAGTATCATAAATTTAGAAAAACACTTATAATACTCATAAATGATTCGAGTCATTCGAATCATTCGTCAAACTTTACAGCCGAAGTTGTTGTTGCATTTACAAAGAGAGAAGAAAGACACATAAACAAAAAAGACAAAGAAAGCAAGCAAATCAAACACACAACCTTCTTGTGAGTATGTAGTGTTCGTAAGCGAATCATACTTATTTTGTGATTCGTGTATACGATGAGTCATGGAGAGTCGAAATCAATAACATCATGCGTATTGTTAAGTATGAGTACCATGAGTATTTCAAACTTTGAATATGGGTAGTATGAGTATGACATTAAAATAAGTATGAATGCTTATAAGTATCAGAAATTATGAGTATGATTCGAATCTACTCATCGTTTTGAATATTGCTGACCTCTGGTTGTAACGCACTTAAATGGCAAACAAGTTTGATCGATTTCAATTGGAAATATTTCAGACGAGTATGTAGGAAATCTGTATACATGGTTACAGGTTCGTTACAGGCGTACTGAGGTATTTTTTATCGCCTATTAAGCATCATTTGAGGTGCAGCATATCGTTGAGCAACTCTTGCAGATTCATCAAATTAGGAATGGATCTCTCTAAACCTTTTGATACCATATGATGTTACAAGCAAGACTGCTGAAACGAAGTTGCCGAAAGACATATTTTATTTTCATATTTTGTTTTTTTCGAGATGTGCTGAGCCGGGAGTTAAACCATGGGCTCTAATCTAATAAGCCAATACACTATATCCGTAGTGACTTATGCCATATTGGCTGTTGTATCGATTGTTAAGGACTGCAGTACTACATTCATTCATGTGGGTACCGTAACAGAAGTCACCGTAGTCTAGTAGGTAGTTTGTTGGCTTATTAGAGGTAAAGCCAGTGTTCGAGCCCCAGGTCAGACATTTACGTCTAATAAGCCAACACACTACCTACTAAACCAAGGCGACTTTTAAGACATTATGTTTACATAAATTATGTATGTATGCAATTAAAATTTCTAAAAATATGTTCACAATATTAAATACTTATAATTAAATTCATTAAATTAATGAATTTGTTTAAAATTTTCAATTTTCTTCTTTTATTTCTTTTTTGTTGTTTAAATATGGTTTTAATGAGTGTTAAATATGAATAATACTTTAAATGATTTTGCCTTTCAGTCAAATGCAATTAATTCAAGTGACATATGGCTTCTGAAATGAATTGAAATTTTAAAATTTAATTTCTCAACGCAAGACTTTGACATTTAATGGCAAAAACAAATCAATTAGTGTTGCTTTCAATGTAAATTACAATGAGTTATCGAACATTTTGTGAAAATGTAAATAATCGATTTTATAAATTTATTAATCCATTTAAGTTAATAATAATTTGAAAATTTGAAAATTTGCAACTTTCACAAAAATGTGGTCGAGTAATTAAGCAGTTTGTGTTACCGCACATTTATTAGTAATTAAAATTCAGAAATATTCATAAAATTTCAATACCCTTATGTGTTTTATACGTACAGTGGTGGCCACGAATTTAAGACACGATATTTTACTTATATATTTGTGATAATTTTTACATCTTATCAAAAAAATTTCAGGTCCATGATATTTTTCTTAAGATTTTAGTAATATTAGCCACTGCTTTCCATCAGAGCCGAAGCAGCAAAACTTTGACTCGTCGCTCCAAAGTATATTTTTCCAAAATATCTTCGGTTTATTGAGATGTTCTCTCGAAAATGCTAGTTGGGATTTGATATTTTTTTTTTTGACACAAGTGGTTTGCGTTGTGCAATACACCCACGCATATTTTTCTCATTTAGACGTCTTCTTATTGCCCTAGAAGAAATATTGATACCAAAATCCAATGCAATTTTATTTTTTATTTTACTTGAGTTCGTGAAAGGATTATTAGCAGCTACTTTAGAGTGTGGTTTTTCGGGCTCTAGGTTGTTGTTTGACATTTTTGATGGTACTATGTTGCTTGATGTGTTCCAGCGCGTTGTAAATCTTGCATGTAGAACATTTAAGCAGCTTGGATATCTCCATTATTATTTTTCCATCAAATTTTAGTTCTTGGATCAATTTTCGCTCGGCATCGGTATTCCAAGTACCTCTGGCTATTTATAATTAAATATTTTTATGTATTCCAACATAAAATAAAATAAAATATTCGTTGCTCACCGTTTAGCTTCAAAAACACCAAAAAAATCATTTAAAACCAGATATTTCTGAAATGTCTTAAATTCGTGGCCAGTTTCAAATAAACAAACAAATTTGGTCAAAAAGCAACAAAATGTAAAAAGAAACAAAATAAAATAATGGTACCTTTCCTTAATATTATAGGGTACATAGAAGAATAGAGGATATCAATTTTGATATTACAGGATTGTAAATATTATCACAACTAAGTCAGTCATATGTCGTGTCTTAAATTCGTGGCCACCACTGTATACGAGTGTATGTAAGTGAACTAGAAACCAAATTCATGTTTACATATGTGAGCACAGTGCCAGCCAAAACTATGAAAGTAAACAAAACTTATTAACGTCAATATTTACAGGGAAAACCATGACGCTTTTAAAAATATTTACTATAATGGACGGCTTGATTCTGGCTGGAAGGAAGCCAGTGGAGTGTTTATAAATTTAAAAGATACAACTAATAGTACTCGGTACTGAAGAATGTAAAAGTTGGAAAAATTTAACATTCGTCTAAAAACTACTGATTCGACCTATTGCGTCTTTTGTCTACAACTACCGATTGTCACTTCTAAACCTTCTTGAGAGTTTTGGAAAAATGTGGATTTCATTCAAATCGTTTTTTGGCTAGATACGTTCTGTGAAAAAATTTTGGGTGCTCAAGAATACTACGTCTAAGGTTTCAAAGTGCCAAATCATTAAGGAGAAAATGTCCGTTTCTTCCTTATTTTCCTACCTTGTGCAGATATCGTTGTAGACTCCCAACTTTGAAACTAGTGTCCCATTATCAGCTCTATCATGTTCTTTAGATGGATATCATCTGACATACTTACTTACTGAATTAATTCGTTATTATAACCCTTTAGTCAAGATTACATTCTAGCTTCTCACACCAGCCATGTGTGTGTGTTACTTTTATCGAGCAGTGACGGGCCCTACTGTCAACTAAACAACAGAATTGTGAGAAAATTTTCTTGACAGAAGACTGCTGAAAGGAAGTTCAAAATGTATGACCTAAGGTTTGAAACACATGCTCGTCTCCAAGCCAACATGCTAGCTACTAGACTACAGCGACCTTAATTTATAATCCTGACTAGTAATTCAATAATCCGGTTATAATCTATGATTCAACTCTTCTGAAAAGATCCCTGACGGTGAGTAATTAGATGACATTCTCTGGAAGGTGGAGGAACCATGCCATAGGAGGCAGGTCAGGTTAATCGTGTGATTAATTCACATCTATCATATTTAAGATTTTGACATGACAATAGAATATCTTTTCATATTTTTTGACGTAAACTCTCACTACCGCGTTTCCAGTCACTTTAGATACAAAGTTGGTTGGATTACAAAATCATACATACTGGTGACTCTCAAGTCATTGAATGGAGTGGGAGCTACTTGGTTGATACTAAGGACAATAAATTTAGGAAATTAATCTTTTCCTGTGTATACTTCTAAAACTGTTTAGGTTGGATTGACTCCCAGTCCATATTCGCCGCCCCATTTAGATGATAACCTCAGCAAAGATTTAAGAATTTCCAATTTACTTGGAAAAAATATGAGTTCGTAGATTGTAAATAAAATAAAAATAAATTTGTGTTTAGTTTTAAATCAATTCTTAATTGCTCGCACAATTCCGTGGGCCAACTTTGGCAACTTGTTTTAGACAACAACAATTTACTTTAATTGTTATTTTTATTTACACTCGTTGGTTAGATCTTTATAACGGAGATCTTCGAACCACGATTATTCTCCTCACACGTAATGTGTCTTCACACAAGACTGACTGAATTCTTTCTGATCTCGTTGCTCACTTTGTCTTGCCTTTTATATCGCTGTGTAAATAGTCTGATTAATACTGTCGGGGGAGAATGACTGCCTTCGCGAAATATTTATAAATGTAAACAAGTTGTTTTCATTATTGTTGTTTGTGTATTTTGTTTACATTTGTCCTTGCAGTGTTGTTGTTGCTTGTTTGTTTACTTTGTTTATCCCCTTTGTATACACTGATGTTATTGCTAAATTTTTACTTATTCGTTGATCATGCAAACAAGTCCATTGTTTTTGTTTTTGTAGCTTTTGTTTATCATTATAATAACACCATTTCCATTTTCGTAACAGTATAAACGACAATCGGGCAGCATGTTCTCTTCCAGTTCAACGGGGCATAAAATAATTTCAATCATGCCCTTAAGATTGTCAAAAGCCGTGTCATGAGGATGTCTAAGCTGGCTGTAACCGCTAATCAGCTGTTAAAATTCCATCAATATTTGGATGTGTTATGCGATGTTCAGTATATTGTTGGTATATTTCCAATATGTTGTGCATCGTAGTTTAAGTCACCAAGGACTGGTAGTAGATTCGTAGAGAACCCTCATTTGAACTCATCGTCAATTACGACAGAACACTTTTGAATCGAAATTTCATGGGAAATTAATTATGTTTTGAAAAATTTTTCGTTCAATTAATTTTGATCGAAATTGTATGTATGTATTCAAATTGAAAGTATTTTGAGGCTGTCAATAGGGAATTTTTGATAATTAATTTGAAATATACTAATTGCCGCACATTAATTAATTTAAAATTGTTAATAAACGTTCAATATAAAATAGGTTGATCAATTTCGACATTTACGCACTCTTATGTTATTTAATTTTCTTTCGAACTGAACAGAGCCTGGCTTGAGTAAAATTTCATAATCAAACAGTTCATAATCCTTGCAAGTTAGGCATGTCGACATGGGTAGTGTAAGAAGCTAGTTTGTACTCCTGAATAAAAGATTGTAATGAGCAATTAAGTACAGAAGAACATTTTGAAGCTCGTAAAATGTGTGATCTGGTTCTATGGCTTTATAATTCAGCAAATTAAATAGTCTTATCTGCCTTGCAATAGATTTCTTAATTTCCTGTTTTCTTTCGTTTGTTTTTGAAATTAATTTTTATTTTTTTTCCATTTCGTATGCATTAATGCAAATATGTTGTCGCTGTAAGACAATAGCATTTCCTCAGCTAGAATAAATGTAAAGCGCATTAAAACTTTGTCTGGGGTGCATCTGTCTTATGCATCTTATTTTTTTGAAAGAAACTTTTTTTTTGTTTTTGTATATGTCATCTGCATTTTATTCTGAAACAAAAAAAAAAGCTAAAAAGAGAAAAAGTGAAAAGCCAAACGAAAAAAAAAATAAAGAGAGGATGCTCATTAACCTTCTTCGAGTATATTTTGTAACATATTCCTTTAAGTTTATGTTAATGTAGTGTTGCTATAATTATACCATAACAATGTATTTATGTATGTATGTACGCATGGTATGAATTTCTTGCAAACATCCTAAAAAGTATGCTACAGTGTGTGAAACTGAAAGCAAAATACAGTAAAGCTTATCTATAATGAAAAACTGCCAGGCAATCAGTTTTACAAAAATATCTCAAAGCAATATAAGTGATTGGATAAAGCGGGCAAGAAAGCGAAAATGGCGCTTTACACCTGCAAAAGGACAGTAGTCAAGATTTATACTAACCATCACATACTGGAAGTCGCCGTAGTCTAGTAGGTAGTGTGTTGGCTTATTAGTCGTAAGGCCACCGCTCAAATCCCAGGTCAGTCAACAAAACTTCCTCTTAGCAGATTTCTGGCAAAAACTATGAGCGTGAAAATAAAATTTCCATGAAAAAGTTTTTTAAAAAGATGTCGTTCGGAGTCGACTTTAAACTGTAGGTTCCGCCACTCATGTACAAAAATTAACACATACACGTAATTGGTATGATAAACTAGGTCGTAATCCTGACTAAAGGGTTGTAAAGACCAATTATGTATGTATGTATGTACTCAGGCAGTAAACTGTTCTGATCAACAGTGAGCTCTTTCCACTGCAAGCAAGGCATTATTTGCTGTACTCAATTAGTTCCTCTCTGATCTGCTCTTAAGCCAGAGCACTGAGACAGTAAGACTCAATGCAGTTAAATCCAAGCCCAATTTGGACTATGGTAACGCTGTTATTCTAAGAAGATATAGTAGGATCGAGTACATAAAACTTTCTGAATAGAACATTCGATTTTAGTGTTCTGGACTGAAGATCCTCAAGTTCCCATTGAGACTCCTGAGGTTTACACTAATGGCTCTAAGGTGACTGACAATATGGGTTGTGGTTGATCTGTAAACGGTTCTGCAGCGTTTTACAGCCAGCGGTCGTGGCAGTTTATACTTGTTGGGTTGAAAGATTTTACCTGAAAATCTTTAGATTTACTCGCATAGCTAGTCTGCTATTAATTCTTTAACGAAAGTAGTTTAATCGTCTGTCCTTGTCTATAAATGGCGGGAATTTTGTGCGAAAATTTTGGATTTCTTAGAGGTAACTCACATATGGGTTCCCAGACATCGGGATATCATTGAAGATTGCATTACTGATGAGTGGACAATAGCCGGTACGGAGATTGCAATCTCCGACATGATATTCTCTACACTTATTACAGTCGCCGTAGTCTAGTAGGTAGTGTGTTGGCTTATTAGACGTAAAGCCAGGGTTCGAGCCCCAGGCCAGACATCAAGACAAAATACAAAAAGTATTTCTTCGGCGACTTCCTCTCAGCAGATTTCTGGCAAAAACTCTGAGAGTAAATAAAAATTGCCACGAAAAAAAGTTTCTCAAAAATCTGTCGTTCGGAGTCGACTTTAAACTGTAGATCCCACCACTAATGTATAAAATTTACAAACACACCATAAGTGGTGTTGAGAAACTAGAACGTTGTACAATGGGTCAATTCGATCTCCGGATACTGTACTTGTCTTAACTGACAAGTACACGTCTTCTAACCTAACCTAACCTAACCTACATGTAAGCTTATTCTTGTTGTCAGCAAAAGAGTACGTGAAATATTGTTAGTCTCTGCTGAATACGTATGGATTAGAAGAGGAACAACTCACTTCTGTCCTTAAATCGCATGGCTAGCCATCACAAAACATCTTTACTCACGGGTTACTATTCTTTTCATAGACATGCCGAAACACTCGGCATTCCGGCAAATGACTTCTGCAGTAAATGTGGGTCTACTGAGGCGGTGAACAAGACTTTCTTTCACCACATGTCTCAAGGCCCTGCTATTGCCATGAAAAAAGGATGTTTTTTGACCGCTCATTTTCGGACATCCTTGACTAATCTGTTAAATATAAAGATTGCTGCAATATCAAGGCAATTTTGAACTCGGGTTGGTTTCCTCCGGGGAATGTTTGACAACCGGGTGGAATACTGATCGTTGTTTCACTAGCTCTTCCTTCATGTATGGTCCGCCACGGCATCTAACCTGACCTAATCGCATCAATTTCGTATACTAAAAACTTTAAAAAAACGGAAAGAACAAGGGCTACTGCCCTATAAAAACGAAGGCTTTATCTGAAAATTTAATAAACAACACGAGGAAAATGTATTTTTAATAAGCCACGATATAGTTAAACTGCAAACTGTTCCCATGCTTAGGTAGGTAGGTATAAGTAACAGTCGCTGCAAGGTATCGGATGGATGCACCTAGGGGCCCATTGTGATACCACAGTTCATGTTAACTATCCCCTAGTTCAGGAACCACTTAGACCTTACAATGAAGCGACTCAAACTGCCGACGTCAATGTTCGACAAACACACAGATCATCGATCAAGATATCTCTTTTTCCTTTGACATAGTGCCGGGCATGTTCCCAGTAGATGAAGAATAGTCTCTTCTTCCTTGTCGTCCCTGCAGCTTCTACAGAAATCATTTGCGAGGTGTCCCACACCAATGCGCCTCGCGTGAACACCCATAATGCAATGCTGCGTGAGGACTCCAATGACCGTACTGAGCACGCTTCTTTGGAGTTTAAGCAGCCTTGCAGTGCGCCTTCCATCCAGTCTCGGCCAGATCATGCTCGCCATTCTGCTCTTCTCTGAAGCTGCCCACCTGTGGTTAACAGAGTCCGTGATCTCGTTGTCAAGTTATGAGTTTGCATACATAATTGATCATTAAAACCCTTCAATCAGGATTACAACCTAGTTTCTCCAATCATGAGTTTGCAGGTCCCTAAAACGACCCCAATATTCAAGAATTCATTGAAGAGTTTGATGGTCTTGCCGTGTCTGGCCACGCTTTGCAGTTGCCCGGGATATCATTGTGTCTCGGAACCCAAATGATGTGTACATTATACCTCTCCGCCACCCTATTTAGGTGTTTTCGAGAGCCGTAGACCGTCCTGGAGTTCATCATATTGGAGCCCAGAGTCCTGATAGACGGCTAGCTATAGGAGAACATGGTGATATTTCCATTGGGGACATTCGAATCCCAAATAATCTTAACCGCAACCTGTATTGCCAACACCTCCGTCTGGAAAACGCTGCAGTAATCTGGTAGTCTTATGGATTCGGCTATATTCGGTTCCAATTTGAATGTATTTTTTAACGTTACTGGGTCGTCTTGGTATTTTGATACACTTCAAGCAGTTGATTGAATTTGATTGGCACGTTTTAGCCGAACTCTACTGTAATTCATAAATTATTTGTGTGCAAGAGTATGTGACTATAAAAAGACTGTGTTTGTGTATGAACATTGAAAGTTTCTTCCGCAAGTTTTTGAAATTAAATTTCAAAGTTTTTTTCTTTCTTTCTTCCTTCTTTGCGGATAGTGTGAATGAGCTAATGAGAACACAATTATTGCAAAGAAAAAAAAAATGATTCCAAATTATATTCAAGCTTTGGTTGGATGGTTTTCTTTCAAAATAATTCTTATTTTTTTTTGCTAATATTAATGCGTTATTCTGTACATATATGCCATTTATAGCGTATTAAACCATATTTTTGATATTTAAGCTGATGGAAAAAGGAGAGAGAAACAAAAAATCTTTTTTTTCTTTTTTATTGAAAGAATCCTTCCATTGAAATTGAAGAGCATTAAAGCAAACAAATAAATACAAAACAATGCCGCTTTAATACAATGAAATTTAAGTATAAACAGCTTAGCTTAGCTGTGCCACGAGCATAAATACTTTAAAAGTACATTGATTTGTAGTAAGTACAGCTAAAGTACTTTGATAGATTCATGACAGGGCTCAAGTGGCAAGGCCATTAAATATGCAAATAATACAAGCAATTTTTGGTTAACAGTTGGGCTTCGATTTTGTTTTTTCCTGGAAGAGGCATTCTTTTTAATTTGAAAGATCAATAAATGTCAGAGTTTTTACGAGAAATTTTCATTCAAAGTTAATACATTCGATAATGAATGTTTAAAAAATAGGCATTATCTGCAGCGGCTTTTGATTGACTAAGGCTTTGAAAAAGTGGCTTTTAATACATGAGAAATATGAGCATTAATGTGTAATCATTTTGCTCTTTTGACTTATAATCAAGATTACTTAAGTATCCAAAATAGAATTCGAATTTAAAATCAACTCCACCTATTAGACTTCAGCTCAAATGAGGTCGTCTCTATTTAATGAAAATTAAGTTCGAAAAAATCAGAGAATGAATGCTGAAACATATAAATGAACTCCTCTTTATATACTGAAGGAAATATGTTGATAAACATACTCACATATAAATACTTGCATATATTTTCATGTGTTTGTTAACCCCAACAAAAAATTTAAACAAAAAAACGGAACGAACGTTGAAGGTTAACGACTATCTGCACATTATGCTCTCAACAATTTCCTTCCGCATCGATAGTCTACTCTATTACACGTATG
This sequence comes from Sarcophaga carnaria, assembly GCA_958299815.1. Classification (NCBI taxonomy): domain Eukaryota; kingdom Metazoa; phylum Arthropoda; class Insecta; order Diptera; family Sarcophagidae; genus Sarcophaga; species Sarcophaga carnaria. The sequence continues at coordinate 49,566,102 of OY283151.1, forward strand.
TATGTACAGCAAAAAATAAATGTTTATGAGAAAAGTTTCCGTCTTTTTTTTTCTCCAGCATTAGTTTTTTACAAGTACGTGGCAGGATTTAAAAGTACATTCATTGCTAATTAGAAATTAAAATAATTATAGAAATTTTTCTACAAATTTTTGCCATCTTTCAGGCAATTTGTGGTCTCCATGTCAATAAAACTATTCGGCTTTTGAAGCAAAGCAATTAGTCACTCAATTTTTGACCTCCTCACAGGAAACGAAGTGTTCCTCAGCCAATAGGTGTCCCATTGATGAAAACAAGTAGTATTTGGAAGGAGCCAAGTTTGGTAAATATGGTGGATGGGATAGCAACTTCCAGCCTAATACATACATAGTTACATAACATAATCGTTCATTACAACCCTTCGGTCAGGATTACTACCAAACTTCTCATACCACTCATGTTGTGTGTGTTAATATTCTACATGAGTGCGGGACCTATAGTTTAAAGTCGACTCCGAATAACAGAAGAAACTTTGAGAAACTTTTCATGGCAATTGTATTTACTCTCCGAGTTTTTGCCAGAAATCTGCTGAGAGAAAGTCACCGAAGAAATATTTTTTTTCATATTTCGTTTCGTTGGAGATGACTGACGTTGGGTTTGAACCGAGGCCTTACGTTTAATAAGCCAACACTCTACCTCTGGTCCCACCAGACACACAGTATTGTCTCCTTAACGAATCCATCTAGTTTTGAAACCGACGCTGCTGGTCGTTCCTTATTACATGTTTACATACATAATTAGCTATTACAACCCTTCAGTCAGTATTACAACATAGCGTCTCACATCTCTCATGTTGTATATGTTAATTTTCTCCATCAAAGTGGCGAGACCTACATCTTAAAGTCGACCCGGAACGACAGATTTTTTCGAGAAACTTTGCATGACAATTTTTTTTACTTTCTAGTTTTTTTTTTCCAGAAATCTGCTGAGAGGAAGTTGCGGATGAAATATTTTTTTTTTATAATTTCGATTTGATGTCTGACCTAAGGTTTGAACCGTGGCCTTACATCTAAAGCGCCAACACACTACCTACTAGACTATGTTCGCTTTTAACTCATACTTGTTCCTTATTAACCCATAATTTTTTCCGTTTAGGACTCTAAAAATAAATTCATTTTTCATTGCCAAATACAATTCCATACAGCACTGATTTTGTATCGTATTTTTGAAATAAAATTTTACGAGTGGCTTCTTGGTTTTCCTTCTGTCTACCATTCAATTCATGTGGCATCCATATCTCCAGACTTTTGGATTTTTACCAAAGCTTTTCAACGATCCGAAATGGTTTGTTGTGCAACATTAAACATACATACATACATACATAATTAGCCATTACAACCCTTCAGTCAAGATTACGGTCTAGCTTCTTGCACGACTCATGTTGTGTGCCTTAATTTTTTATACTTGAGTGGCGGAATCTACAGTTTAACATCGACTCCGAACAACGTATTTTTTGATAAACTTTTTCATGGCAGGTTTATTTACTTTCAGAGTTTTTGCCAGAAATCTGGTGAGAGAAAGTTGGCGAAGAAATATATTTTTTCGTTTTGATGTCTAACCTGGGGCTCGAACACGGGCTTTACGTCTAATAAGCGAACACACTACCTACTAGACTACAGCTACTACAACACTAAACATTTCTGCGAATTTGTTTCTGACAACTTCATGACATCTTCATCCAATATTGTTTGCAATTCGTCGTCTTCAAACTTTCTTGGTAGTCTTCCATGTTCTTCATTTCTTATATCAAAGTTGTTATTTTTGAACCATCGCAGTAGGCAGTAGGCTGATGTAGACGTGAGGCCATTTTTCAAAACCCATGTCAGATACCTCAGATAAAACGAAATATGAAAAATATTTCTTCGGCGACTTCCTCTCAGCAGATTTTTAGCAAAAATAAATAAATAAATAATTATATAATAATTAAATAAAAATTGCCATGAAAAGTTTCTCCAAAAAAAATCTGTCATTCAGAATAGACATTTAACTGCATGTCCAGCCACTGAAAGATAAAATTAAAACACACAACATAAGTGGCGTGAGAAGCTAGGTTGTAATTCTAACTGAAGGGTTGCAGTGATCAATTACGTATGAACCACCGGAACCATCGTCTGCAAGTTGCTTCTGATAGAGCATATGCCCCGACAAACATTTAGGTTTAGGTTACAGGACGTGTTTTTTGCCATTGGGACAAGTACAATACTCGGAGGCCAAATTGACCCATTGTAATACGTCCTCAGAAAGAGATAGAGAGGATAATAAGAGGAGATAGGAAATGGAAGACCGACAAACATTCGATGCGACTTTTCTTCAAATGAATGCAAAATATTAATGCATTTTCTAAATCATAATTCTCTGATACAAATTAAACTTAAAATCTCATTTTTCAGACAAACTATAGTGTTGCATGATCTAGCCATCCACTATTAACTTATGAGCAAACTTAACCAAACCAAACTAAACATCCAATATATCAATTAAAACCTTACATGCAATACATACACATATATTTTTCAGATTGTAAAAAGAAGGAATAACAATTTTAAAATCTGCTTTAAATAAGGAAACTCAATCAGTAATAATGTCTACACGACTATTAACTTTTCTCTGTACTCATATTTACTATGGAATAGTTTAAGTATGTATATGTGATGGAGATTTGTTTAATTTATTAAATTGATGAAACGTTGGAAATTAAATTGTTGCAAAGGTTGAAAACTAAACAAATTCCTGACTTGTGGTTATAAAACTTCAAATCAATGTGAACACACCATACAAGCGAACCTATGCATACTTTATTGTAAATTCATGTTCGTTCAACATTTGGGTTGGTTTTGTTGAAACCACTGGAAAACTTCTGTTTGAAGCCACAACAACTAATAGAGTTTTATAGTGGGAGTATGTATGTATGTATGTATGTGTGTATTCATTATGCTAACATATGTACATTAGGAATATAAGAGTATTGAAGTCGTTTATACCTTTGCAAAAAGCTGTTCCCAATAAACACGAAGATGGTTTAAAAATGTTTAAATTGCATGAGGGACAACGATACCGGCAAGGCCGGCAACATGAGTTGCTATGTGATATCAATACAGCTTAATTTATCGACTAAAATTTCTTTGCAGTAGGTAAGTAGTATGTTGTCGTATTAGATGTGAAACTGTGGTTCAAATCTCAGCTAGGACATCCTGAAAAACAAAATATTAAAAAATATTTCTTCAGCGACTTCCTCTCAGCTGATTTCTGGCAAAAAATCTGAGAGTAAATAAAAATGCTTGGAAAAGATGCTCAAAAATCTGTTGTTCGCAGTCGACTTAAAATCGTAGGTTTTGTCACTCATGTATAAAATTAACACACTCAACATGGTTGGTGTGACATGCTAGGTTGTAATCCTGACTGAAGCATTGTAATGAATGTAAAGTTTAATACGTTTAATCGGACAATAGAATTGCGGCAAATAATTGTGTGAGTAATTGTGTAATATTTCCAGTAAATAATTCTATTATTTGTTAATTAAATTAAATTTTTAATTTCTTTCTTAAATTCCTTGTCACTGCATACATAGAGAGTAAAAGCAATTTATAAAATGCACTTGCCATGCTAACTCACATGTTCATATACATACTTACACATGCCAAGCACTTCAATATAAACATCAAATGTTAGAGCACATGTGGCACATATTTGCGTTGATAAGTCTTTCCATTTGTCTGTATGTCGTACGTTACTTGCCCTTACATTCCTTACTTTCACTTACAAAAACAAAACCCTCACAGTTGCAAAACTGAAACAGATATGAGGAGAACATTCACCAAAACACTCAAGGTTGCGTAAAAAAATCGATTTAAGAACAGGGAAACATTGTATTGAACTTACGAAAGCACTTAAAGTTTAAAAATAACCCGAAATAATGCACTTTCAATATTAATTGTGCAAAATTTTTGAAATGGCTTCACGTTGGTCATTACAAACCTTTAGTCTGGATTACCACCTATCTTCTTTCACCACCCATTTTGTATGCGTTAATTTTATGTTTGAGTGGCGGAACTTACGGTTTAAAGTTGACCGACAGATTTGAGAAACTTTTTCATGGCAACTATATTTTTCTCTCAGAGTTTTTGCCGGAAGACTAAAGACGAAGTCGCCGAAAGAGAATATTTTTTAATATTTCATTTTGTTCGAGATATCTGAGCTGGGATTTGAACCTCAGGCTTTCGTTCAATAATCCAACACACTATTTACACTGCCAACACACTATACACAGGGCGACTGAGGTATGATCAGAATTTTTTTATTCGTCTTGAATGGACCATAAGATCGTACAACCGTCCTTCAAGCTTTCTCAGGGTGGAGTGCATCCGAAGTATTAATTTTTCCAATGATTTTGGATGCCTAAATCAGGCTGAACTTAATCGATGGCATGAGTTATATTGACTTTGTGAACCGCTGTGGTTTGTATTTTACTTGCATACACTTTTGACTTAAGAGAAACCCACAAGGCGGGGTGAAATTGCACGATCTCGGTGAACAGTTTACATAACCTCTACGTGAGACGTCTATGCCGTCAAATTACTCGTGCAGAGTATTCAATAGGGCATAAGCTGTATGGCACGTAGTGCTATCCTGTTGACACCACATGTCATTGGTGTCCTGATCATGTAGTACAGGACAAAAGAAAGACAGTGATGGCCTGACCAACGTCGTTCTCAAAGAAATGTGAATTGATGACGCCATTATCCCAATATCCAAACCAAACAGTAATTTTTTCGGAAAGCATTGAATGCTCTTGGATGTTATGTGGATTGGTATTGTCTCACAATTGTTTTAAGCTTACGTATCCATTCATGCAGTAATGGGCCTGAAGATGATTTTTCAATAAAAATTAGTGCCAGTTGCCATGATGCCGTTTCAGCATTATTTCTCATCAAACTGCAGTCGAAGTTTCGTAAATATAGTTTGAAGAAGATGGTGAGATGCTGTTCTGTTTAAGATTTCAGGAGTTCTCTGAGCTTCAATTTGATGTAAAGCTCTATGGAACAACGATTACATACATACATACATAATTGATCAATAAAACCCTTCAGTTACGATTACGACTTATTATATGTTGTGGAACGATCCTGATGTGGCGAAAACATGAATCTGTTAAAGTGGTGTAATCTCGAAATATTTAACACTAGAAAGTAATTTGACCTGCATGTCCAAATACAGGTCATATATATACGACATGCAAATGCTGGAAAATTTCCAGGTCATACTATCTCAAGAATTTAAGGCTGATACTTGACCAGACATTACTCATGCAGCAGAAGTGGATTGGGAGAATATATGTACATACATACATCCATAATTGGTCATTAAAACCCTTCAGTATTGCAATTTAGCTTCTCACACCACTTATGTTGTGTTTTCAATTTATACATGAGTAATACTGTTTAAAGTCGATTCCGAACGATAAATTTTTTTGAGAAACTTTTTCATGGCAATTTAATTTTCACACTTAGAGTTTCTGCCACAAATCTGCTGAAAGGAAGAAATATTTTTTCATATTTTTGTTTTGATGTGTGATCTGGGATTTACACCGTGGCCTCACGTCTAATAAGCCAACACATTACCTAGTAGACTACGGCGACTTCAGAGAAATTGTGTAGAGCTTTTCTTATATATTCAAGTCGCCGTGGTCTAGTAGGTAGTGTTTTGGCTTATTAGACGTAAGGCCTCGGTCCAAATCCCAGGTCAGACATCAGAAAGTTTCTCAAAATCTGTCGTTCGAAGTCGACCTTAAAACTGTAGGTCCCACCACTCATGTATAAAGTTAACACACACAACATAAGTGGTGTGAAAAACTAGGCCGTAATCCGGACTGAAGGGTTGTAATGACCAATTATTTAGGTATGTATGTATGTGTTTTCTTATATATTTGCACGGTGTGCTCTCAACAAGCCAATGTGATGTCTTACACAGTGAGTGTACAGTGTACAGTGAGCGTCAGAAGATACTGTATATTAAAAAATATACTTTAATAAATTACCGTTATTTTTATTTTAAAATTGTTTCATTGCCGGTTTTGAAAATTGTAAAAAAAAAAATTACAAAACATTTCGAAATATTGTAAACATTTTTTCGGGCACTCTCCTTAAATGGTATAAGTTGAGTTTGGTGAGTGTTAGAATTTTATCTATAGTGTACAGTTTTCTGTACGCCGTAGTCCAGTAGGTAGTGTGTTGCCTTATCAGACGTTCGTATCCCAGGTCAGACATAAAAACGAAATATGATTCTCTCAGCAGATTTCTGGCTGAAACTCCGAGAGTAAATAAAATTGCCATGAAAAAATTTCTCCAAAAAATTTGTCGTTTGAAGTCGACGTTAAACTGTAGGTGCCGCCATTCATGTAGAAAATTAACACACACAGCATAAGTGGTGTGAGAAGCTAGGTCGTAGTCCTGACTGAAGGGTTGCATTGGCCAATTATGTTATGTATGTATGTACAGTTTCCTTTGGCGCTTACTATGTATCAATAAGAATTGAGACTGACTATTGGTTTGTATCTTCAGAACGCCTATTAAGATATTTGACTTTAAGAGCGTTCGTAATAGTTTTATTCTACTGTACTTAATTCCTTTTCCCCCAAATCTATTATGATTTATCATGATTTCCGTTCTACACACCATATAAACAATAAATAAATTACTCACCCACACAATCGTAACAAATTGAATTATGCCGGGACTGTAGTAAAATATTGTGAATCATGGATTTCAATTGTTGTCGACTTAATTTTAAATAACACGTTGGTTCGATCAAAGCCTTCTTGCTGCCCTTTTCCGTTAGACATTTAATTCCAACAATAAATTCCTCATGAATATTAGAAAATAATTTCAAACAAATTTAATTTTTATTATGAGTATGTACATACATACATATGTACGGTATGTTTGTTTGTGTCTATAATGTAGGCCGGTTACTACACTTTAGAGCCTCAAATGCATTTTAATTTATAAATTCAATAAGAAATATAACCGGCGTTATCCTACACACAATAATCAAATGCTTTTCAGCATATGATTTAGAGAACAATATGAGCATAGAGCGGTAGAGGTAGGAAAGCTTGTTCTATTGATTTATGCATATCTGAACACATGTATTCACACTATCCATGGAGCAGAGAGTGACCTGGTTTTTAATTGTTTTTAGGCTTGTTTTTGCCATTTTTATTTTCATTTTTTTTCTCCCTTGGTTCCATCACTTGTGCATTATAATGTTGTTCGCAATATTTAGATTGCGTGCACTGCACTTTCGCTTTGTTGTTGTTTAAACGCATTGTTTGTTTTTGTTATGCAAAATGAATTGAAAATTATAAAAATACAACAGCAACTACAACAACAACAACATTTCAAACTAATGTTTTTGCACTCCTGTTGTTTTGTTGTTTTCTACGCAATTTTCAACGTAACAAATGGTTTAATTAGGACTCCTTTATGCGAATTTGTTTGTTCAAGTGTTTGTGCGTCGTTTGTTTGCTTGATACGCTTACTTGATTATGCGATTGTGCGAATATGTCCCACCACACTGCAGTGGTAATTAATTTCAAACAAAATTCTATTTTAATACGAATTAAAAAATGTTAACTTGAGCGTTTTGCAACAACAAGAAGGTGTTATTATTTTCATTGTTATTCGTGACTTGAAAATCTAACGTTTTGTAATTGAATGCGTTGCATATTAAATGTTTGTTTTTTATTTCTTATTTTTTTTTTAATGTTTAATTCACATGAGCAAATTTTATGTACGAAATTAAAAAAAAAATTCTAAAAAATGTTACTTTTAATTGTACGTGCCGTAATTTGTACAATAAACTCATAACAGTTCATATGTTAATTGTTTCAACTCGTTGGCCATATTTAATATGTTTAAGTGGTAAGCGGTAAGTGGCAAGGGGAAATATTAAAATTAATTTTAAAAAAATTCAAATTTATTGTATTTCTAAAAACATAAAATGATTCGCAGTCTTGTATGTTCCTGCACATGTGATATTTTATATATTTTTATTGTTCAATTGGTTGTAAAAGTTATACAACAAATTTTTAAATTAAATTGTTGTGCATGTTTAATATACATACATAGGTTAAGTTAGGTTAGGGAACGTTTACTTGTCAATAAAGACAAGTACAGTACCCGGAGGTCGAATTGACCCATTGTACAACGTCCTTTCAGAGCATACATACATATGTACATATATAATTGGTCATTACGACCCTTCAGTCAAGATTACGACCTAGCTTCTCACATGGCTTATGTTGTGTGTGTTAATTTTATACATGAGTGGCGGGACCTACAGTTTAAAGTCGACTCCGAACGACAAACTTTTGAGAAAATTTTCATGGCAATTTTTATTTACTCTCAGAGTTTTTGCCAGAAATCTGCTGAGAGTAAGTCACCAAAGAAATACTTTTTGTACTTTGTTTTGATGTCTGGCCTGGGACAGCTGGCTTTACGTCTAATAAGCCAACACACTACCTACTAGACCACGGCGGCATGTTTAATATGGTAGTCTTAAATACACAATTCACGGTTATAATCGTAATACAAACGGAGGAAGTGAGTTTTATATTTAGAAGGCATGTAAGACCGCCGCAGTCTGGTAAGCAGTGTAATGTCTTATTAGACGTGAGGCCATGGTTCAAATCCAAGTTCAGATATCTCCAACTAAACGAAATATGAACAAATATTTCTCTGCAGATTTCTGGCAAAAACTCCGAGTGTGAAAATAAAATTGCCGTGAAAAATTTCTCAAAAAATTTGTATTTCGCAGTCGAGTTTAAACTGTTGGGTCCGCCATCCATGTACAAAATTAACACCCATAACATAAGTGGTGTGAGGAGCTAGGTCGTAATTTTAACTAAATGGTTGTAATAACCAATTATGTATGTAATCATGTAAATGAAGGTTTGCTGCAATTTTATTTACTCTCAGAATTGTTGTTATACGACTACTGCGAGAATGTCACCTTAGAAATATCTGTTTTTATTTCGTTTTACTCGAAATAACAAGGCTTGGGTAACTCCACAGTACATACTAAACTACGACATCTTCAGCAAGCGTAGTAAAGTGCTGTCAATGCGACCTAAAAAGTCCACTTATGGGCCGGCATGATCATTGGTGCGTATTTTTCTAAGGACGATGAAAATCGCTACGTTACAGTCAACGAAACTCGGTTTCTACGAGACGATGCTACAAGCCATACTGCACGAGCTACCATGTAGCTAATGAAAGGCGAGCTTAGTGAGCAGTTAACCTCATGTTTTAGTGCGAACTATTGCACTACGTGAGATTTTTCGAGTACTATAGTAGGCCGTTAAGTGTTGTGAATACTCCAGGATCATTAGGGAATGTCGCTGCTGTCTTGATCTTCTTTCTGGACGCTTTATTGTCTCACTGGTCTGGGTCCCCGGGCACAACGACGATGGGTTTTACATGGGTACCTGTCCGCGTGGACCTTATCCCATGGTGCTCTTCGCACATGGTGAAATACAATGCGTCTACCAACGCCCCCAGATGTACCAGACTGCTACACCTGAGTACTAATTCGACATGGATCCTTCCGATCTTTGGGCCACGGCACCCGGTTGAGAATCCAACTCCACACTGAGCCTAACTAGACTTTTGTCGCGATTTGGGTTCAAACCACAGCCACCACGATGCTCAAAAAAGGGACCGCATCAGCAGCCAGGCTGAAACCGAGGTTCCAGGGGCTCCTGACTCCCGTGGTACCAGAATTAAGTCTCCGGTCAGACCTCGTAATCAAGTCGATTACTACCAGCTGAACTCCAAACAGTTCGGGACTGGTGGCCCACGGGTCCCCCGGGGGAAACTGCACGGCCGACGTGCTCGCCAGAGTTGGCGCACTTCTTCCGGAATCCTCTTCAATAGACTTGGGTATGCCACTTGCCTCGGTCAAGTTGGCCATTGCGCGGAAATTCTTTCGAGACACCAACCTATCCTGGGTCAATAAGGAGTCCTGCTCTACCGCTAGACTCACCTGGCCCCTGATGGATAGAAGGCATACCAACCAGTTACTTGGACTTGGTCGTGGCATCATCTCAATTACAGTGGCCATGCTTACACGTCATTGTGTTATGGGTACGCGGAACGAATGCGGCTCCCCTTTAACGACTTCTGCCGCGGGTGCAGATCGGCTGAGAAAGAGCAGACTGTTATTCACCTTCTTTGTCAATGCCCATATCTTGCGAGGTGCGAATTTAGGTTATTTAGCTCTCCATTTCTTGTTAGCTGTGACGGAGCTATCATCCATTGATGTCAAGGATATAGCTGCGTTTATCAAACTTTCTGGCTGGCGTTTTCCAGCGTGGGGTAGTCGAGCTTTTAATGTGCAGCCCTTGCATTGACCAACTGCTTCTTCTACCTGGTTTTGGTAAAACTTGGTCAGTGCAGAGATTGCGTTCACCTGTAGCATGCCAACGGGCCGCTATGCGTGCTCAAGTAAGCTTTTTGATATCAGGGCTACCACTCCGACCTAACCTAACCTAACCTAATTATAGTAAGGCACCTACAATTCTATTCCTGAATGAAAATATGCATCTGCCATTGATAAGATACATACATACATAATTGGTCATTACAACCCTTCAGTCAGGATTACGACCTAGTTTCTCACACCACTTATGTTATGAGTGTTAATTTTATACACTACCTACTAGACTACGGCGACTACAATTGATAAGATATTGATCGAAATACTGCGTGCAATTAAAATTTAAATTGTCTTGAAGCTGCCCTGGTCTACTGTACAGTGTGTTGATGTATTAGACGAAAGCCCGTGATTAAAACTCCAGTTCAGATATTTCGAAAAAAGGAAGTATTAAAAATCATTTCTTCAACGACTTCTCAGTCGTCTTCCCGCTCTCACGCATAAAATTAACACAACCTGGGTGGTGTGAAAAACTAGGTAGTAATCTTGACTAAAGTGTTGTAATAACCAATTAAGTATTTAAGCCTTGAAAAAATAAATTGTAGGCTTGCATTAATCACCCCGAAATATATATTTTATTCAGTTTATATTCAAATTTAGAAAATTTTAAATAAATCTCATGTTAAATAATCTTCGAAACACGTATCTTGTATTTTTCTTGGTGCAAAATGTGAAAGCTCTCGGATTTTCTTAGAAGTACGACTGAACATTTGATAGGAGGACATTCACATTGTTTTTGTAAAAGTGGCTCAATGTCAAATGTGTACAAAAATTTTAAGAAAAAAAAAAAATGCTCACTCGGTATAGAAGAGGCCAAGTCCTTGGTTATTTTTAAAATTTCTGGTGAACTGATGTTAATTTTGTCAAGAATTCTTCAAGTAATTTCACATTCAAGGCACTGTTGACTGTTTTTAAAAACAAATGAATTTTAATTCTTCGAATAAAAGAATTAATATTGAACACCACAATTCAACAAGGAGAAGATGTCATGCTCATGGTACTTATTTTTTTTGTTTTCTTTCTGGCTGAAAGCAATTCACTTTAGTTCTTAACTTCAAGTGTTGTTGAGAAATTTTTCTACTTTTTTTCTTTTTGTTTTCTTTTTTTTTCATAAATAAGTTTTTATCCTTATGTACATATGTATGTATGTATGTACATGTGTATGTATGTATGTATGTACGTACATTTGCAATAAATATGATATTAATGCAAAAATATATTTTATATTGTATTTGATTCTACAACTTTCTACAAATTACAGTGTGTATTGTTATTTACAGTGAAGGGCAATTAAAGTTCGGAAGTCCGTTCAAATATTGATCAGGATCATTAATATGTTGCTGTTTTGATTCGATTCTGAGATCTAAAGGCACTTATTTAGAACGGAGCCTTTGCATACCCAAATTTGCGCGATATATCCAACACGTTCCACTGATCAACTTTACTCTAAGGATGTTCAAAATTGTTTTGTGTACCGTTTTGATATTATTTTTTGGCTCCAACTGTGTACCTCTTGCTCGTTGCTCATTGCGCTTCATTTAAACTTTACAAACCACTTTTCAATGTTTGGTTTTCCAAATACATACCAACCTTTAGTTATACAAGAGTGGCAGGACCTACATATAGTTTAAAGTCGATTCCGAATGACAGATTCTTTTGAGCCACTTTCCATATCCACTCTCAGAATTTTTGCCACTAATCTGCTGAGAGGAAGTCGCCGAAGAAATATTTGTTCATACTTTCGTTTTGATACCTGACTTGGGTTTTGAATCGAGGCCTCACGTCTAATAAGCCAACACACTACCTACTAGACCACGGCGACTTCATTTAGACTTGAAAAATGTTTGATTTCCCTGATGTAAAGACCGAATAATGTTTATCAAGCCAATCCTTAAAATGAAATCCATGACACAATACATCCATTGGACCGCTAGTTTGTAAAGGACTTAAATCTGTGTTTGGAATCCTTAGAAATAGGAAGATTGGCGATCCTGGTGATTAACCATCAGAACTTTCGAAGTGTGTTGCACGTAAATACGCTTGTTTAGGACAAAGTTTTAATTCTAAAACCCTCTTAAATGGAGTAGGTTCCTTAGTTACTTATATGATTGTTCATTACAATCCTTTAGACAGGACTACAACGTAACTTCTCTCAGCAACTACGTTGTGTGTTAAGTTTCTCCGAGAACGCTTTGGGACCTAGCTTCTCACAACCAAACATGTTGTGTGTGTTCAATTTTTTTTATAAGTGACGGGGCCTACAGTTTAAACTCGACTCCGAATGACAAATTTTTGACAAAACTTTTCATGGCAATTTGATTTTAATTTCCCTGTTTTTGCCAGGAATCTGAGCTGAGAGGAAGAAATATTTTTTTAATCCTTTTTTGTTCGAGATATCTAAGCCAGGTGTTGAACAAAAGGCTCCCGTCTAGACTATGGACCGTAGTTTACTAAATTTCATTCAAATTCTTCTGACCATCATACCACTTCGCAGAAAACGAAGTGGAGAGATAATTCTAAGCCTCGAACAAGCCATCCTGGGAGACTGAGAGGCTATTATACAGCATTGTTACAGCATTATTATAGCATTATTATAGCATTATTATAAAGGGTCCGCCAAATAACTTTTTTTGAAAATGCTTGAAAAAAAACTACTGAATATTTTCTCAAATTTCGTTTTTTATTTGAAAGTACAATCCTTCCGGTTAATAATGGAAAAAATTTCATTCAATTGGCTGCCTCGGCTGGCCATGCAGTAGCCTACACGATCGGTCTAATTTTTAAGCACATTATCGATTGTGTGCAGCTGTATTTCACCAATGGCTTCACGAATATTGTCCTATAAAGCGTCAATTGTCTCTGGCTTGTCGGCGTAACACTTATCTTTGACGGCACCCCACAAATAATAGTCCAACCGTGTCAAATCGCAGCTCCGAGGTGGCCAAACGACATCAGCTCTGCGGCTGACAATGCGATCTTCAAAAACAGGGCGCAAAACATCGAGTCTAGCTTCGGCTGTGTGGCACGTAGCGCGGTCCTGTTGAAACCAAATGTTGCCAATATCCTCCTCTTCAATTTTTGTGAACACAAATTCGTTCAACATGGCCCGATAACGATCGCCATTGACTGTAACGGCCACTCCTTGCTCATTTTCGAAGAAAAATGGCCCAATTGTGACTCTGGACCAAAATCCGCACCAAACAGTGACCCGTTTTGGGTGCGTCGGCTTTTCAATGTATGCGTGCGAGTTTTCTGTGCCCCAAATGCAACAATTTTGCTTGTTTTGCCAAGATCAAAATGAGCTTCGTCTGAAAAGATAATTTTTTTGCCAAAATCGGCATCTTCTGGTGTAATTCTGAAATTATTTTCCATTACAAATAAAAAAAGAAATTTGAGAAAATATTCAGTAGTTTTTTTAAGCATTTTCAAAAAAAAAGTTATTTGGCGGACCCGTTAGCATTTTATAATTGATCTGATTAAGGAATACAACATCTATCTCTTATTATTGAATTATGAAAGAGCTGACGGTACTGTGAGATATTCTTTTTAGAGAAATTTATTTATGAAAGCTTTACAGGGTCTCAATGAACCTCATTCGTTTTAAAGGAACAGAAAGTTTATCATTTATGACGACCTTCGAAGTTAATCAGGCCTGCTGAACTCTTTGAAGCCATGAGATTCTTATTTACTGTCTTAGACATACTTTTGCGAACGAATTGTGATACTCTAGCGGCCACAACTGAAGTTAATGTAGTTGACTGACGGAAATTTTGGCTCTTTGTTGCTTGAAATGTTAAGCCTGATTCCTGAACTTACGGTCCCATCTACTAAGTTATTTTCTATTTGATTACCAGGCTTCAACTTAACCTAACTCATTTTCGAATAGTTTTTTTTTGTAATTGTATTTCGTCTTTAACTTAATTTTTATTCTTTTTTTTAACTCTATTTTCTTTAAATCATCTTATTGGAGAGCATTGTCTGGAATATAAAATAAACTTTTAAAATTTCCTTGCCACTGCACTCTTTCGATCGGAGATGCAAATTTCGTTTTGTAATCCTCTTACAAAATTTTTCTTATTCACTGTACGATTATGGTGGGTACATTGAAAGTGTTTGTGAATGAAACGTTTGATTTTGAATGCAAATCACGTACTCAACTAATACGAATGAGTTTGTTCTCTGGAAGAAAGAAAAACTCAATAAGTAAATGCGTACGTACGTACATATATATTTGTTACAGAAGAATAAATCTTAGATTTTGCTTCTCTTATAGTTTGTCATCGTTTTATAGATTTTTTCTTTGCAAATAACGCTTTATTGCTTCACAATAAAATGCTTTTATGCAGCCAACAAAAACTTTTTTTTATTGAAAATATAAAAGTTAAGAAAAGTTTTTAAAAAATTTTTTTTTGCTTTTATTTCCCCCCCAGTTCTGTTATTATTTTTACTTTTTTAATTACAATTCAAGGTTATTTTATAAGAAGAATATAAGCAAACGTTTTTATCTCTAATTGCTCTGACCTGATCTGAACCATGTCCTCTTAAAAAATATCACTAAACTCGCGATAATGATGTCTTGTGTCTCCATAAAGTCTTGTGTCAACTTTATTTTTCTTTCTTGGCTTGAGTTTTTAAAGCATTGATGCTCAAATTTCAAGGTAGGTCTATGCCTTCCCATACCTCACTCCTGCTTTACTTGCTGCCACAATTGCTTTGTCGATCTGTTTTCTTTATAAGTAAAAGGATCTCCTTCTCTAATGGCTACTTTAGGGATTTCAGTATATAGCAATTCTACCTAAATCTTCATAAGGCTTATGAAGCGTACACCAAAAGAATTGTTATAAGTCGTCTTACATTACAAACAACAGGAATATCGTTTGTTTGTACCCGCATAAGAAAAACTTTTCCATAGATTTGGTAAAAATTCTTTTTTTTTTGTTTTGAATGATTGTTAGGTTACATACATACATATATAATTGGTTACTACAACCCTTCAGTCGGGATTACGACCCAGTTTATCATACCACTTATGTAGTGTGTGTTAAATTTTATACATGAGTGGCGGTACCTACAGTTTAAAGTCGATTCCGAACGACATATTTTTCATGGTAATTTTTTTTACTCTCAGAGTTTTTGTCGGAAATCTGCTGAGAGGAAGTCGCCGGACGAAACGAAGACCTGGGGTTGGATGTTGGGAAATCACGTTAGGATTTATTGGCTCAACGAGAAACTGCACGATGATGTCGACTTAGTAAAAAAGTTCACACTTTCAGATGAGCTCAGTTTCATCTTGGTGAGTATGTTAATAAGCAAAATTGCCTTGTTTGGGTCTCAGAAAACCCAAACGTGGTCTTACAGAAGCCAATGCATCCATTACAAGTGACTGTTTGGTGCGGCTTGTGGAGTGGAGGCATGGTAAGTAGATAGGTAGAAGTGGCTGTCCCCTCGATGGAGTCATGAGTGGACACACTTAGGCCGCACACAGGGCCCATTGTGTTACCACAGTTCCTCTTTTCTCCTATTCCAGGAACCATTCGGAGCTTCGGATGAAGCGACTCAGGCTTCCAATATCCATACATGATAGTTCATCCATATCCTCCATGTAGTAGGCACCCAGGTACTTCTTTCTCCTCCGATTAAGTGCCGGACATGTGCACAATATGTGAAGAATAGTCTCATCTTCCTCTTCATCTCCACAGCTTCTGTAGAAATCATTTGCAAGGTGTCCAAGACCAATACGCTTCGCATGCTTTCCTATAATGCAATGCCCCGTAATAACAGCAATCACAGTGTTGAGCCTACTTCTTTGGAGTTTAAGCAGAGTCGCCGTGCGCCTCCTATCCAGCCTCGGCCAGATCTTTAAGAGTGGAGGCATCATTTCCCAATATTTCTTTGAAAATGCGGACTTCGCATCCCTTACAATCAATGGAGCCATCTAACGCACCATGATAACCGATCTTTTTTTGTACCCCCTCTTCATGGTATTGATGTGAATGACGTTTGGTTCCAACAAAATGGTGCAACTTGCCACACATCTCATGTCACAATCGATTTATTGCATCAAACGTTTGATGGCCATTTAATTAGCAGAAATGGTGATATCAATTGGCGGCCAAGAAGCTGCGTTTTGACACTGTTGGACTATTTTGTGTAGGGTGCCGTTTAAGAAAAGTGTTATGCCGACAAAACAGAGACAATTGCGCGTTTAAAAGCCAACATTCGTGATGGCATTGCCTAGATACAACACCATACATTCGAAAAAGTGCATGAAAATTGGCCTGATCGAATGAGGTACTGTGAGGCAAACCGAGGCAGTCATATTAATGAAATAATATTCCATTTCAAACTGGAAAAATTGTAAAGGGTCCGCCAAAGAACTTTTCTTTTTTTGAAAATGCTTTAAAAAACTACTGAATATTTTCTCAAACTTCTTTTTTTATTTGAAAGTACAATCCTTCCGGTTAATAATGGAAAATAATTTCATTCAAATGGCTGCCTCGGCTGGCCATGCAGTAGCCTACACCAGAAGATGCCGATTTTGGCAAAAAAAATCATCTTTTCAGATGAAGCTCATTTTGATGTTGGAGGGTATGTAAACAAGCAAAATTGTCGCATTTGGGGCACAGAAGACCCGCCCGCATACTTTGAAAAACCTAAAACGAGTCACTGTTTGGTGCGGATTTTAGTCCAGAGGCATAATTGGGCCATTTTCCCTCGAAATTTAATTAATATGGTATCCAAGCAAATGAATTTCCTCTAGCAGAATAAGAGAATGTCAATGAATTTTTCAAAGTCGGATGCCCGTTGTAGCTACAAATTATCTGATGCTTATATGGGGATAATTGTTCGATGACTTTCCACGTTAGATTTTTTTATTTTTAGCGTTAGCTTTGACTGTACTGGCCTGAGTAGTCCTACTACCGTAGCGGTACCGTAGTTTCCCTCCCGGGTTCCTTGTATTTTAAGTCTCCTCATAGGTAACGATGATAATCCCTAGAGGATGTAGGAGTATGGTTTTCATGGCTTCATTTGCCTGGGGGAGCATATTTACAAATTCGAATAAAAATACGTGAATAATTCTTATTATTTTTATCTTTTGGTCTTTGTTTGGTTGATAAAAAATTTACAACATTTTGTTGCTTTTAAAGTTCGTCATTCTTGAAACGGGTACTAGTTCTTGTTCGTTATTTTCATTCATGGTTAGTATGCTTGCAGATGCTGCAATGACGGCGAAGAAGAGAAGACATCTTCGCCAATGCTTGGAAACTTCAGGAGAATAATTCTTGAACTATCAGAATTTAGTTACAAAACATGTTTAGCCAAAGGTGATTTGAGAAAAATGCACGCTTTTATAATACTCTCGGTATGATTGAGATCAGTGATACAACGGGACGGGCAGTAAGCTGTACCCGTTGTGGCGTCTGGCATTTTAATCTAACCTAACTCTAACTCTAACCTTGTTCACAATGCTTAACTGGCTTCCTACTGAGCTCCTCACTAAGCAGGTGGCTAAGTTCACTGCGACAAAACTCAATGCCCTGTCTCGTTGGCGCGTCGTTCCCTCTGGTCACTCCTCTATTCTGGAGATCGACCCGGTGGAAATCGATTATTTTCCTGTAGAATGCTGTTTTGACAGAAGTTTCAACTTCTTGATCCCGAGCAGAAGCGATTGGACCACTGACAAGACCGTCCTCCGGAACACCTGGATGTACAATATACCGACGGCTCCAAACTCGATGGCGCTGTGGGTAGCGGAGTCTACTCCGGGAAATTGGATTTGAACATTTCACTCCGGCTGCCGGACTATTGCAGCGTGTTCCAGGCGGAAGTAATGGCCATCTACCGGGCCGCACAATGGATCCTCGCATACGGTGTTCCTTTCACCCGCATCTCGATCTTTTTGGATAGCCAGGCTGCCAGAAGGTCTCTGTCGAACGTTGTGGATAATTCCAGGATCGTCAGGAAATGTCGACTTTGCCTCAACTTTCTTTCTGGGCGCTTCAGTGTCACACTTGTCTTGGTCCCCGCGCACAGTAACATTCCGGGAAACTGCAGAGCCGACGAGCTAGCCAGAGCTGATGCACTACTCCCGGAATTATGATCAATTGACTTAGGAATGCCACTTGCCTCGATCAAACTGGCCATCGCTCGGAAATTTTTTCGAGACGCCAACCTATCCTGAAACAACGAGGAGTCCTGCTCTACCGCTAGACCGCGGATGGATAGAAGGCGTACCAACCAGTTACTTGGACTTGGTTGCGGCATCATCTCAATAACAGTGGCCATGCTTACAAGTTACTGTGTTATGGGTAGACACGCGGAGAGAATGCGGCTCCCATATAATGACTTCTGCCGTGGGTGCAGATCCGCTGAGGAGGACGAGACTGTTATCCACTTTCTTTGTCAATGCCCATCTCTTGCGAGGTGCAGATATATGTTATTTGGCCCTGTGACCCTTATCAGCTTGACGGAGCTGTCGTCCGTTGATGTCAAGGATACAGTCTCGTTTATCAAACTTTCTGGCTGGTTTTCCAGCGCGAGGTAGTCGTGCTTTGGTTGTGCAGATGTTCCCTCCTGGGTTCGGGGGAACTTGGTCAGTACAGGAACTGCATTCACCTGTGGCGTCACAACGGGCCGCTATGCGTGCTCAAGTGAGCTTTTGGTATGAAGCTAGCACACTAACCTAACCTAACGTAACCTAACTTAGTATCTCTATTTATGGTACATTTGATCTCTTAAAGACGACAATATGCCGGAGTTTAATATTAATTGAATGCAATAAATTAACTTTGATTGCGGTTGACACGTTGATCTTAATCTATTAAATATTCTGTTTATATTTAGTTTTTGTTATTTAAATGCCAATTTACACGATAAGGGTTCACGTACGTCAATTCAAAAAGAAATAATTACAGAATTGCATCCGAATTTTCATTCAATTTCGTAACGCTGTCATTATATATTGAATATACACGGTACTATACTTTCTCTTGTATACAAAAGTTTGACATATCGTGCAACTTAGGTGACCATCTAAATCCCCCATAACGTGATAAGGTAATCGTATAATAATAACCCATGCATTGGGCTTGTATTTTATTTAAATACTATTTTGTAAATCAATATGGCTCTTGTGACTTTTATAAATCCCCCCCAATTTTATGATAACATTGAATCTAGTTTTAATAAGGATATCATTTATGTTTCGATTTAAAACATTTCCTGTTTTTCTACTCTTTTGCAAATTTCTTAATGTTTGTGAAAATAGTTTTCCATTTTGTTTGGGGGGAGAGTAAAATTTTAAAAATCCATTTGAACATACACACACACAAACATTTTTGGATAAACTGCAAATAATAGGTTTTGCTATTAAAATTTTACGACAGAGGATTTCTTATGCAACCTTTTTCGGCATATTTTATATGGGATATGGAATATCATTTTCCATATGATTTATTTTCATCCAAAAGATTTTTTAAGTTTTTATATTTTCCTTTTTAGATTGAAAAGTATCATCATCAGTTTCATATACTCTCTGATAAATATAAGCAAACAATTTTAAACAAACACACACACAGGCATAAACATAAATCCTTTATCGTGATATATGAAACACTAATAAATCTTAAACCAAAGCCAATATTGAGATTTTCTGTTTTCTTTTTCATTTGAAAAGGAAAAATATTATCAAAGAAACAGAAAATATGCTGCAAGAAATGCAGAAAATGTTTCAATATTTTTGTGATTTTTTTTTCGGGTAATATTCTATGATTCTGTTTTTCTTTTTCATTTCCTCTTTTCTCTTCTTATTTTCGCATTGCCGTTAAAAATAATCCCACAGATTATGTAAATCCCCAACATACTGGGTAGTCGTTGTCGTAGTCGTAGTCGTAGTCGTAGAATCGAAATTGTGTATAAAAGTTTATGTTCGAGTACTTCATTGAGCGTACTATACAGTATGATGCTTTGCTGCTCATACAATAACAAACAACTGATGTTGTATGCTTATATTTTTATAGCTTATATCCCGCTGTTGTCGACTGTATTGCCAGAGTGTTTTAATTTCAGAATTTATTTGGAAATTAAATTCTCCACAAAAAGAGAGACAAAATCCCTCAAACATTAATAAATATTCAGTGAACACTCAACGACTCGAAGTCGCCGTGTTGTAATAGGTAGTGTGTTGGCTTATTAGACGAAAAAAAAAAGTTTCTCAAAAATCTGTCCTAAGGAGTCGACTTTAAACTGTAGCTCCCGTCACTCATGTATAAAATTAACACACACACACACACAACATAAGTGGTGTGAGAAACTAGGTCGAAATCCTGACTGAAGGGTTGTAATGACCAATTATGTATGTTATGTATGTAGAGTCATTCATCAGACTGTTTACCCTCCCATATTTCGGAAAGGATGCGGCTCCCATTTAACCACTACTGCCGTGGGTGTAGGTCCGCTGAGGAAGAGGAGACTGTTATCCACTTTTTCTGTCAGTGCCCGTCTCTTGCTAGGTACAGATATAGGTTATTAGACTCTCCATTTCTTGTCAGCTTGACGGAGCTATCATCTATTGGCATCAAGGATATAGCTTCGTTTATCAAACTTTCTGGCTGTTTTTCCAGCGTGGGGTAGTCGTGCTTTTGATGGGCAGCCCTTGCGCTGCTGCAGTGACTGCGTTCACTTATGGCGTCACAACGGTCCGCTGTAAGTGCTCAAGTGAGCTTTGTGATATCAGAGCTACCACTCCTTACCCTGCCATATAAAAGACAAGGCAAATCAAGCGAGTGAGTTAGTATAAGTTCAGTAACTCTTTTGTCAAGACGCGGTGCGTTTGAAGAGAATAATCGCAGTTTAAAGATCTCCGTCACAAAGATCTGTCGAAAAATTGTCTAGTAATTGTTATTGTTTATGCAAAGGGTGTAAACAGAGGAATAACAAACAAAAGCAGTTGTTGTGGTTTACATCAAGTTGTAAACAGTGGCACACAGAATTGTGCGAATAATAAAGAAGTTTAATTAAAACTAAACAGCGAACATTTTTAAAAGGTAAAAACGTAAACATATATTAACTGCCGATGATTCTTCTCATCTGGCAACACTGTATTGGACTTGTAATTTAAAAAAAAATATATTTCATAGCATTACCCTCTAACTCTGTTATATTGTTAGTGTAATTTTAAGTCCATTTAAATTGCTAAAGTTTTGCTTTTTTGTCAGGCGTTTTCTTTTCGAATCAAATTTGATTGGCCACATAAGGGACACTTATACCAAATAAATTTTCGTTTTGACCAAATCTCTTGACTAATATTGTTTATAACTTTAATTATGAAGCTTTTGAAGATTTAGCCGAGGTTTTACTACACGAATTGAAGAAAAACAAAAACAAAAAAAAAGAAAGAAAAAAAGAAAATTGTTGGAAAATGGCAAGTATGGAGAGAGTAGGTATATTTGAAATTTGTTATGTTTTGCAGGACAAAACGTTTTTCGGAACTGTATTGCCTGACTGCATTGAAGTAATTATGCTGCGTAAATATGATGAAAAAGCTTACATACCGAATTTTTCAAATTGTTTGCCACCGCAAATAAATTTCTGTATATTCGTACGTCTTGGTTTGTTTCATACAGAACGGAGAACACTTAAAAAATTCATTGATTTTTTTATTTTTTTGTGAATGAAATTGCCTGCTACTGAATTGGTTTTCTTTAAGGTTCAAAATTTTTTACGTTTCCATTCATTACGGCATGAGTTTTATGATATTTTTCTTTGCCAACAATTTTTAAGATTTTAAGAGACTTTGTCAAAATCAAATTTCGTTTAAATAGAAGATTTTTATTAATATTGATGTTGAATGCATCGTTTGAAACACACGTTTTAGTGGCAGTTGATCTCTACTTTGGTTACTTGGAGTAGGTGGGCAGACAATTGTCTTCTAATAGATACAAAAGTTACTTGCTAAACGTACGAAATTTGTCCGTGATACGAACTTTTCAAAACACATTACAGCTTAAAGGCATAAATTAAAGCATATTTTAGTAAGATCAACAAGATTTCACTTCATTTTAGTTTGGAATTCTCTCATTATTGAAAGCATAGTAAAGACACATACATTATATTCCCCCAATTGGATTTAGTAATCTGGTTAGTAACTGGGTTGTGAAAAATATTGTACAAAAAATCTTATTTGACATTTCCTTACTGAGTATGGTTTAAGTGACTATCAAAATAAGCACCAGGAAATAATACGCCATCTCTAGTAAAGGCTGAATTGAAAGTCATTCAAAAATTTGTATAGTTTTCCTCGTTGCAATAACGCAACAGTCAATCTACTCATGTCGATTTCATTTTGGTAATTTTGATGCCAGTAAAGCATACAATGTTTTCGGCTGATGTCGAATTTTGTCGACGGGGTTTAGTCTATTGTTTACTGACTTACTTAATTGGCCATTCACAACCTGATTAACGGATTTGAATCTGCCTTAAAACATCCTTCTAGGCGCCTCTGGTTCTTGGTCGACTACGACAGTTGGTCACACCAATCGATGACAGGTCTTCATCGATTTGGTCTTTCCAACGCAAACAATGTCGTCCTCTTCGCCGGATTCCACTGATTCCCGTATCAAATACCCGATTCGCTTGAGCATTCTCCTTTATTCGAACGACATTGCTAAGCCAGCGCAGCCTTACTTACTTAATTGGCCATTAAAAGCCCGATTAAGGGATTACGGCCTGACGCAACATATCCTTCCAGACGCCTCTGGTTCTTGCGCGCCTACGCCAGTTGGTCAAACCGATCGATGACAGGGCTTCCTCGATTTGGTCCTTCCAACGGATACAAGGTCGTCTTCTTCGCCGGCTTCCGCTGATTCCTGTATCAAATACCCCATTCTTTGAAGTATCCTCCTCCATTCGAACGACGTGGCCGAGCCAGTGCAGCCGCTGCATTTTAATACGCTGCACAACGTTCATGTCGTTGAGGAGCTCATACAGCTCACTGTTGAATCGGATGAGGAAATCATCGCCAACTCACACTGGACCGAAGATCTTACGTAGGAATTTTCTCTCGAATACTCTCAGGGCTGCTGCATCTGCACTTAATAGGGTTCATGCCTCTGCGCCATAAAGAAGCACGGGTAGGATGAGTATCTTGTAAAGTGTTAGTTTTTTCATACGAGAAAGGTCTCTACTACTGAATTGCCTATTGAGACTATAGTAGCACCTGTTGGCAAGAGTGATTCTGCGCTTGATCTCCAGACTGACATATTTTTTGGTGGTAACGGCGTAGCCAACATAAATAAATTCCTTGACCATATCGAAAGCATTGTTATCGGCCGTAATCAGAGATCCAATACCGAACACCAATTTCTATACTTTAAAATAAGATTTTCGAACTTTATTGTACTCAAGAGAACAACATAAAACAAAGTTTAAATATCTGAATACTTAAATACATATATTTGCTTATTTCTCAACAAGTATTCATGTGCTTACAAACCAATTAAACGGGCAATAGAACACAGGAACATAAATTAAACGCTTACAAGCACCCAACGGCTCATCTCGTAATTAATTGCTCTTGCTAAAGTTTTATAAACTTTTGTATTTAAATACTTCGTTTAAAATTTAATGCTGCTGCTACTGCTACTGCTGCTGCAGTATTTTTTCTGTTTTATGTTGTTCTCCAACACATTTTCAATTTAACAATCGAGTTAATCCTTTTTGCTTATGCCATAATATGCTCTACCGTGTGTATGTGTATGTAAGTATATTAGTACGTTCGTTTGTTTGTTTGTTTGTTTGCTTGTTATGGTAGTTTACGTTTACGTTTACGTTTGTGTAGTATTTTTATAATTTTTTTCTTTTTTCAAAATTCTTTTCATTTGGGTCAACTGCTAAATAAATGTTTGTGTAAAAAAATAACAGAGAGAGAAAGAGAGAGAGAGAGAGAGAAAATATTTCTAAAAATTATTTCCATAATTTTTTGCAATAGTTTCTGCTGCTTTGGAAACATTTTTGCAAAAAACATAAACAGAAATAGAAATAGAAAAGAGCTAAACAACGGGGCATATACTAAAATAAATTGCAACACAAATGAAAATAAAATCAAAAAGTGAAACCATTAGAAAGGAAACATTTCTTTTATATTTTTTTTCTCTAAGCTTTTAATTTTTAATTACAAAAACTGTTATATTATAAACAGTTTTATTTCTACCTATTGAGTGCGAAATTATGTGTGGCTATGATGATAATTTGGCAAAGATATTAAAAAAAACGGTTCATGAATGATATTTAAAAAACAAGAATTATTTTAATCGGCAGAAGATGCTACATAATGAAAAAACAAAACAAAAAAAAATACCTATCATTGCCAATAAGAGGCAGTTTACATTTGCCTTGTAATCACTCAAATCGTAAGTTAATCGCCAATTACGGTCCAAGAAGAATTCCTCACTACATCGCTTAGGATTCTTAGAAACTGTTGTTGTCCATTAGAGTCTGCTGGCTCTCTGTATGAAATTGAATATTTGTACACTATTTCTCAGCCTTCAAAACCGATCATAAATCCTCTTGTCTTAAAGAGACTTTCTTACTTACTACATGGATCCACACTGATTATCAAAACCATGAATAAAAACATTTTGAAAATATCATACTATTATCCTGAGGGCCATTATTACAACTTACCGTTAAACTTGGGTTTAGTTAAAGGTACCTTTAGCTAAAGGGAACTGTACAGTTACCTTTAACTTATTTACGTTATTACAACTTACAGATACAATTTTTCAAAAATATGGCAGTGCCGGAGCAATGTCGATGAAACTGCTCAAGTATACAACTTTTTTTTAACGCAGTGGCAACCGCGGGCTTTGTTTCTTTGTATATGCTCATTTTGTTAAAATTTGAAGTTGCCATATTGAAAATAATATATAATATGGCAAGTTCAAACATAAAGTGACCTTTAAATGTTAAAGATAGGATGATCCTCCCTTTAGCTTAACGATCACTTCTATCTTATTGGGTGCTCATAATAACGAAAAACAATTTATTTGCCCGTTAAAATCCTCCCTTTAGTTAACGGCAAGTTGTAATAATGGCCCTAAGTCTGCAAAACAAGCGTTTACTTATTTACTTTATTGGACATTACAACCCTTTAGTCAGGATTACAACCTAGTTTCTCCTACAACTCATATTGTGTGTGATAATTTTATCCAAGATTGGCAGGACCTGCAGTTTAACGTCAATTATGTATGACAGATATTTAAGAAACATTTTTCTGGCAATTTTTCTTGACCTCAGAGTTTTTGCCAGAAAACTGCTGAGAGGAAGATGACGAAAGAAATATTATTTTCATATTTCGTTTTGATCGATATGTTTGAGCCTAGGCTGGAACGCAGATTCTAGTCTAAAAAGCCAACACACTGCCTACTAGAGTACGAAAACTTCAAAAAGTCTGGTCAATTCATTCATTCCTTATTTGTCTTTGTAGCAATACTGTATCACATTACCCGTATGTTGTAAATGTTATATTGCTCATACGCTTCCAATAATCGTAAAAGGAGCACGTGTAACCGAAATATCCACTTATAATAGCCTTAATGAGCCAACTACACCGAAAAGATGGTTTTACTCAAACATGTCCGTTAAGAAGATGTTGCAGTAGTTATGCAGCCTTACCGAGTCGACTGCACCCGTCGATAATATGGCGTAATCTCACTTGAGTCGACAGAAATCTCGAGTGATTAATATTTAATCCGTGCCAATTTCCAGTCGTTGAGGTGCGCTGGATTTTTTTATGTTCGGGGTCATTAGAGTAAAGACCAAGGGGGAAGTGGTGTAAAATTGTCTTCAGTACAAAAGTCAGAGTAATTCGCAATCCATAGACGATGGCTGTTTTTTTTTCAAAAGATTGCGGTTCGAATAGAGGCCTCATGTCTAATAAGCCAATATAATACCTACTACGCTACGGCGACTTTACAGAGCACAATGGAGGCTTGCTTAATTCAGCTGAGTAAATTCAGTTTCCAAGAAATTTATAAAAATTTAGAGTCAGAACGTGCGGCCCATCACAGAGATGGAGATTTTCACCATACAATCTCAAAGCCAGAAAAGGAAACGGTTTCTACTCTCTTGTAAAAACTACCGTCTTCGTTTTTCCAAGACCTCATACACACTGTCTTAATTTTCCCCGAGAAAGTAATCTCCTGTTCCTAATAGTATTTACAAAAGCTTTAAAAATTGTAAGAACCTTGTTCTCCATCTACAAAGGCCGTTGTCCTACAGCTAACATGCTTCAATATCTCTGCCAGTTTCGTAATTAGACGTTCCATAGGAGGAATCATTTCCATGTTAGGTTTCTCTTCTAATATTTCTGTAGATGAGTAAGCTTACCTAGCTTTATTTAGACTGGTTAGATTGGACTTTAAATCGATGCTCTATAGGAACAGCATTGATTGATTTTTCTATTCTGTTTCAGTTTTCAAAATATTTTTATCTATTGAACTACGTTGCGTATACGTACTATTCAAAACCAAATTCATTACATTGCCCCAAAAAGTACGTAAAATTTACGTTTCAATGGTAAGTTTATTAAGTTCTAAATTATGTTCAAACCACAAAATACTCTGTGCATATATAGAAATTTAAACAATTGTGTGGTGAATTTAAATTAAAATTATATTCACATGCATGTCGTCATTAAATTAAAGGTAAATAAAACGATTTTGCGTTAAATATTTAATAAACATTACGTGACGATGCCACTAAGCTGAAGGAATGCGCATGTAAATGAAAAATTTACTATGTAAAGTAAAGATTTTTTATATTTTCAATTGGCTATATTGGCTGGTATTTTTGTGTTTAATTAAAATATTTAATCAAGCACCACACAATGTATAATGAAGGCTTTGTGGTACTTTTACCTTAATGCTCATTCGATGGAATGAACTCTTTGTAATAAAAGTTAGGGACACATAATTATAATTACAATTACCTTAATTATGTGGACTACATTTATACATAAATTCTTGTACCATATTTCCAAGGAATCTTCAGCATTTCTTCTTCTTCTTCACTGTGGCATATAAATATGTACATAAATTAGGCTTGACCTACAGCACGTGTACATCTTTTTCTTGCTTTAATTTAATTTCACATTTTTTTTTTTATTAAATTCTAAGAAATTTTTCCAATGAATTATTTACAATATTTTTGTTATTGTTTTGTTTTAAAAACAACAAATAATTTAAATTTATTATTTGTAGAAAAAAAGAGACCTCCTGCAAAACAAATAAATTGCAATTTCTTTTAAACACACATAAATTTTGTACTTTTTTTTTGATGAAGAGAGATTAACTTTTGACAGGCCAAAGAAAAAAGAAAAAAAAACCAAATTGAAATAGAAAATACATTCCAAAAAACAGAAAAAATTATGAAGAAAAAAATAAAAATAAATAAACTTTTGAAACAATAAAACTGATTTTTACTCACTTTTTGACTCAATACGTTGACTTGTTGTTTATACTTTTGCTTATTTCGTAAGTACACTTAAGGCTATTGGAATAAGTACACCTACTGTTTAGGTATTGAATTCAGTGGTGTGTGGGACGTGGTGTTTGGGACAAGTGGTGTGAGAGCCACGTGGTATGAGTGACGTGGTGTGAGTGACGTGGTGTGAGGGACGTGGTGTGAAGGACGTGGTGTGTGGGACGTGGTGTGAGGGACGTGGTGTGAAGGACGTGGTGTGTGGGACGCGTGGTGTGAGGGACACGTGGTGTGTGGGACGCGTGGTGTGAGGGACACGTGGTGTGAGGGACGTGGTGTGAAGGACGTGGTGTGTGGGACGTGGTGTGAGAGCCACGTGGTGTGAGGGATACGTGGTGTGAGGGACACGTGGTGTGAGGGACATGGTGTGAGGGACGTGGAGTGAGGGACGTGGTGTGAGAGACATGGTGTG
Organism: Sarcophaga carnaria; assembly: GCA_958299815.1. Classification (NCBI taxonomy): domain Eukaryota; kingdom Metazoa; phylum Arthropoda; class Insecta; order Diptera; family Sarcophagidae; genus Sarcophaga; species Sarcophaga carnaria. The sequence continues at coordinate 49,594,580 of OY283151.1, forward strand.
AGGGACATGGTGTGAGGGACGTGGTGTGAGGGACGTGGTGTGAGGGACATGGTGTGAGGGACATGGTGTGAGGGAGGTGGTGTGAGGGACGTGGTGTGAGGGACATGGTGTGAGGGACATGGTGTGAGGGACGTGGTGTGAGGGACGTGGTGTGAGGGACGTGGTGTGAGGGACGTGGTGTGAGGGACGTGGTGTGAGGGACGTGTTGTGAGGGACGTAGTGTGAGGGACACGTGGTGAGGGACACATGATATGAGGGACAACCATAACAATTGCATTTTATTGTTAATGTTCTCCAGGACAATTACAAGTCGCAGCTTCCGGTGCTACTATTGGGTCCTTTATTAAACGCTTACATACATACATACATAATTGGTCATTAAAACCCTTTATTCAGGATTACAACCTATTTTCTCACACCACTTAGGTTGTATGCGTTAATTTTTATACATGAGTGGCGGGACCTACAGTTTAAAGTCGATTCCGAACGACAGATTTTTGAGAAACTTTTTTTCATGGCAATTTTTTTTACTCTCAGAGTTTTTGCCAGAAATCTGCTAAGAGGAACTCGTTAAAGAAATATTTTTTCATATTTCGTTTTGTTGGAGATGTCTGATCTGGGGTTTAAACCAAGGCCTCACTTCTAATAAGCCAACACACTACCATCTAGACTATAGCGACTTCGATGTATGGATTATAACATCGTTCACATTTCTATCATGGATTCATTTGGTAAAGCGCATATGAAATGTTTAATTTTTGGTTATGTTGGCATTGCGTATATATCTGCGTCTTAAATAAAAGTCTTATGTGATCATATCGCCCGATCTCGTTGGTCAGTTCATACTACCTCAACCTGACATGTCCATGGCCTCAAATCACAGGTGCAGAATATCTAAGGCTGCGTTAGCTGTGACCAGGCTAAAGTTTCTCTCAAATAGTTATGAAACCATGATGATGAACTCAACCCAAACAGTGCCGTTTTTGGAATACTCCGAACGATCTTGGATCTTATTGGGATTGGTATCGTTGTCACAAATTCGACAATTTTGTTTGTTTACGTACCTATTCATACAGAAATGGACATCATTTAAAGATGTGAGGCCAAGGTTCAAACCCCAGATTAGACTTCTCCAACAAAATCAAATTGGAAAGAATATTTCTCTGGCAACTTCCTTTCAGCAGATTTCTGGCAACAACTCTGAAATTAATAAAATTGCTAGGAAAGGTTTTTCAAAAAATCTGTCGTTTGGACTCTAAGCTTTTCGGTAACAATTAATAAAAGTCGACACTCCATAACATACTAAAAAGGCAGTATAATCCAGACTGGCTATCTTGATTTTTCGATGCAAATTAGCATGAGTTGCCAATCCGCGAACAATCGTTTTTGGCTATGGTCATTTACCAGAATCAATTTTTGAATGAATCCACGTCGCGACGCAAATTTCGTAAAGGTGTGGTTTGGGAATGGTTGAGTTCTTGGGAGCGACATGAAATCGACCGCACATTTTTACGGATAGCGGTGATGATTTCAACAGATGTTTTCGATTTTTACGCTACCTAAACAGAACACCCATTTTAAAAAATAATTTCCAAGGTTATCTCCTATAAAGCGCAACAATCAAAAAACAAAAGCATCATGTACTAGGCTACCATGCTTCTCAATGCTACTGTAGATTACTTATTAGACTTCCGTGGGAATGCTTCACTGGCAAAGATAAGAAATATTTCGTGTAGGATTTCGTTTTCCAGTACCACTGTCTCATTTAGTGGGAGTGCTGTTACGTACTCATATAAAATTAACACACACAACATACACTCAGCCACAAAAGTATACATACGGTTAACAAATTTCAGAAATTTTTTAACCAATCCGTTTTCGTTGAAAATCTTTATAATTGTCTGACATCTTTCTTCGATTTTAAGACGGTCTTTGCTGTGGTTCAGAAATTTTTTCTGGGCCTGTGCAGGGCCACAATTCAATTCAATTACAGAAATATTTTAATCAATGCAAAAGACCGTCTTAAAATCGAGGAAACTATAAAGATTTTCAGCGAAAACGGATTTTTTAACCGTATGTATACTTTAGTAACTGTGTGTACATATGTGATGTGTGAAACTACGTCGTAATTCTGAGGGAATTACCAATTATGTAGGTACGTTACATACAATTGAAGGATTCTTTTTAATACTTTAAGCGCCTTGTCGAGTGCAGATCATGTTTATTCGTGTCCTTTTACGGCAATTCATATATATGAGTGCAATGTGTCAGAACGCTTCGAAATTGCCAAATTTATTTTCGGACCAGTGAGTGACTGATAATGTGCCTTTTCTTCCCTAATTTCATATTCATTGCATGTTTCATTATCTTGTTTATAATTTTTCTATTTGACCCTTTTAACTCAAAATCCACTATCGAACGCAATTTTATTTCATTAAATAATCGAAAATGTGCCTTTTCTATAACAACAGACAGATGGGTGTACCTATTTTAATAGGCACAAGTGTATAACACATACATACATGTTTGTAGTATTGTAAAGGGAAAAACTTTTACTTTTTCTTTACATGATGTCCTCATAAACAAAAATTTTGAAATCTTTCAACTGTAAGTGAAAGTAGGTTTTAAATTTTTCATTTTTTTTTTTCAATAAATTTCATTTCCTGTTTCATGTAACATTTGTTTTTTTTATTGTTTTTTTTTTTTGTTTTTTTTTACTTGAGTAAATAAGTTGAAATGAATTATGGTTTTTGATGAAAATAAATGTTAAGCCTTTTGGAAAGTAGACAGGAATTTTGTTAAATAAACATGCATTTTACGTGTACTTTTGTAATGAAATTAATTTCGTAACGACATAGGACTTGTGTCAAAAGAATATTGTTTATTGGAATTCCTTAATGAATTTAATATTAAAGATAAGATAAGTGTAGATTGCAAAGTTATAGTGCATCATTATCGACTTTATAACGTTAAACAGGTTTAAACAAGTGAGTTTTTAAGAAAAATAGAGTACCGATGGAATAAAGTTCCTAAAAGTTGCCGAAAAAATGTGTCAAATAAATTTTTTAGAGAAGTTTTATTATGAATATGCATCTCCTGTTATGATGCTTGACGTGTATATACGTCAAGTTATGATTCTTGACGTGTATATTCGTCAAGTTATGATTCTTGACGTGTATATACGTCAAGTTATGATTCTTGACGTGTATATACGTCAAGTTATGATCCTTATAAGTTATGCTACTTGACGTGTATATACGTCGAGCAATATCCAAAGTCGACTGGAGAGTGGACTACGTCGTAGATGATAAAACTGTGTCTGACTCAGGAACGATGTGACGTCCATATCATTACACAGTGGAATTCCCGGTAACTGCAGAGCTGATGAACTGGCCAGGCGAGACACGACCATCGAACTCTCCGATGAATTCTCGTCTCTGGGCATCCCTATGAGAACCTGTAGGCTCAAAATTGAGAATGCGATGGTCGATTCCGTCAACGATAAATGGGCGGCTTCGGACACTTGTACACGCGTGTAAAATCTGGCCAAGGCTGGATGAGGAGGATGAGGAGACTGTCCTTCACTTGCTGGGTACATGCCCGGCTCTTTGTCAGAGAAGAAGGAAGTATTTAAGTGCTTACTATATGGATGGGTACTATATGGAGAGGAACTGGCAAGGATTAGCTTCATCAGGAGCTTCGAGGCTAGGGGATAACGAAAAACTGCGGTAACACAATGAGTCCTATGCGGCCTAAGTATGTCCATCCAATTCTCTTGGATGGATAGCCACCTCTATTTACCTATCTACATACATACTTGGCTACATACATAATTGGCCATTACAACCCTTCAGTTCGGATTACGGCCTAGCTTCTCACACCACTCATGTTGTTTGCGTTAATTTTATACGTGAGTGGCGGGACCTACAGTTTAACGTCGACTCCGAACGACAGATTTTTGAGAAACTTTTTCATGGCAGGTTTATTTACTATCAGAGTTTTTGCCAGAAATCTGCTGAGAGGAAGTCGCCGAAGAAATATTTTTCTTTTCATATTTCGTTTTGATGTCTGACTGGGATACGAATCCGGGCTTTACGTCTAATAAGCCAACACACTACCTGCTAGACTACGGCGACTTCAACATCTATCTACATATTTTAAGAACATTTTTAACTATTATTTGGTTAAGAATTTTAAAAATTGTCTTTAATTATAAACATCCTGCTATTTTGTCACACATTCTTTCTTTTTTTGTTTTTAGGTTACTAATTACGCATATTTATGTACGTATGTACATACGTATTTAGATGACACTCTCGTTAATTCTCATTATTACAAGCGATTATGGTGACGGCACAATATTTGCGACGAACTAAATAATGTAACCGACATGTTTACCACATGGCAACACTAATTCGTATATCCTTTGGTATATGAATACAACACTTCAACATACATTTTTTTATTGATGTTTTTGTTTTGTTGTTGTGTTTGTGAATGTTTATTCCAAAATTGTGCATTTAAAAATGAAATAATCCCACTGTGTTGTGTTTTTTTTTTGGGAGTCTTAAAGGAACACGAGTTTAAACAACACAACGAAACTCATTGCTTGTAATTAATCATCAGCTTAAGACCACTTAATTTTTAAAAACATCAGGAAAATGGTATGAGATACACAAAACAAAAACAAAAACACATTAAAAATAAAATTAGTCAAGAAATAAAAAAACGAAAATACAAAAAAAAAAAAAATTTAAATAAATGCGTATTTAAAAAGCATACTAAGCTTAAGAGTAAAGTAATTAAACCAAACGTACATATATACATACATTTATATAGGCTATATTATGTATGTATTTGTATGCATAATTATATAAACAAACGTACATATATTATATGATACCGTATGCCGGAATTGTTGCCATTGCAACGTATAGCCTAAGTAAACATAGCAAACAAAATGGTGGTAAATGCTTCGTACCATCTAATGAGTGAATAGGAAGACAAGGTTTTGTTGTAGGGTTTTCCAGCAGTCAGGTAAACTTTACAGTTGAACTCAAGTGTAACTTCGTGGTAGCGCAGTACCTGAAAAAGATGCTGATGTTTATGAAAATTTTTATTACAAAACACATGGAATGGTGTGTTGCCATTTTAGCATACGAAAACTATTTTCACGTCAGACTTACGTCTTTTAAATGGCAGGACGAAAGAACTTTAATGAAAAAATTCTTACTAAAATTCTTGAATTGAATTGGCTTAGTATTGAAACAAAGTTACTACCTTCTGGGAACCAGAACATGTGGGAATTCTCGGCAATGAACAAACAGACGAGCTTGCAAGGAGAAGAGTTTCCTTGCCGCTGATGGGACTACAACACTTCTGTGGAAAAAAAGCGAAGATAAAGAGAGGCAAGAAATCTTCTCAAACCAAGTGGGCATAAGGCAGTCGTAACTTTTATTGGGAAACTACAATAAGAGCAGATTTGAGTCATGTATCAGACTATCCAGGAATAACACGACACACTGTAAAATTAAAGTTCACTTTTTAAGAAAACATGTGCTGATGATAATGAATCTCTAATTAGGTTAGGTTAGAAGACGTGTACTTGTCAATTAAGATAAATACAGTACCCGGAGGTCGAATTGACCCATTGTACAACGTCCTAGTTTTTCACACCACTTATGTTGTGTGTATTAATTTTATACATGAGTGGTGGGACCTACAGTTTAAAGTCGACTCCGAACGACAGATTTTTGAGAAACTTTTTCATGGCAATTTTATTTACTCTCAGAGTTTTTGCCAGAAATCTGTTGAGAGGAAGTCGCCGAAGAAATACTTTTTGTATTTTGTCTTGATGTCTGGCCTGGGGCTCGAACTCTGGCTTTTCGTCTAATAAGCCAACACACTACCTACTAGACTACGGCGACATGAACCTCTGATGATTCACAAACTTTTTTAACCTGCGAGGAGTAAATATTTGGATGTGTCTCGGGTGCTGTACTAGAAATTGGCATTGTTAACACCGATCAGTATCTTGAAGTATGTGAGGGCCATAGTTTTACGAGAGGCTTTATATGAATATCCTATACAAAAGGCAGTACAATACATCGTATGGTCGCTTTTCTTTACGACGACAAAAATCATAATGTAATCGAGGATCCGAGTACCGCTAGATTGCACTAAATTCACGAAGTATTTTAAAAAACTGGACCCAAAAAACTACAGACTTTCGGACAACTTAGGTCTCGTTACAATCCTCCTTTGAGGATAAGAATATTTAATTCAGTTCATCAAACACAAGAGAGTGTTTGTCCATGAATTTACCAATTTCTTGCCTCTCCATTGAAAGAATAGCTGCTGTCAACAGGCATCTGACAGAAGGCTTCTACCAATGTTTTTATAAAGTGTCGTTAAGTTTATGTTTGACAACCATTGTAAACAGACTGTCACCTTATATGACAAGAAATCACGGAAAAGCGTGCAAATCATCGCATTATTTTCTACGGAAAAAAAATACACTCAAAGTCTAAGGTTGATAAATTCAATGGGAACTCGAGACTATCGATTTTAATGGTAGAAAAATTTTGCTAAAGAAAATGGCTGTTGTTTAATAGCCGCAGTTGAGGTATCTACGCCCTAACAAATTAAAAAAAAAAATCAGATCGTGTTGGTTGATCGATTCTGCAAGAGATTATGGAAGCGCAATCGCAAATCGCAAGTGTTTGGCGATGTTATAGCGCAAACAGAAAAACTTTTTAAAGCAGAGAAAAGATTGCTAATTACACAACATTTTTTGGGAAAAAAAATGGATGAGGTTCGTCTGAGGTTGATAAATTCAATGGGTACTTGGGGCCACAGATTTCGGTGGTAGAAAAATTTTGCTAAAGAAAATGGATGTTGTTTTATGTCCGCAGTCGAGGCTTCTACGCCCTTAAAAATTTAAAACAAAATCATATCGTGTTGGTTGATCGATTGTGCAAGAGATTATGGAAGCCATAGAAAGTGTAATCGTATGAGAACTTTGCAGAAGTGTTTGAGGTTGTTAGACCGAAAAAGGGATGACTTTTTTTTGCCACCTTTCAGTAACAATTAATAAAAGTCGACACTCCGTAAAATACTAAAACGCATTATAGTCCAGACTTATTGCATTGATTTTCTGTGGATTTGAAAATTAGAAAACGAAGGCAAGAAAAAAGGTCCTCTACACCAAAATAAGGTAAGGCTGCAGACATGGCCATTTTATTGATAAAAATCCCTTCAATTGACTAAGAATTGTTCTCTTACTGCTCTATACCTACGCTTAAGGGACTATATCTTGTTTACAAATCTAAATGAGGCGTGTGAAAAGAGATTTGATTTGAAATCATTTGCAAAGCAAAGCTATTTTGATGATCTCAACAAATTTTATATTCTCGATAAAATAATTGCAAAAAACTTTAGACAAAGTGGGAAAATAAAAAAAAAATTAATTTGATCTAAAATCCTGTATTTCAATTAGGAACTCACAGACCTATTGACCCGCTGTCGTAGTATGAAAATTATGTGTAGCCATGGTTACTTCTAAGCTCTCTTAAAATTGAGATTACGAAGTGAGCGTGTACTATAATAAGTCGCCGTAGTCTAGTAAATAGTGTGGTGGCTTATTAGACATAACGCCACGCCTCAAACCCCAGGTCAGACGTCTCCAACAAAACTAAATTGGAAAGAATATTTCTCCGGCAACTTCCTTTCAGCAGATTTTTGGCAAAAACTCTGAAAATAAATAAAATTACCAGGAAAAGTTTCTCAAAAATCTGTCGTTCGGAGTCGACTTTAAACTGTAGATCCCGTCAGTCACTGATAATATTAATACATACAACGCAAGTGCTATGAGAAGCTAGGTCGTAATCCTGACTGAAGAGTTGTAATGGTCAATTAAATATGTATGTATGTATGAATTTTATAATAAAACTAGCTGTATCCTGCGCTTGTTGCTGCGCCACCAACTAAAATAAATTTGAAGTAAAGACATTACACAAATGTCCAATTAATTTTGAATCATTTTATTGATTTTGTTTCCCGTTGTCCTAATGATTCACAAGAATGGGCCTGAGTAGTACACATTCGATCAGTTTCTAATCTCACTTCTCGTTGTTCAAGTGGTTCAAGCGAACGGGTCACAGCGGCATATACTCGAAGATATCCAGTCTCAATGCTCGTCTGATTCTGAGGCTCGTAATGCTCTTTTCTTCCGTGCTTGAGGTGTAGGTCGACCAATTGCTTGTCATTCATTTTAAGTAATTTTCAGTGGCGCCATCCATCGGAAATTAATCGCACCAACCTCCGTCGACTCATGCGCAACAACTTTATTAAAGAATGCACAGTTTACGATTTAATTCATTTTAAGTAATTTTCAGTGGCGCTACTAACTTAGAAACCTACGTTAGCTCATGCGCAACAACTTTTCTAAAGATCATAACATGATCAAATGCATAGTTTACTATGCTATAAGGTACATACAAACATTCATTTTTATATGGGAATGTGGGTGTGGCACCTCGCCTACTGGAAATTTTAAAATAAAAAGTAGCCTATCGTTCTTTCCAGACATACAGGAACGTACTGTTAAAATTTCAAGAAAATAAGTCCAGCCGTTTAGCCGTCTATAGACTTCAAACACACCCACAAACAAATAAACACACATTAATTTTTATATATAAGAAGATAACAACATTACTACGAAATAATTCATAAATGTTCATTGGGTTCATTTTGAATGCCTTTCAAATTTTCCATTTTTTATTTTGCAATGAAGCTTCCTCACAGAACAGACAAAGACATGAATTCATACGTAAACACCTTCATTTCGAAGCATTTAAGCTACCAATTAGTGTTCCAGTTTTATGTTGTTTTATGTTTTTTTGGTTTGGTTTTCAGCTTTGTTTTTTGGTTTTGTCTATCATTTATTTTGGCAGGCACACTGCACACTTTGTTCTTAATGATGGGTTTTTGTGCTCAATTTAAAAATAATTTATCTATACACACCGGATAATATATTGTTCGGTTGCCTATTTGTTTACGTAACTTTTTTGTTTCTTCTTCTTTTTTTTCATCATCAACATGTCCTTTCTGCGCTTTACTGTTTGTTGATTTTGTTTATTATTTCACAGCATAGACTCTATTAATTTTAAACATTCTGTAATAAAACAAAACAAAACAAAACAGAGAGAGAGAGAGAGAGAGAAAAAAATATAAACAAATGAGGCCTTTAAAAAATATTTTTCCAGTAAAAAAAAATATAAAAAATAAAGAAATTGTTGGCTTTTTTGTAATCTTTTTTTGTTGCTATTGTTGGTGTTGGTGCTTTTTTTAATACCAATGGATGTTGTGGTGTGGTTGGCTGGTTGGTTGGTCAGTCAGCCGATTGGACATCTACGTCCAATAGCTGTTGCAGTTATGGAGAGTCATTTCTTTCCCCCGTAACGTTTTGTATTTTATTTTGTTTAATATGCGAGAAAAAAATTGTTTTTTTTTATGACACCAAACATAAATGTTTTCCAATGTATTCCTTTGGGTGTAATAATTTAATAAATTTATAGTGAAAACCATAAACAAATTTTAACAACTTGAGAGGAAAAAATGTACACAAAACAACAACGCATTACAATTTAATGTGGCCTTAATGTTGATGGATTTTAAAATTAAATTAAATGCGTTGAATGAAAGGAATTTTTTTTATCATTTTCAAAATATGTTGATTAAACAAATCAACAATACAGCAACTTTAATGCACTCAAGGCACTCAGAACTTATTTTCGACTGTCATTATATTAGTTTTTATTCGAAATGCCAAAGAAGGGAATTGCAGTTGCATGAACTTTTTTTTTGAGGTCCTTTATTGTGAAGGGTGTCTCTCAACAAGAATGTAATGTTTTTATGCTAGTGGCACTTGTGAAATTTTCTATCTGTCGTGTATGTTTAATCCGATTATATTTATTTATTTATTTATTTATTACAATACAATTACAAATTATATTCTAATTATATACTAGCGGAATAACTTGACTCGGTGTAGTGTCACAGACCAGAGTCTCTGGTGGGAATCGAAACCACGACCCTCACGCTAATAGTCTAGCATACTACCCACTAGACTACCAGGGCACCCTTAACCTTATATATAAAAATGAATGTGTGTTTATTTGTTTCTGGGTTTGTTTGAAGCCTATAGACGGCTAAACGTCTGGACCGATTTTCTTGAAATTTTAACAGCATTTGATCATGTTATGATCTTTAGCAAAGTTGTTGCGCAAGAGCCGACGAAGGTTTCTATGCTGGTATGACCAATATCCGATAGGTGGCGCCACTGAAAATTACTTAAAATGAATAAAATCGTAAACTGTGTATTCTTTAACAAAGTTGTTAAAGTTGTTGAGTCCACGGAGGTTGGTGCGATTAATTTCCGATGGATGGCGTCACAGAAAATTATTCAAAATGAATGACCTACACCTCAAGCCCTGAGGATAAAAAAAGAATCAGACGAGCATTGAAACTGGAATATCTTCGAGTATATGCCGCTGAGACCCGTTCGCTTGAACCACTTGAACAACGAGGAGTCAGATTCGAAATTGATCGAATGCGTACTACCCAGGCCCGTTCATCTGAATCTTCAGAACAACGGGAAACAAAATCAATAAAACGATTCAAAATTAAGTGGACATTTGTGTAATATCTTTCCTTCAAATTTATTTTAGTTGGTGGCGCAGCAATATCCGCAATGTACAGCTAGTCCGTTTATAAAAAATGCAACGCTTTTCGAAAAAACAACGTGTTATTATGGTGAAAAGTGATCAAAAATCGCCTTAGTCTAGTAGGTAGTCTGTTGGCTTATTAGACGAGAGCGCGTGGTTCAACACCTGGCTCATACAACTCCCATATAAAGAAATATGAAACAAGTATTTCCTTTGGCGACTCAGCAGTCTTCTAGAAAATACATATGGACATATTTACATATATAATTGCTCACTGCAACCTTTCAATTAGGATTACGACCTAGATCCTCAAGATACTTACGATATGTTTGTTTATTTTATACATGTGTTGTGAGACTTACGGTTTACAGTCGGCTTTTCATGGCAATTTTATTTTACTATCAGAGTATTTGCCAGGCGACTAACTCTCAGCAGATTTCTCTCAAATATACTGACAGTAAAATACAGTAACACCCCGCTTAATGCGGGAGATAGATTCCAATAAGTTCCTGCGCTAAACGAAACAGCGTTCAACGAGGCAACTTAACACGTACATACATACATATGTATGTATATACCTAACGTTGATGACAACTAATACATCAACTGTGACACACGAAAGATGCATTCGTACTGTGATTGCGACTTCGGAACATAAAGTTGGAACCTTTATTCTGGACAGACTAACAAAAGAGCGTTGAAAAAGATACGTAGTATACACCGTTGCTACATAGTGCACCGCTTTTGGTTTGTATCAATACAGTGTGCGATTTAGGGGAATCCCAATACTACCGCGCAATACTGAAACAGCGTTAAGCGGGGTCTTATTGTAAAATTGCCATGAAAGGTTTTCAAATCTGTTGTCGAAATCAGCAGTAAGCAGTAGGTGGCGACACACAATAAATAAAAATTAATTGTAGTCCTAAGTAAAGCGTTGTAAAAACGAATTAAGTAAGCAAGTAGGACCAGAATTTTTTTTGCAAATTGTAGCCACCATTTGAAAAACGCAACAACTGTCTCAACTATACGAAGAGTGATGAAAAATGTGAAGAAACTCAAAGCCGCTAATGGGTATCTTGATGGTCTGGTTGGTAGTGTGTTAAACTTCAAATACTGAGACTGTGGGTTCGTTTTTCATCAGAAACTCTGTGCTGTTTTGTGAATTTGTTACACACTACCCCTCTGTCTGTTCTCCTACAACCATATTTTTGTTATTTCATGTACTGCATGAGTAGGAGTTCATCTCCTGAGTGTTGGTAACATTACTGGGTGCTATAGCGTATCTGTCGGTGTCTACAAAAGAATCCTGCTGTAAACGAGATTGTAGCCGGAAATCCGAAAACAGCAATTCGGCATTGCTCTAAACAGCTTGAAATTTCATGAAGCTATTCGCAGCAAATTTTAATAATAGATCTGCAGCTTCTCGTGTACAAAATTCATCTCATTCGGGAACTCAAGTCAGTGGACAAGGAAAAATACCAGAAATTCGTTCAATGGATAATGGAGCATGGTGAAGGCAATGTCAAATTTTCTACTTAAATCATCTCCTCCGAAGTAGGGCATATCTATCTTAGTGGCTTAATGAATACATAAAACTGTCGCCTTCGAGGTTCGGAACATCATATACACATGCAATCCATAAGAAGCAAACAAGGAGCCACTGTCTGATGCGGACTTTGGCAGGCTTTACTTTTTTAAAGATATCGGGGGTTGTCAAAGAAACCAACCTTGTCGGAATTGGTTTTAAAAACGACTAGAAAAATGCTATGGTGTTATGAAAACCGATATTATTGTTTTTATGTTCGAATTGGAATTAATATCGGTTTTAGGTGTCACAGAAACCAAGGTTACCGGTTTCCTCATTGGAAATAAACCAACCAGCTGACAGTTGTCAGTTTTAATAAAAATAAAAAATTTAAAAAAACTGGATTTTTGGTTGTTTTAGTTGTTGTTATTATTAATAAAACAATATATAGTCATCCTATTTACAAAATGGTTTAAGAACAAGTATACTGCAGATAGAACATTTTTGATATAAGCCAACAATATCCTGATTTTACTAAAAGTTTTTTCATTTTTCTATAAATTATTTGCTATTTCATTCCTGATTCTCTGAGCTTCACTTTGTTGAGACGTTGGCAATGGTAATGGAACATTTTCCTCTTCTATATCATTGGATGGCAAAAGGATATCGTTTCCGTTGTACTCGATTAAAGTATAAATGCTCGTTAATACTAGGTTTTATAATTTTTATGTGAGTGCCATCGATGTAACAAATTATTGAAGGAATTTTATATTTGTTGGAGAAATAGTATCTTGACCTAGGTTTTTCATTTCCATTCATTTTCAGCTGAACCCACTGTCGGCAAATGTACCACTCCATGACTTTGATTACATCAGTCAAAATTTCTGATACTGTGCTTCTACCAAGCCGTATACATCAATCGTTGCCGACTGATCTTTGTTATGACCCTTCTGCTAAAACGTAGCAGCAAGTTGTAAAATCGGAAGAATTTTAGATCGCGACAAATGTTCTTTAATAGTATTAAGTACCATAGGAAATGCTTCTTAGTTTAAGCTATAATTAGAAACAAATCTGTAAAATATAGTTAATATAAGAGTACAAGAAACTTCTCCTGATTAAAAAACTTATTCCATTGCTTCCGGCAGCTCCAGTGGATTGCTACAATCTCTCAGGATTCTTCTCCTCACTCTTTCTGATCGCTTTTCTTCTAATAATATAAATATCACTATTGCTGTTGACATTGTGTTTAGTTCTTAACATAAATAATTACAAATTTTAACAAAATTTTCTTTTTATAAGTATTTTGGTATTTTTTTTTTATAAATTTTTTATCAAAACAGCTGATTCGAACATTGGTTTTAATTTACGTTCGAAATTAACGAAACCAAATTGGTTTCATGACACCAAATGAAACCAACATTGGTTTTTAAAAACCACAATCACGAAAACCGACATGGTTTCTATGACAACCACGATCTATTAGGTCGTATTAGACGTGCGGCCACGGTTCAAACCCTAGGTCAGATATCTTCAATAAAGCGAAATATTAAAAAATATTTCTGGCAACAACTTTGCGAATAAATAAATTTGTCAATATAAGTAAATCTGTCCTTCCGAGTCGACTAAACTTTAAAATAATAAATTAAGTTCTTACGGTGTTCTAAGCTTCATTGTAAGACAATAGAAATTAAATTAAATTAAAACGTTTTGACATTTTTTTTTTCTTTCACTCATTTGTATCCACGAGTGAGTATACTCACATAACAAACTTCCATGTAAGCAATTATAATAATAATAACGGTTAATGAATTAGTGACTGTGCTTAATATTGAAATTACTTTTTAACAAAAGAAATGCTCTTTAGAAAATTCACTCCTTTAATAACAATAAAACACTCCATTAAAGAAATTAATTTCATGCCAACGGTACGTATGAGAAATATGTAATTCTCTCTGGTACAAAAAATATTCATCATACGTACCGTACGATAAACAATACAAAGGGGAATTTAGGGAATTGGTCGTATGGAGTGTATTGGCTTTTAAGCTGAAGTGATGAAAAACAGCAAAAAAAAAAAAAAAAAAAAAAAAAAAATTGGATCTGGAAATGCTTTTTTAGCTGGGGAAACAATTTATTTTTTTAAAAGGAAGGAAAAAAAATCAACGTTAGGGGTTGTATTTATTTTTGATAAAAAATCATAAATTTGACTAACGTTTCTAGAATGCTTACATGGAAAAATTTAAGAATGAAATTAGATAAAATCACCGACTATATACTGCTTGAGGCTATGTTCTTGCCTGTATTGAAGATTATCATTGGTAAGTTAGTGTACTTCAAAGTCCGTAAGACATTCTCACGAGGCACAGTGACTGCGATTTTCTGTAAAGATCTTCGACTAGAGGTCCACTTTAGATGGAACGATGACTGTAGAGTTTTTCTGGCAGAGTTTCTTGCTATTTTGAAAACTATTGAGAGCGTAGTTAGTATGGCCACTTAAGATTCAAAATCTTATGTGATATTCGTCAGACTGTGGAAATGTGGTTTAATCCATTATTGGTTTATGATTGTACGGAGGCTAGAAAAGCTTTTGTACCACATCCATTCCATTTATATTGGTTTCCAGATCACAGTGGTATAACTGCGAACACAACGACAGATGGATTCGCTAGGCTACGATGATTTTCTGAGAGCGATTTGATAATTGATCCCAATTCTATTACGCCTAAATAGTAGTTAGGGTTAGGGAGAAGGAGTGGACGGGAAGGGGGAAGGAATCGGATTGTCTAGGACTATATGGCCTTCAGGATTTGAATAAAGCCGACGTAAGAGTAATTACTGGGCTTCTTCTGAGGCACTGCTGGGTTATATCGCTGATAAGTGAAGTTAGGTTAGGTTAGTGTGGTAGCTTTCATACCAAAAGGTCTTTTTTGAGCACGCATAGCGGCCCGTTGTGACGCCACAGGTGAACGCAGTCCCTGTACTGACCAAGTTCCTCCGAACCAAGGAGGGAGAATTGGGTCAGCTCAAGGGCTGCACATATCAAAGCACGACTACCCCACGCTGGAGAACCAGCCAGAAAGCTTTATAATCGAGGCTATATCCTTGACATCAATGGATAGCTCCGTCAAGCTGACAAGGGTTAGAGAGCCAAATAACCTATATCTGCACCTCGCAAGAGATGGGCATTGACAAAGAAAGTGGATAAAAGTCTCCTCTTCCTCAGCGGATCTGCACCCACGGCAGAAGCCGTTAAATGGAAGCCGCATTCTTTCCGCGTGAGATGATGTTACAACCAAGTCCAAGTAACTGGTTGGTGCGCCTTCTATCCATTGAGGGCCAAGTGAGCCTAACGGTGGAGCAGAACTCCTCATTGATCCAGGATAGGTAGGCGTCTCGGAAGAATTTCCGCGCGATGGGCAGCTTGAACGAGGTAAGTCGCATTCCTAAGTTGATTGAAGAGGATTCCGGAAGTAGTGCGCCAGTTCTGGCTAACTCGTCGGCTCTTCAGTTTCCCGGAATGTCACAGTGTTCGGGGACCCAGGCAATTGTGACACTGAAGCTCCCAGAAAGAGGGTTGAGGCAGCGGCGGCATTCAATGACGATCCTGGAATTATTCGCATCGTCCGACAGAGACTTTCTGGCAGCCTGGCTATCAGAAAAGATCGAGATGCGGGTGAAAGCAATACCGTATGCGAGGATTCACTGTCAAAGTCCAATTTCCCAGAGTAGACTCCGCCACCCACCCCGCCAACGCTTGTAAAGTGTTGGTTTTGTCGCACGAGAGAGGTCTCTGCTACTCAATTGCCTATTGAGACCATAGTAGCACCTGTTGGCAAGAGTGATCCTGCGCTTGATCTCCAGACTGACATCATTTTTTGGTGGTAACGGCGGAGCCAAGATAAATAAATTCCTTGACTATTTCAAAAGCATATACTTTGTTTTGCCCTCATTTACTGCCATAACTATCTTAGTAGACTCCCGTTAAATAGCACTAAAGGCAGCAGTAACATCTCGCTTGGTACGCCCTATGATGTCAATGTCATCAGCGTACACAGGCAACTGGACACAATATTTCCTGACGCAGGTGTTTAAATCGGATAGAGAAGTGGAAATCTGGAGAACTGCTCGTATGTGGATAAGGCAAGTAGAAGCAGAAGTAAGGTTGCAACCTTCAAACTTACTTGACACAAAATAGTCAAAATGTTTGAACACCGAACTGGATGGAGTTAGTAGAATAAATACAATTCAATTAAAAAAAGTTTTAAAATTTACATTATTTTAACAAATAGTTTATTTATTATAATTTTTCCTTTACCTTTTCTTTTGTTTTTGTTTTTTGTATACAGTTACTATATATATATATTATTCCTTTGTATATATACTCGTATGTATGTGTTTTAGATAATTTTCTATATATTCTGTATTTTTGTTGTTTTTTTTTTGTTGTCACCTTTGGAGGTTTTTTTTATTTATATTCTGTACTCTGTACAGTAATCATTTGACTATTTTTAATTAAATTATTCACCAGAACATTATAATTTTTTTATACAAATATTTATGGACTTACAAATACTAGATCGTATGTATATTTATGGATATTTGAAATTATTTTTATTTTTTTAAATTAACTTTTAATTCATTATATTCTATTTGTATTTGTATTTGTATTTGTATTTGTATTTGTATTTGTATTTGTATAATAGTATAGCATATTATTTCATTATAGTATATTGTATAATACTTATAGGTACAGTGAAGTATGGTTATAACAACTAACAGTAGTCGAAGTGAATTTGTTAATGGTGAATATTTCAGATAAACTATCAACAATTGCAAATGTAGTGACTTAAAGGATTAAGGATTTTTTTAAATGTTAACAGCATGATTTCCCATCAGTCGTTATAATCAGACTCATCTGTAAAAATATTTTTCATTTTTTTTTTTGAAAAATTTTTTTCCTTTAATATGCAAATTATCTACATTTAATTTGAAAGCATTTCGTATAAATTTTCATCATTTCACTTCAGTTGAGTGTTTGTTTTTGTTTTTATTAAAAAAAAAATAACGACTGGAAAGATTATTTTTCTTGATTTTTATCCATATAATATTTACAGATTTTCATATCATTTATATGTATGTACAGATACAATTTATTCAGTTTTATTTATTTATTTTATTTTATTTATTTTCATTAGCTTGGCATTCAATTCGTAAGAGATTTATTTTTCAATCATAATTTAATCAACGAAAAATATTTCTGATGGTGAAAACATTTGACATTCAATTTGTTGTTTGCAAAAAAATAAAAATTTTAAATATTTAAAAAAATTATAATAATAATAAGATTATAATAGTAATTAAGTTTTCTTAATTTAGTTTTATATTTTGCTGAAATAGCAAAAGAGATAAAATATTATCACACATGGTAGTCATCTGTCACATAATAGTTTTTTAAACTTTAAGAAAAAAAATCAAAAAGTCCTTAAGAAAAAAATTTATTTTAATTGAATATTTTTGTGGCAAATAGAGCAATTGCTATTTAAGAAAAGATAAAAAAATTATACTTCATTTTAAAATTTTCAAAATATCTTCAATAGAAAAATATTTTTATCATGTGAATCCGTTTAACATTGTGATACAAAATGCGATTAAAATATTTTCATTTAAATTTATTAAAATGCTAGGCTGTGATAGATTGCGCTTAACGCTTTAACTGTTTAATTTCGTTAAAAAAACTTTTTCTGTATGCTTAATTATTTTCCAGTGCAGACGATTATACTTGTCCTAAATAGAGGGAAATGTTTCTGCCTGTAAAATTAAGCAATATGACTAAAAATTAAACATTGCCTGGTGGATTAAAAAAAATATTTTTTTGTTCGTGGTTAAAGAATTTTATTTATTAACGATACTTACCCAGAATTTGTTTAATACAACCTATTGCTTACTAGGAAAATAAGATTTCCAAACTAGCAAATGTTGAAAAATGTAATTTTTTAAAAGAACTTTAATTGATCTTTCTCAGGGCAACAAATTCCAGTAGCTTCGTTAAGTAGAAATATGAACGTGAATTTTTTTATTCAAGAAAAGTATGCTCGACTTTAGGCGAACCATTTCATTTCGCTCTAACGAGTACACACGATATAAAGAGTTAAAGGGTTAAAGGCTGGAAAACCAGTTTTAATTTCATATATTTGACAAGCACTATGGGCTCTAGTAATGGTGCTGGCCATGTACATAGACAACTCTGTAAAAAGACGGAGCTATTTACTATTAATCCTACTCATGTTAATGACCTTCATCCAAACTGTGTCTTGTCACTGATTGAAAGGATATTCATTAAACGTAACTTGAACCTAAGCATGGTATTAATCTAAGAACAGTGGCACTTTACTTTACAGACGAAAGGTACCGTTCAATAATTACCGAGGTGTTTTTATTTGTTCAAAATGGAAAGTAATGGGACTTGATTGACACTGGTTTCTTGCACACACAGTGCTTGCTATACCATGAACTTATTAAACGGAAAATTTCGTAATCATGCGATTTGGTCAAATTAAACTATTTTATCTGAAGTATAGGTCATCCGCATGTCATGAATGAAAAATCGTTTGGAATGATAGACAAATTATGATAGACCTGATGAACTAAGTAAAACGCAGACACAGCTATAATAATTTTTAAAAAATAAATGACACTTAATAGGTATTTGCAACCCTGTTGTTAGAATTACGACCTAGCTTCTCACAGCATCCATCATGTTATGTGTGTTAATTTTATTCATGAATGGCAGGTCATACAGTTTGACGTGAACTTCGAACCACAAATTTCAAAAACTTTTCATTGCAATAAATAAATTCTACTCAGAGTTTTCGCTGAGAGAAATTTGCCGGGGGAAATATGTTTTTCATATTTCGTATTGTTCGAGAGATCTTACTTGCGGTTTGAACCACGGGTTCTTGTCTAATATGCTGAAACACTGCTTATTAGATTATGGCGGCTACAGTGTTTATATGTACTTCTGCAAACATCTTGAAACCTTTTGCGGAAGCAACAAACCTAAGATATTAATGCCCCACTCGTTGGATTAATAATTTTTCGTGTTAAATAATTATCGAAGAAAATACTGAGAGTAGATAACTTTTTAATAATAACTTCAGTAAAAGTTGCATGTCACGTTTCAAACAACAGATCAGACATCTCCAACAAAACGAAATATGAAGAAATATTTCTTTGACGACATCCTCTCAGCAGATTTCTGAGAAAAAAAATCTGAGAGTGAATAAAATTGCCATGAATAGTTTCTCAAAAATCTGTCGTTCGGAGTCGACCTTATGTTGCAGGTCATTCGTGTATAAAATTAACACACAGGATTGTAATCCTGACTGAAGGGTAATAATGAGCAAATATGTATGTATGAAAATTGCATGGAACAGGATGTTTTGAAGGTACATGAATTAAAATATTTGGTATACGAATGTAAAGCATGATATGATTTAAATTTAACAACAATTTTCATAAATACGTAATGAAAATGCATCTGCTTTGTAAATTAAGAAAACGTTTTCTGATTACAACTCTAATTTCAAAAATATTTATTTCATTTGCATATAAGTATGTACGTTTGTGCCTAGAATGGCTTCAATAATGCTTATCTGCTAAAATGAGAATAAAAAAGAAAGAAATAAAACAATTTAATAACAATAAATTAATAATAAATCATTTAAAATTGAAAAATATTTTATTTCTTTACAAGTGCTCTATAATTCACTGGATATTGTTTTCTTTTCTTCTTTTTTTCTTTTTTGCTCTGTCTGTGACAGACTAACTTAAAGGCTTCATATATTTAAAGTGTTTTTTTTCTTTCTTTTTCTCTTTGTTTTTTCTTTTTTGAGAAGCCTTTTGATATATTGTCACATAATAGTTTAAACAATAATAAGAAAAAAAGAGAATGTAAAAGAGAAAAGAGAAAAGGAATCATAGAAAATAATCATTCATAAGGAATATTTTGTTTTTTATTACTTACTTTCGTTTCAGATATTATGCTTAAAGGAAAAAGAAGAAAATAAAAAGGACGTCAGAACAAGACATAAACCATTGAAAATGGCAATTGAAAACACCTGTGTATACGCCATAATATTTACAACTTTGCTGAGTATACTGGAATACCATCTTCTGACAAAAAAGAGAAGACGTTTTTTTTCTTGTTTCTTTCTCTAACAATTCTCTTACACGACTATGCCTTTTAAATGTTTGTAAGAAATACTTGTAATAATTCATTTCATTTCATTTTCTTTTTTCTTTTCATTTTGTTTTCTGTTTTGTTGTCTTTTGTTTTATTATTATTTCTTCTTAAACATATAATGCAGTTTTCTTTATTTGCTACAATTTTATTTTTATTTTTTTTTATCATTTTTTTCTTGTGTTTTTATTGCAATTTTTTATTCTTATTACGAATGGCTTTTATACTGGCTTAATTATCACTAACGTTATTATTTTATACTCCTTATATTTCTATTTTATTTTCTTTTGTTTCTTTTTTATATTTGTTGTTGTATGCAAGGTATTTAATACCGTTGATTTTATGTATTATGTTTTTCCTTTTACGTTTACATTTCTTTATTTTCTTTCATTCATTTTTTTTCATTTTCTTTCTTTCTTAAGTTCTAAGGAAATACATTTTAAGACTTATTCTATGGCAAAAATAATAATAAAAGTGTTGGTAAGTCATAATAACACAAACACAATTATAGATACTTACAATGAATATGTATGACAATACAGATACAGATGAATATACAATTACAACAAGTTTAATGAAAAATCTTAAAAATCTATTCTGCTGGTATCTTAATTAATTAATTCAACTCAGATTCACAGTGTAACGGAAGACCTTCATATAAGTACATACGCTTTAGTAAAAGAAATTAAATTAAATTATAAGGATTTGGAAAGGATTAAAACGAAGAACATAGCCAAAGAATAGTAGACAGAATTCTACTTTAGAATGAATGAATGAATGAAATTGTTTTTAAATGATATGCCAATATATACAAAATATGCGGAAGTAGGTACAGCTTTGATACCAAAAGCTCACTTGAGCACGCATAGCGGCCCATTGTGACGCCACAGGTGAACACAGTCTCTGTACTGATCAAGTTCTTCCAAAGTTGGTCAGCGCAAGTGCTGCACATTTAAAGCACGACTACACCACGCTGGAAAACCAGCCCGAAAGTTTGATAAACAAACCTACATCTTTGACATCAATGGATGATAAATCCATCAAGCTCACAACGATTGGAAAGCCAAATAACCTATGTTTGCACCTCGCAAGATATAGGCATTGACAAGGTATGTAGGTAGGTAGAGATGGCTGCTCATCCACTTAGGACTCACTTAGGCCGCATTGGGCTCATTGTGCTACCACAGTTATCCGGTATCCCCTAGTCTCGAAACCACTCGGAGCTCCTGATTAAGTGATTTAGGCTGCCAATGTCAATCGTTGACAGTTCCTCCAGATCATCCATGTAGTAGGTACCCAAGTACTTCCTTCTCCTTTGGCAAAGAGCCGGGCATGTACCCAACAGATGAGGAACAGTCTCCTCTTCCTCTTCTTCAGCTTCTGCAGAATTCGTTAGCAAGGTGTCCAAGACCAATGCGCCTCGCATGCGTACCCATAATGCAATGCCCCGTAATGACACCGACAACTACACGGAACGCGCTTCTTTGGGGATTAAGTAGACTCATTGGCATTGACAAAGAAGGTGTATAACAGTCTCCACCTCCTCAGCAGATCTGCAACCACGGCAAAAGTCGTTAAATGGGAGCCGCATCCAATTCGCGTGTCTACCCATAACACAATGATCTGTAAGCATGGTCACTGTGGTCGAGATGTCGTTACGACCAAGTCCAGTTAACTGATTGGTACGCCTTCTATCCATCGAGGGCCAAGTGATCCTAGCGGTGGAGCAGGACTCCTCATTGACGCAGGATAGATTGGCGTTTCGGAAGAATTTCCGCGTGATGGCCAGTTTGACTGAGGTAAGTGGCATACCCAAGTCGATTGAACAGGATTCCGGAAGATAAGCACCAGTCGAGGCAAACTCGTCTTCTCCGCAATTGCCCGGAATGTGCCCTGTGCCCGGAGACCCAGATAAGTGTGACACTGAAGTGCACAGAAAGAAGGTAGAGACAGCGGCGGCATTTCCTGATGTGCTGGAGTTATTGCCAACATTCGACAGAGATCTTATGGCAACCTGGCTATCAGAAAAGATCGAGAGGATCCATTGACCAAGCCGGTATATGGACATTACTTCCGCCTGAAACACGCTAGAATAATCCGGCAGTCGAAGGGAAATATTCAGGTCCAGTCTGCCAGAGTTTAGAGCCTTCGGTGTATACATCCAGGAGTTCCGGGTAATATGCGGAGACTACATAAAAAGTTATTTTTCCATGAGATAAGTGAATATTTAATATAAGGAGTGCACATAAAAAAATTGAACGTATTGTGATTGAAATAATAATTGCTGTTACTTGTGTTTGTGTGTGTCTTGTGTCTTTCTTCTTTCTTTGTAAATGCAACAACAGCTAAGACTGTAAATTTTGACGAATGATTCGAATCACTCGAATCATTTATGAGTATTATAAGTATTTTTCAAAATTTATTAATCTTAATGAGTAGGCTTATGAATCAAACATATTTCGAATGTTATGAGTTTGATGTCAACGTTGTACTCATACTCATTGCAACTTGTACTTATAAATCAATGTCGTAATGAATACGAATGCATCAGAGTAGTTGGATTTCAATACTGTTGACTCACTCATACTCAAAATTTCATGAGTACTTATGAGTAGCGAAAAAGCGATTCATTGCTAATCTCTGGTATGAAAGCTACCACACAAACCTAGCCTAACCTATACCGCATTTACACGATTAGTAAAACAAAGTAAAATGAATGTATTCTTGATCTAATGAAGTGTGATAGTATTTGAAAAATTTCTAAAAACGAAGATAGTCGTGCGATTACTTACTTATTTACTTCACTTACTTACTTGCTTAGTCGGTCACCACAACACTTTAGTCAGGATTTCAACCTATGTAGCTTCTCACACCACTTATGTTGTGTGTGTCAATTTTATATATGAGTGGTGGGACCTACAGTTTATTGTCGACTTCGAACGGCTGATTTTTTAGAAACTTTTCATGGCTACTTTAATTTATCCTTAGAGTTTTCAATAGAATTTTATTACTTTCAGACTTTTTGACAGAAATCTGCTGAGATAAAGTCGCCAAAGAAATATTTTTTTCGTATTTCGTTTTGTTTGAGATGTCTGACCTGGGGATTGTTAAATTTCACTCTGCACATACATACATAATTGGTCATTACAACCCTTCAGTCGGGATTACGACCTAGTTTCTCACACCACTTATGTTGTGTGTGTGAGTGGCGGGACCTACAGTTTAAAGTCGACTTCGAATTGCAGATTTTTGAGAAACTTCTCATGGCAATTTTATTTACTCTCAGAGTATTTGCCAGAAATCTGCTGAGAGGAAGTTGCTGAAGAAATACTTTTTGTATTGTGTTGTGATCTCTGGCCTGGGGCTCGAACACTGGCTTTACATCTAATAAGCCAACACACTACCAATAGACTACGGCGACTTTAATTTCAGTGCTTATTATTCTGCAAACATTTTCGAGACTTTTATGAAAACAACGAACCTGAGTTAATAATGCCACATTCAATAATAATAATTAATAATAAGAAATACAATTTTTCTTTTTCATAGTAGAATCTGGCATAAGGTTTGAACCCTGGCTTTACGTCTAATAAGCCAACATCAGCACACAACAAATTTCACTCCGTATTTTCTCTTAATGTCGTACACTCTCATTACATATCGAGTTTATATGATACTATCAGTTAAATTTCGTTTGAATTCAAATATTAAAGTCTTGAAATTTAAAGACGTATGGAGTAGATGTATTAATGTAGGCGTAGTGTATAGCAAATAAATTATTTTGGCTTGAAGTCAAGAAGTATTTGAGGAAAAAAGGAAGAAGAAAATTTTATTTAATATATAGGAGCATCCGTGTTACTACTGTATTAAATTAACGTTTTACATTCTTATACCATAAATTTTGGAAACTATTTACAAAGTGTTATACTGTTAGGTTGCTTAAATACAAAAAAAAAATGAATGTTCATTCTTAGGTATTAAAATTTTGTTGTGATAAAAGGTAACACCATGTAATGGTATTCGCTTTCATCACTTCATTTCATTTTATTCTATTATTGGGGAGAAGAGGGTGGTAGTATGTATATAAATTATAAATAAAGACCTGAACTAATTATGTATACGATAATAAATAAAGTATTACAGTTACTTGAAAGTATTTAC
Organism: Sarcophaga carnaria; assembly: GCA_958299815.1. Lineage (NCBI taxonomy): Eukaryota > Metazoa > Arthropoda > Insecta > Diptera > Sarcophagidae > Sarcophaga > Sarcophaga carnaria. The sequence goes on from OY283151.1 coordinate 49,619,232, forward strand.
AACAACATTACATTGTAATTACCATTCGTTTTCTGTTTTTTTGCTGTTTTTTTTTAATGGTAATTTAAGATTGTTAATTATTTAATCACCGCAAAGCATGCCTTTGATTCCATTTGTTAAGAAGAATAAAATAAAAACTCTTATAATCTTCGGCGTTGTTGTATTGCTTTAGTAGCTGTTGTTGATGGTTCTCACAATAAATACTGCTGCTGCTGCTGCTGGTGCTGGTGCTCCTGGTGCTGTTGCTGATGTTGCATATTTCATTAAAAGAAACCCCACCTTCACGTTTACTTGTTGTAAAATTCGCTTTATTGCCATTATCATCGTCTTTATCGTCATCGTCGTCTGCACCAGTACAATTACCGCATTTACTATTATTATTGCTATGGCTGTGTTTGTTGTTGCTATTACGTTTATTATTGTTGCTCTTGATGTTATTGTAAAAATTGCTACCACCACTTTGAATTTTACTCGCGGCTATAGTTTTTATTGTTGCTGTTGCTGTTGCTATTGCTGGAGTCGTTGCTGTAATGCTACTGTTGTTGATATTCCGTGAATTTTTAGCAAACGTTGCCAGCGCATACCATAATGCTAATGTTGCCACAAATGTGGTAAGAACTGTAAAAGGGTTTGAAGTTTGCACTTTAGTAGCTACAGCTGCATTTGTTTGCATTGCTTCGGGGCGTTCTCCTGCAAAATACCAGGAAAAAAACAGACAACAAGAAAAAAAACAACAATTATTTGTATGTATTATAGACAGCACAACATTAACGTGATGTACACAATGTACTTATAAACAAATGTATGTGTAAATGTGTGTGTATTTAGATTCTTCAATAAATTTTATTTATTTATGGAACTAAAATAAGAAGAAACATAAAAAATGAAATGGGGAAACTAACGTAAAAAATGAATGAAATGAACGAATAAATAAATAATAATGCATTTCCCCTTTTTTTACCCTAAAAATCAAACATTATTCTTGTAATTCATCTTCTCTTGTTTTATGCAAACAAACGCTACCATCATCGTCATCATCACAAATTCCGTGGATTTGTTTGATGGTAAAGCTTGTGCAGCCAGCAACCACTTTTAATTTTGACTTTCCTTTAATTTTTGTTTCTAAAACATATGAATTCTGATAAACAAATAATTTTTTTTTTGAAAATGCTTCAAAAAAAAACTACTGAATATTTCCTCAAATTTCTTTTTTTATTTGAAAGTACAATCCTTCCGGTTAATAATGGAAAATAATTTCATTCAAATGGCTGCCATGCAGTAGCCTAAACGATCGCACATTATCGATTGTGTGCAGCTGTATTTCACCAATGGCTTCACGAATATTGTCCTTTAAAGCGTCAATTGTCTCTGGCTTGTCGGTGTAACACTTATCTTTGACGGCACCCCACAAATAATGGTCCAACTGTGTAAAATCGTAGCTCCGAGGTAGCCAAATGACATCAGCTCTGCGGCTGATAATGCGATCTTCAAAAATAGGGCGCAAAACATCGGGTGTAGCTTCGGCTGTGTGGCAAGTAGCGCCGTCCTGTTGAAACAAAATGTTGCCAATATCCTCATCTTAAATTTTTGTGAACAACAATTCGTTCAACATGTCCCGATAACGATCGCCATTGATTGTAACGGCCACTCCTTGCTCATTTTCGAATTATTATGCCTTTGGACCAAAATCCGCACCAAACAGTGACTCGTTTTGGTTGCGTCGGCTTTTCAATGTAGGCGTGCGGGTTTTCTGTGCCCCAAACGCGACAATTTTGCTTGTTTACATATCCACCAAGATCAAAATGAGATCATCTGAAAAGATGATTTTTTTTTTTGCCAAAATCGGCAAATCGAGCGCAGACCCACTTAGCGAAGCGAAAACGCATTGGATGCTCAATTGGCTTCAACTCCTGAACCAATTGGACTTTGTATGGCGTCATACCAAGGTCTTTATGCAAAATTCGTCTCAATGATGTCACCGAAATGTTCAACTGTTGAGAACGACGGTGATGGTGATTGTTGATGGCTCTTCACGCACACTTTCTGCCACAGCAGCAATATTCTCGGGTGTACGCACTGTTTTTGGCTTTTCACGCTTTAGTTTATCGATGAGGATGCCAGTTTCTTTCACTTTTTTCACAAGATAACGAACATACGGAGCTGACGGTGCTTCTCTTCTTCCAAAATCCGTACGCAATTTTCGCACACATTCTGCCACATTACCATGATTTCCACAGTACTGTCGCAATATTTCCCAGCGTTGTTCAAGCGTATACACAACCATATTCGTTCAGCAGAGGGATTAAACTAATTATCTGTCAAATCAGACATGAGTTAAGTGTTACCATTCACGAAATAAGCACTAGTTGAAAAAAAAAACGTTAGATGGCGGATCCATACATAAAATATCTTAGATTTACTGAAGTACGCGGATTATTATTAAATGAGTAATTATCACTCTTTAGTTAGTGGTGAAACACAAACCACATTACGGAGATTTTAAGTACCTTCTCCGTATTAATGGGCAACTTCACCGTCTATTTATTTTCATCAAACTTACTTACTTATTTAATTGGTCATTACAAGCCTCGAGTCAGGATTGCAATCTTATTTCTCCCACCATTCATGTTGTTTGTGTTAATTTTATACATGAGTGGCGGGACCCACAGTTTAAAGTCGAATTCTAACGAAAAATTTTTGAGCGAAATTCATGGCAATTTATTTGTCTAAAGAAAAGATAGTGAGACATACGAGCGGTTACCCGCATTTGGTTTCCGAATCAAGTGGCTGCGAATGCGGCAATAATACAGTAAATCGGTCATTAGTTCTCTAGAGAGTGTGTACACCACATCTAAGACTGTCTAAGAACGCTGGGTGTCTTTGGAAGAGATAGCGGGACATACGACGATTACTCTCATTTGAGTTCCTGGACAGGGGGACATCTTAGGAAACAGCAAGGCCAATGCACTTGATGGCACCATGACAAATTAAATGAATTTCAACATGAGATTAGCCTTTCTCTGCAGAGAGGCAAACAAAGAACTCCATGCATTCTCAAAGATAAGATGAAAAAATCAACTTACTTGTAGAGATCAGACAGATCTGGCTTGACCTGGATATATGCAGAACAGAATTTACTTTGAATTTTTTAAGATTACATCTAAGGAACCTAATAACACTGATAAGGAGACACTGGCCTCTGGGTTTTCACGCCAGAAGACTGAGAATATTTCATAAGGAATTCTATAGACGCTGCAATGACGAGGAGTAAGAGGAGACCACAGAATCATCATCATCTCTGTCATCGTCTGACGCTTGGGAATCTGAGAAAAAGAATTGTTGGACACCTAGGAATCTAGTGACAACACCTGTCTAGCCAAAGGCGATTGGCAAAAAAATTCTCAGCTTCATAAGACTCTCAGCAGAGTTGAAAGAAGCTATGATTATATAATAGCGTATGCAACTGCGACTTTATAGGTTCTATTGAGACGACTGCCAGTCTAATGAAACCTAACCTAACTAAAGAGCAGCACAACTCGTGCCAACCAGAATCTGTCTGATACATACATCCATATCATACATAATTGGTCATTACAACCCATTCAGTCAAGATTACGACCTAGTTTCTCACACCACTTATGTTGTATGCGTTAATTTTATACATGAGTGACTTTATAGGTTCTATTGAGGCGACTGCCAGTCTAATGAAACCTAACCTAACTAAAGAGCAGCACAACTCGTGCCAACCAGAATCTGTCTGATACATACATCCATATCATACATAATTGGTCATTACAACCCATTCAGTCAAGATTACGACCTAGTTTCTCACACCACTTATGTTGTATGCGTTAATTTTATACATGAGTGGCAGGACTTACAGTTTAAAGTCGACTCCGAACGACAGATTCTTGAGAAACTTTTCATGGCAATTTTATTTTACTCTTAGAATTTTTGCCAGTAATCTACGAAGATGAAGCCGCCGTAGAAATATTTTTTCATATTTTCGTTTTAATGTCTGGCCTGGGGTTTGAATCGTGTAACCTTACATCTTATAAGCCAGCACACTGGCTACAAGACTATGTCGACTGTCTGATACTCCAGTCCGAATTTTAACAACTTGCGTTAGTTGCTTGCTTTTGATAGCCATTGATGGCAGATTAATTGCCCCTGTTATGAGGACAAAATGGAAAAATGTAATTCGTGTAAAATTGTCAAAAGCACTGAATTGGTTTCTCACTGTATTTAAAAGGTTAAATGAAGGGTGGAGTGATTATTCGAGAGTTAACATATTCGATAGACCTGGCGCCTTTGGGATATTGACTTTACACATGTACGCCATATATTGCAGAGGCATTTGATACAATTTTATTTTACGTGTAAATGAAAGACAGACACTTTATTCCGATTTTGTAAACATTTTCCATTCCGTTGTACTCTGAATGAATAATTACATAAAATTAAGTTCTTAATGCAGCATAGAGTCCTTTAAAATGTTAATAAAATATGGTATCAAGTTTATTTAACATTCTTTTAAGAAGACTTTATTCAATATTTCATAAATCTCTTGTCGTTTATCTTAAATACCATATTTTCTCAAAGACACTAAGTAATGTATTAGCACTCCTTAATACCCCACATATGGTAGGCATTGAAAGTAAAAAAAAAACATTTCAAAATCCTTTTAACTTAATTTGTATAAAGTACTTCGCTAATTTGAAATTTTCACATGAATTTAGCAAAAAGTACTTCAAGCCCATATAAGTTGTCGTGCAGAGTGGCATGTGATAATCATCACACAACATTATTTTGTTATTTTGTTTAAATAAATAGCAAATGTGGCTCGGTGGTTATTTTGAAGTGTAAATGTGTTCGAATAACGACAGTTATTTTGTATAAAAATATCGTGTTTAATCTCAACATCTCAGCGTTAAGCTAAAAAGTATTATTTCCTCTACAAGAAGTTAAATACGGGCTAAAAGAAAGGAAAATGGTTTTAAATATTCACACACACAATGAAAAGTGTATGTTTGTATTTGGATGTTAAAAAGATTGTATGTATATACTACCCTGTATGGTAATTTTATAAAAATTAGCTTTTTGACTGACAAATTCGGCATAAATTCTCTGGAGGATAAATTGTGTTAAATTTTTCCACAGAAGCAAGAAATAATTTAAATACATCAATGGAGGCAACAATTTTAGCACATCAGTAGTAGATTTTAGAAAACTTAAGTTTACTTTGTCTTCCCCAGATTTTAAGGCTCAATTAATGACTCACTTCGAGTGTATTACCTATTTTGTCATATAATTATAGCTCCTGATTGGTATTTGTCAACTATACCGAAAATCTTACGCCTTTGGCCAGACATGTTTTGCCATTTAATTCTAAGAATTCTATGTCAAAGGTCCCCAAGCTCCATGCAATGACAGAAAAGATGTTCTCTGGTCTCATCTTCTTCCTCGCCATTGCAGCTTCGACAGAATTCGTTATGAGTTTTATTGAGTCTCCTGGGGTGAACACCCAGAGGCTAGTGCTCCCTTATCAGTATTATGAGGTTCCTTAGATGGAATCTTAAAAGGTTCAATGCAAAGACTGTTCTCCATATATCCATGTCGCGCCAGATCTGTCTGGTGTCTCTACAAGTGGATTCATTATTTCATCTTACCTACATCAGTGAATGGCGTCTTTGTGATACTATTTGTGTGCCACTTTGCTGAGGTGCACCTATCTTATGTAGATATTCATTTGAATAATCCGTAGTGCCAGCTTTACCAAATGCATCGGGCTTGTTATTACTTTCGATGTCCACGAGCCCGGGAATCCAAATGACGATAACCGACGAATGTCATGCTATATCATCCAGAGGGAATCCTAGGTGTGGTGTTCATACTCTCTAAAGATCTAATAGCCGCCTTATTGTCTCATTGCTACGTTCGCAGACACTTGTTTCACCAACGATTTCTGATGGTAGCCGGTTGAGGATGGTAAACAATGCCTTGGATGATGTAGCCCAGGAGCACCTAAGGCAAACATTCTCGTAGGCCGCTCAAACAGCATTTGCTGCTTTGATCTTTGACGTAGCCACTCAAAAAAATATAATGTGGTCAAATTGCATGATCTTGGACATTAAAACCTGAAATAACTCTTTCTGGAAACTTTTCATGCGAGAAAACCAATGTCGATAATGTTCATTCAATCGTGACAATGTATTGTTGAGACTACATACCGTTTAGTTCGTAACCTTCAATCTCAGGCCAAAAAACGTCGGTAACCACAAGGCCATAATGCTCTGAATTGGCGGTAACGTTTCTTCTAAGATTATTTTCGAAAAAATACGACTTAATGACACCTTCATACCATAATGCGCCCCAAATAGTACCCTTTTTAAGATGCAATTAGTGTTCCCCTATCAGTTCCACTATCAGTTCAGCCTCATGTTAGAGAATTTTTCTTATTGGTATAATCATTGAGGAAGAAACCAATCGGCTTTGAAGCCGCCGTAGCCTAGTAGGTAGTGTTTTGACTTATTAGGCGTGAAGCTGTGTTTCCAACCTCAACCCAGACATGTCGAATAAAATGAAATTAGAAAATTATTTCTTCGGCGATTTCCCGGCAGCAATCTTCTGGCAAAAATTGTGAGAATTAATTAAATTGCTATGAAAAGTTTTTCAAAAATCTGTCGTTCGTAGTCGACTTTAAACTGTAGGTTCATGGATAAAATTGGCACACACAACGTGGGTGGTGTGCAAAGGTAGGTCGTAATCCTGACTGAAGGGTTGTAATTATCAATTATATATGAACCATCGAAACCATCGAAACCATCGAAAGCATCGTAACCATCGTCTGCATGATGCTTCTGATAGAGCATGATCACTTCTGATTCCTCCACTCATAGAAGCTAGGAAGTTAGAATAGCAATCCCGACTGAAGGGTTGTTATGAGCAATTAAGTAAGTATGTAAATCGGCATTGAAACCCTGTTGCTCTAGGATCCAATCAGAATATCTGTGGCATTGTGCATGGTCCACTATCTTTAACTGTTGTTTTAGATACCCTTCGTATGAACGGAGGTGTAAATTCAAATGATAGTTTTGCAATGCACAGGCCTAACTACGTTCGCAATGCGTTCAATCTATTCAAATTTCTTTATAATCTTACCCATACCTTGCCAAGCAGGTCGGTTATGATAATCAAAATCATCCACACTTGTGCTCATATACTTTGAACGTACTAAAGTATATCATACAAGCTGCTTCTTATTTTATAACCAAGTTTCCATAATAATTTGAAAGGCCATTTAGTATGGGTTTTTCAATTGAAATCTGCTTGGTTTGCGTTGACAATTAAATTTTTTTTCTCTTAAATTCTGAACATAATGTTACGAAAATGAAAAATCAACGTACTTGGGTTTTGCTTTTACATCGCTTAACATTAGAATTATAAACAAAAGCTACAAATACAAAACAATGTAGTAAACAAACCTGTTTACAAATTATCGTATTGCCTAATATAACTACAAACACCAGCCTAAAAAAATGGTAAACGAGTTAACAAAAAATACAACAACAAATACTACAATAATAAAACTTAACTTTCTCCTTGGTCGTGTTAACTTAAATGTAAACAACGCTGAGATTTTCAGAAGACGATTTTCGAAGACTGTTTACTTTGCCATATAAAAGGCAAGGCAAAGTAGGCGACGGAGTTAGTGAAGTTCAGTCAGTCTTGTGTAAGAACGCGGTGCGTTTGAAGAGGGTAATTGTGGTTTGAAGAACTCCGTTACAAAGATCTATCGAATAATTGTCTAGTAATTGTTATTGTTTATGCAAAGGGTATATACAGAGGAATAACAAAGAAAAGCAATTGTTGTTGTCTACATCAAGTTGTGAACAGTGAGTGACACACAGAATTGTGCGAATAATAAAGAATTTTAATTAAAACTAAATACAAATTTATTGTTTTAATTTATTTGGAATCTACGAGGTCATATTTTAAACTTTTTAAAAAGATAAAAACGTAAAAATAATATTTTACTGGCAACAAGAATTGAATTGAAATATGCCAGGGATTTTTATTATTTTTTTTTATTTTATATTATTCATGGTTAATCAATAACTTTATGGGAGCATTTTTATTCCTGTATTAGCTAGAGCACCATATTTCATATTCTTATAAAATGAATTTCTCTAGGAGAATGGAAGTTTATGTTCTATTGTGATAAAATATGAGATCTTTTCCTGCAATTTTCATATGCAGCTTGCTGCTATGGATGTGTATGAGTTGTCATATTTTCAATGATACACTCCCTCATCACTTACCTTGTAACACATGTACACGTATGCTGGCAATTTCGGTATTTGATGGATAACATGAATACTTTCCAGAATCTGTAAGAGCGGCATCATCAATAAGTAAAATTGATTTTGTTTCTTCGGATTTTATGGTTTTAAACTTTAAACGACCACCAGAGGTTTCTTCACTTAAAACCTAAAAAATTGAAAAAAAATTTTAAAATTTAAAGCATTTGTTGTGAACGTTACTTTCAAAAACTAAGTGGCAATAATAAATAAAAATAAAAAATAAATTTAATGGCATATCATTATAATTTAAGCATTTTAACTAAAAATTAAACATGCAGTTCAATTTGTTGTTTTCAGTTTTTTTATGAGAAAAAAATTTTTATTTTCATTTCTTCCTTAGCATTACACGCTCAAATGTGATGAATATCAATCAAAAATCAAACAATTTTCGTAAGTTTTTTATTTCGTATTTTTTTCTTCCTTTTATTGTTAAATTTTAAGTTCATTTTTCCGTTTTTATTTTTTTTGTTTTTTTTTTGATTGCATGTTCAGAGATAATTTGATACGGAAGGCAGGCACGTTTAGTTAGGTGCGGTGTATCAATTTTCATAGTCACTAAACAGAAATTGTTCCTTAAAATTCTTTCAACAATTCCCAACCATTTGCTGCAACACAACAGTTGTTGGTACGAGCGTGTATTATTCTGTTGTTGACTGTTCTTCGGTACAATGGTGCGATACTTTGGTTGTTTAGTTTAACTACAGGATGATTGCATGTTCATTTAAAATAGTCTGCCGTAACACGAAACTTGTAGAATTGTTTCATACATACACGTGTGTTCAAAATTAATACATTGGTTGTGGAAAGAAAATACTGTACTAAGCTGCTCTGTTACCATAAATACTGGTGAATGCAATTCTATGTAGTATTCTGTGTAATAATTTACTGTCGAACAACTCGCTCTCAATAGACTTCTGCTTCCTAAATTCGAGGTTCACAGGTGACGTTAAACAATAGGTCTCGCTACTCAAAGCTAAAATTAATACATAAGAAACTAGGTTGTAATCCTGACTAAAGCTAGAATTAGCCCAACGTTCGCGGATTGCAACGGAACATATGTACGTTCGTTTCTTGCATATGAAAAGCAATGAGAATCATAAGATAGAGACGAATGTACGTTCTGTTACGTTAACGATTACTGAAAGCAATGAAAAGCAATGCGAATCATAAGCTTGAAACGAACGTACGTTCTGTAACGCTGTGTGAACGTTCGGCTAATTCGAGCTTAAAGGGTTGTAACAGCCAGTAATGCAATGCAAAATCAATTATGAGCAAATTCGTGTAGGATGCTCCTATTCAAGTACATGTTTGAATATGAAGATAACAGACAGCAAACATCGAACATACAATCAAGATTTCTAGATTTCTCTGAGATATAATTTTAATTTTAAAATAAAAATTTGGACATGATAAGAACGGACGGACCGACTGGGAATGAGCGTTGACAACAAAATGGTAAATTTGGAGTGAAAAATGGAACTGTGTTTGAAGTTGCCGTAGTTTATTAGGTAGTGTGTTGCCTTATTAGACGTAAAGTTTCGTATCCCAGGACAGATATCAAAAGAAAATACAAAAAGTATTTTTTTCGGCGACTTTCTCTCAGCAGATTTCTGGCAAAAACTCTGAGTGTTAATAAAATTGCCACGAAAAAGTTTCTCAAAAATCTGTCGTTCGGAGTCGGCTTTAAACTGTAGGTGGCGTCACTCACGTATAAAATTAACGCACACAACATGAGTGATGTGAGAAGCTAGGCCGTAATCCTGACTGAAGGCTTGTAATGTATATTTGGAGAAACAAAATACTTTTTAAGTGTTGGAATTCTGTCCCTTACTATCTTAATGGACGATCTGACAGTAACTTTGAACCATTTCGTCTGAAGATGGCATAGTTTTCACAATTTCGTGCAGATTTATAGTTTTTAGCCTCAATAGTACGAAACTTCCCCTGATAGGCGTAGAAAATAAGCGTCTAGTCGCAGTTGGGATATAAATCCCAGGAAAAAGTGCCGTTGATGACGTGTGTACTGGTCCTTGAATTTAGTGATGATGCGCACTTAAGAGATTATTTTGGATGCTTAGCTGTGATGGAAACAGAATATCATCAACAGAATGAAAAAGACCTCCATTACTCTTGCAATAATGTATTGGGGAGAAAAAAGGGCAAAGTGTAATACATAGTAGCAGTAGTCTAAAACATGTTGACATACATATATCTGGAATAATGGGTTTCTACTGACAAAACGATTTAAATCTATTACTATAAAGAATATTTACACCTGAATGTGTAATTACTGCCGATGCTATAGGTATCTCTTCCATTAGACCATTATTGTACGACCATCTGTGTGACCAATCAATGATATCGATAACAAACTGATCTCCTCAGAAATCTGACGTAGTTGGAAATTTAAATATTTTCACGGATTGTTAGATACGATAAGGAGCTATGAGTGAAGGAATCTCTTCTGAGTAAGTAATACGAGATTCCGTGGTAAAGACATCTCTAAGGTAATCAGGCGACTGTTAGGCTACTGGATTCTAAGATAATTATCTCTAGGATGGTTTTCAACATCCGTGAATCACTCTACGAGATGTCAGATCAGAACAGTGCTATTCCAACAGAGGAACATAATGAATGAATAGGCCAAATGTGGCAGAACCATTACTTTTTCATATGAATTATTTGTATTGGAAATCTGATCGAGAATCTATCTGTCTATTATTCTGTACATGTCAAGCGTTATGTTATTTCAGAAGGATGTCCCTTAGTCTCTGCTATGAATGAGGTTGTTTTCATAGATCTGTCGAGGAAGGACATTGAACTTCATCAGAAGCGCCGGATGGTTTCAGGACTAAAGGATTGGAGCTTATGTGGTACCACAATATGTCATACACGCGAGGAGAACATCATGTTTAGGTGTCGCTGAGTTTTTTCTATTAGAGAAATAGATGCAGTTCTCTACAGCATAACATTATATTGGTCTTAACTGTTGGGCTGTAAAGTTCGTAGGCTTACAGAGAAAAACGCTCCAATTATGCTATGCGAAAGGCGTTATTGATGGTTTTTGCCCTTTTTAAGATAGTCGTTGAATATTATACCATATGTACCTAAAATAATGATGACTTTAACTTGCCAGCTGACTATTGTGTCCTACGTAGCGGTGTCAAAATATCGATGGCACTATCGATAGTATCGATAGTTTATATTTTTCGTTACTATCGATGTTTTTTTTACAACATATAAACATTTAACTATTATTGATAGTTTTTGCCACTACCGACAGTAAATGTTCCGCCACTAATTTTTTGTTTGCATTTATAAACTGGTGATTACCACAGTATTATAAAATGGAGAGTGAAGTACAGATATTAACTGGTACGCTACAAACATTTCTAATAATTTGCTTTCTTTAAATGTTAAATATGCGTCATATGTGTCAACTAGGTGGAACAGTCCTTTTGCAATGGTGGAACGAATTTTGCTTACTAAAGATGCCATCTTTTCAGTACTATTAAGTAATCCTAAGTCACCGGAAATTCTAACTGCTGAAGAAATAGAGCAACTTCAAGATATCGGGTAATCTGTACGTAACAATATCACAGGTAATTCCCATCGCGCTAGGAGTAGAAACGTGCACCTTTTTCGTCGAACAAATCCAACGAAGACTTTTTGTTTATGAATCTAGAAGTGTCACAAGATTAGCAACTTTACTGGATCCTAGGTTCAAAAAAGAAGACTTTCGATCTGCTGAAAATGCAACGCAAGTGTATATAAAGCTTGAAAATGTTCTGGGTGAGGTAGAAAGAAAAATTGCATTAACAGGAAATACAGAGAAACCGTAAACATCCAATTTTCTACTTTATGAGCGAGAAACAATCATCCAAAGTCGTGTCTAACAGAGCCAATGCAATTATATTTCTGCGATAGTATGCTGAAAAGCCCAATGAACTGACCCATTGGAGTACTGAAAGGTAGGTGCTACTTAGATGTATTTATTTATAACTTAAAACATTTATTTTATCCAGACACGTTCAAGTGATATGAAAGAGATGCAAATACTTGAGTCCAAGTATTTATGTATCCCAGCTACCTCGACTGATTCGGAAAGAATGTTTAGTAAAGCTGGTCAAATAGTTTTGGATAGGCGAGTTTTTTACTAACAAATACTATTGGTTGACTGACCATTCATCTTAAATACTTCATGTTTAATTTTTTGATTTTTGAACTAAGAAATAAAGTTTGGTTTGTTTATTTTTGTTTATACAAAATGCGTTATTTAGTATTACCTATTAAATTCAAATATGTAAATATATTATTTGAGAGACTCCGACAGTGTTACGATAGTATTGCCGATAGTTTAGATTCGATATATCGATATATTTTTATGAACTATCAAAAATTTTCGATAGTAGATCTATCGATAGTTTGACACCTCTAGTCCTATGCCCACTATGGAGTGAGTTCACCAAGTGCAGGCAGTTCACTCAGATGACAATCGTTTCGATTGTGGTGTGAACTAGTTGTGTTTGGTGTTTCAGTTATTGTCACATACATATGTACATATATAATTAGTCATTACACCCTTCAGTCAGTGTTACGACCTAACTTCACACACAACTTATGTTGTGCGTGTTAATTTTATACATGAGTGGCGGCACCTATAGTTTAAAGTCGATTCCGAATGACAAATTTTTTGAGAAACCTTTCTTGGCAATTTTTGTTTACTCTCAGAGTTTTTTTTTGCAAGAAATCTGCTGAGAGGAATATATTTAATATATTAAATTTTCTTCACAATTCGTTTTGTTGAAGATGTAGTAGCCGTAGTCTAGTAGGCAGTGCGTTGGCTTATTAGACGTAAAGCCAGAGTTCGAGCCCCAGGCCAGACATCAAAACAAAATACAAAAAGTATTTCTTCGGCGGCTTTCTCTCAGCAAATTTCTGGCAAAAACTCTGAGAGTAAATAAAATTGCCATGAAAAGTTTCTCAAAAGTCTGTCGTTCGGAGTCGACTTTAAACTGTAGGTCCCACCACTCATGTATAAAATTAACACACAACATAAGTGGTGTGAGAAATTAGAACGTTGTACAATGTGTCAATTCGAACTCCGGGTACTCTACTTGTCTTAAATGACAAGTACACGTCCTCTAACCTAACATAACCTAACTTTCCGAAAAAATATTTTTTCATATTTCGTTTTGTTGGAGATGTCTGACCTGCATTGTCACATACGAATGCATAAATTCGGCATTTATTTGGGAGGCTAGCCTCAAACATGCCTGAGAATAATCAAAACATTTTGTTTTGAGCTTGAACTTGTGTTCGCGCACCTAGATATTTATGGACGATATGTTGAAAGGCTCAGCTATCTCAATCAAATGCAGTTTGCAGTGTTAAAAATGAATTATGTATGAGAGTTTGCAGTTCCGACTCTAACAGAAGTTGCTTTCAAACATAAAACTTCAACTCTATGGACTAGAAGAACGATATACAAGCGCACTTAAATGCTTGTATAATAACTACCATGAACTTATGTGATAATTTTCGAATGAATAGATAATTTAAACAACAATGAGATACGCCCCCTATGTGGCACAATTTACTGTCGATTTAAATGTGCACACAGTAGAGCAGAGCAGTGAGTGAGTGAGAGAATGAGTGGCCAGTAAGTAGTTATGACTTGTAAAAGTAAACGCAAGAAAGTAAATAATTTATTATCATAGTAGTTTACGTGTTTCTTTCTTTCTTTTTACTGTTTATTATTTAAACAAAAAACCATTGTTTTCTAAAATATAAAAATTAACCTAGAATTCCAAAAGACAAAGATAACATTGAAGGTACGTTAGGCGGGTAAGCCGATAAAGATATAAAACCGTTTGACTTGCATAAAAACCAAAATCATTGTTAACCATGTCAACTGATTTTAATCATACAAACAGATCTCAATACACAATTGATTAATTGCTATTCAGACAAATTTATTCCGTTTCTTTATGGTACGTGACTATAAATAGGGGGTGGCGGGAGGTAACATTTTATGGTTGATTATTATGCCAACAGCATGAATTTGGTTGTAAATATTTTATGAACTTTTCTTTTTAGTACCCTACACTAACGTAACAACACATTTATTGCAGCAATACAGTAATACAGTAATTTTTTTATTGCTAGTTATTGCCATAGCAAGTAGGTGGTCATGTTATCCTCTAATTAATTTAACAATTCTATACGGTGAAGGAAATTTCTAAAAGGGCTGATAGGATCGGCTGTTAAATTTATTTCCGTATTTTATTTTCTTAGAAATAAAAAAAAACTTTTTAATTTGCATACACTAGTTTTAATTGGGGAAATAAAAATGTTTATGGTCCATTTAAAGGGACGGAATCGTGTTTAAAAATTTATTGAAATTATTGTACTAAAGGGTTTAGGTTGAGACATTCCGTTTTCACAATCAACTGAATGTGCGAATATCAACACATTTTGTTACATCAAGCAGGCTGGTGCAAGCATACATAATTGGTCATTACAACCCTTCAGTCAGGATTATTGACCTAGTTTCTCACACCACTTATGTTGTGTGTGTGAATTTTATATATGAGTGGCGGGACCTACAGTTTAAAGTCTACTCCGAACGACAGATTTTTGAGAAACATTACATGGCAATTTTTTTTACTCTCAGAGTTTTTGCCAGAAATCTGCTGAGAGGAAGTCACCGAAGAATACTTTTTGTATTTTGTTTTGATGTCTGGCCTGGGGCTCGAACCCTGGCTTTACGTCTAATAAGCCAACACACTACCTACTAGACTACGGCGACTTCGGCTGGTGCAACCACCGAAACAAATAGTAGTTAAGTAGTGGAAGCTAGATGAATAAACCGACTGCCTTCTTACTGAACTTCAAGGATAAATTAGGCCCGGCATTGTCATGGAGTGACAGTTTTCAAGCTCTAAACTTTTGTTTTTTAGTTGCTTCGTTCAAACGATCGAGTTGAGAGTAAATTTAAGAAGGGAGTGATAAGATCCGTTTGCCTTACCGATAACAGTTCACAGTAGTAATTCGTAACTCCATACTACACAGTATTACCTTGTCTGTCGGCAATCTAGTCTTTGCGGGTCTTTGAAGTTAAATAATTGGTCATCACAACTATAGTCAGGATTACAACTTACAACATGCGGTCTCAATAGAATATGGCTCATTCAACACATTCCATACATACATACATACATACAGGTCATTACAACCCTTCAGTCAGGATTAGGACCGTAATTTTATTCATGAGTGGCGGCACCTACAGTTTAAGGTCGACTTCGAATGACAGATTTTTTTTGAAACTTTTTATGGCAATTTCATTTACTCTCAGAAAGTGTTTGCCAGAAATTTGCTGAGATAAAGTCGCCGAAGAAAATTTTTTTCATATTTCATTTTATTTGAGATGTCTAACTTGAGGTTTGAACCATGGCCTTACATCTAATAAGCCAACACAATACCTACTAGACTACGACGGCTAACTAACAATTGGTTACCTAAAAGAGGCTGGTGCAACCACCGAAACAAATGATGGCAAGTGCAAATAGATTACACAACCAATTACTGTAATGCAAGGCTAAATTTAGTTTCTCATTGTCATAATGGAACAAGTTGCCAGCACTAAATCTTCATTTATTCTTATTGCTTCGTTCACTTGATCGAGTTGAGAGCAAATATTAAAGGAAAGTAATAAGATCAGTTGGTTCTATCAGGGTGTATTAGCTTATAATGCGCAATTCCCTACCCATTCTGTAATACATATGTACTCAACGTTACCTAAATTGTCAGCAATCAAGTATTCGATGGTCTTTGAATTTTCTTCCTCTTGACAGTTCAGTCAAACGAATTATTTGACTTATCATGACATCAATAGCATTATTAGCGCAAAATCATTAAATTTTTATGTTAATTTTTGCAAAGTTATGGGGCACATCCTGGCAGATTTCCGACAAAAAATTGCTATGGAAGGTTTCCCAAAAATCTGTCGTTCGGAGTCGACTTTAAACTGTAGAATAAAATTAATACACGCAACATAAGTTGTGTGAGTAACTAGGTCGTAATCCTGACTGTAGGGTTGTAACCATAAGTTATGTACGCACGTGTGGTGCACATATTTGGTGAATGATGTACAAACATTGATGCCACTGCCAACTAATAGAAAAAGTACGCAGGCAGCCAGCTTTCCTAACATACTTTTCCACATCAATTAAGGCATTATTTGCTAAACTCTGTTGGATCATGTCAGAGCCTCTGTTAAGGAAGAGGGCTAAGATAATGGAAGCAGGACTAAATGCAGTTGAATGCTGTCACAGCCTAGACTTTAAGTATGCTGTTATTCTGGGAAGACATGGACACATTAGGGTCGATTATTTGCTTCCTTATTAATGTCTGAATAGAAGAGTTGATTTTAAAATTCCAACTAGGGACTTTTGGTCTGGATCCAAAGGTGCTCAATGGGACTTTGCGGATTAAAGATGCATAATAGGCTGGGCTGTGCTATATGTATGAAAGGGTTCTGATATTAAACTTTCTTGTAGACTGCATGACCACTGCAGTTTTTTCCATATGGAGGTCATGGATATTTCCATTGCGGCCCAACGGAATATTCCCTGAAAAGCTCTTGACTTGCTAGGACAGCCAGGCAAACAAACTTTTATTCAAATTCCGTTTTTATTCATGAATGCACAGTATTTCTCAGGAGGATTAGGTTAGGTTAGGTTAGAGGACGTGTACTTGTCAATTAAGACAAGTATAAAGCCTGGAGGTCGAATTGACCTATAGTGCAACGTCCTAGTTTCTCACACCACTTATGTTGTGTGTGTTAATTTTATACATGAGTGGTGGGACCTACAGTTTAAAGTCGACCCCGAACGACAGATTTTTGAGAAACTTTTTTCATGCCAGTTTTATTTACTCTCAGAATTTTTGCCAGAAATCTGCTGAGAGGAAGTCGCCGAAGAAATACTTTTTGTATTTTGTTTTGATGTCTGTCCAAGGGCTCGAACCCTGGCTTTTACGTTCTAATAAGCCAACACACTACCTACTAGACTGCGGCGACTTCATTTCTCAGGAAAATGTCGCATCATTTACGTTTAACTCTTGTATGGGTTTCGGGACATAGTAGGGTTATCGTTGAAAATTATATTGCTGCCCAGGACTAGTACAGAGGTCGTAATCTTCGACATGTTACAATACATAAGAAGTCTAATTATCTCACTTAAATTGAATATTAAACACTCGTTTTACAAAGAGGTTATATTCCGTTGGCAAAAAAAATATACATGCAGTACTGCTAGACTACACTCAGCCACAAAAGTATACATACGAATAACAAATTTCAGAAATTTTTTAACTAATCCGTTTTCGTTGAAAATCTTTATAATTGTCTGACATCTTTCTTCGATTTTAAGACGGTCTTTTGCATTGTTTCAGAAATTTGTGAAATTTGTAAATCGGATGCATACTTTTGTGGGCCTGTGCAGGGCCACAATTCAGTTCAATTTCAGAAATTTTTAAACAATGCAAAAGACCGTCTTAACATCAAGGAAACTATAAAGATTTTCAACGAAAACGGATCAGATAAGAAATTTCTGAAATTTTTTAACCGTACGTATAATTTAGTAACTGTGTGTATACGTATATGCTAGACATGTATGGATAAGGAGAGGAATGGACTCGCATGGCAATACTCACGGGCCACTGTCCTTTTGCAAGGCATCGAAGACAGACCTGACCTTTTGTCAAATAACTTTTGCAGGAGCTGTGGGTCTCATTCACTCTATGCGTCATTGCTTTTGAATTAAAAGGCAAAGGTTTTACTTTCTTACTTCCTGTCTTACTTTCTGACAGCCTGAAACAAGCTGTCTCATATAAAGATTGCTACAATATCAAAATTTATTTGGAATTCAAGTTAATTTACTCTTGGAAATGTTCGCTTCCAGGGTTAAATTGAATGTGTGTGAAGGGTCCTCCGCCTTTACTAACCTAACCTATTCTTATGCTACTAAATGAGGTGATAGACAAGCTAATGGTTGAATTGGTCCTGTAATAATAAATTTACTACAGTTGATGTACGTACTGCAGTAATTTATTACAATTCTTGAACAAAATACCTGTAAACTGTACTTTACTTTTACAACATTTAACTGATCTGCTCGTTATTATCGTTTATTTACTTGTAGTGTTTAGGTCAGCTTATTATGCTCGTAATTATCTGTTTCTTTATATTTTTTTCTTCATCGTATTGCTTTGTAATTTTATTTTATTGTTCAGTATTTCGAAGAAAATAAATAAATACGTACGTATGTATATAAACATAGAAATTTATTGTTTAGTACGGCAAACAATAGAAATTCTTTATGTTTTACAACTAGAGTTACTTACCTTATCTTGATGGTACCAAAATATATGTGTTGGTGGTTCGGTACTAAATTTTATTACGCATGTTAGATTAATTGTACTTCCCTTATCAACGTACAAATCGGGACCGCCTAGAATGGTTGCTGTTGGCACTACAAAAGAAACAAAAACACCAATACATTACAATAATAAGAATTATGTATACATGTGTATATGTATGAATGTATTTACGTATGTATATTGATATATAAACTTATAAATAAATTAAAATAAAATAAAAAAAAACAAGGCATTTATTAGATTTTGTAAATTATGTTTATTGGAAAGTGTATTTGCGTTTGCATGTGTTGTTAAATGTATGCTGATTTGTTATTATAAAATTAGTTTTAGTGATGGAAACTAACACCCTTACAATATGGGCATTTACAGTGAATATTCTAACAAGTAGAACACAATAATATGTACTAATGATTGAAGACTTAATAACGGTTTGAACAATATGTTGTAGGTAAGTATCACAATATAAAAGGGGGTCTTCTTTTAAATTTAAATAAAACAAAGACCGTGTGAAATACTATCGACATTTTTCTATTACTTCAAAAAAGACCTAATGATGCTGTTATGTGTGGCATTTTAAATTTTCCATAGACTCATACATCAGTCCAAATATGAGCGATTACATGAGTTGTGTTTGATTTGAACATCTCTGCGATTTGTAGCTTACTTGCATGCATCTGCAATTTAAATAACTCCCCACAAGAAAAAGTGTAACGAAGTCAAATTGCATGATCTCGGTGGCCAGTTAACATCAGCTTCACGTCAGATAGGTTGTGTTATGTAAGGTGGTGGATCCCATTAGGTCAACAAATAGGAACCTTGTGATACCAAAATTAGTTCTTTCTGGAGTTTAAACATTCCCTAGAGAAAAGCAATACGAGTCCAAAAGGAAATCTTGCCATTGCAGTAAACCGTCAAAAAACTCCGTTTTTTTATGACAAGAGCAGAGTACTGACAGATGTAGTGGAAGACAGTCTCTTCCTCCTCAATCTTCTGAACCATAGCTTTTGCGAAATTATTTTGTCTGCCAAAAGGACAGTTGCCTATAAGGATCGATATCCATGCGTGTTCAGCAGAGTCGAGCAATATTGCACATGCCCTCCTGCTGCCAAAGAAATTGAGCTTTCCTGTAGTTAGTGGGGAAAATATCCAAATTAAGTCAGGCAATTGGAATACCTATGCCCTGCAATTTGTCGCAGATTATGAGTTCCTTACCGCCTCTGGCCAGGTTATCAGTAATGCAATTTCCAACAATATCGCTACGTCCCGCAACCCATATACGAGTAAGAGTTATCTTTGAATGATTCCAAATTTCCTTAAGAAAGTACGAATGTTGAAAATACGTTGGTTGGGGAAATAATCGCAGCCTGGCTGTCCAGATGTTGACAACATGTTCAAGAGGGACATCATCACAGTCTGGCTGTCCTAGTAAATCAGGTGATTTTTAGCGATAATCTCGCCACCAAACAAGCATTGCGCCACTTTCAAAATTGGCATAGCCTGTTCATGGAAATCCCCAAGTGAGAGAAGTATGTTCTCAATGTGGCTTGAGATTGTTGAAACCTCACAGCCCGTTGGTGTCCATATCACCCAACTAAGGCAAAAAGAAGTTTTTAATCATTGACCTATAGCGCTCGCCATTGAAAGTGATGGCCTAGCCAATGTCGTTCTCATAGATATATGAACTGATAATGCCGCAAGCAAAAAATCCACTCCAAACAATTACTTTTTCGGGATGCATTGAACGCTCTTGGATCTTATGTGGATTGATTTCGTCTTAAACTCGACAATTATGCACATTTATCGAGAAAAGGGATTCATAGTTGCTTACTTAATTGGCCATAAACAACCCGAATGATCGATTTCGGCTGCTCTGCTTCTTGCGCGCCTTGGTCAACAGTTGCTTACACTAACCGATGACAAGGCCTCTTCGATTTGGTTCTTCCAACGCAAACAAGGTCGTCCTCTTCGACGAGTTTCGCAAATCCCCGCATTAAATACCCGTCTTGCAGAAGCATCCTGCTCCATTCGAACGACATGGCCAAACAAGCGCTGCCGCTGGATATTAAAACGCTGCACAACATCCATGTCGTTGAGGAGCTCATACAGCTCATTGTTGGATCGGATGCGGAAATCATCGCCAACTAGAATTGGACCGAAGATCTTACGTAGGACTTTTCTGTTGAATATTCTCAAGGCTGCTGCTTCAGTTCTTAATAGTGTCTATGACTCGCGCCATAAAGAAACACGAGGAAGATGAGCGTCTTGTAAAGAATTAATTTTGTCATAGGAGAGCGCTCTCTACTATTAAATTGTCTATTAAGACCATAGTAGCACCTGTTGGAAACAGTGTTGCTACGCTTGATCTCCAGACTAACATAATTTTTGGTAGTAAAGGCCGCAGACTATATAAATAAATTCCTGGACTATATCAAAAGTATAGTTATCGGTCGTAATCTGGGTTCAACACCGCATGTTTCTAATTGTCTACAACATATACTTCGTTTTGCCCCTCATTTGTTGCCAGACTCATATTAATAGATTCCCGTTCAATATGTGAAATGGTTCGCATTTCTGATTGTTATTTTTCGATGAAAATTAGAGTCAGTTGCCAACTGCATTAGTGCCTATGGTCGTCCATGGTGATGTCACAAAACAGAGAGAATAAATGACAACCAATTTAGTAAATGTACAGTGGTGGCCTTATAATTAGAAACGATGTTTCTGCAACAGAGTTCTCTGGAGTGATGAATCTAAGTTTAATTTGTCCCAATCTGATGGAAAAACGTATGTAAGACGTCCTCCAAACAAAGCCTTTGATCCCAGGTACACAGTAAAAAGTGTAAAACAAATTAACAAACATACATGTTGCTAAGTCGTTTCTAATTATAAGGCCACCACTGTAGGTTTAACAAAATGGCCGCTTTTCAACAAGTACAGAACCATAATAGAAAATCTAAACATATATACATAATTTGGCCATTACAACCCTTCAGTCAGGATTACGGCCTAGCTTCTCACACCGCTCATGTTGTGTGCATTAATTTTATACGTGAGTGGCGGTACCTACAGTTTAACGTCGACTCCGAACGATAGATTTTTGAGAAACTTTTCATGGCAATTGTATTTACTCTCAGAGTTTTTGCCAGAAATCTGCTGAGAGAAAGTCGCCGATGAAATATTTTTTTATATTTTCGTTTTGATGTCTGACCTGGGGTTTGAACCGTGGCCTTACGTCTAATAAGGCAACACACTACCTACTAGACTACGGCGACTTCAAATATGTTAGTTAAGTATGATCATGAATTATGATATTATGAACGAATACGAATTTGTTTTTTTTCTTTTTGTATACCAGTCTTCAAACTTTTTTTTAAGCCACTGAGCACATGTAATGTGCCTTGGCTTTTGGTAATTTCCAAACAGTGATAATGTTGATAATGTAGGGTAAATAAATTTATTATTCATTATATTTTATCATTAACATTATTTCCTTTACTTTATAGTAACCTATTAAATAGGCTCGTCTATATGTGGATACCATACTTGTACACAAAAAAAGCTAAAGACATAGGAGTTGTGCTGTTAATTTTTGTATCAGACGTCTTCTGTCTGGCTGTATGGTGTGTATAAAAATATATTTCCAGTGGCAAGTATTTCCGTTGGTATGATTATCTTGAATTAACACATGCCATAATTACATGAAACATAAGTTTTTAGTGTATTTAGATAAATATCTAGAAATGTAGGTATGTATGTATGTATGTATGTACATACATTATCATAATCATATTCATTTATTTTTATGAATATACTTACTTGGGCACAACACTAAGTAACTACGGCTGTTGTTATAGAAATACAGCACATTTGTATTCACTTATCGAACTGCATAATGCAAAACTGTACAAACTTTATGGAAGTTTTAGCACATAAAAGGCGGTTTAAAGCAATCCCACTAAATCTTGTCTAGTGCATACAAAACTATTACAAAAATTTCCGCTCTTATCATTCAATTGCTAATTAAAAGCATTTGTGAAATGCTGGATGCTATTTTAGGATTTTCTGGGAAATATTTTCTAATTTATCGGCCTATCAATCAGCAGCCCACATAGCTAGGAGCTGTTGTAATTATAATTCCAAGTGTAAAGTGTAAAGTGCAAAAAGACTCCAATTAACAATACAACAACTAATTATTTCATATTCTGTGAAAATTACTTATTTACGCAAAATCAATACAAATTAATGAATCCATACATATGTTCGTTAATGTAAACCGGCCCCCCCAAAAATTAATTGAATCATGCGAAAATAATTGCTTATTTATATCGCATTAAGACAAATCAACAGTGACATGACGACTGCATGCTGTCATGTCTGATTATGGTCTTGAATATTAAAAATGAATTGGAATTGCATTTCATACTATGTCGCCATACATCAGCAAAAATAAACGAAATCGATATGATTCGCTGGTTAAATTTCTGCAGTATTTTCAAGCAGTACGTGATCCAATATGATGGCGTTGAAATTGTGGAAAATTTTGATTTTTGTTGTCGATTAATTCAGTGGCGGTGAAATGTGTTATCGAAGTAGCTCGTTTTCCCACAACGTTGAAATATTAAACAATTTTTAAAAATTAATTTCAAGAGTATAATATTTTATATGTATATGAGTATAAGTTGTATTTTAAAGAACACTCAGGGGATAGAGTCTACTTATGCAGTGTATTATGTTGGTACTAGGAAAAATGTTATAGGAAAGAGAGAGTAGTGTTTGTGGACACTAAATTTGTATATCTTCATATCATAAGTGACAGGAAAGACCTGTACCGGAAGAGAGTACCACATATGAATAGTCCGGTTTAAGAACGATTTTTGTCTGTAATGCAGCGTGCAATGGACAGGCCAATTGACCACAAACGTATGTGCTCAGCGAGAAAGATGAGTGCTATGTAGGAATATATGATTCTCTTACACAAGTCCCCCCTTATTTCGCTCGAGCAAAATGCATTGCAGTAGCGATAGCGATGAAGCCTTTGCGCTGACCAACTTCTTCCTCTTCCCTAATTTTGGTGGAACTTGGTCAGTACAGGGACTGCGTTCAACCGTGGTACTAGGGCCGCCATGCTTGCTCAAGTGAGCTTTGTGATATCAGAGCTATCACCCCGACCTAAACCTAAACCTAAGCAATAGAACTGGAAAACACCAGCCACATTGCGATGATGCTTCAATGCATAAATTGAGTTGGATACCCTTCCCTTATTAATGAGCAGCATCGCCCTCTCCTATAAGGAGAGTTGAGAAGAATTAAATAGACTTCGAGGCACCGGTTCCTACATGAGAGTTGAATTCCATTTTCGGCCGGATATAATTGGCGTAAGAAGTAGAAGTCGCCGTAGTTTAGTAGGTAGTGTGTTGGCTTATTAGACATGAGGCCACGGTTCAAAGCCCAGATCAAACATCAAAACGAAATATCAAAAAATATTTCATCGGCGACGTACTCTTAAAAGACTTCTGGCAAAAATTCGGAGCGTAAAAAAAAATTGCGATATTAAACAGTAGGTATCACTGCTCATGGACAAAATTAATACACATAATGTGAGTGGTGTGAGAAGTCGCCGTGGTGTAGTAGGTAGTGTGTTGGCTTACTATTCGTAAAGCCCGGGTTCGTATCCCAGGTCAAACATCAAAAATGAAATATGAAAAAAAAATATTTCTTCGGCGACTTCCTCTCAGCAGATTTCTGGCAAA
Source organism: Sarcophaga carnaria (assembly GCA_958299815.1). Taxonomy (NCBI): domain Eukaryota; kingdom Metazoa; phylum Arthropoda; class Insecta; order Diptera; family Sarcophagidae; genus Sarcophaga; species Sarcophaga carnaria. The sequence goes on from OY283151.1 coordinate 49,643,788, forward strand.
AACTCTGAGAGTAAAATAAACTGCCATGAAAAAGTTTCTCAAAATTCTGTCGTTCGGAGTCGACGTTAAACTGTAGGTCCCGCCACTCACGTATAAAATTAACGCACACAACATGCGTGGTGTGAGAAGCTAGGCCGTAATCCTGACTGAAGGGTTGTAATGGCCAATTATGTATGTATGTATGAGTGGTGTGAGAAGCTAGGTTGTAGTCCTGACTAAAGTGTTGTAATGACCAATTAAGTAAGTAAATAAGTAACTAATTAAGACTGATAATTACATACATATACATAATTGGTCATTACAACCCTTCAGTAAGGATTACGGCCTAGCTTGATAAATACTAAAAAAAACTCTCTAAAATCATAAAAAAACAATTAAATAAGTCGGACCCATAATCAGTATAAATCTTGCTAGGGAAGTAGGAATTCACGAACGAACCGTTATCAACCATGTAAAGGAATTTGATTTTACAAAGAAACAGGAAAAATTTAGAGGACAAAATTTCCTTTTCTAATTCACTAATAAATCAGATAACTTACCAGTTTCTTGAGTGAATGATTCTGGGTGATGAAAAGATGATCACATACGACAATAATATGCAAAAAGAACATTAAGAAAGCAGATTGCAGCTTCACAGATGATTGCAAAGTCGGGTTTGACACCAAAAAAGGGTTAAACCCTTTGTCTAGTGGGATTTGAAAGGAATTATTGATCTTGAGGTGTTAAACTCTACTAAAAAAATTGTTTATGATCTCCACTGTTAAAACAAGCAATTCAGTTGTAATGCCTGGAATTAATTAATGAAGAAGACATTGTTTTCAATATCCGATTATGTGATGTTGCCTTAGTCTATTAGGTAGCGTGTTGACTTATTAGACATGAGGCCTTAGTTCAAACCCCAGATCAGATAATGCCAATAAAACGTAATATGAAAAAATATTTCTTCGGCGACTTCGTCTCAGTAGATTTCAGGCTAAAACTCGGGGAGTTAAATAAAATTGCTATGAAAAGTTTCTTAAAAATCTGTCGTTCGAAATAGAATTTAAACTGTAGGTCACGTCCACTTATATGTACAATTACTACATACAAAGTAAGTGGTGTGAGCAGCTAGGTTGTAATCCTGACTAAGGGGTTGTACTGACCAACCATGTTGTGAATGAATGTAAATTAATTCCTTCTTGCTGCATATATTACATTTACTTCGGTAATTTTGACGAATATATTTCAGCCCGTGATTCAAGGGCTCAGAATTAAAAGGTACGAAAAGAGTGCTAAAGTTAAAAAATTACATCTTTTTGTAGCTTTTGGCCCCAAAAAAGGTTTTCTATTTAAATTGTTCTGTTGACATGAATAACCATTCACCCCATACAGTGTCATATCCTTTTCACTTTTTTTATCTGAACGCCTTGGCAGCTCTTTAAAGTCTGCGACATTAAGAAAATAAAAAAAAAAATTAAAAGCTCTAAATAAAATTTGTTTTTGTGATATCTGAGTCGAGCACAAATGCAGTTAGGTTAGGTTAGGTTAGAGGACGTGTACTTGTCAATTAAGAAAAGAACAGTACCCAGGTGGTCGCATTGACCCATTGCACAACATCCTAGTTTCTCACACCACTTATGTTGTGTGTGTTAATTTTTATACATGAGTGTTGGGATCTACAGTTTAAAGTCGACTCCGAACGACAGATTTTTGAGAAACGTTTCATGGCAATTTTTATTTACTCTCAGAGTTTTTGCCAAATACTTTTTGTATTTTGTATTACGTCTGGCCTGGGGCTCGAACCCTGGCTTTTCGTCTAATAAGCCAACTAGATCACGGCGACTATAACAAGTGTAGTTACTCAGTAATAATTTTTTGATTTTTTTTACATTCTTTACAAATCTCTAAGTGTCACATTGGTATCCTTATTATTTTTCACATCAGTGTAACTATATTGTTACGTGTTTACCTTTTAAAAACCTTTAAAATATGAGCTCGTAAATTGAAAAAATAAAATAAAAATAAATCTTCACACAAAACTGACTGAACTTTTACCAACTCAGTCGCCAGTTTTGCCTTGCCTTTTATATGGCAAAGTAAACAGACTGATGAATGTTCTTGAAGGCGGTTTGGTTCATGACTTCCACTTTTCGAAATCTCTATAAATGTAAACATCGTTGTTTACGTTTATTATCGTAGTTGTTGTTGTATTTTTGTCTACTTGTTTACCATTTTTTCATGCTGGTGTTTGTAGTTGTATTTTTGTTTACTTGTTTACCATTTCTTATGCTGGTATTTGTTGTTGTATTTATATAACTTCTGTTTATAATTTTAATGTTAAGCGAAGTAAAAGCAAAACACCAGTATCTTGATTTTTTATTTTCATAACAATATTTTCAAAGTGTGAACTAAAACAATGTTTTTTTTTAAATGTATTGCGAAAGTAATCATCTTCTTGAAATTGATTCGATGCATTTATCTTTGCATATCTTATATATAAAAGTGCTACTTTGACTTTTTAGTGACTGTGATTCATTTGACATGACATGTACCGATATTTTTGGTATACACATACATACGTAATTGGCCATTACAACCGTTCAGTCTGGATTACGGCCTAGCTTCTCACACCACTCATATTGTGTGCGTTAATTTTATACGTGAGTGGCGGGACCTACAGTCTAACGTCGACTCTGAACGACAGATTTTTGAGAAACTTTTTCATGGCAGGTTTATTTACTATCAGAGTTTTTGCCAGGAATTTGCTGAGAGGAAATCGCCGAAGAAATATTTTTTTTTCATATTTCGTTTTGATGCCTGACCTGGGATACGAACCCGGGCTTTACGTCTAATAAGCCAACACACTACCTATTAGACTACGGCGACTTGATTTTTCAGTTTTCATATGGAATTTGGTTGCTGAATGTTATTGAATTAAAAAAAAAATTTTAAGTTGCATACGTACTAATCCCTTACAACTGTAGATAGAACAAAAAACGTCTTTTTAAAACATGAGAAATTATTTTTTTTTCGATTTGAATTGAAATACAATAAACTCAGCATACATTTTACTGTCTTTTTTTATGGCACAACTGAATTATAATCTACGCAGACATATTTTGAAATTTCTCAAACAGATATCGAAAATCCATAGTAACTGGCACAATATTCTGTTTCCAAGTCTATAAAAAAATCTTTGGCAAGTACGGAATGGTGTAACACAGCAAACAATTTATCAAACGAGAAAACAATTTAATACTTTGACAATAATGTACGTGTATGTATGTATGTATTGAATATGTTGAAGTATTATGATTTGTTTTTTTGTTTTTTTAATATTTTTCTCTCGAGTCAAAAATGTCTGGCATATGAAAAATGTGTCTGAAGTTTTAAACAATATTTTCTACATCCGTTTCCCATATTTTCTGGGTGCTCCACTTTTTCTCCTTTTTAGTTTTATATTTTCCCCCGCCTGTCTATTTAATTCAAATGCATGCAATTTGCAAATTTATGTGTATATGTGCGGAGAAAGGATAATGACATTTTGTGTGTGTGTATGTGTGCATGTATGTGTCACACCACTAGTTCACATGCTTAAGAGAAACAATATTTAACGCGTTCAAAATATTAATGTGTGGAACGTATGGATTTTTCATTGAATATTCTAAAGTATGATAGACAGAGAGAGAGAGTGTGAGAGAGATTGAGAAAGAAAGCAAAATAACGCATTTGTATGTAAATTCGTTTAAAAAGTGTTGGAATTATTGAATAAAAAAAGAAGAGCATAACGCTGATGTACGATTATAGAATATGTTCTACTTTAATATCACAAACAGATATTTATTTCCTGCGTATAACGTACATACATACGATTACATAGTGAAGTAAAGAATAGTTCACTAATATATAGAAATAGTAAAAAAATAAAACAAAAACCCGATTATTAGGGTATTCCAAGTTGTAAATTTTTTTATGAATGGAAATAATTGCCGAAATATGTAGCAGAAATATTGCTTACTTAACATCAGGAATTGAAGTCTCCGTAGTCTAGTAAGTAGTTGGCTTATTAGACGTAAAGCCAGGGTTCGAGCCCCAGGCCAGACATCAAGACAAAATACAAAAAGTATTTCTTCTGCGACTTCCTCTCAGCTTATTTCTGGCAAAAACCCGGAGAGTGAAATAAAATTGCCATGAACAAGTTTTTCAAAAATATGTCGTTCGTAGTCGACTTTAAACTGTAGGTCCCACCACTCATGTATAAAATTAATAGACACAACATAAGTGGTGTGAGAAACTAGGACGTTGTACAATGGGACAATTCGACCTCCGAAAACTGTACTTAATTGACAAGTACACTTCCTCTAACCTAACATCAGGAATTACTTAAAATGGATTGAAATTGTAATTAAATTTAAGATTTTCAACCAGACATTATTAAGGAGAGCATTTTAGTTTAATAAAATTTTTTTTTTATCAAATCAGTATAAATTATTCGGAATTCTCATCATTCATTCAAACTCCGCCTAACAACCTCGAGTAAAACGAAATACGAAAAAATATTTATTCGGCAATTTACTCTCAGAGCTTTAGGCAGAAAACTTCTAGGTTAGGTTAGGTCGAAGTGGTAGCTTTGATATCAAAGAGCTCAATTGAGCACGTATAGCGGCCCGTTGTGATGCCACGAGTGAACGCAGTCTCTGTACTGACCAAGTTCCACCAAAATCAGGGAAGAGAAGGTAGTTGGTCAGCACAGGGGCTGCACCAGAAAACTACTGCTGTTAAGTGAATTTTCCATGAAAAGTTTCTTAAAAATTTGTCGTTCGGAGTCGACTTTAAACTGTAGGTTCGGTCACTCATGAGTGATCAAAATGAGTAGTATATGAAGTTACGTCGTTATTTTGATTAAAAGGTTGTAAGTAAGTAAGTAACTACAGGACACGTGCTAGTCTGTTTTATGACGATTGATACTGGAGCGTGGAACATGTAATAGAACGGATTGGTGTAATGGCATTGTTTTTTGTGTCGCTTTTAAAGAAAGAAGTAGTTGGCTGGTAAACACATTTGTATCTATTCCTTGTACAATATGAATTTCAACAGAATAGAGAGTTTGCAGTGGTATACAAAATCCCGATTGCCCGTTAAGCTACTTTAACTTTCTTATTTAATTGCTCATTACAACTCTACAGACAGGTTTACAACCTAGCTTCCCACATCACCCAAGTTGTATATGTCAAGTTATTCCATGAGCGGCGACGTTTACAGTCTAAAGTGAGAAACTTTTAATAGCGATTTCATTTAGTCTCAGGGTTTTTGAGATTTAAATCAAGGCCTCACGACTAATAATCCCATCCACTACCTACTAGACTAAGACGAATTCTATGCTACTTTAAAGCATGTGTCGCTCTTATTGGTGGGTACAAAAATACCACAGAATATGAAAAACGAAGTCAAATATTTTTAGTCCACTATTGCTGCCATAAAAACTTCCGCCTCCGGCATATTTCCATTGCGAATAGTACCTGAACACATGTGTTTATACGATCAACACTCTAGGCTGGTGTCTACACGTCTAGTGTATTGTGTTGAAGCTAAGAAAATGTAAATCTATTAAATCTAAATCTAATAAATCTAATCTATGTCCGTATGCAATAGGAAAAACTTCAGTAGGAGAATAAATTCACATACTGATATTGGCAATAGAGAACAGATTTTCTTGGTAATGCATTATACAAGTTTTTTTTGGCAATAGTCTACGAATGTTCCTTAAGTGACAGATGAATATTGCCCAATAACAGACAAGTATCTTTATTTTCCTCTAGTATATTCCACTGGATACCACACCGCCATAAGTGAGTACTTTCGTTTTCTCCTGAATGCCTTCGAAAAGCCTCAAAAGAGACTTCTAGGCAACAGATCATATAAAAAAGTTGTATTCCATTTTAAATCAGATGTGATGTAAATTGTGATGTTAATTGTAAGCAGATTAGATTGGAATGAAATATTTCTTATACTGCCCTAAGAACCTAAGGCACTAAAGTGCAGCTTTTGGCTGTTGTTGTTCTTGCGAACATTGTGTTAAATTGGCCGTGGTCTAGTAGGTAGTGTGTTGGCTTATTGGACGTGAGGCCACTGTTCAAACTCCAGGTCAGATATCTACAACAAAACGAAATATGAGAAAATATTTCTTCGTCAACTTTCTCTCAGCAGACTCCTGGCAACAACTCTGAGTGTAAATAAAAAATGCCATGAAAAGTTCCTCAAAAAATATCTTTCTGTCGGAGTTGACTTTAAACTTATGGACAAAATTAACACATACAGCATATATGTGGTGTGAGAAACTGTGTTGTAATACTGATTGAGGAGTTGTAATGAACAATTATGTATGTATGTATGTATGTTCCTTGCTTGAAGGAAATTGGAGAAAACAGTTTAGACATAATGGTGACAGACCTATGCGTTTATTTAGAAGCCATATTCGAAGTTGCACTAGAACAGCCATGTGTCTTAGAAGTAAGTGTGATGAATATTTTCATTTTCAAATAGAGATGCAATTTTATTCTAGCATCAAACAATTTAAATGCATAAATACATACATAATTAGTCATTTCAAACCTTCAATCAGGATTACGATCTAGCTTCTCACACCACTTATGTTGTGTGTGTTAATTTTATACAGATTTTTGAGAAACTTTTCATGACAATTTTTATTTATTTTCAGAGTTTTTGCCAGAAATCTGCTGAGGGGAAGTCGGCGAAGAATAATTTTTTCGTATTTTCGTTTTAATGTCAGACCTGGGGTTTGAATCCGAACCTTATGTCTAGTAAGCCAACACACTACCTCCTAGACTACGACGACTTGAACAACAAACCAATTTAAATAATTTTTGATATTTTTTTTCAATTCTTCACTAAGAACGTTTAGTCAAGTTTGATACGTTCCGTTAACGTTACTTTTAATATTTATAATCATTTTCATTGTTTTCATATGCTAGCAACGAACGTAAGAGTACGTTTCAGCTTAAGTCACATATGTAAAGCGCGTATACCGCGATCGTCCATAAGTTCTAAAGATGGTTACATTGATCACAAGAAATCGCCGTAGTCTAGTAGGTAGTGTGTTGGCTTATTAGGGTTTGAACCCCAGGCCAGACATCTAGACAAAATACAAAAAGTATTTCTTCGGCGACTTCCTCTCAGCAGATTTCTGATAAAAACTCTGAGAGTAAATAAAATTGCCATGAAAATGTTCTCAAAAATCTGTCGTTCGGAGTCGACTTTAAACTGTATGTCCCTCCACTCATGTATAAAATTAACACACACAACATATGTGGTGTGAGAAACTAGGACGTTGTAAAATGGGTCAATTCGACCTCCGGGTACTGTACTTGTCTTAATTGACAAGTACACGTCCTCTAACCTAACCTAACCTACATCGATCACTTGCAATTTTCTTTACAGGTTTTCGTGTTCTAGCACTGCTTATCAACACTTTGATAACCTTTTTATCTTAATATTGAAATCATTTATTTCTTTGTTTTTATTTTGGTTTCTATTATTTGAGTTTCCCTAATACAACTTGATATTAAGGTGTGCTCTACTTACACTATACTACAGAGGATTAATCGACTTTATTATGAGATGTGCTTAAGTTTGTAAAATGCGGACAAAATACATTCTGTAGCGGCTTTGAAAATGGCATTTCCGGTAATCCATGCTTGTACACCAACAGAAAAAGTCGCGTGTATTACGTAAATTTGGTTGAACAAAACTTTTCAAAACTTACATATTTGGGGTTCAACGAAAAATATAGAACGTTTCTTATCTTAAGTTATTGTTGGAAATTTTACTTCTATTGATTACTGAAATAATTAACTCTGGCATGTAATGGAGGGAATCATATAACCGCCAATGACCGATATTCGTTTAGTTTTTCATTGTTTTAAATATTTTTATTTTTTTTTTTTTTTATAAAATAATTTCCATAACCATTATTTAAATATGCCCGATAATGTGTTTTTAATGACTTACTTTTTTCCACATAAATATGTATGTTTTTTATGTGTTCTTTCGGCGCCTATGGTTCGAATTATTCAGTTTTTTTCACAGAAAATATAAGTTTTTAATGTGAGTTGTATATAAATAAAACCAAAAAGTAGAAAAAAAGCCTTTAATTACGAAATTAGTTTTGAAAGTTGGCAAAAACAAAACATATAAACATATAAACACATACACATTTATTAAATTAAAAAAAAAAACGATAAAAAGGAAAAAACATTTAAAAACAATGCTGGTGGTTATAGCAACATTAGTATTAAAAAAACAAATAATTATTTTTTTGTTACATAACTTGTAAATTAGCAGTGTTTGTTGTTAATTCAGTCATACGTTTAATTTGTTAAAAGTTTAATGCTGTTTTTCATATGAAAACATATTCAATTAAATGCTGAATTGCAAAATTGTTTTTTTATCAGGAGATGACCTCTATACATGCTATGTGAGTTATAGCACAAGATAATGAGTGAGTAGTTATCACATATGCATGGTTATGCCAAGAATACATACATACATACATAATTTGGTCATTACAATCATTCAGTCAGGATTACGATCTAGCGTCTCACACCACTTATGTTGTGTGTGTTAATTTTATACATGAGTGGTGGGACCTGCAGTTTAAAGTCGACTCCAAATGACAGATTTTTGAGAAGCTTTTCATGGCAATTTTATTTTTCTCTCAGAGTTTTTGCCAGAAATCTGCTGAGAGGAAGTCACCGAAGAAATATACTTTCCAATTTCGTTTTGTTGGAGATGTGTGTCCCGTCAAATAAGTCAACACACTACCTACTAGACTACTATGACTTCTGACAATAGAAATTCTTTAAGAAAGTTTAGAGCATTATAAATGTGAAAACTTTTTGCAAAAATTTGAAAACTTATGCTGACACAACCCATGGATTTTGCAGAATTTTCAGCCATTCGACGATTGATCAAAAAAGTTGAAAAAATAAATTGGCCTGTTATGGGCAATGAGACTCCTGTGTGTCAACGAAACTTCTAATGTATTGAACATATTGCTGCTGTAAACGCGAATATCGGCGAAAACATTAATTCGGTATTGTCCTCAACAAAGCACTACCCAATGTATTTTGACTAACGACATCCTTCTTCATTCCTTTCATTCCCATAAAATGCCGTCAGCTTAGCAGCTGGAACAGGCAGACTACGTAGGTTAGGTTAGGTTAGGTTAGAGGACGTGTACTTGTCAATTAAGACAAGTACAGTACCCGGAGGTCGAATTGACCCATTGTACAACGTCCTATTTTCTCACACCACTTATGTTGTGTGTGTTAATTTTATACATGAGTGGTGGGACCTACAGTTTAAAGTCGCCTCCGAACGACAGATTTTTATTTATTGAGAAACTTTTCATGGCAATTTTTATTTACTCTCAGAGTTTTTGCCAGAAATCTACTGAGAGGAAGTCGCCGAAAAAATACTTTTTGTATTTTGTCTTTGATGCCTGGCCTGGGGCTCGAACCCAGGCTTTTGCGTCTAATAAGCCAACACACTACCTACTAGACTACGACGACTTCTAATAGCTGGAACAGGCAGACTACGTAAAGCAGCAGCAGTTCATTCATTAGGACTAAAGTGAAGTCAATGCAAATTTTTCGAAAAAATTCATCCTCTCTGATAGTTTGATGATGACACAAAGTTGTAGAATTTCGTACCTCATTACGGACTCTGCAATCCATGAGAAACAAATGCAGCCCAAACGAGCAAGTATGGTGCAGATTGTGGTCAGAGCGGCGTATTCGGAAGATGAGGCCGAAATGGCAAGAATATGGCAAAGGAATGCTTGTGGCTTCAACTGGATTAATTGCTTCTAGACGACATGTAATTTCATCAAGAATGAGACATCTCCCACCTGTCACGCTATAGCCGTCTTAGTGCAACAAAGGTTTCCAGAAAAAATTATGTCAAGAAATTCGGATGTCAACTGGCAACAAAGACCATGCGATTTAACAACGCTGTCACCTTATAATCCATACCAAATAAGAACTGTATTGGGATGCTTTGGAGGCTCTTGGAACTCATATGTTTTGGTATCATCCCAAATTCGACAATTTTTATTTTTGTTCATGTACCCATTCATTCAGAAATGGTTCTCATAGCTATATATGACCATTCGATAAAAATTAAGGTCAGTTGCCTACTATTCCAGAACCCATAAAGCGATGCCTGCGGTCGTTGGCTTTCAGGTCCTGCGTCAGTTGAATTTTGTACTGCTGCGGGCATAAGTCAGGACGATGCAAAATTCGCCAAGTTATGGTGCGTGGGAGGTAGAGTTCTTCTGAGCGAGATTCAATATGAACTGTTTAAGATTATCCTGCACACTTTTATGGATAGCTACGATGTATTTGTCAATGAACGGATGTTGGTCGATCATTTACTAAATCAATGACCTTGAATTTCTCCACCACATTATGAATAGGCCTTTCAGTATGTCTATCGTAGAATGAGCGAAGAATGTACGGCGTTACATTGTCCGAACAGAACCGCCATTTTGATAAAATAAGGTTATTAGTTGCGTATGTTGCTGTTGGCAAACAAAGTATATGTTATCGACAAGTAGAGACGTGCAGCATATTGGATCTCTGATTACGGTCGATAACTATACTTTTGAAACAGTCAAGGAATTTATTTATCTTGTCTCCGCCGTTACCACCAAAAATGATGTCAGTCTGGAGATCAAGCGCATGATCCCTATTACCAACAAGTGCTACTACGCTCTCAAAAGGCAATTGAGTAGCAGAGACCTCTCTCGGATGACATAACTAACACTCTACAAGACACTCACTCGTGTTTCTTTATGGCGCAGAGGCATGGACCTCATTAAGTACTGATGCAGCAGCCTTGAGAGTATTCGAGAGAAAAGTCCTACGTAAGATCTTCGGTCCAGTGCTAGTTAGCGATGATTTCCGCATCCGATCTAACAATGAGCTCCTCAACGTTGTGCAGCATATTAACATCCAGCGGTTGCGTTGGCTCGGCCATGTCGTTCGAATGGAGCAGGATGCTTCGGCGAGACGGGTATTTGTTGTGGGGATCTGCGGAAGCCGGCGAAGATGACAACCTTGTTTGCGTTGGAAGGACCAAATCGAGGAAGCCCTGTAATCAATTGGTGTGACCAACGGAGGTAGGCGCGCAAGAAGCAGAGGCGCCTGGAAGAATGTGTTACGGCAGGCCGATATCCGTTAATCAGGTTGTTAATGGCCAACTAAGTAATGTAAACAAGTTGTTTGCAGAACATATTAAATACATGACAACTAAAGTGATAGATGTGTAATCGACATAGTGTACTAGATAGTGTTATTAGACGTGAGGCCACGGTTAAAACTACAGGTCAGACGTCTGCAACAAAACGAAATGGGAAAGACTATTTCTTCGGCAACTACTTCTCAGTAGATTTCTATTAAAAACTCTGTTAGTAAATAAAATTGCCAAGAAAACCTTCTCCAAAAAAAATTGTTGTCGTTCGGAGTTGATTTTAAACTGTAGGTCTGTTACTTATGAATAAAATTGTCATACACAATTCAAGCTTCAGAAGTCCATGTTAAAAGTTAAAACACAATGATGTTTGAAGATATTTTCTATAATTAAGGTGCATACATAGGATATTATTAATTATTGTCTATGTAGGAAGATTCTGCATTAGATGTTATAGGGATTTGCACTTGATTTTTATTTACAATCAAATGTTAGTTTACTTAACGAACTTTCATTTTATGAACTCTTTTAGTAAGCCAGTGAAAGGATAGTAGGTTAGGTTAGGTTAGGTTAGAGGACGTGTACTTGTCAATTAAGACAAGTACAGTACCCGGAGGTCGAATTGACCCATTGTACAACGTCCTCGAAAGGATAATAAATGATAAAGGATTATAAAACCAACGAATATAAAATACATGAAATATTTTAATTTGTTAGTGGAAACTTAGTAAATATTAAATGAAAATTATTGTTTTTTTTAACAAACCCGCCACAGGTTGTATGGGTCCAAACATTCCAGCAAACTCATCATCAGACGATTGATAAATGCGATCATTTGATATAACAAATGAGTCATCGCTGTAAAACTGTTGCAGGGTATCATAGTCAAGAGTATCTAAATTAGAAAAAGAAAAAATAATAAAAAAAAAAAATAAAAAATTTAAATAAAAATTTAAATAAAAATCAAAACGAATTAAAAAACAAAGAAATAATCTTAAAAAACTATAAATATTTGACTTTAATTTCTTAGAACAACAAGTTTTCTTTTCTATCAATTGTTTAAACAACAAATATAAACATAAAAATAAAAATTTATTAATAGATTTCCATAAAACTAGGGCAATACCACCGCCCTTCAATTTATAGACTAAGCTTAACCCCAAGTACACACATACACAAAACATATTTTTTCTTTTCTATGCAAGTCTCCGTTATTGCATGTTGAACCCTGATTACCCACTTAAACTGATTAACTTAAATTTGTAATTTAAACGCACAACAATACCCCACCCTCCCGCCTTCATTCCCTCTTCATTCTTCACACTTTTATTATATGAAAACTGCATGGTTCGAGTAGCACATTCATAAATATTTATGGTTGTAATGAAGAATGCAACGATCTTGAGTTAATGATAACAAAATGTCAAATGCTTGTTGAAACTTTTGCATAAAATACATACAAACAGACGAACAGATAAACAAACAAACACACAAACTAGTAAACAAATGAATATAAGCGTACTACCACCAGATGGACCTTTTTATTACTTTTTTTTCCTTTCTGTCGCTGCCTTTGTGTCGTTGTCCTCTTCTCCACTGTTTTCTTGATGCTTTGACGTTCATTATTGTTCAGAATAGTTTGTTTTTTTCTTGTTGTTGTTGCATCCAACAAATATTACTGCTATGCCTTCTTGTCTGACTTTCAAGCCTGTGTCTGTGTGTGTGTGTGTATGTACACAGGACTTTTATGTGAAGATAATAAAAGTTTATGAACTTTTGCTAAGGGGGGGTTACGATTTTCGCGTAACTGATATGCTATGTAGTTTTGATGAGAAATTTAAGTTTCTTGATCAGGAAATTAAAAAAAAAAGTTGTTGCTGTTCTGTTTTTTATTTATGCAAACGACAGAAATAATGGCTCATAAGATTGTGATAAAAAAATCATTTAATTGATAGGATCCAATAAGTTGGCGTTCACACCAAGCCTTAGGTTATGTCATGACTTTTACAGAGGAATTTTCAGCAGCACTTTCCTCCTCTTTGAAGAGTCTACCGAAAATCACTTACAATACAAGAAAATGCTGACAAACACAATAACACAATACACCGTCGTCTAGTAGGTAGTGTGTTGGGTTATTGGACGTCAAGCCAGGGACAGACATCAAGACAAAATACAAAAAGCATTTCTTCGGCGACTTCCTCTCAGCAGATTTCTGGCAAAATCTCTGAGAGTAAATAAAAATTGCCATGAAAAAGTTTCTCAAAAATCTGTCGCTCGGAGTCGACTTTAAACTGTAGATCCCACCACTCATGTATAAAATTAACACACACAACATAAGTGGCGTAAGAAACTAGGACGTTGTACAATGGGTCAATTCGACCTGCGGGTACTGTACATGTCTTAATTGACAAGTACACGTCCTCTAACTTAACCCAACCTAACACAATAATCGTGTTTCTCATGTGTCCGTTAATTTTCAACCATTTCGGATTCATTTCCGTTCAGTAAACACTTGCTATCTTCTATAAGCCGGCCATCGCCCATGTCTATTATGATAGTTCGTACAAGTGACATGTTGTAACATGTTTCTAGTCGATACCGAGCATATCCCCCAATATCGTATTTTTGTAACACATTCGAATATATTTCTTGCGCTATGAAGTGCAGAAAATTCTGTCTGAACTTCACTGTAAATCCATTAACCATCTTATTGCCTGTCCTTTTACTGTACGTATCAAACCTCGGCTCTAACATCTCAAGCAAAACGAATTTTAAAAACATTCTTTTGATGACTTCTTCTCACTGAACTTTTGGCGAAAACCCTGAGAGTGGGCGGCGTCACTCATGAATATCGTTAACACACGCAACATGTATGATGTCGGAAGGTAGATCTTAATCCTGATGAAAGAGTTCTTATGATTAATTAAGCAAGAAAATGTTGCCTGTGACTGCATTTTGGGCGGTCCATCTGTGAACTTCAATTTGTCGGTTTTATTTATTTTTTATTTGGTTGGCAGACTTTTCCTAACCTTGAGACCGGTAGCTCACCAACAACGGCTGTAATGTTGAATTCCAGAGCTAGATCTCTGACAAGCTTGTATTTGTACACAATAGACTTCAGTTATCCCCACAAAAATAAATCGCCATAGTCTAGTAGATAGTATGTAGGCTTTTTAAATGCGAGCTCGTGGTTCAAACATCTCAAACTGGAAAAAAACTCTCTCTCATCACGCTTCTAATGAAGACAGAGTAAATAAAATTGCCTTGAAAAGTTTTTCAAAAATCTGTCGTTTGGGGTAGACATCAATCTGTAGGTTCCACGGCTGATGAATAAAATTAACCCACACAACATGGTTGATATGAGAAACTAGGTTGTAATCTTGACTAATTGATTGTAATGACCATTTAAGTGAGTAAGTGTACCCACAAGGAATAGTATAGTGGGGTCCAAACAGTGGCTAATATATCAAATTCGAAGAAGGGAAGATGTTATTTTTGGTCATCTCAGAAACAGCCCACTTAACTGCTTCTAATCGCTCAACAAAATCGCTTTCCAATGGCTCAACCAAATCCAATTCTTCCACTGTGTGCGATAATCCTATCAAGGTGCTTCGCTTCATAGATTACAAATGCGATTTTCGTCGTTTTTAATGAAGTACGTTATAATGATGCCGTTTTCCTACAAACCAGATCTTTCAGAGTATACAGGCACCTGTTAAAGTATTTCCAAGTTTGAGAAATTTGTTTGTTCATGTGTATGAAGTCTCTGTAGTCTAGTTGGTAGTGTGTTGACTTATTAGACGTGAGGCCTCGGTTCAGACCCCAGGTCAGGTATGTCCAACTGATAGAAATATGAAAACATATTTTTTCGGTGACAGACATATTTCTTCAGCAGATTTCTGGCAAAAACTCTGAGAGTAAATAAAATTGCCATGAAAAGTTTTTCAAAAATCTATCGCGGCACTATTGTATAAAAATTAAAGCACACAAACAAAGTGTTTCGAGAAGCTAGGTCGTAATTCTGTCGGAAGGGTTTTAATGACCAAATGTGTATGTAAGTTATGTGTGATGTATTTGAAAAGATGGACCCTATTAACTACTGATGCAGCGGCCTTGAGAGTGTTATAGAGAAAAGACCTACGTAAGATCTTCGGTACTGTGCGAGTTGGCGATGATTTCCGTATCCGATCCAACAGTGAGCTGTATGAGCTCCTCAACGACATAGATGTTGTGCAGCGTATTAATATCCAGCGTCTGCGCTGACTCAGCCATGTCGTTTGAATGGAGGAGGACGGTTATTTGATGCGGGAATCTGCGGAAGTCGGCGAAGAAGACGACCTTGTATCCGTTAGAAGGACCGAAGGATCGAAGAAGCCCTGTCATCGATTGGTGTGACCAACTGGAGTAGGCGCGCAAGAAGCAGAGACCCCTGGAAGGATGTGTTGTAGCAGGCCGAAATCCGTTAAACGGGTTGTTATGGCCAATTAAGTAAGTAAGTAAGTAAGCAAGTATTTGAAAAGATGGATCGAAGACCATACAACGTCCATAAAATGAACGTAATTTACGAAACACATTTCTTAACCACATATTACACTATCAAACTTCGCCTGCAAACATTACCTGATTGCGAACCATCTACCTCGTGTATTAGATCAAACTTGTTTGGATATTGTAATAGCAAAACCCTCCCTCTCTCATCAGGTAGTGTTTGCAGGCGTAGTTTGATCGTGTATTAAGAGCTTTACATAGCATGCATTTTGATAATAAAATTGAATTATTTGCAAGCGTTGTTCGTTTGCAACACTGAAATAGCAGAACAATCTCCTGTGAGTACTGAAGTTGAAATTCTTACAACCGCCTAGTCTTTTTTACTTCTACTTAGCAGCCTCCCATATACGAGTATATCGGTTTCATTACGAGACATGAGTTTCAATATGTTTTTCCTTTTTTTTCCGAAATTTATCTCCAAAGTTACTTAAAATTCTTAGGTTGTATTTGATTGTATTGATAATTAATTTTAATATTTTATAAACAAAAGAACAACTTTCAAAAATTTCTAATTAATAATTGTTTACGTTTTCATTTCATTATACAAGTACATAATGCCTGTACGCTAGGTCGTACATCTCTAATATTGAGTTCACTGGTGTCTCTTGAGTATATTAAGAAAATATTTAACATTTAAATGACAAAAAATGAGGAAAAAAGAAAAAAAACTGAACAAAAAATATCTACAACAACTATAATATCAACGGCAACAAATATATTGAAATGAAGAAGCAAAGAAAAAGTGGCTCTTAACTAATATTTCTCTTCACTTATAGTCACTATATTCTCAGATACAATGTGGCATTTTCTGTATATCATTACATGAGTTTTTTTCTCGTTTTTCTGTTTTTTTTTGTTGGTTTTTTCCAGTTGGTTTTATCATAACTTTTTAGCTCTGCTACTGTTTCAATTAAAACTACTGGTTGCTAGAGGCTGTAACGTCGTCGTAGTCATCGTTGATGACTGACTATAAAAGTGTTGTTATTGCTGACGTCGTTGCTGGCAAAGTTGGTGTTCGTGGTGTTGGTAATGGCAGTGATGGGTTGTGGTATGTGATTATTATAAGGAGTATGATGATGTTGATGATGACGATGGCGTCAACGATAATGTTCGGTTTTTTCTGTTTTTTTGTTGCTTTCACTTAAACATATACTCGAACTTGAACAGCAAAATAATAAAAAGTGCATTCATTAAATTTACATAATTTTTATGACGGAAACGTCATTAACCTTAAAAATAAAAAAAAAATTGTAAAAAAAGAAAATTACTCATACGCCTCAGTGACTGAAATTAATTTTTGTTTTTAATATTTTATTTTCATACGCATCCTTAATGAGTCTTTATGCATGTTGCAACGTGCTACATTTAACCTACTTATGAACAAATACTCGTTTTTTTAAATATTTTGCGAACGTTTTCTTTCTCTTCTTCTCCTTTTTGGTTTTTTCTCCTTTTTTTGTTTAAATTTTTGGTTTTTGTGCAACTAAAAAATTATGTTCGCATAAGGGCTGCCAATTTTTTGCGATTTTTATTCGTTGACACAATTATTGAAATGAACAAACAATTTTAAAACGTTTTTAAAACGATGTATAGAGTACGACCGTATAAAGATTACTCCGAAACACCGGTTTGAGACACTTTGCATGGCAATTTTATTTACTCTCCCAGTATTTGCCAGAAGTCGTCGATAAAATTTTTTATTTCATTTGGTTTGAGCTGGGGTTTGAGTTGCGGTCTCTCATTTAATAAGCAAAAACACTGCCTGCTAAACTATTGCAACTACATTCCGAAATATAAGGGTTTTTAAATAGACTTCACGCTAAAAACATTTTTGGACTGAATTTTGCTTTGCAAATTGCTAAAAAATTTTTTTTACAAAATCGAACAGTTTCTGTATGGAATGGTAATGATGATCGAACAACACTGACCCGTAGAAAACGTTTGCCAAGCCAGCTTGGTCCGTCAAGTAAGTTTTCTGTCTTACTGGCATGTTTGGCAATTGCATCTCCTAATAGATGCAATCGCCTACAAGTGTTTAGCTTAAGCCAATAACAGATGAATTCTATTTTAAGAGAACATATCATAAGCAATGAATTGAAAATTCTGGAAATGCAGATTGTTTATTAAGTTTCTAAGCCTCTAAATTTTAATACCAACTTGTCTCCAAATGATTACTTAACAATTCTTTCTGGCTAGGACAAGAAGTTAGGAAAAAGTTTACTTCAATAAAGACTGTGAATATCAATTACTCCAGTGTTTTGAAGACAGTATCCTGAGAAGAAAAAGAAAAACTCTTTAAAACCAAATCTTTTAAACTTTAATCTGTCTTTGCGCCCGCTCTACAAACTGTAAAAATTGTGGTTAGTTTAGCTTGATAGAGTGTATTCATAAATAATTGGTCATTACAACCCTTCAGGCTGGATTACGACTTAGCTGTGTGTGTTAATTTTATACATGAGTGGCGGGACCTACAGTTTAAAGACGACTCCGAACGATAGATTTTTGAGAAACTTTTCAAGGCAATTTAGTTATTCTCAGTGTTTTTGTCAGAAATCTACTGAGGAGAAGTCGTTGAACGAATATTTATTCATACTTTCGTTTTGATGTCTGACCTGGGGTTTGAACCGTGCCCTCTTGTCTAATAAGCCAACACACTACCCACTAGACTATGACGACTTCATAAAGTGCTTAGCCAACTTTTAATAACCAACGTTTGCTTTGAATAGCTGACCTATTTTAGAAAACATACTGACTGAACGAATTTCTTTACTATATTAATGGAAATTTTCTACACTTTGAGAAAGTAACCTTCCTGACAATGTTCTTTACAAATACTTAATTTACTTATATAGGAGACAGAGTGAATAATTCCGCGGGTTTTCGTAAGAATCACAGGTTTTTGGTGAAGTGTAGATGCCTATACACTTTATACATCGTTTCACCAGTTTTGAGACATCAAGAAACACAATTTATCGGTTGCGACACAATTTTATCTCTGAAGGCAAATCTCTTTTCCAGAAGTGGGTTCTGCAGGTTTGGAAATAAGAAAAGATCAGTTCGTAGCCTAATTCATGCTTTTTTCTTTGTCCTTTTCATAATTTTTTTAATGCTCATTAAATCGTCTCAATAAGTCGCAATAACTGTCGCTGTTGTATGTTTAACCAATTTAATGTTGTCGATATGGATTACATAGCAAGCGCGCCAGGAAGATATCGCCATGATTTAATTCGTAAAAAATTCTTCTTCTTTATCCCAAATTCCAGTGAATCACAATTTTGATTGATCTTTGGTACCACATTTACGACTCACACACATGCTGCGGAAACTTTTGTCATGCCCATGCAATCACTCGAATTTTTAATTGATGAACCATGTGATGTGCCTTTGGCTTCCACAATCTTTCGAACTTTGAGTCTTCTCCATATCGTAAATTCTTTCAATTGTTTTGTGTATAGAATCGTCAACAATACGTTTAGAACTTTTTTGTAGGATCAGGTTTATCACTGGTGAAGCTTAACCATGTATTTGCCGTACTCTAGTAAGTCTTGTGTTGGTTTACTATACGTGAGGCTACGGTTCACTCCAGATCAGACATCTCCAACTAAAACGAAAAATGAAAAGGTACGTATACCTTCGGCGACTGCCTCTCAGCAGATTTCTTGCAAAAACTTAGAGTGAATAAAATTGCGGTGAAAAGTTTTCCAAAAATTTGTCGTTCGGTGTCGACTTTAAACTTTAGGTGTCGGCACTCATGTATAACATTAACATATAAAACATAAGTGGTGTGAGAAGCCAATTCATAGTCCAGGCTGAAGGGTTGTAATAACCAGTTATGTGTGTATTTAACCATGTATTGAGTAACGATTTTTTTCGAAAGAATATTACAACTTTATTCTCACCACAAATCAATAATTAAATGACGCAACTTGCTTAAGCTTGACAGTAGGAGCCAACAGATGGATGCCTGTTGATGGAAGCATTGTTGGCTTTAATGTCTTGTGGTGAAATATTAAGAAAAATACTTACAAAATCCTTATCAAGCTACTTCGTGTTCAAAAACATAAAGAAATTAATTTTTTTTCGAATAATCGAATACTTTTTATAGGACTACTAGAAACCCTAGTCTGCATGCATATTAACGATACAACCAAATCGTTAATTCTTATTACACAAATTTTTTTGGAACTTCGTTTTTGCTTTTTTTTTGGGGGGAACCAACTAAAGTACAATTTTTTTGCTATTATCTCTTGTATATATGCCAAGAATATTTTAAGGCGGTAATTTGCTAAGTTTTGTGACTTCAAAGTTCACTTTCTTTGCTGCTGCAACGCTTTGTGGCAACAAAATTAATTTTGTTTCTTAATTTTTGTGGCCTGCGATAGTGTACATAAGCCAAAGTTTTATGTGTGCATACATGTATATATGTATATGTGTATGTGTTACTTGCTTCTTGTTGGAAAATTGTATATACTTACCCACAATATTTAGGTTAACGGAAAAACTTCGTACTGGTTGAGTAGATATTTGGCACTCGTATACACCGGCATCACGTTGCTGAGCCCATTTTATTTGCAGTGTCCACTCATCAATGTCACGATGGTATGAGGTTTGAAACCTTTGATCGGTTGTGTAAGTATAAGTGCCCACAGTTAATATGTGTAAATCACGATTTCTTATCCAGGCAACCTTAATTTTTTTTTTCATGAAAGAGACAAAAATAAATGGAAGATAAAAATAAAAATACAACATGTTTTTTAACTCTAAATAGTAGATTTCAATGAAATGCAATATAATTTAAAGCAAGAGACTGCTGTTAACCACATGTCTTCATTTATTTATTCATTTTGTTTTCCTTTTAACAGGATTAACATGTAACAGCAGGACATATGCCAATCAAAATCTATTTCTTGCTAATTTCACTTGAAAACTGTCTAAAACATTACAATAAATGTCACACTTTTAGCCATAGAGTGACATTTTTCTTTACATTGTTAACTAGTGAAAACAGGTAAGAATTTATTATTTTTATAAAGCACTTCTTGTGTCTTTGAAGTAAAAGGGCTGTTAGCTCTCTCAGTTAACCACTAAAAATTTGTTTATTTTGCTTGTTTGAATTCGAGAGATTGAAATTGTCTGAAATATTCAAGACATAACCACTACTCTTCCCTAAGTCCTTTATTAACCTCTCTCTTTCTCCTTTAGGAGTATCAATTTAATCACCGAGTATTGTAATTGCTGTGTGGCATGTGGCACCGTCTTGTTGAAACCACATGTCACACAAGTCAAGCTCATGCATTTTGGGCAAAAAAAAGTTGGATATCATCTACGGTAGCGCTCACCATTCACAGTTACGTTACGATTCGCAGCATCTTTGAAAAAGTACGGTCCAATGATGCCACCAGCCCATAAATCGCACCTACTGTGGCTTTTTCTGGATGCATTGGTAGCTTTTGCAAGGCTTCTGGCTGATCTTCACTCCAAAATCGACAATTCTGCTTATTTACGTTGAGCCAAAAATGAGCTTCGTGCCTGAACACAATTTTTCGATAAAGAAGTGGATCTTCGGCCAACTTTCCAAGAGCCCATTCACCAAAAATTCTGCGTTGCGGTAGGTCGTTCGGCTTCAATTCTTGCACCAGCTGTATTTTGAAAAGCTTCACACCTAAATCCTTCCGCAAAATTTTCCACGTTGTTGAGTAACAGAGACCCAATTGCTGCGAACGGCGACGAATCGATAATTGATGGTCATCATTAGCACTGACCGATACAGCAGCGATATTTTCTTCAGTTCGCACTCTACGTAAGCGTGTTGGTGGTTTAATGTCCAACAATGTAAATTTGGTGCGAAATTTAGTCACAATAGCCAGAAAAGCCGCTTTAGTGGGTCGATTAAACTGACCATAAAATGAAAGAAGCGCGCGATGAACTTTCTTAACGGAGCACGCATTTTGATAATAAAATTCAATGATTTGCAAGCGTTGTTCGTTTGTAAGACGATTCATGGTTAAATTGTAGGCCATACTGAAGGTGTTTGACAATGAAACAAAACACGATACGTGCGTGAGCTGTTTAAACCAGTGTTGCCAAAAAGATAATAAGCTAAAAAATTACCCGTTACTTGTTTCAATGGTAAATACACGTTGTCTAACTTAAACCTAAACCCTAACCTATCCAAGACATAAACCGAAAATAACAAAATATCTTGACATATTTCTGTTAATGTTACAAAGAGCTCTGAAAAATTTGTTAAATTCTTAACAATAAACTTAACCGATTGATTTATTCGTCGTGTTATTGCAAGTCCACTCTAAAGGTATTACCAGAACTATATTCCTATGTGGCCAACATAAAACGCGTTTAACATCATTGTAGTCGCCATAGTCTAGTACGTAGAGTGTTGGTTTATTAGACATGCGACCACGGTTCAAACCCCAGGTCAGACATCTCAACAAAACGAAATATGAAAAAATATTTCCGCGGCTAATTGCTCTCAGCAGTTTTGTGGAAAAATCTCTGGAAGCAAATAAAATTGCCATGATAAAGTTTCTCAAAAAAATTTGTCCCTCGGAGTGGACTTTAAGCTGTGGGTCCCACCATTCATGATAAAATTAACACACTCAACATAAGTGGTGTGAGAAACTTAATTGTAATCCTGAGTAAAGCGTTATAATTACCAAATGTATATGTATGTATGTATGCATCATTGTATATTTAAATGAAATCATACATTAAATACATCGGGTCTTCCAACAAAGGAGACAGAGAACTGTCAAAGTTCAGAAGTCTCCATCTTGTTGGAGTTATATCTGTAAATTTAGTTGTAAATGTTAACTGTTTTACCAAATCACCATATAGGGCAACACGTGTAAATTAAAAATTATTTCAACGAACTGGCCTGTTCTCTTCGAAAGCATACCGCTCGCTTTCCTTTCGAAAAATCATCTTCAGTGATGGGGTCCATTTCTGTATGCATGAGTACGTTCATCTAGAAATCATGTTGAAACACTTTTTTGAATTAAAGGAGTATGTGAACAAAACTATTAAAATCCAAAAACGTTCAATGCCTATTCCGAAAAAGTTGCTGTTTGGTGTGGTTTATGGCCATCATCGGTGAGCCTTTTGAGCATGACTTTGTCTAGGCTACCACTTTCAACGGCGACCACTAGCAGACGATGATTACTAATTTCATTTGATCCGGATTGGATGACAAGCACGCTAATGATATGTGGTTTCAACAGAACGGTACTACAAACTACACAGCTCATGCCACAATAGATTTTCTACATGAGAAACTCAACAGCATGACCATCTCACGTGGTGGTGATGTGAGCAACCCACGGACATCATGCGAAGTGACTCTTGTGGAGTTTTCTTAAGTCGCAATTGTAAACAAGTAAGCTTCAAACCACAACGACGTATAAAGACAACACAACCCATGCATGGAATAAATTCAGTCTGATTTATGAGCCTGAGTCATCAACAAATTTTACATTTCGAATGCGTTCTGCACATAAAAGCGTTGGCGGTTATTGAAACGTTTTTATATTCTCCACATGATGGGAGAACCAATTAAAAATTTTGATGAGATAACAAGAGGAGAGCCGATCTTTAGATATAAGAAATCTTTAGTTTTTGCGTTTTCATGTGATTTGCATAAAGTAGAGTCTAGTATGTAGTGTGTTGGCTTATTAGACGTCAAGCCACGGTTCAAACTCCAAGTCAGACATCCACAACAAAAAAAAAAAAAATATGAAGAAGTATTTTTTCGGCATCTTCCTCTCAGCAGATATCTGGCAAAGAACTCGGAGAGAAAATAAAATTGCCATGAAATTTTTCTCAAAAATCTGAGGTTCTGGATCGTAACCAGAGATCAGCAATGAATCGTTTTTTCGCTACTAATAAGTACTCATGAAATTTTGAGTACGAGTGAGTTAACAGTATTGAAATTCAATTACTCTGATTCATTAGTATTCACTACACCATTGATTAATAAGTACAGGTTCCAATGAGTATGAGTACAACGTTGACTTCAAACTCACAACATTCGAAATATGTTTCAATTCATATGCCTATTCATTCAGATTCATAAATTTAGAAAAATACTTATAATACTTATAAATGATTCGAGTGATTCGAATCATTCATCAAAATTTACAGTCTTAGTTGTTGTTGCATTTGCAAGAAAACATAAAAGAAAAAGACAAAGACAGCAAGCACAGCAAACACACAACCTTCTTGTGTGTATTGTAGTGTTCGTACGCGAATCATACTTACTTTGTGATTCTTATAAATGTTGAGTCATGGAGAATCGATATCAACAACATCATACGTATTGTTAAGTATGATTACGATGAGTATTTCAAACTTTGAATATGAGTGGTATGAGTATGATATTAAAATAAGTATTAATGCGTATGAGTATCAGAAATTATCAGTATGTTCGAATCTACTCATCTTTTTGAATGCTCATTGCTGATCTCTGATCGTAATCCTGACTGGAGGGTTACAATGGCCAATTAGCACAAAGCGGGGCTAGTTACGGGGCTCGTGATCGTTATAATTTCGATCAAGTTTAGTTCAAAAGCTTACAAAGCTTACTAAAAACTCATACAATTATGATCGAATTATTTTGGTCCGTAATTAGTGCCAGGGTTTCTAGAAACAACTTAAGATCGTTACGTAATTTTAACTGCCCATATGAATTTTTAACGATTTAGTCGATCCTATTATGGGCTTTAGGCAGCACAATTTTTATTTTAGCATTCTTTCGCTTAAATGATTGCATAAACATGTGGCTACGATTTATCCAATTGTGTTATGGTATCTTACGCTTTAGATTTTCAATTGTCTGGTTTTACTTTCCACATGATTTTATCATTCCCTAAAAAAGGGATGACAACCTGACCTTATTTAATTTCATGATACGTTTCAGTGAATCTACGCCAAAAAAAAAGGTTTAAATTTAGTGGTTTTAAATTTAATGGAATTCAAATTGAAATTGAATTATTCTCTGTGTGTGTGCGAAACATGTAGAAAATTTTCAAAAAATTCCAAGTGGGGAGACCCCCACCGTTTTCTCTTGTTATTTTCGATTATTTTTCATAAAAGAATACAAAAAAAAAATGAAAAAGGAACATTAAAGTTAAGAAGTTTAAAATTTTAAATATTTTTATAGGAAAATATCTCCTCTTTTTATTCCTTTAGTAAAGCATTCGGTTTTTTTTTTGTTCATATCCTGCAGGCACAGTGGTTGGCAAAAATGATGATGATTCCACTGCAACAGTATGTTGCTTTGCAAAGGAATTTTTTTTTCAATTTCCATATTAGCGGGATATTAATGAACAGCGATTTTATCATTAAAAACTGGAAATGTTAAATGGAAAACCTTATTCTGTTAATATTTTTTTTTCGTGCAGCATGAAATTATGATACAAGGAGTAGCAACAATGATGAATGCATGCCTGCTTTCAATGCGGCATATATTATTTCATATGGCAAGTCATTTACCATACTTAAGGCGAATTTTTAAAATTAATATTTATTAATTAAACTATCAGATCATAACGTTAAAAGGACTTTAAAGTCATAAATTAAAAAATTTTGTTGTTTAAAGGCAGTTGTACAGAAACCATGAAAGGTTTTATAAAAACAGAGTTTTTGGGAATTGTTTGTTTCACTGAGAAACTAGGTCGTAATGCTGACTGAAGGGTTGTAATGGCCAATTATGTATGTTATGTATGTATGTTGTTTCACTGAATACATACGTAATTGGTCATTATAACCCTTCAGTCAGGATTACGACCTAGTTTCTCACACCACTTATGTTGTGTGTGTTAATTTTATGTGGCGGGACCCACAGTTTAAATTCGACTCCAAACGACAGATTTTCTGAGAAACTTTTCATTGCAATTTTTTATTTACTCTCAGAGTTTTAGCCAGAAATCTGCTGAGAGAAAGTTGCCGAAGAAATAATTTTTATATTTCTTTTGGTTGATGTCTGAGCTGTGGTTTGAGCCCTGGCCTCACGTCTAATAAGCCAACACACTACCTACTAGACTACGGCAACTTGCTTGCTTATCGTTCCAAATTCGAGAATTTTGTTTGTTTACGTAGCCATTCACCAAGTAATTGGTCTCATCGCTGAATATAATATTTCATGGAAAATTACGGTCAATTGCCAATTTCCTCCAAACCCTTTCAGCGCTCGTATTATATGGTCATCCATAGTGATTTCACAAATCAAACTCAATGAATGACAAAAGGAAGCATTCCAAGACAGGAATTAGTAGAAAACAGTATAGTAGATTAGTAGAAAACATTTTTTTTGTCTCCTCTAC
Organism: Sarcophaga carnaria; assembly: GCA_958299815.1. Lineage (NCBI taxonomy): Eukaryota > Metazoa > Arthropoda > Insecta > Diptera > Sarcophagidae > Sarcophaga > Sarcophaga carnaria. Next base: position 49,669,923 of record OY283151.1, read on the forward strand.
TGTATCACAACATATTTATGTGAGTGTATTTATAAATATTTTTAATTCACTTCAAAAGCATTGTGCACGATACAATGTTTTTTGCTTGCTTTTCTTTTCGATTTCTTTAACAAATTTAGCTTATGAACCGTAAAATATTTGCAAAAAAAATATACAAAAAAAAGCAAAGAGGAAAACTAAAAGGATGATGTTAATAAATTTTAAAATATAAAATCAAAGAAAACAAAAATTAAGGAAAAACTTTTAAAGGTTATAAAGTGTCTTTCAAGTTTGAGTTTCTTTTTCATTAGCATTTTTTATACGTTTTCAGAGGATATTCATTTTGCCAAATTACTTGAAGAAAAAAAATCAACTTCAACGATGAGACCAATTTGTAGATGAATTTGCTGCGATACCAATCCACATAAGTTTCACGAACATGCAATGCATCAAAAAAAAGCCACTATTTGATGTAGATTTTAAGCTGGCGGCATTATTGTTTCATATTTTTTTGTAAATGAAGTTCGCTAGACTACCAATGTCAAAGGTCAGCTTCGTTTGGTTTGAGATATTTGATCTGGGGTTTGAACCGTGGCCTCACGTCTAATAAGTCGACACACTACCTACTAGACTACGGCGACTTCAAGGAGGATGATTGTCAATTTCTTTTGGTAGAAGTTGGATAATTTGGGCACCAACGGCATGTGGTTTCAACAGGACAAGGCAACGTGCCACACAACTAATACCACGCAGTTCAAGCCATATTGGTTATTCTGCACGAGCGATTTAAGGGCATGCTGTGAACTGGCTACCGATATCATTCGATTTAAAGCCACTACAGTCTCAGCTACATAGTATAGGCAAGTAAGCTTCAAAACGGCCCTCAAAGCGAACATAACCCATGCCAATTGGTCAGATTGGATATGTTGGGTGCGTTCTACCAAGAGAAGCTATGGCGGACATTTAAACAATGTTGGGCTACTTACATAATGACATGAAAAAATTAAAAATTTTAATGATACATATATCACAATCAATTTCTTTAATAAAAATTTAAAGACCAGCACCTTATATTTATTCATTGCAATATTTATGATGGGTGCTAGAGTAGCACGTGGGATCCATCCCACAATAGTATAAAATTCTAATCACGAGTAAAACATTTAAATAAAATTTAGTATAAAAGTAGAAGAGGTTCTTACACACTTTATTTGTTAGTATTTTATACACAAGCTAGTTGGTTATAATATTGTTATGAATATGGAAATAGTTTTTCGTTTAACATAAAAATTATAAACAAAAGCAACAACAACAATGGACTTGTTTACATGATAGACAAGTAAACAAAAATATTGGTATATTGTTAACATTGGTAACAACAGCATAAAAAGGGATAAACAAAAATGCAACAACAAACACTACAAGAATAAATATAAACAAAAATAAACAAAGAACAATAATGGAACAACGATGTTTACATTTATAGAGATCTCGAGAAGGCGAAGCAGCGAACATTCGCCTTCAAGAATATTCATCAGACTGTATACGTTGCCATATAAAAGGCAAGGCAAAGCAGGCAACGGAATGAGTAAAAGTTTAGTCAGTCTTGTGAGAAGACGCGGTGCGATTGAAGAAAGTAATCGTGGTTTGAAGATCCCCGTTATAAAGATCTGTCGAACAAATTGACTAGCAATTGTTATTGTTTACATCAAGTTGTGAACGGTGGCACACAGAATGGTGCTAATAATAAAGAATTTTAATTAAAACTAAACACGAATTTAGTTTTATTTTTATTTGCAATCTACGAGCTCATATTTTAAACGTTTTTAAAAGGTAAAATCGTAACAATATTATGGACATTTTGCAAATAAGCTTGGATTTAGAATATTGTGTAGAAGATCATCAAATCGACTGATCTATGCCGAGTACAACATTCTTGCTTTTATTGAATTAAACGAAAATCTCAACATACATATATACATACATACGTAATTGGTCAATACAATCTTTCAGCTTCTCAGACCACTTATGTTGTGTGTGTTAGTTTTGTACACGAGTGGCGGGACCTAAAGTTGATTGCGAATTACAGATTTTTGAGAAACTTGTTCATGGCAATTTCGTCTAGGAAATTTTTTGTTTATACTTCTCAAGTCTTATTTAGGGTTTGAACCGTGGCCTGATGTCTAATATACTACCTACTCGATTATGACAACCTTCAAGTATACTTAGGTTTGTAAAACTATTTGCTAGAAATTGTGCAAGCAACGTCTTTAAATTCTTCAATATTTTTTAAACTAAATTTTTTTGTTCATAAATTTGTAACAGTCATGTGATCAGCACTTAAAAATAAATAAATTTTGTTCGTTTAAAATTTCTAAAATTTATCATTCATTCTAATTACGGCTGATGCTTCTGCTGATGTTGCTGCTGCTTATCGTGAAACCATTGAAATGCAAAATATTTACATTTTATTTTTAGCTTCTCTGGCTCCGTTCTAACAGCTCATTATGTACTGAAACAGCTGCTACAAATTGGGTTTTTTGTTTTTGTCTTTGAGCAGCTAAACAAATTTGCTTTCAAGTGAAATTCAATTAAAATGTCCGATAAGAAATCGCTTGGATTTCTTTAAACAACACGAGCATACAACAAAAAAAAGAAGAGAAAAAAGGATTAAACGAATTAAACCAGAATCTAGAAGTATTTATTTAATTAAACGTAAAAAATAAAGAGTTTACCTAGACGCTCAAGACTATTGCAAATATTGTACACCGGGTTGCTAAAAATATGCAAATACAGTACAGTAGAGTGGAACACCTCTCTCCTTGTCTTTAATCTCATTTGATGCAAATTAAATAATTTGAGATGAGATTCAATTTGTGTAGTGATTTAATTTGGAGACATAAATAAATGAGGTGTGGTGATGGAACAAAACAAAGTTACTTTATTTTCCATTTTTACCGTGTGGTTTATAACAAAAGACACCAGAAAAAAGAAAGAGAAACTTGGAAAAATTATATAAAACGTTGGCCAATTTATTTATTTACATTACCTTTTCTGCTTTATGTTAATAAAACAACAAATAAAACTAAATTATCAAAAACATAAAAAAACAAAAACCATCCAAAGGACCCTTGTTAATTTTTACACACAGTGAAAGTTTTGTTGGCTTTTTAGTGTCCATTTTTTCTTTTTTCAACATAAGTTGCCTGTGAGATTTGGTACAGTTTACGTTACGTTTTATTATCCCCATAACTGTAGTCTCATCATGACATCGTTGTATTTCATTTGTTGTGTTTATCACTGTTGTTCGTAACGTAACTGTTCTTTTAACACTTTAGTTGAGCAGCTCGGGTTCAAACGGCATTATCATATTTAAACACTGCATTTATGTTTGTTTGTTTATAATTTTATTTTGTGGACCCTGTTTTCATTTCTTTTCCCCCGAAATTAACGTTGACATTATCATTTGTAGTTGGGACATAAGCAGAAAGAATAAAATTATAATGAAGGTATTCTTGTTAACAGAAACAATACAATAAGAAAACGTTAACAGTCGTTCATTACCAATTATATTCTATAAATACGTGTTACTTTTAAACCTCTTTTACAGTCACTTGTGGATGGAGCAAATCTGGCTTAGTAACCATAATTTATACTTGAGTTAACTGGCATAAAAAAACGGCTAAAAGAAGTTTGCTTAACCAGGCGAAATAAATGCCAGCTTTCGACTTCAATTACATTTTTTAAGATTTTTGTACGTTGAAATTGAAATTGTTGTAGTCCTGTAGGTAGTGTGTTGGCTTATTAGATGTGACAGCAAACTTCAAACCCCAGGCATCTCCAGCAAAGGTAGGTAGGTAGAAGTGGAGTCATGAGCGGACACACTTAGGCCACACACAGGGCCCATTGTGATACCACAGTTCCTCATTTCCCCCAGGAACCATTTGGAGCTTCCGATGAAGCCACTCAGACTGCCAATATCCATAGACGACAGTTCATCTATATTCTCCATGTAGTAGGCACTCAGGTACCTCTTTCTCCTCCGATTAAGTGCCGGACATGTGCACAATAGGTAAATAATAGTCTCATCTTCCTCTTCATCTCCACAGTTTCTGCAGGAATCATTTGCAAGGCGTCCAAGACCAATACGCCTCGCATGCGTTCCTATAATGCAATGCCCCGTAATAACCCCGATATTTCTTTGGAGTTTAAGCAGAGTCGCCGTGCGCCTCCTATCAAGCCTCGGCCAGATATTTTGCGCCGCTCTGCCCTTATCCGAAGTTGCCACACATTCTGTTGACTAGATCAACGGTTGCATTGTCAATTATAAGTTTGCAGGTCCCCAAAGGGATCCCCAACGTAAAAAATTCATCCGGGAGTTCGATGGTCGTACCCCTTCTGGCGAGTTCATCCGCTCTGCAGTTGCCAGGAATATCATTATGTCCCAGTACCCATGTGATACAAACATCATATCGGTTCGCCACCTCATAAAGATATCTGCGTCAGTTGTATACCGTCTTGGAGTTTATTACACTGGAATCTAATACCCTGATAGCCGCTTTGCTATCGGAAAGTATGATGTTTTTCCGTTCGTGAACATTTTTGTCCACAATAATTTTCACAGCAGCCTGAATTGCTGAACACCTCCGCCTAAAAGACGTTGCAATGATCTGGTAGCCTTATAGGATATTCCGATTGATTCCGAATAGATACCAATTCCAACGGCTCCTTCCAGTTTGGAGCCATCGGTGTAGATTTGTGCGGAGTCACTTGGGAGGTTCACTGATCCACTCCTCCAGTCCTCCCTTTTCGGAATGGATGTCCCAAAGTTCATTGAGAAGTCATATCGCGGTGTAATGTAATCATTGCCGCCGACAATATCAATTTCTCCCAGTTTCCTTGTATGGCCAATGTCCGATGCATGCCATTGTCCAGTAAACCAGAGACGCCTGCAAACCTGCAGTAGAGGTCAAGCGGTAGAAGGTATAAGATTATCTCCAGAGCGATCGTAGGAGTAGTGCGTAGAGCACCACTGATAATTATACAAGCAGATCGTTGTACAAGGTTCAAGTTCGTTGTCCTATATCCAGGGATTCCCACCACACTAGGCATCCATCGCTGTGTAGATCCAGTGAGTCATCCTAGGTTTCAGGCCCCACTTCTTCCCCAACACTTTGTTACATGCGTGTAGGGCGATAGAGGCTTTCCTCAGTCTTTCCGTGCAAAACGAAGCATGATAAGTTTCTTGCAAATCTGTAGTTCGGAGTAGACATTAAAGTATAGAATGAATCGCTTTTTCGCTAATCATAAGTACTCATGACATTTTGAGTATGAGTGAGTGAACAGTATTGAAATCCAACTACTCTGATTCATTCGTACTCACTACAACATTGACTTATAAGCACAAGTTGCAATAAGTATGAGTACAACTTTGACATTAAACTCATACCATTCGAAATATGTTTGATTCATACGCCTACTCATTCAGATTCATAAATTTAGAAAAATACTGATAATAGTCATAAACGATTCGAGTGATTCGAAAAATTCATCAAAATTTACAGTCTTAATTGTTGTTGCATTTACAAAGAAAGAAGAAAGACACATAAACAAAGAAGAAAAAGACAGCAATTAGAGCAAACACACAACCTTCTTGTGAGTATTGTAGTGTTCGTAAGCGAATCATACTTATTTTGTGTTTCGTGTATACGATGAGTCATTGAGAGTCGAAATCAATAACATTATGTGTATTGTTAAGTATGAGTACGATGAGAATTTCCAACTTTGAATATGAATAGTATGACTATGACATTAAAATAAGTATGAATGAGTATAAGTATCAAAAATTATAAGTATAATTCGAATCTACTCATCGTTTTGAATACTCATTGCTGACCTTTGGTGTAGATCGAATGTTTGTTTTTCAACACGATTATAATTCGATTTACTTTTTATGTTTTTAAATTTATAATTAAGTGATGTGTGTCCCTATTTAATATTTATTAAAAAAAACTATTTTCCTTGTTTTAAATTAACTTACACAAAAAAGCGTAGAATATGTAATTGTGATGTATTCAAAATTATTTTTTTTGTTTTGTTTCTTTGTTCTTTGACTAATTAATTCTTGGAATTTTTCTCTCACACAAGTGTTATAAGCGTTTGCTACTCAAGTGTATTAAATCTCTTAGGAATAGCGGCGTATAAATTTTTTGGTGTTTTTGTTTTGCTTTTAATTGCAACAAAATGGTATGAGAATTGAAATTAAGAATTGAAATTGAAGCACTTGCATGAGAGTTTCTCTTTCTGCAATTTTATTTCGTTTTCACTTCATCTTAATTAGAAATGAATTAAAAAACCATAATCAGTTGCATGATATTTTGACTTTTTCTAAATACAAATGAAATAAATAATCTGTAATTAGTTTTTAAAAAAATAAATTATGGAGTTACAATGACTGCATGGTGCCCTACCTGCATTACTTTTCGTATTGGTAGGGCATATACTATAACTTCCACATCAAGTTTATATGATTCCGACATTTGAATTTGAAAACCTTTGTTTCTGTCTATTAAGTTTTCGCTTAATGATGGGTATGAAGTTTTTTATTTCTAAATTTTTCATTTCTTACACCGCAAAACAATGAAGTAGAACCACAACTAAGTTTCTGTACTGCAAACATGTTGATGTGTCTTGTCAGACAGATGCAGATGGCATGGCATGGCATGTGTGTATAGTTGTTTTGCATAATCTGACTATTAAGTTGTTAAATAATATTTTTATTTAACCTGTAGTTTATCGTTTTAATTAAATAAAGTTTAATTATGTACATGCATATGCCATCAGGTGTTTTTGCTACACCATATTTCTATGTACATACGTATGTATGTATGTATGTATGTAAATAAATGCTTTGAATACATTATAATTATTTAAATAGAATTAAAAGTCAAAGGTTTTACATGCACTTAAAAGATTAAATCGTATTCCAAAGACATGCACGTACATATGTACATATGTATGTACATTCATTCATGCATTCATATAATTTACCCGTGGTGCTGTACTATACAATATAATACAATACAATATATGTACGTGTATTGTAAAGAAAATATATGTGTATGTATGTTAGTATTTATGTAAGTATTTGCCTTGAACTAAATAAATAAGATAATTTATCACATCTCCTGATAGTTAAGGATTATTCAAATTACAACAATGTAGCTGAGTAACTACGATTGTAAGTATGCAATTAAAAAAAAAAATTCCAAAATTTAAACAATTTTGTTACTTATCGATATCAAATAAGTTTAGAGGGTATTGTTATCTAAAATTAAGGGATTATTTAAGCAAAATTAGGCATTAATTAGTATTATTGACACATACATAGATGCACATTAGGGGTAAAAAGGCAATTTTAAAAAGGTGATAAAGAATATACATTAAAAAAATAAATCTACATACGAGGTTTGATCAAAAAATAACCGTTATTTTCAAATTTCACGAGTTACGTATGTTCGATTTTCGCATTTTTATTTTCTGTTATGTTGGTACGCATGTCTGTTATATATGTTGACAATTTCAGCCATTTTCGATTGTCAGTTTGTTTTTGACAGATCAAAAGGTTAGTCGTGTTTTGCTGTGCTCTTCGATTTTTTACTGTTCGAAAAAATGGCTTAAAGAAACTCTATTAAGTTTTGTGTAAAATTTGAAATTAAATGTGCAAAGACATTTGAAATGTTGAGTGTGGCGTTTGGCGAGTCTACTATGTATGAGCAGAACACAAGTTCAATTGTGGTATAAACCGTCTAAGGAAGGCCAAGAAGATTTCAATGTGCTCGTCCTGGATTTTGGATATTAGAGAGGTGGCTGATGATGTTGGCATATTGTTCAACTCATGTCAAGCAATTTTTACGGATGTTTTAATCATGAAACGTTCAGCAGCGAAGATTTTTCCAAAATTGTTAAATTATGAGCAAAAACAACGTCGCATGGACATCGCTCAGGAGATGTTGAACGTCGCCAACGACGATGCAGATTTGCTCAAAAAGGTCATAACTGGTGATGAATCATGGGTGTATGGCTATGACATTGAAACCAAAGCCCAATCATCCCAATGGAAGCGTCCAGAAGAGCCACGACCGAAAAAAGCACGTCAAGTTCAGTCAAATATGAAGGTTTTGCTCACTGTTTTCTTCGATTGCAGTGGCGTGGTGGAATAATAAGGAATACTACCTTGAAGCTATGCGCCGATTGCGCGAAGCAATTCGTCAGAAACGCACAGAATTGTGGAAAAATCAATCATGGATTTTGCACCAAGATAACGCACCACCTCACACATCGATGCTTGTGCGTGAGTTTTTGGCCAAAAAAAACCGTAATCATGCCTCAACCACCATATTCACCGGACTTTGACTTTTTCCTCTTCCGAAAACAGAAGCCACCTATGAAAGAAAAGCGTTTTGCTACGTTTGAGGAGATAAAAGAAAAATCGAAACAAGAGCTGTTGGCGATACCAAAAAACGCATTACCGAAGTGTTTCGAGGATTGGAAAAAACGCTGGCATAAGTGTATTATATCTGAGTGGGTTACTTTGAAGGGGACAAGATAGTTATTGATAAATAAATAAATACTCTTTGAAAAAATTTAAAATAACGGTTATTTTTTGATCACACATCGTACACCGTATCCTGCTATGTTTTGTTGTTTTTTTCTAATAATTTCTAGGTTACATAATTTTATGTTCGTAGTTTAATTGGAACTGCCTTAAACAACACTATAACACCTTTTTTCAGTTTGATAAAATCCACCACATACACGGCTGTATGGATGGCATTATAAAATAAAAGGATGTTCCATTACTTACTTACTTGGTCATTAATTGAATTACGACCTCGCTTCTTTCACCACCCATGTTCTGTGTATTAATTTTGTTTGGCTTTCAACGACAGATTAAAAAAAAAACAATTTTATTGCAATTTTTTATTTACTGTCAGAGTTTTTCGTCACTAGACAGTTGTAAGGAAGTTGCCGAAGAAATATTTCTTTTCGTATCGAACATGAGAACTAAGACGATAATGTGGTTCACCAAGAATGGTTCAGCCTAGTAGAAACGTTCTTTGAAACGCTCTAAAGACCTGGATTATGTGGATGACATTTGCTTTAGTTCAAAAAATAAACTCTTCAAAATTGAAAACAAAGAGCAAATAACTAAATATTAATTTTTGTGGGTTTTTATTGCGTTTTCGTGAAACAGAGACTACAAACTGTTTGTAGATGGCTACAAAATGTATCGGATATTCCAAAAGGAACTTTAACAGTTCAAACAGACATTTTACGAACGACATAATCGTAGTACCGAGACGACTATTCGCAGTGTGGCGGATAAATTCGAGTTCACTGGTTCAGTAAACGATCGATCAACATCCGTACGTATACAAAACATAAGACCTTTCAAAAACATCACCGCTGTACGTACAAAAAAATCTGAGGTAGTCGTAATCGACACAGCCTTTTCGACGTTAGCACACCACAAGTTTACAAATTTTGTATCGTAACTTAGATTAACTGTCCCAGAAGCTGAATGTAAAAATCCATAGATTATGACATGTGTTTGATGGGCACTGGATCAGTTGGCGAATGACCCAAATTTTTATGGAAAAATTGTCTTCAGGCATTAGTCCCATTTCTTTATAAATGCTTACGTGATTACACAAAATTTTCTAATAGGTTAGGTTGTCAATTAAGACAAGTGCAGTACCCGGAGGTCGAATTGACCCATTGTACAACGTCCTAGTTTCTCACACCACTTATGTTGTGTGTGTTAATTTTATACTTGAGTGGCAGGATCTACAGTTTAACGTCGACTCCGAACCACAGATTTTTGAGAAACTTTTTCATGGCAGTGTTATTACTCGCAGAGTTTTTGACAGAAATCTGCAGAGAGGAAGTCGCCAAAGAAATATTTTTTTTTCATATTTCGTTTTGATGTTTGACCTGAGAGACGAACCCGGGCTTTACGTCTAATAAGCCAACACACTACCTACTAGACTACGACGACTTCAAGCGTACTCACCAAGATGAAAATGAGCTTCAGCCGAAAAGATGATTTTTTTGGCAAATTCGACATCATCGTGCAGTTGCTCGTTGTCCAATCTACCAAAGCGGAAACGAAGCGTAAATCGATTCATTACGTTCAGTGGAGATAATATACTGAATTTTGTGATAGAAATGACATAAGTATTGCCAGATACGAAATAACCGATGTTTCATATTTAAACCGATTGATAGCCCACCCTATACATAATATCGGTACATATATCATGCGTGGACCACGCCAAAAATTTAGTATAACTGTAGAACAATCTATACAATTGGCGTTTAGCGGCTTTAGAGAAGTCTTTTGAGACGTCAGTACTTGATGCTGTGTGGATGGCACTCAGATATAAAATAGTGTTACGTTGCTACAATACTAACTTCCGCATTCCATATGAGAAACAATATGAAGATATGGTTGCTGCTAAGAATCGTCAAAGGGGTTTGACATCATTACTATCTGACATTGTCTTAAATAGTAACAAGCCAAGAATGCTTCGACTTAGTAGATGCATTTTTGGAGTATTCATGATTGTATTGAAGACCTAAATTATGCGAACACAACATTTGTTTAGTTCAAACGAACAGGTTTTGTTCATTGTAACCTCTTCTTCTCTTAAAAGGAGCCTGAAGTCAGAATTAAAACGAAATACGAAAAAATGTTTCTTCGGCGATTTTCTCTCACCAAATTCCTGGCAAAAACTCAGAGAGTAAATAAATTGCCATGAAAATTTTCTCAGAAAGTCTGTCATTCGGAATCGATTTTAAATTGTAAGTCCCGCCACTCATGTATAAAAATTAACGCACACAACGTAAGTGTTGTAAGAAACGAGGTCCATAATCCTGACTGAAGGGTTGTAATGACCAATTATGTATGTATGTAAACTGTTCTAAAATGGCAGTAAGCAGAGGTCATGACAGGATGTTTCCTGAAAATCTCTTGATTTACTCATACAGCCAGGTTGCGATTAAGTTCCTAACGAATGTAGTTACAACATTTGTTCCTGTCCTTGGTTTTCTTAGAGATAACATTTAAAGCTAAGTCTTACATGGGATCCGGAACAGAGAGATATCGTTTGATTTGGCATTGCTGATGAACTGGCAAGGACCGGAACAGAGCTCGCGATCTCCACCATGTTACAAGATATTCAGATGGTTTCAGTTAACTTGGATATCATCGGCACTTATTATAGGCAATCTCAATATCGTTCGCTGCAAGACAGTACGTGCAATATTGGCAGACTGTGCTGGACATGTAGGGATGAGAAGAGAGCGGACTGATTTTTGTCCTTAAATCGCATGACCATCCATCGCACAATACCGATTTCTAAAGGCTGGCATAAGTGTGACCTCTTTTTTCAATCGTTATCGAACCTAACCTAAACTAAAATGGCAGCAATGATAAGAAAAACTGCGATCCAGAAACCATTTATGCTGTTTGATTGTCCTCTTAAAAGAAAATATGCGTTTTTGTTACATTCCTGAGACAGAGAGGCAACAAAATGTTTGTGGAAGGCTATAAAATGTATCCAATAGACTAACAAGGACTTCTGAACCTTGACAGTTTGCCCATTTTAAGATCGCCGTTGGCGTCATAGGTCCATATGGCATTCATAAGGACGTTGGTGGGCCTCATCCTTTCGCACTTCCTTCTAGCTTTTGCAAAAGTCGTGATATGGCAAATCTAGTCATCTCACATTAACAAATTAAAAGCAATGATTAGTGAAGACTTCAACCTCCAGCTTATATGGCTTTTATGAATGATAGACGAAGCTGATAATTTTTTGTGGTCATAAAGACGTTAAGTCTGTGTTGTTATAGCATGGACAGACTTTCTGAGTAACATAGCTTCTGCTGTTGTATGCAGGATAAAATTTACTTCAGCATTTAGTGAATAAAGAAGGAAGTAGGCAGATTAATATCTGCCTTAGCCAATATATCACTGGCAACGTGATGGTAAATCTGATGGTAAATCTGAAGAGGTACTTAAAGTGCCTTCCTTTCAAAGCAAATTTGGTTTTAAGGAATTTGATTGTAATTATTAATAAACTAAATTTAATATTTTCTTCTTGTTACACAGAAAAACAAACATTTTTTAAGCATTTATCATGTGGAATAATTTAGAAATAATTCTTCTGTTTGACATGACATGCAATGTAATGAAATTTTAATTTTTTTTTTATCAAATCAAATGTCATCATTTTGAGTTTAACCCTGCTGTGAGTACGTCAGAAACAAAACATTTTTCTTAGTAAATAGAAATTAATCACAAATAACGTGATGATTACATACGTCTTGCATTAGACATACTATCACCAAAGAGGTTTCACATGACACATGTGACACTTGAAATAAATATCAGCAACTCATCAATGAAAATTGTTCGTTCTAGGTTTTGATTAGCATTCAATTGGTAAGTGACACGCTTTCTTTTATAAATTTTTAAGAATAAATAAATGAAGAACTTCCAGGAGAAATTATTTATTATTATTTGATAGTGAACTTATTGTGCTAAAATTCTAATAAATTTTATATTTTTAAAGGCTTAAATAAATAATGACAATAAAGTAGATCAGGCCAGCCGATTAAGACTAATTTCGTTCTGTTATTATCAAATTTTTACTCTTGTACAAAATGATGGATAGGTCCAAGTAAAGGTCAATGAGTATATTTGGAAAGACTTGGTGTTTTATGCTTTCAAAATATGATGGACAAATGCCAGCGATTACAGCTGATAACGTGCACAGAAAAATTTCTTTCCCAATGGAAAAAAATTCAGCGTATAGGAAACGCTTATATAAAATCTACGACCATGTAAAGATTCATCTGAACTGATTCCAAAGATTAACAAGAAACTGTTTAGGAAGCTGTTGTAAAACCACCTTACCATTCTATTTTCCGCAGTGATCTTTCCCGCAAGCCATCTCATAAAGCTCAAAACGACAGAAACCTCAGTCTGAAACATTTTCATCTGAAGAATGACCTTCTGGGAGTCTTTATTTGAATCCACTTGATAACAAATTATGCTCAGTTTTAAGGGCCATGGTATCCCACAAAGGAAACTCCAACATTGATTCTATAAATAATGTTTTTATTCGTGCTGACGCCAATTTTCCAACTGACGAGGTGGGGTCGGCAAATTGATTATAAGCCATGTGTGTAACAATATTTATGTCCCCATGAAGTAGTATAAAATTTAAATGTAGAGTACATCAGAATATAATAAAATTGTTTGATTTTAAAGGTATTCTGTTCGGGTAATGTACCGCGTAATTTGCCATAATCGTCCTACCGAGACGACTATTCGCAATGTGGTGGATAAATTCGAGTCCACTGGCTCAGTAATCGATCGACTAACACCCGTACGTCAGTGAAACGTCAGATCGACTGAACACATTACCTTTGTCCGTGAGAGCGTGCTGAAGAAACCGTCGATTTTGTGTCACTCACAAGAACTCGGTTTTTCGCAGACTACAGCAGGGCGAACTTAGCCTACATTGCATATAATTTTAGCCTACATCCGTACAAAATTCAATCGACCTTAGAACTGAAGGTAAAGAACCATAGACAACGACGTGTGTTCGGTGAATGGGTTCTAGAATAGAGGGCAACTGAATCTAATTTTAATCAAAAATCATCCGTCACTGTAAGGCCCACTTCTGGCACGATACATTCTAAATGGGTTTCCAAAAGCGTCCAACGCATCCCGAAAAAATTACTGCTCGATGTGAATTGTAGAATGGCGGCGTCATCGGTACATGTTTCCTTGGGAACGTTATTGGCCAGGCCATTACTGTCAACGACAAGTACTATTTTTGAGGATTACCAATCTCTTTTGGTCTGAAACGGATGGATAGTATGAACACCAACGACATGTGGTCTTAACAGAATATGACTGCGTGTCATTCAGCTCATTCCATACATACATACATACATACATAATTGGTCATTACAACCCTTCCGTCAAGATTACGACCTAGTTTCTCACAAAACTTATATTGTGTGTATTAATTTTATACATGAGTGGTGGAACCTACAGTTTCAAGTCGACTCCGAACGACAGATTTTTGAGAAACTTTTCAGTTCATTCCACATTGGATATTCTGCACAAACGATTTCAGGGCAAGGTCATCAGTCTTGGAATTAGCCACTGAACTCATGCGGCTTGACCATGTTGGGCTTGTTCTTATGGGATTTGCATATGTTGCACAACCGATGTGAGGGCATGGTCACCTAATGAGGATATGATGGAAACTGGCCTGAGAGATCATGCCATTCGATTTTGCTAGACCTCACATAGCAGTCCTCAATGCCAATATAATCCATGCCATTGGTCAAATGCATTCTGATTTATGAATAAAAATCATGGAAAATTAAAGAAGCCTTGGCGTACATTTGAACGATGTTTGATTTTATACATAACAGGTCTATCAAGAGAATAAAAAAAATTCAATGATATCTCACACACACCTTATGGGAGGACTCCTCCTAACAGTATCAGTCACATTTGTGAACATCATTTCAAATGCAAATTTGAAAATATTCGACCAACAGTTAAGCCCTTATAGGCCAAATTCACAAATTTATGGGATTCAATAAAACAAATGTGTCCTGATAATTCCCTATTTTGATGCAATACTCCTTGTCTACTATATATTGATTGTAAGAATTACAAGTTCAACTACATGTTAGTGTAATGAATCATATAGGCGAGCTAGATTGTCAACAATCTTTTCTTTATCTTTTTTTTTCTTGTCTTTTTTATTTTTTTTTTCTTAAAAACTTTCACTAAAACTCAATTAAAATTCTTCATACAGATTTACATACATATTCTGAGTGTTCTAACATGTCTAAGGCTGTATCAACTACTTCCTTTTGCTTTTAATAACAAGAAAATTTCATTAAATTTTTTTCTTTTCTTTCTCGTTTCGTTTCTTTTGCCAAGAAACCAACAATTTCAAATGCTTCCGAATTATTAAAAAATTTGTTCACATTTTGTGTGTGCTCTGCAGGCACATAAAAGAAAAAAACTATTGTTGTGCTAAAAACAAACATAAAAAATAATGCGAGATTTTAAATGTTTTTCAGTTTTTCTTCGTCATATGAATTTATGACATGCCAAGAATGTTAAGAAATGGAAAACAAACAAAAAATTGGAAAAATAAAAGTAGGATCGTCAGAGACTAAACGTGTTTTATTTGCTTTTACTTAAAAGCATTAGAAGATAAACCCCAAAAAAAAAAGATTTTCTTTTTTTCTTTTTTTCGAGGGAAAAGTACACACAATAAAAACAAAATAAATCAAAATCTTATGTAAATAACGATAATAAAAACAAACAAACAAACAAACAACAATAACAAAAGAAATGAATGAATGAAAGTGTTATTGTTTTTATTACAACACTTACCAAGTTTTCATATAAAATACAACAACAACAACATTAAGGAAAAAAACAAATATTACCACTGAGTTGGGTTGTAATGTTAATAGACGTTGTCTACATAAAGGATACAACACAACAGAACAATGTGTGCGCGAGTTGTGTGTTGTGTATGGTATGATACGGTATGTGAGTATGGCAAGTTCCAGGCATAATTTATAAGCATAATCCTACAGAGGAGATGAATTATATTTGTTTTCTTGCTTTTCAGCAAAACAAAAAAATTCTCCTATCTTTCCTTTTTTTCGGGGTCTATTAAAAGAAAATAAAGGACATTGTATTCTTGTGAAATCTTTATCAAACAAAAGAAAAAAAGGGCTGATATCCTTGAATTAAAATCAAAAAAAAAAGAAGTGAAACGAAAATATTATTCCTAAAGGCTTGGTTTTAAACGCCCACCTGCATTCTGAGATTCACAAAAGTTTCCCTTATCATGTTAAGAAGAAAAAAGAAAAAAAGGAATCAAATGTAAATAAAATTATTTCGGTTTTTAAGAAATTTTAAATTCAATTCTTTACAAAATAAAAACACTCCCTTTTACGTGGGAAATTAAAACAAAAGAAAAAAGGTACAGTTAACTAAGCCTGCATAATATGGCACACGATAATGGACGTTTTTTTTATCGCATTAATTAAAATTACAGAACAACAAAGAACAAAAAATAATATGCTGAGTCAAATCTTCATTCGAGAATCGTTACTGCATTGGAGCTGCTAGCATGCATGAAGAAAGTGTTCAAGTTTTCTCAATTTTTTTTAATTCGATTTTAGGAAATTTCTCTGGCAGCTTTGATTCTTCAACAGTTGCATAGTTTGTGGCCCTGTCATCCCTTCCCCTCTAAGTTTATTTGCGCTTTATTCATTCATTTCATGATGCAGAGAAGCGGCACGGTTATTATTCAGCCTAACCAAAATGTATCCTATCAATTATATTCCAATAGCTCCTACTCATATTTGTAAATATCTTCAAATATCTCTACCATTCTCTGGTCTTGCATCTAACGCATAACCCGCTACCTGCAATGCAACTACCAACTGAAGGCGTTGGTTAATATTTTTGTCACACCTTAGGACGCAGAGTTGAAATGCAGAAAATTGCTGGCAGTGACAAACCGATACACAGAATGACGATATTTTCCTGGATCATAAACAATATTTGTCAACATATAAAAGAGAAAAAAATTGTCTTGGCTGAAAGACAAACTGACTAATTATCTATTCAGTCTTTAGGCATGGATTTCTGAACTTTAACAGTCGATAACGGCCATCTTATTGAAGCTACGTCTGTCAAATTAGTTTCGTTTATTCAGTCTTTACAGCCCTTTAGTCAGGTTTACGACCTAGCTTCTCACACCACTTATGTTGTGTCCGTTAATTTTATACATGAGTAGCGAGACTTACATATTTTTGAGAAACTTTTCATGTCAATTTTATTGACTCTCAGAGTTTTTGCCAGAAACCTGCTGAGTGGAAGTCCCTGAACAATTATTTTTTTCATATATCGTTTTGTGCGAGATGTCTGAGCGAGGGTTTGAACCCTGGCCTCACTCCTAATAAGCCAACATGCTACTTACTTGACTACATACATACATACATAATTGGTCTTTACAATCCTTCAGTCATGATTACAACCTAGTTTCTCTTACCATTTATGTATGTTGTGTGCGTTAATTTTTATACATTAGTGGCGGGACATACAGTTTAAAGTCGACTCCGAACGACAGATTTTTGAGAAACTTTTTCATCGCAATTTTATTTATTCACAGAGTTTTTTTTGCCAGAAATCTGCTGAGAGGAAGTCGCCGAAGAAATACTCCTTGCATTTTGCGTTCATGTCTGGCCTGGGGCTCGAACCCTGGTTTTACGTCTAATAAGCCAACATACTACTTACTAGACTACGGCAACTTCATTTATTGAGTCCGACTACCATACACGACGAAGTATTAATCGCTGAATGGGCTCTAGAGCAGTTTGTAACTGACACAAATTTTCATCGAAAACTCATCTTCAGCGATGTTGTCAATTTCGGGGTGAATAAGTACCTAAACAAACTAAGTAGCCGAATTTGTAATGCTGCCAATCTGCTTATATGGAATCCAAAAGCAGTCAATACATACCGAAAAAGTCTTTGTTTGATGTGGATTTTAAGCTGGTGTAGTCATCCATGTTTCCTCGAGAGTAATGTTTGCCAGGACATCACTGCCAACGATGAGCAATTGAATGATCTGGAGACCAATGATAGGTGGTTTCAATGGGACGGAGCTCACATTGGATATGCTACACGAGCGATTCGATGGCATGGTAATCGCACGTGGATGTGATGTGAACTGGCCACCCATGTGGTGCATTAGTTAAACTTTTTTTGTGGTATTTTCTTTAGTCGCAGCCGTATGCGAATAAGCTACCCACCAATGCTAATACAACCCATGCTATCGATCAAATTCAGCTTGATTTATACACAAAAGTTAAGGAAAATTTAACATTTTGGATGAGGTCTATCTAGAGAAGATGTGCCGCACATTTAAACGATATTTTTCAAACATTCATGAGTTGTGGGCTCTACAGTTTAAAGTCAACTCCGAAAGGCAGATTAGAGAAAATTTTCATTGGACTTCAGGCCACAGTTCAAAGCCAAGGCCAGACATCAAAACAATATATGAAAAGGTATTTCTTCAGCAGATTTCTGGCAAAAACTCTGAGAGTAAATAAAATTGCCATGAAAAGTTTCTCAAAAATCTGTCATTCGGAGTCGAATTTAAACTGTAGGTCCCACCACTCATGTATAAAATTGACACACACAACATAAGTGGAGTGAGATGCTAGGTCGTAATCCTGATTAAAGGGTTGTAATTACCAAACTATGAATGTATATGTGGGAAGCGCTTAAAAACGTCCCTATACTTAGTGTGGTCATTGGCCTTTACTTCAAATAATTGATGGCTTAAAGGTTCTTTTTAGAATTCCACCAGTTTCTACTAGTGCTGTTAGATAAGTAAAATGAGCGGTTAATCGGTTAATTTCCCCATATAGTATGATTCGTATAAATTATATTTTTGCTTTTAACCGTAGATCGAGCCTTAAAAGAACTTCATAATTCTAGCTTATGTATCACTTTTGATACATACTTGTTGTACATGGAATTGTCACGATTATTGATAGATTTTGTTAAAAAACTTTAACATTTTAATTCATTTTAATAAAACTATTTATTTACTATTATTACAATTTATTATCACTTTTATGAAATTTGCGCCAAAATTTTTCACATGACGTACATTGGCATGGTTTTTTACATAAAAATCAAGCACTTCATGTCAGCTTGGTTTTGTTTCTTTCTAAATGGTAATAATTTGACGTCTATCACCCTGCTTTGTGGTGATTTATAAGTTTCCAATTGCTTAGATAGGACAGCTTATTGTCACTCGCATCAGTACGACTCTCAGTTGATGGCTGGCTGAAATCTGATGGTACAAACCATTCTTGTGATTCGTTAGAAATATTTGTTGTCAATGTCATGTGAGGTAAAAAAGTCTCCTGTTGCAATAGAACATGTTATTTAACAATAACAATAACAATTTTCTCTTTTCGATTCCCCTCTGGTTTCCCGGATACGGGTTTCCCCAAATACTGCTGTAAGTAGTTGCTACGCACGTAGCATGTACTTGAATCTAAAACTGCCAATTCGACTTCGGTGTACCACGAAATTTATAACGACCATCAAATTCAATTTGTTTCTAATTTACAGCGACAAAATTAAATATGAGTTGAAAAGGTAATAAAACAAAACAAAAGGAAAGGAAAGAAAATATAAATCCATACCAAGCATTACTCCGTAAACCTCTTGATGAAGCTTGATTTATATAAATATCCTTAAATTAATTTTCATAACAATCACTGTAAATATTCCATCATTAAGTATCAAATTTCACTTAAAATCGCTGGAGGTAATTTTCATTTTTCACAATAAATCTAAACAAATTTTAAATTCTGTTGCTAAAAAACCTTAATTTGAGATGAAAATATACCAAAAAGGAACATAAAAACATAAGCCTCATTATTTAAATATATTTTCTTTAATTTTCTTACCTTTTAGGCGAACAAAAAATTAAATTTTTAAAAATCTTAAAAAAGGATATATGGTCTGCTCTGAAAGTATGATAGCTAATGCCAAACTATTTACGCAGTATTATTTCTTACATAAAACTACAAGTTGTGTGATAAAAGTTTTATGAAAATGTTTAAAATTTTCTAACAAAAAATTAAGATAAATATATTTTTTTTAGAAAAAAATCCTTTTCATTCGAATTTAAAATAAAAGGCTTTAGGCATGATTATGAAAGTCTGGAAGACTTTCAGCTCATTTTTCGGAAAGGTGTAATAGGTGTAAATATATCATTATCAAAGCGAATGATTCTGTTATCTCATATGTACGTAGTTGACGTAATAAAACATGGGACGAAACACATTTTTCTAATGTTTGTCTGTCACGTGAGATAAATATGAGAAGAGCAGTAAGAAAGACTCTACAAGATTTCAGGAAACAGCTGCTAGCAATCTACGTGAACATTGGTAACATTTTCTATCCCCAAACTATTAAAGGCCATTTGTTCTGTTCCAAGTAGTCAAGTTTGTTGCTGCCAATACTTTCTCCAGTTCATAAGACAAGCTTCTATTTTCTTTTTCTTCAAAGTCTTCAGCAGCAGAAATATTACATATATAATCGGTCATTACAACCTTTCGTTATAAATTGGAAATTTTTAACCTGAGGTTTGAACCTTGGTCTGACGTCTAATAAGGTAACATGCTACATACTAGACTACGACTACTTCAATCAATATCAAGAACATATCAAGATTAGAAAAATTCAATATTTTCACTTTCGTCGTTCAATTCGTTAGCTTTCAATTCTTTCTCAAAAACCATAAATATTGTGTTATTCACGATAAAACTTCACAAAATCTTTGATAACTTAAAAAAATTTCAAACATAACACCAAAATATCTGTAGGAAAGTCGTATGTATCAAACATGATACATAGGCTAGAATTATGAAATTTTTGAATTTTTTAATTTCTGTTTGAAATTTTCTTTTTTTTGGTTTAAAATAATGGCAATAACAATACTAATGAATTATAAAAATAACAGGCATCTAACTTTTTCTGCATTAAAGTTATGTAGTCTAAAAAATTGAACAATTTTTTGATACAAAGCTCGATCTACGGTTAAGCTTCTTAATTTTTTAATTGCTTTCTTAATTATTAATTTTCTTTAATATTAAAATTCATTGAAGTTTAACTTACCGTTTTGTTGCCCAAATGTTTAACTCTGCAGCCCAAGTAGGCCGATTTGCCAACCAAAGATGTGATATTCTTCGGCATGGTCAAATCAAAATATGGCTCATTCCATCTATGGCCGTGTGTATAGTGACCCGGTGGTAAATGTGTTGGCTTTTGATCCACATTATTGTGATTCGTATTGCCCGACAGTCTTTGATAACCCATTGTTAAATCTGTAATTAAGACAACAATTAACGAGGGGTGATTAATTAATGAATAATGCATTAAGATTTTAGTGAAATTGATATTTTGTGTAGGCAACATCATGGTTTTTAAATTTATAAAATAAAGAGACTTTAATGTACTCCAAATAATACACGTAGGATGGGCTCTGATGCCCTAAAGGAACACATTACGTCTTGAGAAAGACTAGAAATCCATCACTTGGATGATGTTTTTTGAAAAATTTTTTGAATTTTATTTAAAGTTACATATTTAATGGATTATCCATTTCGTGGTTTCAAATCTGTCAAACTAAGTTGTGAAACCAATTTTTTTCTTTTCAGTTAAAAGTCTGACGTTGACGAAAATAGATCGCTTAACTATCACACAACGCATAAAAATAATCAAAACCTACTACAAAAATGGTGATTCTGCCACAGCCACGTATCGAACAAAATTTTCTTCAGCGATGAAGCACATTTTACACTCGGTGGGTACGTTAATAAACAAAATTTTCGTGTTTGGGGTTCTGAGAATCCTCAAGTAATTGAAGAGAGGCCATTACATCCAGAAAAAGTCACTGTTTGGTGCGCTCTTTGGTCCGAAGGTGTGATTGGACCTTACTTCTTCGAAAACGACAATGAAACGACTGTCACCGTCAATTCGGAGCGTTATGGTCATATGATAACCGACTTTTTTCGCTTGCTATTGAAGAATAAGACTTGGAGAATATGTGGTTTCAACAAGACGGTGCCACATGCCACACAACTCGAGCGAATATGGCTTTATTGCAAGAGACATTTCCTGGCCGCATAATTTCTCGTCGTGGCGATATCAACTGGCCACCAAGATCATGCGATTTGACACCATTAGACTTTTTTTGTGGGGCTATGCGAAAGACCGTGTTTAAGCAGATAAACCTTCAACTCTTGAGCACTTAAAAACCAACAACCAACCCAATATGTGTCAAAAAGTGGTCGAAAATTACCTCAAAAGAATCAATGCTTGCAACCCTTCGCGTGGAGTTTATTTAAATGATGTAGTGTTTCACACATAATGTCAACGTTCAAGCTTTACAATAAAAAAGAAATATCATGAGAAAAATATTTTATATGTGTTTTATTTACGTTTACTTTTGAAACCACGAAATGGATTATTGCTTTAAGTATTTGAAAAATGCCTTTCACTTGAAATAATAACGAAATCAATTAAATTATTGTCACTTATGCTCAGGATATTCGTTATTGCAATAAATCCTAGAATACCCTGTAAGATTTAAAGTGCAAAATAATGATTAATTGGTTTTTAGACCATGACATAAGTGGTCTTGTTGTATGCTGATGTACATGCAAACGCCTCCAAAAGTTACCTACAGTCGTTGGTCATCTGGGTAGGAACACAATGTTAATGAATGCAACTTTAACAATTATTCTGTTAAAAGGAATTTGGTGTCATTCTTATTTAATAACAGAAAAATTTTTTATTTTTCGATTTATTGTACATACTTTTGCAACCAAAGACTGTATGTGTGATATTTACATAAATGTTTTGCATATCAATGAATGTAATACGTACATTCATGAATATACAGGCCAAATTACTTACATTTTCAAAAATATGGAAGGAAGGCTAAAGGGTTGTTACTAGAAGACTTACAAAATTATACATCCAACCAGATGGGCACATGGCATACATACATATGTAAATAAGATCATACTATGCTTACATGTATTCACATGAATACAACATTCATGTAAATAATGATAATGTAATAACAATCAAAATCTAACACATACATACGCAAATGTATTCACGTACATTGTCTAATAATACATAAAATATACACATGTACGGCCATAAAAGTAATACATACATACATATACATATACATACAGATGAATAAAATCTATTTCTATATGTGTACACACCCCAAGTATGTGTGTGTAACGCAATTACCATTATCTTAATCATGACAATCATCATCATTATCATCATTGTTGTCGTCATTATGATGTTGATGAGGATAATGATAATAAGCCTTAAATTTATTGTCACCAACATGCCAACCAACATGCCATACCATACCGCCGTCATCAGCAGCAGCAGCACAACACTATTCCAACCACCACCACCACCATCATTGTAACCGTAGTTGTTGTCATGGTTTTCTTACATTTGGTTGTGTTTTGTTTTGTATTTCATCTCATGTCGCATTAGCCGAAGGAAACGAAATGCATGCACAAATGCAACTTTTGCTGTCGCATTATGTGGTTTTTTTCTTTCTTCTTCTTCTTCTACTTCTTCTTCTTGTGCTGCCGCATAAGGCCATTGAAATTTTGGAAAATTTCAAAACGATAAATCAATTGTTAAACAACAAATTTGTTCAAAATGGTCAAAACCACACACAAAACATTTTTTCTGTGGCCATATTTAGATTTTCAATGCATATACAATGCCTATGCCATATAAGTGCATACATTTGTAATATATAACCAACCGGATACCGGAAATATTCAGAATATTTCCATTATTTCCCATCCACATATAAATTCATCGCATGCACATATAAATACTTATCGGATTTCATATTTAACATTGTTAAACAACAACAAAGTTTTAAAACGTATAACAGCAAGAGTCAGTTAAATAGTAATCAAAATATTATTTTAAAATCTTTTATCACAAGAGATGGCTACCCAGGAATTTAAAAGTCCTAATCGATAGGTTAGTAAGAAATTAAAGACAATCTAAGTATTGGTGATCTGAATAAAATTATCTCCTGGTTTTAACGTAAATCCCTTTAAGAAAATTATACTTTACTAGCTGTACCCTGCACATGTTGCTGGGCCACCAACTAAAATAAATTTGAAGGAAAGACATAACACAAATATCCAATTAATTTTGAATCATTATATTGATTTTGTTTCCCGTTGTCCAGATGAGCGGGCCTGAGTAGTACGCATTCGATCAGTTTCTAATCTCACTTCTCTTTGTTCAAGTGGTTCAAGCGAACGGGTCTCAGCTACATATATTCGAAGATTTTCCGGTCTCAATGCTCGTCTGATTCTGAGGCTCGTAATGTTCTTTTCTTCCGTGCTTGAGGTGTAGGTCGACCAATTGTTTGTCATTCATTTTGAATAATTATCAGTGACGCCATCCATCGGAAATTAATCGCACCAACCTCTGTCGACTCATGAGCAACAACTTTGTTAAAGAATGCACAGTTTACGATTTAATTCATTTTGAGTAATTTTTAGTGGCGCCACCTATCGGATATTGGTCACACCAACTTAGAAACCTTCCTTGGCTCCTGCGCAACAACTTTGCTAAAGATCATAACATGATCAAATGCATAGTTTACGATTCTATAAGGTACATACAAACAAACATTCATTTTTATATGGGTACGTGGGCATGGCATCTCGCCTACTTGAAGTTTTAAAATAAAAAGTAGCCTATAACTCCTTCCAGACATACAGGAAGGAACTGTTAAAATTTCAAGAAAATCTGTCCACCCGTTTAGCCGTCCGTAGACTACAAACAAAGCCACAAACAAATAAACACACATTAATTTTTATATATAAGAAGATTTGCTAGTATAACTCAGAATATGCCTCTTGTTACGGCCTTGCATCTTACACTATACATTTTAGGTTAGTTAATTTAATTTACCCATGACATCGACCCTGCAGGACAGATTTTAGAAGCTTTTTCATGGCAAATCTCAAAACTTTTGTCAAAAGACTGCTGTTGCTTTTGCATACCAAATGTCAGAGCTGAGGATTCAACTCAATACTGCCAGTCTGGTAGGGCTGCCAGCTGCTAAACAAAAGAACTTTCATTTTTAAATATAGGATCGTTTCACGACTTACAACAAATGTGGCAAATCAAATGTGTTTTAAAGGATTACGCGTTAATTGTGGTCATCACCATCATCTTACTAGGCGAACAATGGACAATTCGAAGAAACTTGAAGGCTAATACACGCGCTGCCAAAAATATCGCTTCTGTTAGATATCTATTATCTATTGCAGAGTGTTCCAGGCGGTAGTGATTTCTATGTACTGAGCCGCGCAGTGGATCCTCGCATACAGTGTTCCATTCACCCGCATCTCGATCTTTTCTGATAGCCGAGCTACCATAAAGTCTCTGTCGAACGTTGCGAATATTTCCGGGATCGTTAGGGAATGTCGGCCTGGGCCCCCGGGCACAGTAACATTCCAGGAAACTGCAGGGCCAACGAGCTCGCCAGAGCTGGTGTATTCCTTTCGGAATCCTCTTCAATAGACATGGGTTTGCCACTTGCCTCGGTCCAGTTGTCCATTGCGCGGAAATTCTTTCGAGACGCCAACCTATCCTGGGACAATGGGGAGTCCTGCGCCACTGCTAGACTCACCTGGCCTCTGATGGATAGGAGGCATACCAACGAGTTACTTGGACTTGGTCGTGGAATCATCTCAATCACAGTGGCCATGCTTACAGGTCATTGTGTTATGGGTAGACACGCAAAATGAATGCGGCTCCCATTTAACGTCTTCTGCTATGGGTGCAGATACGCTGAGGAAGAGGAGACTATTATCCATCTTGCGAGATGTAGATATAGGTTATTTGGCTCTCCAAACCTTGTCAACTTGACGGAGCTATCATCCATTGATGTCAAGCATATAGCTTCGTTTATCAAGCTTTCTGGCTGGTTTTCCAGCGTGGGGTAGTCGTGCTTTGAAATGTGCAGCCATTGCGCTGACCAATTTCGCCCTCCTTGGTTCGGAGGAACTTGGTCAGTACAAAGACCTAACCTACTGCCCATTATCGTGCATTTGTAATTGGTTTGGTGTTACCGTCTATACAAAGTTTAACTCACACAACATTTAAATCCAGCTCACCATTCATAACGCCTGCGATATGCCGATTGTTTGGATGAAAGGGCAATTGATTTTTTAAACAAAAATTTCTTCAGCGATGAACCTCATATCTCACTCGGTGCCTATGTCAACAAGCAAAATTGTCACATGTGCGCCCAACATAGCAGGGAAATGATTCTCGAAAAGCAATTTCATGACTGTCATTATGGTCTGAAGTTGTCATTGGACTGTCAGACATCAGATATTTCTTGATCTGCAGTTAAAGATTTTAAACTGCACGGTTAGGTTTTTCAACAAGACGATGCCTCGAGCCACAAAATGTGATAAATTGCGGTTTTTTTGCTTGAGAAATTTCCGCAAATATTATTTTAAAATAAAGAGGCCATTAAGAACGTGCTTACTTCCTTAAATGGTCATTAGAAACCTTCAGTCAGGATTACGACCTAGCTGCTCCCACTACCTAAGCTGTGTGTGTTCAGTTTATACATGAGTGGCGGGACCAACAGTTTAAAGTCGGCTACGAAAGACAGATTTTTTTTGACAAACTTTTCATGGCAATTTTTTATTTACTCTCAGAGTTTTTGCTAGAAATCTGCTGAGAGGAAGTCGCCGAAAGAAATATTTTTTCACGTTTCAACAACATAAGTGGTGGTGTTATTTTTATACATGATTGGTGGGACCTACAGTTTAAAGTCGACTGCGAACGACAGATGTTTGAGAAACTTTTAATGGCAATTTTAGAAATCTTCTACTATTTTTTCATATTTTGTTTCGTTAGAGATTTCTGACCTGGGGTTTGAACCGTGGTCGTGCGGAAACGTCTACATTCGCGTACGCGAGTAATCTTCTAATGTTGGAGCATTTGAGGACAACAATCGTCAAGTGGCCGTCGTCATATCTTCCTAAATTTCCGGAAAAGTGTTTGAAATACCTCAAAAGTTTCGACTGTTGCAACTTACCAACAGAGGTTAATTTCAATCACATCGCATTTCGTTCTTAATGACAAGGGCCAAGCAGTAAAAGGAAACTAAAGTTGTATTGAAAGCATAGCTTAATGTGTGTGTTATTGAACTTAATTTTTGAAACCGAAAAGTGTGTAGCCCTTTACATCTGTCTCTGAGTTTATCTATTAAAAGTATTAAGTCCCTTAAACAGCTGTCCCAATTTCGAAAAAAAACCTTCACTTTCACTCATTCACATTAGGGTCGGTAATTGGATATTTGGTTCTCTTAAAACCTGTACCGATTTTGAGAAAACTTAACCTTTCTTCATTTACAATTAGAGCAAAGAGCTACAGGTAATGCACTTCCATAATGAACGTAATAAAGAATTCTGTTTTACTTTACAGGCATTGACTGTAATACCTCAACTTAAACCATTTACTACGCTTGCAACTTTCTATAGTGTTCAGATACGTTTATAATTAACTGCTAATGGCTTTAAAATGTTACCTACATTTGCATTTCATACTTGCATTGTATAGAATTTAAAAAACCAACTTTATATCATTTCATACCGCTACCGTACCTACATATGTACATACATATGTACTTACAGTGCCATCAAAAACTAAATGTAATTGTTAGTTAAAATATTTCTTTTCTTTAACTTTTGGGTAAAGGGTATTGACATTTAATTTTCTGTGTTTAATCATCATCATATAGAAGAATCCGTTAGCTTTTAATTCGTCTCAGATATCGAACACAATTTATACAATTTTATCTCATAAAAGATCAGGCAGAATACAAAAATATTTTGAAAATAAAAAAAATAAGAAAGATCTACATAGGCTCAAATAAAGCTCCGTAAGCTGTACGCATTAATTGCCTCCGCCTGCTTGGTGTACGAAAACTTATTTGAGTCAGTGTATGTAGTATTAGTTTTAATTTCTTATAACTAAAATTCAACTGAAAACTGAATGAAAATAGTTGGTCAATACGAACATGTATCAATTTTTCTGATCGTTTACATTGGTATGGGAGTAGTCGCCGTAGTCTAGTACGTAGTGTGTTGGCTTATTAGACGAAAAGCCTCGAACCCTGGCCCCAGGCCAGACATCAAGACAAAATACAAAAAAAGTATTTCTTCGGCGACTTCCTCTTAGCAGATTTCTGGCAAAAACTCTGAGAGTACAATGAAAATTGCGATGAAGTTTTTCAAAAATCTGTCGTTCGGAGTCGACTTTAAACTGCAGGTCCCACCAATCATGTATGAAATTAACACACACAACATAAGTGGTGTGAGAAACTAAGACGTTGTACAATGGGTCAATTCGAACTCCGGGTACTGTACTTGTCTTAATTGACAAGTACACGTCCTCTAACCTAACCTAACCTAACGGTATGGGAATAATCATTCAGTTTTCTATCTCTAATAGGCGCTTTGGTCGAGTTGATAGTGTGCTGACTTATTAGTCGGTAAACCATGTTTAACCCGCTGGCTCAGGCCTCGATCAAAACGAAATATAAAAATATATTTCTTTAGTCGACTTCCTCATAGCAGTCTTCTAGCAGAAACTCTGAGAGTGAAATAAAATTGCCATGAAAAGTTTCTCAAATCTGTCGTACTGAGTCGTCGTTAAACTGTAGGTCCCTTCACTTGAAGATAAAATTAACAAACACAATATGTGTGATGTGAGAAGCTTGGTTGTAAACTATGCGCTTATTACGCCTTTACCTTTTAAAAACGTTTAAAATATGAGCTCGTAGATTGCAAATAAAATAAAAATAAATTTGTGTTTAGTTTTAATTGAAATTCTTTATTATTCGCACTGTTTATACTCTTTGCGTACATACGTACATAATTGGTCATTACAACCCTTCAGTCAGGGTTACGACCTAGTTTCTCACACCATTTATGTTGTGTGCGTTAATTTTATACATGAGTGGCGGGACCTGCAGTTTAAAGTCGACTCCGAACGACAGATTTTTAGAAACTTTCCATGGCAATTTTATTTACTCTCAGAGTTTTTGCCAGAAATCTGCTGAGAGGAAGTTGCCGAAGAAACACTTTTTGTATTTTATTTTGATGTCTGGCCTGGGGCTCGAACCCTAGCCTTCCGTCTAATAAGCCAACACACTACCTACTAGACCACGGCGATTCTTTGCATAACCAGTAACAATTACTAGACAATTATTCGACAGAGCTTTGTAGCGGAGATCTTTAAACCACGATTACTCTCTGAAAGCGCACTGTGTCTTTACACAAGACTGAACTGAACTTCACTAACTCCATTGCTTGCTTTATCTTGCCTTTTATTGAGCAACGTAAACAGTCTGATGAATTTTCTTGAAGGCGAATGTTCGTCGGTTCGCCTTCTCAAGATCTCTATAAATCTCTGTTGTTTCATTATTGTTGTTTGTGTATTTCGTTTACATTTATTCTTGTAGTGTTTGTTGTTGTATTTTTGTTTACTTGCTTATCATTTTATTTTTATGCTGTTGTTTGTTGTTATATTACGAAGTGTGATAATTTGTATACAAGTTCATTGTTTTTGTTTTTGATTTTAATGTTAAACACTATAAAAACAAAACACCAATGTCTAGATTTTTCCATTTTCGGAACAATACTAAAGGACCAATTAAGTAAGTACTGTTGTGTATGTACAGTGGTGGCCTTATAATTAGAAACGACTTAGCAACATGTATGTTTGTTAATTTGTTTTACAGTTTTCACTGTGTTCCTGGGATAAAAGGCTTTGTTTGGAGGACGTCTTACATACGTTTTTCCATCAGATTGGGAAAAATTAAACTTAGATTCGTCACTCCAGAGAACTCTGTTCCAGAAACATCGTTTCTAATTATAAGGCCACGATATTAAATAGAAACGGAGACATCATGCTGTCCTTCCTAACGCCAGTACCAATTTCAATTTTATAACTAAAAACGCTATCCTGTAAGTATCAATTTTTTCCAATTGTTTCGCTTTAAGTGGATGACCTTAATATTTAAAAATATTTAAAAAAAACTTGTGGGTCAAGATAACAAAACACTGTCAACTTGGTGTTCTGGTATTACTTTTTCTTACTTATACTTTTTTAGTACAGAAAGCTTTGTAATAAATAAACCAATAAACTTGTCTTCCTTATCCTAATAATATCACTTATAAATGTGGTTTTAGAAACAAACCACAAAGAATTCTACCCATACCCATATTGTCAAAAAAAAAAAAAATAATATTGACTAAGCCTATTGTTACGAAATTTTGTATTGTACTGTACACAGACTTCTTTCTACATTTTGATATGTATGATACCACCAAATAAACACCCATTATTGTTATTAACGAATTGTTATTATTAGCCATTTCTACTAAGAACTACTTTCACAGAGAAGTTAAATATTCATTTGATTCCATAAGCGTACATATCATATCACTCCCACACACATATATACATACATATATAAAGATTTTCTGGGGAATTTATTTCACTCTTAATGGAAGAACTATAAGCACAAAGCAAAAACTAGAAGAAAAAAATCTTAAATAACAGTCCTAATAACAGTTATATTTGGTAATTACATAATATTTTTGGGGTTTTTGGTACATAAATAATGGAAATACAAAAGTACCACAAAAAGAGCAAAAGAAAGAAAGAAATGGAACTCTTCGAGAGAACGCATATAAATTAGTTCATTATGTACTCATCTGTGTCTGTGTGCAGCACTCCTTTCACTTGAACATTAATTGACTGAAAATGTGAAAATTAAATTATGTACACACGTTTGTGTGCTCCTCGTAAGAAGTACTTAAAAGCGTATTATGGACTTATAATTGAAATTTCTTTGATAGATGTGCTAATGATATTATTACACACATCACATCAATTTTAGAGAGACTTAGGTAAGAATTTATTATTGCAAAAGAAACAATATTTATTATTGTTGTATGGCCGTAAATGGGGAAAAACTACTCTAAATACTGTGTAATACAATAAATGGCTTCAACAGTTACCCATATTTGGTTAGCGTACATATGTACATATATTGGGCCTTCGTATAGATGAAATATGTCAGCCTATGTATCCTTGTTAGTTTTACAATCATAGTTGGAAATGTAGTTTTGAAATGCAAATAATAGACAACTACAAGCCTTACTGACGCTTTTATATCAATTATGTACCGTTTTGGTCGAAATCATTTTGATTTTTTGTATTAAAGCCTTTGAGAAACTTTGGATTTCTGAGAAACTGAGCCAATTATGTTTTGCAGATGTCTACGTAATTTCAATTCGTATGTAAAAGAGCGTTCTACAAAGACTAAAACAAATGATAATCTGGAAGCACTGATGCAGCAGCCTTGAAAGTATTCGAGAGAAAAGTCCTACGTAAGATCTTCGATCCAGTGGGAATTGATGATGATTTCCGTATCCGATCCAACAATGAGCCGGACGTACTAGCTCCTCAACGAAATGAACTTTGTGCAGTGTAGTAACATTCTGCGGCTGCGCAGGGTCGGCCATATCGTTCGAATGGAGGATGAAACGGCGAGTCGGGGAAAGTCGGCGAAGAGGACGACCTTGTATGCATGGGAAGGACCAAATCAAAGAAGTCCTGTCATCGATTGGTGCGACTTGGCGCGCAAGAAACGCAGGCACCTGGAAGAATGTGTTACGGCAAGCCGAAATCCGTTATCTGGTTGTTAATGGCCAAGTAAGTAAAGTAAGTAAGTAAATAAGATAATCTGGAAGATCTGGGCTAAATGGTGGATGCATTAAAACTACTTAGCAAAGCATAATCTAGTCTGCTGATCAATTCTGGCCATTTTAAGTGAATTACTTACACTGAGCGCCATAAGAGAGTCAACACTTATGTTCTTAAGTATAAAAAAAAGATCCTTTATCATGAATTGTTGTTTTTGTTTTAACATTTTATAAGTAATAAATAAACGATTTTATTTTTGAAAATTTATTCGACTTTTCTCATTTACTTTTCTCGCTATCCTAAGAAAATGAATTATTTCAGTGGTGTTTATCCACTTTTGGCGCTCAGTGTACTTCAGTAAGAAATGGGATCAATCGTTTGATAAGGCCTGTTATTACCTTGCTTTGCCACTACCTTCGAAACTTCATATCGCTAGGTCCATGAATTTTTTCTCTCATTTGTTTCTTCCGTACCCATGTCGTCTCTGCTTAAATTTTTATATTTTTTCCATGATCAAGTGATTGCTTGACTAGAGTAAGCAGCTATCATCACCGTAAATTAAAAAAAAAATGAAAAAATTAACAGCCCGTGCAACATTCTTGGCTTTTCTTTAACAGAATAGAAAATTAAGACAGCATTGTTTCGATATTTTACGCAGTTTTAAACGTAGATAGGGTGGTTTTAACGTGGTCTAGAAAGTAGTGTGTTGTGTTATTAGAAACGAATACGAGGTCCGAACGCCAGTTCAGAGTTCTCAAACTAAACGAAGTATGAAAAAATATTTCTGCGGCAACATCTGACCTCCCGCCTTTAATATGTAAACTATTCTGAACGTACAACATAAGTGGTGTGAGAAGCTAGGTTGTAATCCCGACTAAAGGCTTGTAATGACCCTTTAAGCAAGTAAGTAAACAAGTGTGGTTTCAATCTAGTGATGCATCTCAAGTAACAGAAGCACTTTTTCAAACGCCCAGATTTTATGTTGATTACTTGAGACCTTTTTCTAGCAATCTAATGCGAAAGCTAAGTTGATTTGAATTGCAACTACAGTTCAGTGTAAAAAAGTAACACTCCATCGATACTAAAAGGCCTGTGATTTAATTTCTTGTTGCACAGACTAGAGTGTGATTTGCTTTAATTTTAGTAGTATCAGCAGAAATATTAATCATTTAAAGTAAAATATAAAATTTTGAAAAATAATAAAATATTTCATATCGCTTGGAAAACGTTTTCCGTTTTGGTGACTGTCATAATATTTTACTCACATTCTTGATGGTTTTATTGCATTTTAAATTTGATGAAATTTGAACATGAACATTTTCGTGTTATTCGTGGAGAATCTGAAACTATGAAACAATGTTTTGCAAGATAATTGATTACTAAAGTCACGTTGTAATAAATACAGCGAATAATAGACGGTGAAAGTCGAGTGTTGTATGCCATACAATACAATTCAAATGAAACTTTTCTGAATATATCGGCTTCATGAGTCCTTATTATCAACTTCGCTCTATTGGACAGAAAAGGCAGTACTCTAAAAGCGATAAGTCTTTGCAAACCTTGGAATTTTTGATAAAATTCCCTGATGCACTAAACATAATGACCATAATACATACATGCATACATAATTGGTCATTACAACCCTTCAGTCTGGATTACGACCTTGTTTCTCACACCACTTATGTTGTGTGTGTTAATTTTATACATTAGTGACGGGACCTACAGTTTAAAGTCGACTCCGAACGACAGATTTGTTGAAAACTTTTCATGACATTTTAATTTACTCTCAGAGTTTTTGTTAGAAATCTGCTGAGAGGAAGTCGCCGAAGAAATACTCTTTGTAATTTGTTTTGATGTCTGGCCGGGGCTCGAACCCTGGCTTTACGTCTAATAAGCCAACACACTACCTACTAGACTACGGCGACTTATAGGTCATTAAAAGCCTTCAGTCAGGATCACGACCTAGCTTCTCACTTCGTCCATATTGTAGTTGTTAATTTTATCCATAAGTGGCGGGACCTGGAGTTTAAGGTATTGATATTTCGGTTGTTCGAGGTAACTGGCCTGGGGTTTGAACCATGGCCTCACGTTTAATAAGCCGACACAATATTTACTTGCCTACGGCGATCTCAAAACCGAAACATTCTTGAAATTTTATTAAAGCTTGCTCTTACTAGACTATGGCGACTTCAAAGTCTTGAAATTTTATTAAAGTTTGCTCTTTATGCTTTTCTTTTGGAAAATCCGAGATTTTCTTTCGATTTCAAAGCAAGTTTGGCGATTAGTTTTGCCAAAATTTATCGAATTTTTGAAATAATTTCACTCACAATCACATCACATTATCAAGTGCCGTCAGTAAAATTTTAACACAACATTTGATATGAATTTTAATTTTTTGCACATCAAAAAAGCATTGAATATAGCACACATTTCCATCCTATACGCCTGCACCAGGTTCGAAACTTAGCTCAGACATGTTGGACAAAAAAAAAAATTAAAAAAAATTTAGTTCTTTTAGGGATCTTCTGTCAACGGGTCTTCTGGCATAAAAAGCTTGTCAAATCAATAGTTTTTAACATTCTTATATGCAATTAATACACGATAACAAACAAACCTTTAGTTAGGATAACTACCTAGCTTATCAAACCATTTATGTTGTGTGTGTTAATTTTATCCACAAGTGGCGTTAGCTACAGTTTAAAATCGACTCCAAACAACAGATTTGAAAGACTTTTCATTAGAATTTTATTTATTCTCATAGTTTTTGGCAAAAAACTGTTGATAGGAAGTCGCTGAAAGAAATATTTTTTTAACTATTGTGTTTGAGATGTCTTAGTCAGGATTTGAACCAAAAACTCTCGTGTAATAAGCCAAGACACTACTTACCTAGATCTTGGCGACTTCATTGAGAATATATTGTTACGTTTTTACCTTTTTAAAAACGTTTAAATATGAGTTCGTTAATTGCAAACCAAGTAAAAACAAATATGTGTTTAATTTCAGTTAACCTTTTTATTCTTTACACTACTTTTGTGTGCCACCGTATAGAACTTAACGATACAACAATAATAATCTATTTTATTCACTAGTTCACACAACTATTCGCTAGATCTTTGCAACCACGACTTATTTTGTTCACACGCAACTTCACACAAGGCTGACTGAATTCTTACTGACTGCTGCCTGCTTTGTCCAGCCCTTTTATAGTCCGACACAACTAGTCTAACGAACATTCTTGAAGTGGAAGGTTCGTGATCTCGCCTTCTCGACAGCTCTATTGCTATTACATTGTTGTTTGTGTACTTTGCTTATGTTGTCTATCCCTTTTTGTCACATACATGTTGTTGTTGGTACCAGGCGCAACCAGGTTCGTTGTACATATGTGTGTGTAGCTTTAGATAACCAACACGTTCATTGTATTCTTAGTGTTAGTGTATATTTGTATCGTGTGGGTTTTGTTTATCGTTTTTGTTGTTAAACGATATTAGGTCGTTTCGATTTGCGTAACAATATTATCAGTTTAAAAGCATTTATTTTCGATGACCTATTGTGATGCACAATCTGTGATCCCTGAATTTTAATAAGTTTGTGTGGTCATCATAACCTACACTTTCAACATTTGGGTCACCTTATACCCCAATGTGCTTATACAATTCAAGTGTTCTAAATGTCACTACAAACACAATCTATGCTTACAATATTCGTAAATAATAAACTTTAAACCACCCTTACTTTTGGATTCAATTTAATAGCAATGCCTTCTCCGTTACAGGATATCATAAATTTAATCTAACCTTCTCTGTTATTATTAACAAAAAAAAAGAAAAAGAGAGAAAAGAATTTATTTTTAAAGAATTTATTCATGCTTAAGAAAATCACTTCCACTCAAGTGTATTTCGTTATAAGTTCCGTGTATTCGTATAGATTTCTGGGCATAACTTGGTGTCAACTTTAAAACTAAACTATTATAGTCAGTTGGCACGGAAGGTTGTGTTATAAATTATTATAAACTTAAACAAAAACAACAAAAGTATTTCATTTCATATTTCGTAGATTGTTTATGCCATCTTAAGCATGCAATGGTTTTAAAAGGTTTGTTTCTTATTATGTCTGGCAGTTTAATAAAAATGAAACCCCCAAGAAAACAAACAACACACAACAAAACGTATATTTGAAAAATATTAAAAAAAAAGAAAAAAGACATGCAAACTCTATTCATAAATACAAGTTACAAAGTACTCGTGTAGCGTTTTAAAGTGTAACATTTTAAAAAGTAATATTTTTGGCTATCAAGTGCACGTGTTATTGTTTTCTTGTAACGCCCACAACTATTTTTCGTAGGAACTACAAACAGTTACAGGCAGCAGTTTGTTTACGTTTAAATGCCAGATACACAGGTAACGTATACTTTAGCAGTTACGTTTAAGGGTGTACAAATAAATAAATTCGGATAGTGATGGTTTGTTCTTTTACTGCAAAATTTTTTGTTATCACGCGCATTCAATTTCAGTGTGGCAAAACCGAAGTGCTTGATCATCTGCATGCGCTCATTTTCCTAGCTTGGAACATCCAAGAGAATGATATTTAATACAGGTCGTACCTAGAGGTGACTCTTTTGTAGTATGACATACAAGTACATCCCCATTTGGTGGGACGATGTGTTGGATGGATGGGCGGCATTTAGGAATTAATGTGAACCGCTATCCATACTTTCTGGCTGGTTTTCCAGTGTAGATTAGTCATGCTTTTGATGTGCAGCCCTTGCGCTGACCAACTTCTTCCTCTTTCCCGATTTTGGTGAAACTTGGTCAGTACAGAGACTGCGTCGTAATCTAGGTCGTAATCCTAACTGAAGGCCAATTATAAATGTATACTCTTGATGTAGTAGTAGTTGCTGTAGTTTAGTAGTTAGTGTGTTGGCGTATTAGACATGAGGCCATGATTCCAACCCCAGGTCAGACATCTGCAAAAAAACGAAATAAAAAATATGTTTCTTACGCAACTGCCTCTCAGCCGATTTTTGGTAAAAACTCTGAGAGCAACAAAAAATTTCATGGAAAGTTTCTCAAAAATCTGTCGTTCGGAATCGACTTTAAACTGTAGGTCACGCCACACATGCCTAGAAATTAACACACACAACATGAGTGGTGTGAGAAGTTAGGTCGTAATTCTGACTGAAGGGTAATAATGACCATGTATGTTTGTATGTTGGTATATACACTCCTGATGGTTGAACAAAAATCAATTGTGCATGACAGTGGGTCTGAGAGTAAACCCGAGCAAAACCACAACAGTAGCATTTCCAAAAAGAAGAAAAATTACGAAATTGAAAATTATTCAGCTCCTGAGTGAAACAATATCACATTAAATGGAGGTCATATGTTTAGAAATAACACCAGATGGTAAATGGACTTGGAGAGCTCATATAGAGAGTATCTCAGGAGAGGCCAGATATGCCATTATGGTACGAAGAAGGCATGCAAGGAAATCCTCATGATCCAACGCAGAAACTAGGCACAGGATGTATACCATAATGGTGAGACCAATAGTAACGTATGAGACAATTGTCAGGAGGGACAACAAAACAAATCTGAAAACACTTCAATTGGTGCTGGACAAGATACAGAGACTAGCGTTTGTTGATATTATGGCAGTAAGAACCTGTCTTGTAGCGGCTCTCTAAGCTCTTTTGAATTTGGTAATGAAATCTAAAGCTTTGGAGACTATGGTCAGATTGAAGGGAAGCAAGTTTAACATTTAATTTTTTAGGGAATTTTGTGGCCTAAGGAATCGTTTGACTAACAGCTCACTCCTTAACAGTCCTGCATAGAGAACCAGTAGACACTTTAATTTTGGGAAGTGTTTCTCAACAGACTTAGAAGCAAAAATGAAGGGAATAATCTAGAATATGAATACTTATTCATAAAACGGTATATTTTGTGATATACAGATGGATTAAGAACAGTTCTTAGGATAGGAGCGTGAATTTTTGGTCCTAATATTTACCAGTTTTCTGGCAAAAACTCTCTAAGTAAATAAAATTGCCATGAAAAGCTTCTCAAGAACCTATCATTCGGAGTCGACATTAAACTGTGAGATCACGCCACTCGTGAATAAAGTGAACACATCAGAGATCAGCAAGGTTAGGTTAGGTTAGGTTAGAGGACGTGTACTTGTTAAATAAGACAAGTACAGTACCCTGAGGCCAAATTGACCCATTGTACAACGTCCTAGTTTCTCACACCACTTATGTTGTGTGTGTTAATTTTATACATGAGTGGTGGGACCTACAGTTTAAAGTCGACTCCGAACGACAGATTTTAGAGAAACTTTTTCATGGCAATTTTATTTAAGCTCAGAGTTTTCTTTGCCAGAAATCTGCTGAGAGGAAGTCGCCGAAGAAATATTTTTGTGTTTTGTCTTGATGTCTGGCCTGGGGCTCAAACCCCAGCTTTACGTCTAAGAAGCCGACACAAAACCTACTACACTACGGAAACTTCTTAGAGATCAGCAATGTGTATTCAAAAAGAGAAGTAGAATAGGATCATACTCATAACTTCTGATACTTATACGCATTCATACTTATTTTAATATCATACTCATACTACTCATATTCAAAGTTTGAAGTACTCATCATACTCATACTTAACAACACGTATGATGTAATTGATTTCGACTCTGCTTTACTCAACATTTATAAGATTCACAAAATAAGTATGATTCCCATACGAACATTACAATACTCACTAAAAGGTTGTGTGTTTGCTTTGCTTGCTGTCTTTGTCTTTTTCTTTCTCCTTTTTTTGTAAATGCAACTAAGACTGTAAATTTTGATGAATGATTCGAATCACTCAAATCATTTATAAGTATTATAAGTATTTTTTAAATTTATGAATCTAAACGATTAGGCTTGTACTCATACTCATTGCAACCTGTACTTATGCAGTAATCCTTCGATTTACGTCGCAGCTGGTTCCAAAAAGAGGCGACGTAAATCGAAACGACGTATATAGAATTTCGTATTGCTCACACTACAAAGTAGTATGTTTTTAACAAGGAACTTAAAAAAGTTACAGTAATCCCTCGATTTAAATCACAGTTGGTTCCAAAAAAAGGCGACGCGAATAGAATGACGACGCAAATTGAAGTTAGAACGAACAAAAAATTTGACGACGTAAATCGAAACAACGTTAATCGAGGCGACGTAAATCGAAGGAATACTGTAAACCAAGGTTGTAGGGAGTACGAATGAATCAGAGTAGTTGAATGTCAAGACTGTTGACTCACTTATATTCAAAATTTCATGAGTACTTATGAGTAGCGAAAAAACGATTCATTGCTGATCTCTGGAACACATACAACATAAGTGGTGTAATAAAATAGGTTGTGGTCCTGGCTAAAGTGCTGTAATAACCAGTAAGTAAGTAGTAAGGTACAAAATCTAAAATTTATATACATACATAATTGGTCATTACAACCCTTCAGTCAGGATTACGACCTAGTTTCTCACACCACTTATATTGTGTGTCTTAATTTTATAAATGAGGGGCGGGACCTAGAGTTTAAAGTCGACTCCGAACGACAGATTTTTGAGAGACTTTTCATGGCAATTTTATTTACTCTCAGAGTTTTTGCCAGAAATCTGCTGAGAAGAAGTCGCCGAAGAAATACTTTTTGTATTTTATTTTGATGTCTGGCCTGGGGCTCGAACCCTGGCTTTTCGTCTAATAAGCCAACACACTACCTATTAGATCACGGCGACTAAAATTTGTATATAATTCTCAAAATAAAAATGAACAGTGTAAACCCTTCCCTCCAAACTTTTATTCAATTGAACCATCATAATTTGTAGTCCGTTTTTTTTTTCAATGGCAACACTGTTATTTACTTCCCTAAGTACACTTTCACGTTTAGATGTATTAACTATTTAATGTGCTACACTTCACACAGAATTTCAATTTATTTATGTATGTGTGAGTGGAAATATGCAAAAATTGCCGCCATCCGTATTTAGTGGAGTGCAACAAAAGTGCAGAATGCAAAGCAAAAAAAATGCAAATTTTTATCGAATGGAAATTGCATAAAATAACAAGCGCATGCAATTTAATTGCATTATTTGCTATACACACTCGTATACAAAAAGGTTGGCACAATCAATTGTACCTCGTAGTACTGTGGGTATTTGATGGCATGCAGAGGCGTAGGATTGGGCGTTATTCTAGAGTAATAATAACAATAATAATAATAGAAAATATATATATGTATGTATGTACCATATAAATATGTATATCTGTATGATTGTAACACTCCACTTAAATCAATTCGGAAGGTTACACTTACGGAATGTTTGCATTGTGTGTGGGTGTTAGGCCGCATAAACTGGGTCCTTGTTGCATACAATATTTTAACAGTTGAGGCTATTTAAACGAATGTGACATTAAAAGTATTTTTAGATTTAAATTTTTACACTTGTTTTCCACTCAAAATAATTTATGACAGGAAATATTAAATAGGTGAGCTTGGAATTTATTTTTAATTTCATTTTAAAGTTCAACACGCATACGAGTATTCCTCCAACACGTATGTAAATCACAAACGCCTTTGATGGATTTTTTGTAAAAATAAAATGCTTTTTTTCATGGAAATTTAAAAATAAATTTTATTTATGAGAACAGCAGTTAATAATAGAATGATTTATTTTCCTTTTACTGACCTAAATTAATTAACATCTTAAATGTTCTCATATTAATGTGTTTATAAAATTTAAATTAATTTTAAAAAATTACTATAAAAAGCTATACAGGAAAACCACGAAGGAATAAAAAGTAAAACAATAACAATAACAATAACAAATCAACATTAAACTTCTGGAAGTTGCGGAAATAAACGAAAGTATAATGAAGTCGCCGTAAGTCTAGGAGGTAGTGTGTTGGCTTATTAGATGTGGGGCCACGGTTCAAACGCCAGATCAGACATTTCGATCAAATCGAAATATGAAAAATATTTCTTAGGCAACTTCCTCTCAGCAGATTTCTGATAAAAACTTTGAGAGTAAATAAAAATTGCCATGAAAAGTTTCTCAAAAAATCTGTCGTTCGAAGTCGGCTTTAAACGTAGGTCCCGCCTCTCAAGGCTAGAAATTAACACACATAAATTAAGTGGTGTGAGAAGCTACTTTGGTGTTGCAGAGGCGTTGGGGGAACGGATCGGGTTGTTTTTCTCTAGATGTCTATGGCCTGCTGTGGATAATAGGAGAACAGGTTGGCTGCCGGGCTTGGATAAGGACAGCTTAAGGTTGGTTGTCGGTTTTTTCACGGGGCACTGCGAGTTTAGGTTTGCTGATGGAGATCTGGAACAGATCCCAGCAGAACTATTGCAGGGCATGTTGCGATGATGAGGAGTTGGAGACTATCGAACACCTCCTCTGTAATTGCCCAGTCCTTGGTAGGTTGAGGACCCTTGGCAGGGCCTTCTTTGAGAGTTTGAATTCAGTGTCGAGAGCCGACATCAAGGCTCTCCACAGATTCATTAGTGGTTTTGGCTGGTTGAGAGGCGCTAGTTCTACACTGATAGTCGTGCTCTCCCCTTTTTGTTGTGTCTTATCTGTGTAATTCCTCCACTTCCCATTCTCCCCTTTCCTACATCCTCTCCTTTTTTATCCCTCTATTATCCTTCCCTCTGTAAGGACGTTGTACAACGGGTGAATTCGAAGTTGTCTTCATTGACAAGTACACGTCCTCTAACCTAACCTAACCTAGCTGGGTTGTAATCCTGACTGAAGGGTTGTAATTATTAATTATGTATGTATGTAAGTATAATGAAGGATAATGTTCTGTGGTCAAACCAAAAATCATGACAGGCCTAATTTCTTTGATAAGCAGGAAGAACTTCTCCAGCTACTAAACTTTGTACATTCCCAGGTTTAGGTGATTAATGGCGAAATGAAAGTCCAGTAGGTAGTGTGTTGGCTAACTAGAACCGAGCGTGTGGTTCAAACCCTAGCTCAGACATCTCAAACTTAACAAAATATGAAAAACATATTTCATCGGCGTATGCCTCTCAGCAGATTTCCTGCAAAAACTCTCAGAATTAAAAAAAGTTGCAATGATAAGGTTCTTCAAACTCTGGCACTTATGTATAAAACTATCACACACAACATGGGTTGTGTGAGAAGCTAGATCGTAGTCCTGACTAGAAGGTTGTAATGCCCAATTGTATAAGTAAGTAGTGAGGAATTGGATGCCATGGATGGTAGATCAGCCAGCAGTAAAGGTCACGGTCTTTCGCGTAGCCCCACAAAAAAAGTGTCAAATCGCATGATCTTGTGGCCAGTTGATATAGCCACAACGAAATATTACGCGGCCAGGAAATGTCTCTTGCAATAAAGCCATATTCGCTCGAGTTGTGTGGCATGTGGCACCGTCTTGTTGAAACCACATATTCTCCAAGTGGTATTCTTCAATAGCAGACAAAAAAGTCGGTTATCACATGACCATAACGCTCCGAATTAACGATTCGTTCCATCGTTCCATCATCGTTTTCGAAGAAGTAAGGTCCAATCACACCTTCGGACCAAAAAGCGCACCAAACAGTGACTTTTTCTGGATGTAATGGCCTCTCTTCAATTACTTGAGGATTCTCAGAACCCCAAATACGACAATTTTGTTTATTAACATACCCACCGAGTGTGAAATGTGCTTCATCGCTGAAGAAAATTTTGTTCGATACGTGGCTGTGGCAGAATCACCATTTTTGTAGTAGGTTTTGATTATTTTTATGCGTTGTGTGATAGTTAAGCGATCCATTTTCGTCAATGTCAGACTTTCAACTGAAAAGAAAAATATTGGTTTCACAACTTAGTTTGACAGAAGTCGAATTCCAGTCCTATACTTTTGAAATGGATAACCCTTTATTATCTTCCAAATTACAGACTCACTGGGATGCACCCTAAAAAGTATTTGGAATGTTAAATGATATAGTCGTCAGGATTCAATGGTGTTATAACTATAAATCCATAATAACAACGTGTATATGAGGAAATTGCCAAATTACTGTGATGTCGTCGCATATGTGTACTCCGAACGAACAGTCTTAAGTGGGTAGCAGTGTTACGTGTAACAAAAAAAAATACCCAACTTGGATGGTACAAGGGATTACAAAATCAAATAACCATGAAAGTATGTAATCGGGAAGAAAACCAAGATCAAAATATAAAAACAACACTACATAGGAAAATCTCGAAATTGACAAAAAAATTTACAAGGCGATGTAAATATAGCATTTGTGACCTGGTAGGCTAGAGGGTAGTGTGATAATCTAGGGAATAGTAAGTAATACTCTGAGAGTTGTAATAAAAAGAGCGATATTTAACACAGTGGCGTCGAATACTGATATGTTGACATTTGTAAGGTTAAGGATAGTGTAATAGAGTAGATAGCACAGTGTTATCGATAAAAATGAATGAATATATTGAATGAAGAAATAAATAACAAAAATAAGTGGAGAACAATTCCTTCTATTTAATTTACAAACATCGAATCCACATAAAATAAACCAAAAACATGACAACATCACTTCGCGCTGGGCAGTCATGCAACAGTCGATGCTACAGGATTGTAGGACGTTTGTTAATAGGTTAGGTTAGATTAGAGGACGTGAACTTGTCAATTAAGACAAGTACAGTGCCCGGAGGTCGGATTGACCCATTGTACAACGTCTTAGTTGCTCACACCAATTATATTGTGTGTGTTAATTTTATACATGAGTGGTGGGACCTACAGTTTAAAGTCGACTCCGAACGACAGATTTTTAAGAAACTTTTTCATGGCAATTTTATTTACTCTCAGAGTTTTTGCCAGAAATCTGCTGAGAGGAAGTCGCCGAAGAAATACTTTTTGTATTTTGTTTTGATGTCTGGCCTGGTGTCGAACCCTGACTTTACGTCTAATAAGCCAACATACTACCTACTAGACTACGGCGACCTCTAAACGTATGTTAATAATTATCAAGATTTTTCGGCATTCTTGGAAGAACAAAATTTAGTAAAAATACTTTCTCATGTGCAGTTTCTAAGAACCCTGACAGACTTAAATTATTTCCAACTTTTTCGTCTTCATTAAGAGTACATGGCACTCTTTTAATTTTTTACTAAGTCAACCCAAATATCCAAATGACTTTTATTGTGGTCCCTATCCAATGTAAACCGTATTAATTTTTGATTTTTGTTGTGGAAATGTGCAATCTGACTGTCCCAAAAAGAGCGACAGCAAATCACCGAATTTTTCTATTCTAGTTTCTCCTTCCGTTGGTTTGAAATCCGGCAAAAGCCTTTTTACGTATTTATAAAGATATTTTGTTGTTGTTATTTACATCCTCTTCCCCTTTATGGGTCTTAATTTGGCTGTAACTAAAAAACAGAACTAATAATACTGTCCGGTTGTTAACGTTGAATGATGTTTACAACAGCTAATGTACAAGACATCTTCATATTCTCAGAGACTACCTTTCTGTTTCTCAATCTAAGTAGATAGGGTGATAGGGAGTGTGGCAGACAGCTTAGCCAAGTTACCAAGTAACCAGTCCAACAAGACATTCATCCATTATATTTTTGTTTTTATTTTTTCGTTTTTTGCCTTAAAATCCGTTTTCTTCTTCATCTGATTTTATTTCCATTTTTTTTGTTTTTCTTGTATTAATAGAGATAAAAATAAAAGCTTTTTGCTGTTGATGCGCTGGTCGTTTGGACTAAATTTTGTGGACATTAGAATGAATAACTTTTCATGGCTTTTTTTCACTTTTCTTAAAACGGAGGTTGAATGTTTTTCCACTTTAATGACTTTGGAAAAAATACGAGAGAATATAAAAATATACCAGGATACAGGATTTTATATCCTTAATGTTCATTAAAGCTGAAAGAGTTTATAAATTTAAGATTAATTTTGGTAATGGCACTCAAAAGAACAAAATATTTGCCAAACATTAGTACAGTAGGCATTAAATTGTTTTCCTGATTTTCGTTTTTATTTCAAGAGGAGTGTATTTCTTTTCGTTTTTTTATTTGTTGGATAAAAATGTATACCAATTGCACAATAGAAAATTGGTCGTGAAAGTAGCGGATTCAAAAATATAAAAGTTAGAGTGATTCCACGTATATTTTTGAACAAAATTTGTTTTTTGAATTCCAGTAGAGAATCAATTATGGTTGGATTAATATTGTTACGTTTTTACCTTTTAAAAACGTTTAAAATATGAGCTCGTAGATTGCAAATAAAATAAAAATTAATTTGTGTTTAGTTTTAATAAAAATTCTTTTTGATTCGCACAATTCTGTGTGCCACTTTTCACAATTTGATGTAAACAACAACAATTGCTTTTCTTTGTTATTCCTCTGTTTACAC
Source organism: Sarcophaga carnaria (assembly GCA_958299815.1). Taxonomy (NCBI): domain Eukaryota; kingdom Metazoa; phylum Arthropoda; class Insecta; order Diptera; family Sarcophagidae; genus Sarcophaga; species Sarcophaga carnaria. The sequence continues at coordinate 49,714,833 of OY283151.1, forward strand.
CCTTTGCATAAACAGTAACAATCACTAAGCAATTATACGACAGATCTTTGTAACGGAGACCATCAAACCAAGATTGCTCTCTTCAAACACACCGTGTCTTCATACAAGACTGACTGAACTTTTACTAACTCCATTGCTTGCTTGGCCTTGCCTTTTATAGAGCAACGAAAACAATCTGATGAATGTATCTGAAGGCCAATGTTCGTCGGTTCGCCTTCTCAAGATCTCTATAAATGTAAACATCGTTGTTTCATTATTGTTGTTTGTGTATTTTGTTTACATTTATTCTTGCGGTGTTTGTTGATATATTTTCGTTTACTTGTTTATCATTTTGCTGATGTTTGTTGTTATATTCCGTAGTGCGATAAACAAGTTCATTGTTGTTTTTGTAGCTTTTGTTTATAATTTGAATGCGAAACGATTTAAAAGCAAAACACCATTATCTAGATTTTTTAATTTTTGTAACAATATTGATCGGCACTCAGCCACACAAATACTTGTGTTAAAAGGTAGATAAGTCTTTACAATTGGTTAACATTTTTGCAATTACTTACATATTTAATTACTCCTTACAATCCTTTAGTCAGTATTACAACCCAGCTTCGCACAGCATCCATGTTGTGTGCATTAATTTTATATATGAGTGACGTACTTATAGTTTAATGTCCACTTCCTATGACAGATTTCACAAACTTTTCATTCAATTTAATTTACTCTCCGAGTTTTACCCAGAAAATTGCTGAGAGGGAATTTCATATTTCATATTTCATTTGAACCACCACCTCTCGTTTAATAAGCCAATACACTACCTACGGGAATACTGTGGCAGTTTTAGATAGTTTTGATTTCTTTACATACAAGAAAACCGGTATGAAGTGAGCGTTTTTTGTGAAAACAGAAAACTAAATTTTAATGGGAAAATAACAAATAGTTCATTGCTAGCTTCATAGTTTTTCTATCTTTCAGGCAATTTACATTCTCCACGCTAATAAAACAGTTTGTCTTCTCAAGCAAGCCAATTAGTCACCCAATTTTCGACTTCCTCATAGGAATCAAATTGGTGATCAGCAAATCCGAAACCCATGGATGAGAACAAATAGTAGGCTGCAGACCTCAATTCTAATGAACATGGCAGTTAGCTTAACAGCTCCCAACCTAATGCTTTGATTGTATCATGAACCGATTTTTTTTGTGTGCATTTACATTTGTCATGTTGCAAAATTATTTGCCATGTCTTGTCAACCCTTCCGATCGTTTTTCGATCCATGCATGGTTCAAATTGATCATTTGTTGCCGATAGCAACCTGTATTAACAGTTTCATCAGGTTTCAGAAGATCGTGGTATATATTTTAAAGTTCAACTGTGAACGACGAATTAAAAATAAGCAATGCGAAAAAAGTATAAAACACAACAACAAAATACACACATCGTGCGGTACACAGAATTGTACAATTAAATTAATCTAACATATCTGGTTGCATTAGACACACATCATTTTCTTCTTGCCGAATCTATCTGGTTTTGCAGTCAAACTTAATGGTTGTACCGGATTAACTCATGATTTTAGGATTCTAAAAATAAAACCATATTTCATCTTCAGTAACCATTCGATGAATCAAAATTTTTTAAGTAGTTTTTCGATTTTCCATCTGTTTGTCATTCAATTCTTGTGACACCAATTTTTTAGACTTTCGTGTCTTTCCCGTAGCACACAAATTTTTTGCTGTGAAACATTGAACAGCTCTGGCATTTGTTTCTGACTCGAAGTGTTTTCATCATCTAATATTATTTGCAATGCTTCTTTTCGGTGGTCTTCAAAGTATTAATTTTTCACATGAAAATTGAGAATCTGAACTGCTGATATCATCTTCTGCAAGATATGCCTCGTCTAGCATCCAATACGACTCTCCAGTACTATACTTCATATGAAAAGAAGAATTGATACTTTCCACAAATTATAATTTGTTGGTACAAAATTGGCAATATTTGACATGATTTGATGTATACTGAATATGTTTGACAAACGTCATCGTCAACAAAAAAGGAAAACAAAAAAATTAAAGCTCGTTCACAATAAATATACCCCTATGGAGACATTTGTATCTTGAGACTCACTTCATGCGGGTACACCTGGTAGTTGAATGTCAACTCCGAATAACAGGTTTGAAGTTTCATGGCATTTTTATTTACTCTCCAAGTTTTTGCCAGGAGTCTGCTGAGAGGAAGTCGCCGAGAAAATATTTTTTCATTTCGTTTTCATTTTGTTCGAGATATCTGAGCTGGGATATGAACCAGAGGTTCACGTTTAATAAACCAGCAATCGTACATACATGTAATTTGGTCATTACAACACTTTTGTGAGGATTACGACCTAGTTTCTCATACCACTTATGTTGTGGGTGTTAATTTTATGCATCAGTGGTGGGACCTACAGTTTAAAGTCGACTCTGAGCGTCAAATGTTTTAAGAAACTTTTTCATGGCATTTTTATTTTCTCTCATAGGTTTTGCCAGGCGTCTGCTGAGAGGAAGTCGCCGAAGAAATAATTTTTCATATTTCCTTTTGTTGGAGATGTCTGACCTCCAACCGTTTGAACCGTGGCCTTACGCCTAATAAGCCAACACACTACCTACTAGACTTACGACGACTTCCAGCACTCTACCTACTAGATTTCTGCAGCAGCTTTACATAATTGTTTCGCTATCAATGACATTTAGAACATGTTGCTACAATCAATTCTCAAATTAATAGTTGTATACATATTTGAAGAGATGTTGTAACACTTAAAATTCTCATTGAGAATATTTGGTTAAATTTGATATTGAAGTGTAAATTTTATTTACTTGACATTCATTTATAAATTCCAGTATATACACACATATGTACATACAGCTCACATATTCTCTTTTTATATGACAATTTTTATTTTGTTGTTGTTTAAATTTTTAACAAACATTTTCAGACACTATTTCTTGCTTTCCTTTGTTTGACGATAGTATGCTGAACCATATTTTTTGGAATTCATTTCCCAGTGGATAAATATATACAGTGAATGTCAAAAGAAACTGTACACTAAAGCTGCATTCACCCATCGTTTCGGAACAAACATTTTGTTGATGGAAAAACTTATGTAAGACGTCCTCCAAACAAAGCCTTTGATCCCAGGTACACAGTGAAAACTGTAAAACAAATTAATAAACATACAAGTCGTTTCTAATTATAAGGCCTCCACTGTATGTAGTATGTATAATTCATCAACTCAATTGCTATTAAAAGAAGCACTTTCATATGGTAACCTTGTTTTCGTCGAAGTGGGTGCATCGTTTATAAAAAACTGAACTTGTTACGGAACAAAATGCTTAAATCCAAAATGGGTGAATCCAGCTTAAATAAAATTCTAACAATCACCAAACTCAACTTTTACAACTTAAGGAGTGTGCCCGAAAAAATTTTACAATACTTCGAATTTTTTTTTTAATTTTAAAAACCGGCAATGAAACAATTTTAAAATAAAAATAACGGTAATTTATTAATGTATACTTTTTTTGAAGTCGCCGTTGTCTAATATGTAGTGTGTTGGCTTATTAGACGTAAAGCCCGGTTTCGTACCCCAGGGCAGGTATCAAAACGAAATTTAAAAAAGTATTTCTTCGGGGATTTTCTCTCAGCAGATTTCTGGCAAAAACTCTGTGAGTAAATAAAAATTGCCATTAAAAGTTTCTCAAAAATCTCTCGTTCGGAGTCGACGTTAAACTGTAGGTCCCGCCATTCACGTATAAAATTAACGCACACACCATGAGTGGTGTGAGAAGCTAGGCCATAATCCTGACTGAAGCGTTGTAATGGCCGATTATGTTTGTATATTTTTTTAATGTACAGTTTCTTTTAACGCACACTGTATGTCGATTTATGTGCTGGTTGCTTACTTTATAAAAAAAATCACATTGTTTTTGTATACAAAAAAAATCTTTCACTATCATTCTGCCAACATGTTTCTATTTTTTCACGTAAAACGTATTTTATCTTCTGGATGAACGCTATGGGATGGTGTTTCATTTTTGAAAAACAATTTACTTTTTTTTTACATTTTGGAGAGTGTGAAAAAGGGTAGAGGAAAAAAACCTTTTTAACCAACAATAACTCAATTAAACTCTGTTAGTGTTTTTGTTATTTTTTTTTTTTTCGAAAATTCGTAGGAAGAAAAGGTATCAAGGTATTCTTATTTATTTATAAATTTATTTATTTATAAATTGATTTATTTATAAATATGTTAACTTATTTTAATTATTTTATATTTATTTAAAACAATCTCTCAAGCTTTCGACAAGACTTGACTCAAAAAAAAATTTTTTTTTCGGAAAATCGTAATTCATTCTTTAATTCTGGAAACTTGTTCTTTTCACGTTTAAATACGGGCTATTCAAAGCAATTTTGTTTAAGTTTTCGACTCTGTTACTTAATCCCTTATTTTTTAAATTTATTTTTAATTTCGTTTTCCCTTTTTTTCGTTTGTTTATGTTGTAATCAACACCAGTTGACGGGTTGCCTTTTTTGTGATGAATATTCAGTTTCCTCTCAAACTCTTTCTGTTTTCTTTCATTGTTTTAAATATTTATGTTCACGTTGTTTTTCGTAAAAAGTTAAAAAAAATCTGTAAAAATATTTTCATCTCTTCACTAATTCGAAAGAAAGAAAAAAAGGCAACAATAAACATAAAAAAGGAATTAACAGGATGCCTGAGCTTATGGGAATGATGCGTACTAACGGACAAAGTAGGCATAAGGAAATTAACTTCAAATATAAGGTAAACATTTGCATACTACTCTAATGCAAATTGTTCAATATTTTCAGCCCATTAACCACGTTTCTTTGATTAGGTCCTACTATTTCTCAAGAGGAGATGTTTTCTAATGTTTATTTCTATAAAGCTTGCTATTTATGCCTTCTTTGAGTTGAACATAGGTTCCTAGATACAAACATTTTGAGGTAAATGAGGCCTCTTAATTTTATAAAGTCGCCATAGTATAAAAGGTAGTGTAATGGCTTATTAGACGTGAGGCCTCAGTTCAAACCACCGGCCAGACATCTCGCACAAAACGAAAATTGAAAAAAGATATTTCATCGGCGACTGCCGATTTCTGGCAAAAACTCTGAGAGTAAAATAAAAAGTGCCAGGAAAAAGTTTTTCAAAAATCTGTCTTTCGAATTCGACTTTAAACTCTAGGTTCCGCCACTCATGTTTAGAAATTAACACACACAACAAAAGTGGTGTGAGAATCTAGGTCGTTATCCCAAATGAAGGGGTTGTAATGATGATTCGAGTTAAAGCAGTACACTACACCACCTTGATCTGTACTTTCTGCTAATTTTAGCCAAATTCTAGCTAATGTTGTTCATCTTAGGCTTCATTAATTTGAATATATCGGGTCTTTCTTTAAACGCATAGTTTCATAAATTTTAATAATACCAAGTGTGGTTGAGATATCATTGAAATTTCTTATCCTTTTTGATGCCAGTATGTGTGGTATACAACATCATTCAAATATCTGCCACGGCTTCTATGGATGGAGCGCATCCAATTCAATTTTCTATCACTCTCTCCCTCTATATCACTCTCGAGCAGTCTGAATGTGGTCGATAGCTTGAATTATATTGGCTTTGAGAACTGCTGTGTTTTGTGTCTTACTCGCTTGCTCTTGTCACCTAAGAAAACCCCAAAAAAACCGGCTCAAGTCGCATGGTATCGGTGGCTAGTTCACATCACTCCACATGAGATGACCATGCCCTCAACTTGCACGTTCAGAATATCCAATGTGGCATGGTCTGTGTGACTCGTAGCGCTGTCCTATTTAAACCACATGTGCTAAGCATACAGATCAGAGATCAGCAATGAATCGTTTTTTCGCTACTTATAACTGCTCATGAAATTTTGAGTATGAATGAGTCAACAGTATTGTAGTGAGTATACTCTGATTCATTCGTATTCACTACAACATTGATTTATAAGTAAAAGTTGCAATGAGTATGCGTACAACGTTGACATCAAACTCATACCATTTGAAATATGTTTCGATTCATAAGCCTACCCATTTAGATTCATAACTTTAGAAAAATACTTGTAATACTCATAAATGATTCGAGTGACTCGAATCATTCATCAAAATTTGCAGTCTTAGTTGTTGTTGCATTAACAAGAAAAGAAAAAAAAAACAGAGGAGCAAGCAGAGCAAACACACAACCATTTAGTGAGTAATTTGGTTTTCGTACGCGAATCATACTTATTTTGTGATTCTTGTAAATGTTGAGTCATGGCGAGACGAAATCAGTGACATCATGCGTATTTTTAAGTATGAGTACGATGAGTACTTCAAACTTTGAATATGAGTAGCATGAGTATGATATTAAAAAAAGTATGAATACGTATAAGTATCAAAAATTATGAGTATGATTTGACTCTACTCATCTTTTTGAATACTCATTACTGATCTCTGGCAGAGACCATCCAACTTAGGCTGAAAGAAGTTGCTAAACATCGACTTACATTACAAGCGATTGACAGTGACTGGCTGTGGCCAACATAGTTCTCAAAGTTATATGTTCGTAGTGGTTTTTTTGGGATATGTTGGACTCTTTTGAATCTCAATTTTAATCTTTGCTCAAGTAGCAATTCATTCAGAAATTGGCTTAATCGCTGAAGAAGATTTTTCGATGATAATTGGGATCAGTTGTCAATTGCTTTAGAGGCCACTCAGCGAGTAGACGTCGTTTACAATGATCGTCTATGGTAATTTGGCAAAGCAGAATGGATAAATGAATAACAACTAATTGGACAGATGTAGCTTCCACGAGATGGCCGTTACCAGCTAAATTGTAAAACGACATGCATAATTAATGTGTAAAAAATTCGTCACCTATTCATTTCCCAAGTCTGAATAACCAAGAATCACTAGCAGACGCTGCACTGACATTTTGTACCACTTCAAGTGAAGAATAAAAAAAAATATTATGGCATGAGTGTAGACTTCCCAAAAGAATAAAAAAAAACTGGAAATAGAATTAACATCGGTGTTATCCTTTTTTCATTTTCACCTTCTCATTTTCCAAATACTTATTAAGGGATGGCTAAGTGAATTGTAGATTTTTTAACTCTTATCAAACAATTCAAAATGTTGTATCCTCCTCTTTTAAAAATTCAACATTTTCTTTTCCCCCTTGTTTTGTTTTCTGTTGTTTTGTTTCGAATGTTGACTAAAAAAACAAAAGAGAATAAATGAAAAAGAGGGCAAAGCAAAACAAGACTAGAAAAAAAAACACACAAAACGTAATGAAAAATACATTGTTGAAGTGGCAATGATAGGAAGAGAAAAGCAAATCCCAATGAAAACAAGTGTGGTTTTAAGAAACTCAAGGTGTTTAAAAATGTTTTTATTTTCCACTCCTTTCGATGGTGGAGACATTGAACTTTATTACCAGGAAGTATACTTTACGAAAGGGTACAGAGTATTGATTTTAAGAAACCTTTATAATTTTAGAAAATGTGTTAATAATTGAGGAGTACCATGAGGCATTTAGATTGCTGTCCTTTTTTAAGCATTAAAGGACCAATTTTTCGTTAGTGAGCATAACATAGACTGGATGATTTGAGTCTTGACTTAAGTGATTAGTGATAGCATTGAACTTTAATTTGTCGGCGAAGGGCAGAGAAAATAATATTATTGTCCTTTCCAACATTAAAAGGTCCCTGTGATAAAAGAAAACAAAAAGTATTTAATTGAACATATTACAGCCTTAACTGCCTACAATAGAAGTCGCCGTAGTCTAGTAGGTAGTGTGTTGGCTTATTAGACGCAAAAGCCTGGGTTCGAGCACCAGGCCAGGCATCAAAGACAAAATACAAAAAGTATTTTTTCGGCGACTTCGTCTCAGTAGATTTCTGGCAAAAACTCTGAGAGTAATTAAAAATTGCCATGAAAGGTTTCTCAATAAATAAAAATCTGTCGTTCGGAGTCGACTTTAAACTGTAGGTCCCACCAATCATGTATAAAATTAACACACACAACATAAGTGGTGTGAGAAACTAGGACGTTGTACAACGGGTCAATTCGACCTCCGGGTACTGTACTTGTCTTAATTGACAAGTACACGTCCTCTAACCTAACCTAACCTAACTGCCTACAATACAGATTGTGACATACGAAGACGTCTTGTTAATGCTACATCTGCCATTTATCCATACATACAAAACATACATAATTGGTCATTACACCGCTTTAGTCAGGATTACGACCTAGTTTCGCAACGCCACTAATGTTTGTAGGCGTAATTTGTTATACATGAGTGATGGGACCTACAGTTTAAAGTCGATTTCGAACGACAGTTTTTTGAGAAACTTTTCATGAAAATTTTATTTTTTTCTCAGAGTTTTTGCCAGAATCTGCAGAGAGGAAGTCGCTGAAGAAATATTTTTTCATATTTCGTTTAGTTGGTGATGCCTGACCTAGCGTTTGAACCTGAGGCCTCACGTCTAATAAGCCAACACACTACCTACTAGACAACGACGACTTTAATGCCATTTATTCATTTATGTTAAATCGGCATAGACAATAATAGCCAACGACCTGAATCGCTAAAGAAGCTTTGAAGCAGTTAGCAATTCATCCTAATTTTTCTCGATAAATCATCTCCAGCGATAAGGCGCATTTCTAGATGTATAGGCACGCGGACAAACGAACTTGTTGAAGTTGGGTTGTTACCAATCCTCACGGGATCCAAGAGCGTTCTATGCATTCGGAAAAAGTCAGTGTTCGGTATAAGTTCTGGACTGAAGGCCTTATTCGCCCACTTTTCTTTGAGAACAGCATTGGCGAGGCAATCACTGTCTACAATGAGTACTATAGCTTGATAATTATCAACTTTTCTTGGACCTAATTGGATGATCTGGACACCAGCGACATGAGGCTTCAACACAATGGCGAGCTACATTCAATACATACCGAAAGGATCTCTAATTGGTGTGGATTTTGGGCTGATATCGTCATCCATATTCCTATGAGAACAACTTTGACCAGGACATCACGGCCAACAATGAGCAATTGGATGATTTGGATACCAATGACATACACTCAACCACAAAAGTATACATACAGATAACAAATTTCATTGGTTCAGAAATTTGTGAAATTTGTAAATCGGATGCATACCTTTGTGGGCCTGTGCAGGGCCACAATTCAGTTCAATTTCAGGAATTTTTTAACCAGTGCAAAAGACTGTCTCAACATCAAGAAAACTATAGAGATTTTCAACGAAAACGGATTAGTTAAAAAATTTCTGAAATTTTTTAACCGTATGTATACTTTAGTAATTGTGTGTATGGTTTCAAGAGGACGGCTTTACGTGCCGCACAGCTCATGCCACATTGGATATTCTGTATGAGCGATTAGATGTCATCATCATCAGGTGGAGGAGATGTAAACTGGCCACAAAGAGCTTACAATTTAAATCCTTTCAACTTTTCCTTCTTGGGTTTTCCCCAAGTGTATTAGAATAATTCGCAAAAAACAACGATCCTCCAAACTAATGTCACACATGCAAACGATTAACTTCAGACTGATTTATAGAAAAGCCGTTGTGGATATTTGAACGTTATTAGGGCCACTATAATGCTTCAGTCAGGGCTATGATCTAGTTTTTCACACCACCCATGTTGTGTGTGTTAATTTCTAGACATGAATGGCGGAACCTAGAGTTTAAAGTCGTCTCCGAATGATAGGTTTTTTGAGATACTTTTTATTGACAATTTTATTTTCACACTCAGAGTTTTTTTTTTCCAGAAATCTGCTGAGAGGAAGTTGCCGAAAAAGATATTTCTTTTTATTTCGTTTTATTCGACTTGTTTTTACTTCATCGACAATTGCCCTATAGGTTACTATTGGTATGACCGTTATGGTATACGTCCAGTACATAATTCCTGTGTTAAATCATCAGGATTTCCGTGCATGCCTTCTCCACACCTTAATGGCATATCTGGTCTTCAGACACTCTCTATATGAGCCTCATAACTAAATTTATTATCCGTTGTTATTCCTAGATATTTGACCTCCATTTTCTGTGATATTGTCTTACTCAGGAAATAGTATTTTTGTGGTCTTGCCCGGGTTTACTTTCGCACCCACTGTCAAGCATCAACGATATCCGTTCAGCCAGCAAGAGTGTACATACATACATACATACATAAATAATTGGCTAGTTTCTTACACCACTTGTGTTGTGTGTGTTAATTTCTATACATAAGTGGCGAGACCTAGAGTTTAAAGTCAACTCCGAACGACAGATTCTTTTGAGAAATTCTCATGGCAATTTTAATGTACTCTCCGGGTTTTTGCCAGAAATCTGGTGAGAGGAAGTCGTCGAAAGAAATATTTTTTCACATACCGTTATGTACACAATGTTTAAGTCAGGGGTTGAGCCAAGGACTTTCATTTAATAACCCAACATTTTACGTACTAGACAACGACGACTTAATACCCTTTTTTTCGCCGAGGAGGGGTAAATGTAGCTAATCGCACCATAGAGGAAGTCGTCACATCCGTCACGGTGGTATTACTTCGGAGTGGAGTCCTTTTGGCCCTTTGGCCTCTTCATGTTTATATCCGCGTCCGGATTGCGAATCGAAAGTTGAAGAGTCATCTAAGCGTCTCCACTATTCCTTTCGTCTAAAACATCGTCTCGGTCACGCTCGGCACGTGTGACAGTATCACCTATGCCGACATGCTTACTCGTTCTGCAGCCTCAAGATCTCTCTTCTTCCGTCTCAGAGTGCGCTCTAAGTAATTCACTATCGAGGTCCAATTTTCACTACTCGCAGTCATAACCCCGACAATATTAGCAGCTGTGATCGTTGACTTAATACCCTTAGGCACTGAAAAATTTAAAGAAAGTTTTCTTTTACTAGCAGTATTTTACCTGTTTTAGTAATTCCACCAAATTTTTTTATTATTTTATGCACGTCAGGGTTAGAATACGTTTTTCATAAGCCGCTAATGTTGAATTTTCTAAGAATAAAGCTGATGTTCAAGAAGCAATTGTCTAGAAATCAAAGTCTAAGGAATAATAAGAGAATCCTTACCTTTTTCTCTTTTTATATGCATAAGCTTTCCATTGTATGAAATTTATTTGATGTGCTTAACATTGGATCATAATTGTTAATTTTTATATCGTATGAGTGAGTGTAATATGCGTTAAGAAGTCATACTGTATACATACAAATATGCTTTCATGTGTTTGCTTCATCATTATCCTTATTAAACTAATTTCATTCCATATTTTCTTATTTACTTTTGACAATCTTTTATTATTATTTGCCAAAGCAAAGATCGTATCATTGTTGTTTTTTTTTTCATATGATTTCCTTGATGTAAATTTTTGGAAAATTTTCCTTTTATGAACAGCACTAAAGAAGTTTAATGTTGCATTAAAAATTTTTTTTATAATCTTCTATTACTTTCCAGATACATTGTAAGGAAATATATGTGTACCTACATATGTATGTAGTATGACTTAACATTTCCTGGATAATCATATGCTACCATATATGTACATACGTATGTACATACGAATGTATACTTATAAATTGTTTATTTTAACTCATGCTTAACCTTAAAAAGAAATACAAAGACTTACACATACTTTGTGCCACATTATGCAAAAACATTCGATCCACTCGTGCGATATATACGAGTTCTTTTGAAACCAAGTATGAAGGTTTATCGACATTTAATGGAAGTTGCGACAGACAAGAGAGAGAGAGAGAGGGAGAGTAAGAGAAAAAGTAATTGAACATCCTTTTAAAGCCCTAATAAAGTGGCAATTTTATAACGAATTGTATTTAATCCTTCAAGAAAAAAATACAATTCAAATTGTATTAAAAGCCATGCACGAACAACAAAAACAACAACAACACCCCACCATTACAAAAGAAAGAGAAAAACAAAATTTGGAAGCTTTTCAATTTTCTTAGAGGATTTTGTTGCAAAAGAAAAAAAAAGAGAAAAATAAATACAAGGAAACCCCAATATGTACATACGAGCTTGGTTTCATTTCTTGGCAATGAAAATTAAAAAAAAACAAAAATATTCAAATTTTTTTCTTTATGAAAACGGAAACGGAAAACAGCATAAAATTCAAATACAAAGACTGACAAAATTTTCTTTACAAATCATCTCTCAATAATATTGTACGTACGCAAATCAATAGGAAAAAAAAGAAGGAAAGAAAGAAAATTTTACTCAATTGAACTCAAAACAAACTTATCGTATGCCATGAATGTAAGCACAAATTCATACAATGTTAGCATCATATCTACTCTGCATAAGTGCTTTGAGCAGTAAGTATACTTTTGCATGTGACTGTGACTATTGTATAGTTTACGTGCAGAACGAAAAAAAGACAAATAATCCACAGCTTAAATGTAAATAATGATCAATACAGTGAAATGTAAAATTTTATAAACGTTTTTAATATGAATTTATAAGAAAATTTCAACATCAATTCCATGTTAAATGAAGTCAATGTTTAAAGTGTTATAAATATTGTAAATTAACAAGTAGAAGGGTGCTCTGGTAATCTAGTGGGTAGTGTGTTAGACTATTACCGTGAGGTTCGTGGGTTCGATTCCCACCAGTTCTTCTGGTCTGTGACACTACACCGAGCTTACCATATGCTCGGTAGTTACTGTAGTTACTCAGCTCGTATATAATTAAAATATAATTTGTAATTGCATTGTAATTAATAAATAAATAACAAGTAAAAGATTTATAATTCGACAAATGCGGCAGTGAGCATGATGTTTAAAAAAAATTAGTTTCTGTTATTGCCAACTTTAGTTGCTGCTTTAGTGCTTAGATCAGCAATGAGAAGATGAACATGAGCAGATTCGAATCATACTCATAATTTCTGATACTCATACGAATTCATACTTATTTTAATATCATGGAACCTCTACTCATATTCAAAGTTTAAAGTACTCATCATATTCATACTTAACAACACGCATGATGTTGTTGATTTCGACTCTCTCTGACTCAACATTAACAAGAATCACAAAATCACTATGATTCCCGTACGAACACTAATATACTCACTAAAAGGTTGTGTGTTTGCTCTGCTTGCTGTCTTTGTCTTTTCTGCTTGTGTGTCTTTTTTTTCTTTGTTTGTAAATGCAACAACAACTAAGACTGTAAATTTTGATGAAAGACTCGAGTCACTCGAATAATTTATGAGTATTATAAGTATTTTTCTAAATTTATGAATCTGAATGAGTATTCTTATGAATCAAACATATTTCGAATGGTATGAGTTTGATGTCAACGTTGTACTCATACTCATTGTAACCTGTACTTATAAATCAATGTTGTAGTGAGTTAGAATGAATCAGAGTACATAGTTAAATTTCAATATTGCTGACTCACTTATTATCAAAATTTCATGAGTACTTATGAGTAGTGAAAAAACGATTCATTGCCGATCTCTTGTGTCTACTGATTTGTAGTTACAAATTCTTCGAACATTCTTATACATTCTTATAACATGTATAAGTCCAGGCCAAACTTATCGACTTAATTGGTCATACCAAGCTTTTATTCAGGACCGCAACTTAGCTCCTCACAAATCCATATTGTGTGTGTTTATTTTATTCATAAGTGGCATCACCTACAGTTTGAATTCAACTCCGAGCGACAGATTTTTGAAAAACTTTTTTAAACTAAAGCAGACATTTAGTGCGGTTTAAATAGGCTCAAACTTATCTCATTGAGATGTATTAGACAACCACCACCTTTTTTAATTTAATTGGTGTCATTAAGTATTTGAACAGACTTGGAATGTTGATAACGATAGGGCATGATTTTAATCGGAGTTAAAAATTCTAAGTAGCTGATGCAATCAACTTTGATTCGTGTAATTTAGTTTGTCAACAAGTCTTGAATTTATTCGTCGCTAGATAAGTTGCTGATTGCATTACCATATCAGGTAGGTTGTCTCTGCTATATAAATACATACATAATTGGCCATTAAAAACTTCAGCCAAGATTACGACCTAGTTTCTCACATCACTTGTGTTGCGTGTGTGAATCTTATACATAACGGGCGGGACCTACAGTCGTCTCCGAATGACAAATTTTTTAAAAACTTTTCATGACAATTTGATTTATTCTCAGAGTTTTTGCCAAAAATCAGCTGAAAGGAAATTGCCGAAGAAATTTTTTTTCATATTTCCTTTCATTGGAGATGTCTGACCTACGATTTGATCCGTAGTTTCACGTCTAATAAGCCAACACTCTAGTACTAGGCTAAGGCGACAGGTTTGGCCCTATTATGTTAGCTTATTAAGTAAAAAATAAGAGTAGAAAAACTGTTAAAGCCAATTTACGGGACAACAGTTTGCCACACGTACGTAATTCAAAGAGGAATTACAACAGAATTCGGTGCGTATTTTTAAAATAAGAGCAAAATTCTTGCCGCAAAAGTATTTGTGTTTACACGCTTAATAAAATACGTAGGCAAAGTAAAGTATAATGGTTTTTACGGAATTTCCTGATACGTATATCTTCTACATAACAACTTGGCATGTCATCCGCCTTGTGTTAGACGCATAGCCTCTTTTAAGTTTGTCATAGGTGATCCTTGTCTACTCAAAGTAACCATGACCATAGCGGCTCATAAGTATATGACTATGACTTCAATGTACAGACATACATATATGCATCCTGATGGATGACTATAGAAGGACGAAAATTGAAAGGGTTACGAATGGTCATTTTTTGATCCGGGCAGGATAGAGCGTGCAATCTGATCAAGATTAGATAGAGAGTTCTTGGAAAATATACTCAAATACCAAGAGAGAACGTTAAGCGCCGCTGTGGAAATCATTACTCGACATTGTGGTCTGGGTACGCATGAGAGACGCAATGCCAATGATTTCTACAGAGCTTATATAGAAGAGAAGAGGTGGTAACTCTTCTTGTCCTATACATAGGAGGTGGTAATTCCTCTTGTCGTATGAACAAGATGTAGTAACTGTTCTTGTCCTATGCCCACAAGGTAGTAATTATTCATGGCCTGTGCACAGGAGATGGTAACTGTTCTTGTCCTGTTATCAGCAGGTTGTAACTGTTCTTGCACTATGCTTAGGAGACGGCAACTGTTCTTTTCTTGTTCTCAGCAGTTTGTAACTGTTCTTGAACTATGCATAGGAGATGGTAACTGTTCTGGCCTAAAAGAAGGAAGCAAAAACTCGGAAAGTAAAATAAAATTGCTATGAAAAGTTTCTTAAAAGATGTGTTGTTTGGTGTCGACATAACTTAAAATTAACACACAAAACTGGGTCGTAATCCTGATGGAAGGGTGATAATGACCAATTATGTATGTACGTTTGGACAAGAAGTGTATGTTTATAACCTCAATGTATAGACGTAAATGCGTCATGATCGATGTCTATAGAATGGCGAAAATTGAAAGGAGTAGGAATTAGCGTTTTTAGAGGCGGGTAAGATAGCGCACAAAAGCTGACCAAAATTAGATCTAGGGCTTTTGGTTCACGGCAGACACAAGCCAATGATTTCTTCAGAAAAGTTTCTTAAAAGATCTGTCGTTTGGAGTCGACATAAAACTGTAGGTCTCGCCACTCATTCATAATATTAAAACACACAGCTTGAGTAGTGCGAGAAGCTAGGTCGTAATCTTGACTAAAGTGTTGTAATGCCCAATTAAGTAAGTCCGTACGAAAATTTTCGGAAATTTCGGAACTATTTCGTAGTTCTGACACATATTTCACTGTCAGAAATTAGTCTAATGTACTCTTTTATTCAAATTTCCATATTCTGACCTTTTAAAGTCTTTAAATGTGAACATAATCTTGTATTTTTGAACCCTTTTGTATAACAAATGCACAAGTTGCACTCCATTTTCAGTTGTTTTGCCTAATATTTGTTGATTTTTAATATTCCATTCTAAAATATTTTCCCATAAACATTATAAATAATACGAGGAGATGCTAAACTTCAAAAATATTTATTTATTTACTTAGTTTTCTTAACACTTTTTTCTCGTCGCTTTTCTTTCTTTCTTATATTTTTAAGTAGGTTAAGTGCAAAAATGTTTAGAGAACGAATGAAAGGAGAATAGAAGAGAATAAATCTTCTTATTTCGAAATAACTTTAAGGAAAAGTACTCGTAAAGAAATGCAAAAATAAGCTGCAAATATACACACAGTAAAGGAATAGGAATATAAGTACAGATGAAAAAGAGAGCATAAATCTACACAAATTTTCAATATTGTAGTAGGATAATTGTGTATGTGTTGTATGTGTTGTATGTATTATAATATTTGTTTAGTACATATAAGGACAAGTCCTTGCACAATTTCTGTGTGCATACATGTGTACATAAATACTAGCACATACTCATTTACATTTTCCTTTCAACATATTATCCATATGCTGCTCACAAGGCAACAACAACCGGGTTAGACAAATTGTATACGATAGACAAGCATTTCCCATGTCATACTTGTTTTACTCGTTTTTTTTGGGTTACTAAACAAATAAAATCCGAAAAAAAATAAAAAAAAATTCTTTTTTAAATTTTAGAAAAATTAAAATAATGTGTGTATCATTATGTAGTAAATTTGAAAAAGATTTCAATTCCTCTCTCTATCTCTCTCTCTCCCTCTCTCTCTCTCTGCCACTGAATGCATTTCCAAATGTATTCTCCACAGAAAAATTTTTTTTCTTCTTATCGGAATTGTTTACGTTTTCAAGTGCCTTAAATCGTAATAAACTAACAAGTAAAGGACTCTTAAGGATAATTAGCTTTACTTTACATTATCAATATTTATACGCATGTAAATCTAAATATAAATCGAATTTTGAAGTTAACAAATATCAGTTTACATGGAAATTTATTACCAATTAAATTTTATTTACTTTCGTAAGATATTTTCCAATGTTGTGATTTGATTTGATAAATATTTATGTATGTACGCTTTGCTTTAAAGGCCATTAAATGTTTATTTATTAGCAAATAAGATCTTTAATCGGAATATTTATTGATAGAAGCCTAATGAAGAGTGATATTGTAGATTATATACAGAAAAGAATACAAATCGGGAAAATAAAAATATTTTAATTAAGTTGCACGAAGTTTTTTTTCCGAATTTTCACAATTTTTATCACAGTCTGATAATATTAAGAAAAGCTTTGCTAAGCCATTATAGAGAAGCTTAAATACAAGTGGACATCAGACATCAGCAATGAATCGTTTTTTCGCTACTCATAAGCACTCATGAATTTTTGAATTTTTGAGTCAACAGCATTGAAATTCAACTACTCCGATTCATTCGTACTCACTACAACGTTGATTTATAAGTACAAGTTGCAATGAGTATGAGTACAACATTGACATCAAACTCATACCATTCGAAGTATGTTTGATTCATTAGCCTACTCATCCAGATTCATAACTTTAGAAAAATACTTATAAATGATTCGAGTGACTCAAATCATTCATTAAAATTGACAGTTTTTGTTGTTGCTGCATTTACAAAAAAAGAAAAAAGAAAAAGACAGCAAGCAAACAAACACACAACCTTCTAGTGAGTATTGTAGTGTTCGTAAGCGAATCATACTTATTTTGTGATTCGTGTATAAGTTAAGTAAAGGGGAGTCGAAACTAACAACATCATACGTGTTGTTAAGTATGAGTATGATAAGTACTTCATACTTTGAATATGAGTAGTATGAGTATGAT
The DNA here is from genome assembly GCA_958299815.1 of Sarcophaga carnaria. Lineage (NCBI taxonomy): Eukaryota > Metazoa > Arthropoda > Insecta > Diptera > Sarcophagidae > Sarcophaga > Sarcophaga carnaria. The sequence continues at coordinate 49,732,636 of OY283151.1, forward strand.
ATTAAAATAAGTATGAATGCGTAAAAGTATCAGAAATTATGAGTATGAATCGATTCTACTCAACCTTTTGAATACTCATTGCTGATCTCTGATACACATACATACACAATTGGTCATTATAATGTTCCCGTCAGGCTTACGACCCCATTTATGTTGTGTGTGTTAATTTTATACTTGAGTGGCGGCATCTACAGTTTAATGTCGCCTCTGAATGACAAATTTTTGAGAATTTATTTTATGGCAATTTTTATTTCCTCACAGAGTTTATGCCAGAAATCTGCAGAGTGGACGACGCCATAATTTTTTCAAATTTCGTTTTGTTAGAGATGTCTGACGTGGGGTCTGAAACGTGGCCTCACATCTAATGAGTCAACACACTTTCTACTAGACGGAGTTATGGAGGTTATCAATGGCAATTTTGAGTTTTATACCGATGGTTCAAAAATGTTTACATTTATTAGGGGTTCTGATATTAATTTTTTTTAGGCATAAATAACGTTAGCAGCAAGATCAAGGTACGTACAATATTTCCACACTGTATTGGACATGTATGGATAAGAAAAAACCGACAAACTTCTATTCTTAAGTTCCGTAGACATCATACGCTGAATAGCAAAGAGACCCACTCTTTGCACTTTTAGTGCTCATGCCGAAAAACTTGAAATTCAGGCAATTGGCTTCAGGCAAGAACTGTAAGCCTAAAGAGAAAGAAAAGTTGGACTTTTAGCGCATGTGTCTGTCTTCTCTTTAATATAAAGATTGCTGCAATGGAGAGATTGGCAATCATCTTCATGTCCTGTTATTATTCAGCTTAAAAGTATACAGTATTTATTTATAATAGATTGCTATTAAAATAGATTGCTATTATAAATAGATTGCTATTAAAACTATGCACGTTTACGATAGCGAGAGTATTGAACAGGGGCTTATATTGTAGTGCCGTCTGTAGGGACATGCTATTAGAACCCAATCTACTATGTCCTATCCACATAAACTTCTTGGGATAGCGTACTGAATTGGTTTTTGGTTCGCAATATGGAACAAATCAGTCTTATTTATGGTCTATGGTCTGGGGTTTAGTAGATATTGTGTTCGCTTATTAGACAAGAATTCGTAGTTCTAATTTCAGCTAAGAAAAATTGAGCAAAACCCAGTATAAAGAAAATATTTCTTCAGCGATGTCCTCTCAGCAGTCTTCTAACAAAAGCTCTGGGAGTAAATAAAATTGCTATGAAAAGTTATTCAAAAATCTATCGTTCGGATTCGACGTTTAATTATAACATGAGCTGCCACTCATGGATAAAATTAACACACAAGATGAGTGTTGTATGATGCTAGATTGTAATCCTAACTAAAGGTTTGGTATGTCCAATTAAGTAAATAAGTTTGACCTGGACTTATACTCGTACATCTTATGTTATAAATGTTGGGTGCTTAATGCACATGCTGTACCCTTGTGTTTGAAGAAATCTGTACAAGCCAGTAGACATACACATACAGGAAGAGTTTTATTGTTATTTAATGTTTCATTAAAGACTTACACGATCTGTGTGATGTTGAAATTGAAAACAAATAAATATTTGTAGTTTATATGGGATAGTGTAGAGCACAGCTGTACTCTATTCAATTTAGTGACTTCTATTGGGTTAATAACACAAATTTCTTGGGAATTTTTCAAACAGCTCCTACCTACCCTTATCTTCATTTAAGAGTTTTTTCTGTTCCTATTTTATGTTCCATAATTTTAAACAAAAACATTTCGTTTTTCTTTTACATAAAATCTACGGGTGTTAGTTCTTTAGAAATGTTAAAATAACACAACTGTGTTGCATTAAGTGACACAGTATGGAAGGTTTCCTTGCTAAAACAAACTGACCTAAATTCGTTGATATTTTATCAACCATACACCCTACAATACACCCACATTCTAACCAGATACTTTAAGTAACAAAAATTAAAAAAAGAAAAAAACTGAATATGATCCACAGCAGCATTAAAAGTGTTGCAAATTAATTAGAAAATAATTTTTTTGTACCAGGAATTTTTCAAAAAACTGCTTAAAGAGTTGCACAATTTGTGCAACTAAAACTTGTTAAAAATAAATCGGCTTTTAAATGTTTATGCAGTCCTAGCTTCTGTCATTGTTTCATAAACAAAAACCATCTTCTTTAGCAACAAAAAACAACAAAAAAAGATTTTCTTTGTGAAAATGCATTTTAAGCAGCTTTTCTCCATTTTCTTTTGTTGTTGTTGTTGCTGTGTATGAAGCAAACAAAAGCTTTTTTAAGTGAAAACACAAAAGAAAAAGATGAAAAAAAAAACGCTTTCATTATTGCTGTCATTATTGTTATTGTCTTAGCTTTATTGTTGCCATGGCCAAATTATTCGTTAAGCATTAAAACAACATGATTCTGTTGACAGTTTTCTATGAACGTTCTTAGAAACGTTAGTGTTTGACAAACATTTTTAACTGTACACCCTAAATTACAAAACAAAAGTTTACAAATGCACTCAAAAAGAAGAAACAAGAAAAACACGACAGATCTTCTCCATCATTCAAGTTATTGGGTCAATTGTAAATTGTTTTTAAAATGAAAGAAGCCACACGTACAGTTATTTGGAACCGTAAACGATTTTTAAAGCCTTATTAACAAGTCTGACATACTTGGAAATCAAATTAATATTGTTACGCAAATGGATACGACCTAATATTATTTCACTTTAACGATAAACAAAAGCTACACACACAAATGCAACGAACATGTTACAAGTAAAGCACCAACAACAAGTGTGAAAGAAAAGAAGATAGGCAAGTAAATAGGAACGCAACAAGAAACAACGTGAACCAAATAGTCAAACAACAATGTAGTCGCGATAGAACTCTCAAGAAGGCGAAGACTTCGTTAGACTGATTTTGTGCGTATATAAAAAGGCCAGACAAAGCGGCCAACGAGTCAGTAAGAATTCAGTTAGTCTTGTGTGAAAACGTGTTGCGTGCAAAGTCGTGGTTGAAGATCGTCGTTGAAAAGATCTGCATTGTAAGCAAGGAGTAATAGCGAATAAACGAATCTTTATTGTATCGTTAAGTTGTATACGGTGGCACACAAAAGTAGTGCGAACAATAAAAGATTTTAATTGAAAAAAAACACATATTTGTTTTACTTTGTTTGCAATCAACGAACTCATATTCTAAACGTTTTTAAAAAGATAAAAACGTAACAATACTTTGTTAGTACTTTAGTACAAAGTCAGTAAATTTTGTTTTCATTTTAAAATCAATACATGATAAACAACATGACCTTGGATTCAGATTTCATCAGATGATAATGTTTTCCATTCTATACTATTCAGTCAACATCATAGTCACATCATGTCAAATACATACATACGTACATAATTGGTCCTTACAATCCTTTAGTAAGGATTATGACCTATCTTCACGCAACACACATGTTGTGTGTGTTCATTTTATATATGAGTGGCGATACCTACAGTTTAAAGTTGATTCCAAACAATAGATTCTTAACAAACTCTTTTCATAGCAAATTTATTTTACTTTCAGAATTTTTTGCCAGAAATCTGCTGATAGGAAGTCGCCGAAGAAATATTTTTTTCATATTTTCGTTTTGATGTGTTACCTGGAATTTGAACCAAAGTCTCACGTCTAATAAGCTACTAGACTACTAGCTTCCTATGGAAACCCTAGGCACCAATAAGGCAAAGAAATGTGCGCACCGAACAGAAAATAAGACGCCAAACTGTCGATTCGTTGTTGTGCTCAACATGTTGACGTTTGTTCGATTTCGAATTCAACTTGGGCAGCAAGTACTGAAGTCTGAAATCGCCGTAGTCTAGCAGGTAGTAGTGTGCTGGCTTATTAGACGTGAGGCCACGGTTCAAGCCCCCAGGTCTGACATCTAAACAAATATTTCTTCGGCTACTGCCTTTCAGCAGATTTCTGACAAAAGGTTAGATTAGGTTAGGTTAGGTTAGGTTAGAGGACGTGTACTTGTCAATAAAGACAAGTACAGTACCCGGAGGTCGAATTGACCCATTGTACAACGTCCTTACAGAGGGAAGGATAATAGAGTGATAAAAAGGGTAGGATGTAAGAAAGGGGAGAATGGAAAGTGGAGGAATTACACAGATAAGACACAACAAAAACGGGAGGGCGCGACTACTCTGATGAAGCCCTAGCGCCTCTCAACCAGCCTAAGCCACTAATGAATCTATGGAGAGCCTTGATGTCGGCTCTCGACACAGAATTCAAACTTTCAAAGATGGCCCCGCCAAGGGTCCTCAACTTCAATCTACCAAGGGCTGGGCAGGTACAGAGGAGATGTTCGATAGTCTCCAACTCCTCCTCATCGCAACATGCCATGGACAATAGTCCGGCTGGGATCTGTCCCAGATCCCCGTCAGCGACCTAATCTCACAGTGCCCCGTGATAAAACCGACAACCAACCTTAAGCTGGCCTTATCCAAGCCCAGCAGCCAACCTGTTCTCCTATTGTCCACAGCAGGCTATAGACATCTAGAGACATAACAACCCGATCCGTTCCCCCAACGCCTCTGCTCTTCCTCCCTGTCCCATCCAGACCGGGGGTCAGGACCAACTATCAAATCGCCCCCAGAAATCGAACCTAACCTAGCGAGGGCATCCGCCGTCTCATTGCCCAGTATTCCGCTATGACCAGGAACCCAGCACAGACGGATACGGTCTAGTCGCGAAAGAGCCGTGATTAGCACCAAACCATTGGACCAAGGACCATTGCGTTTCTAAGGGCAGCTTTCTGACAAAAACTCTGAGAGAAAAATAAAATTGCCATGAAAATGTTTCTCAAAAATCTGTCATACGGAGGTCCCGCCACTCATGTATGAAATTAATACAAACAACATAAGTGATGTGAAAAGCTAGGTCGTAATGACCAATTATGTATGGTATGTATGTATGTGCGTAATTAGTCCAGATTAACTGCTAATTATTTCATTACTAGTGTTGTTCGAGTGGTATTACTTCCCAGAATATCTATGAAATTTAGAATATTTTGGAATATTTTGGATTTTTATTTTTATAAACAATTTTCATTAGTATTGTCAACATATAAAAACCATATATTAAAAACAATATGTTCTAACAAAACAACAAAAAAAAAAAAAGAAAAAAAAAAAGAAATTGCAAATATTTGTGGTTTAATTAAAATGCCAAATCTGCAGAAAGAAAGACAGCAAAAAAAAGAAAAGGAACTCGTTATAAGAGAAAATATGTGAAATAGAAAAAAAAGAAAAACTATGAAAATGAAATTAAGAAATAAATAAATTGAAACATATCTACACACAATCACAAATATTTATCGTTTTTCTATGAATGTTCGGTTTCTCCAGATTAAAAGAAACTGAGCGTCTGTGTTTGTTATTAAAGAGAAAATCAAATGGAAACTTATGTTAACATAATTGTTGTTGTACTGTGCTAGAAAAGAACAAAAAAAAAAACACAAGAAAAATACCACAAAAATTGGTAAAATATCGAAACCAACATATACATGTGTATACACACCCAGTAGATGGATATGAGATGCGTGTAAGGATTTCTATCGTAAAACCGAATCTGCCAATATTTCAACCTCAACACTCACAAGAATACATTTGTGGTTTTACAAATAAGGACAACCAATAAAGGCGAAAAACACAAACAAAAAGAACACTAAAATTATGTTAGGAATCTTGTTGCCTGCCTGGTCATAAGTTCTCTCTTTTGCTAGGATTAAAATTATATAAATCAAAAGGACGAGGCTTTTGAGTAAGAAAAAAAAAAAACAAATACTTTATGGAAATACCATATTTCTCTAGAGCAGACGTTTTTAATAAAATCATCAGTCCTCCTCTTGTCGTTTTTCTCTTTTTTTTTGATCACAAATTGCATCCGATTTTCTTCAAATCGAAATAATTTTATCCCTTTTTGCCATTTGTCTTGAGTGTGTGTGAGCATTTCTTTTTTGAGAAAAAATATGAGAGAAAATAAATTCGATAACATTTGTAGCCAGTTTCGTTGTGTTTGGCATTCTGGCATTGAAGTGTCCAATAAATTGTATTTTAACATACAGAAGGAATGATTTCATTCAGTTTGGAAAATGTAACAGAATTTAATGTGTATCCCTTAACATGTGTAATCAACACATGATTGCTTAAAAAGCATTGGCAATTACTTTCATTCAATTTCTTCAAACTAACGAGAGAAACAAAGAATCGACAACGATTTCATTACACCATATATATGAGCGTTATGGACATGCTACTATTTTGGGAGGATATGTTTATAGAGTTCCCTAGGTCTTTTTAAATAAAACATTCTATTTTAGAATTCCAATCAGGAACTTCTGATCTTAGGATGAGGAAGTTCCTAATGGGATCGTTGAGGCCCTGTATGTCGGGGACATAGCCAGATTTGGCGATATATCGTCATTTTGACGAATTTGATCTTCAAAAATATCTTATTGACGATTTGAAGATACAGGTCATAATGTATTACCTACTAGAATATAGCCTAGAATTCCATAGAATCGAAAAATCATGTAGCTTAATACCAAATTTATGGGGTATACTTTCTTTTTAATTGTATTTGAACTATATTACTCATACGCACCATATTACATGTACTGGAGTAGTTACCCTGAAAAGTATGCAATAAAAAAACTTCGATTTTGTCATGTTTGAAACTAATGGAATTAAATATAACTCATACGTCACATATGTTCTCTGCATTATGAATTTTACATATTAAATATGAGCATAATGTGAGTAAACATAATGGGCTTGGCGATCGAAAAGTTTAAATTTAAAAATGTAATAAAACAAAAATAGTTTGAAATTTTGATAAATTCATTGTTTTGCTGTGAACTACAACTACTCCGGTTGGAAATGGGTTTTTATTTCATTTATGGTTTTATGCCCTTATTTTGACGATTTTTAGAAAATAAAAATTTACATCATATTCCTAACTTTAGCTCATTAAAACTTTAATCTTTGAATTTACTTTGCAATTATTACTATTGGAAATTGTTAGTAATAACAAGGAATAAAGTATTATATATTATATAAAGTATTATATGAAGTCGCCGTGGTCTAGTAGGTAGTGTGTTGGCTTATTAGACGAAAAGCAAGGGTTCGAGCCCCAGGCCAGATACAAAATAAAATACAAAAAGTATTTCTTCGGCAACTTCCTCTCAGCAGATTTCTGGCAAAAACTCTGAGAGTAAATAAAAATTGTCATGAAAAGTTTCTCAAAAATCTGTCGTTCGGAGTCGACTTTAAACTGTAGGTCCCGCCACTCATGTATAAAATTAACACACCCAACATAAATGGTGTGAGAAACTTCGCAGTTGAGAATAATTTATCACTTGTCATTGCAGACAATTTTAAAAATTCGAGAATACCTTCCAATATTACCATCGGAAGAGCAAAGGCAAGTGCCGTTATTTTGTTTCGTACGACCAACATACAGGGGGATCGATGGCATTGTGTTTAGAACTATGAAAATATGTTATGTGAAGTAGGAAAGAGAGAACAGTGTTTATAGACACTAGGCTTGTATATTTTTATACCATAAGTAACAGGAAAGGTCTTTGCAGGAATTGAGTTCCACATACGAATAGTCCGACTAAAAAACGTATTTTTACTGTAAAGCAGTGTGCGATCCACTGGTCAATCGACCGCATACGGAAGTGGTGGCCGACAAAGACGAGCGTTACGTAGGAACAAAATCCTTTCCTTCGTTCGAGCAAAATCCTTTTGTCGAAGAGATAGAACAGTAAAACACAAACCATATTGCAACGATGCTCAAATGAATCAATAGAGTTCGATACCCTACCGTCATTAACGAGCTACTACGGCCTTTCCTGAACACGATCGAGAAACCTTAAAATAGACCTTGAGGAACTGACCCATACATGACAGTTGTACTCCAGTCTTGGTCGGTTACAAATGGTATATATAGTAAGATCAGATGATAAGATCTCAAGAAGGAACTGAAGGAACTGAAAAATTTGTCGGTTGAAGCCAACATTACAATGAATTTTAATGCTCATAACGTCAAGAGCTTCTGTCACCTTAATATTTACACCACTCATAGATTAATATGATGCAATATTATTGCTGCGCTTATGTGTCAATAAACACTACTGGGATAGATTGTTTAAACCTTAAATTATTTTTTCTTAAAAATGGTATAAAATTCCTCAGTTTTTGGAAAAAATGACGATGAGGGACGCTAGCTTTTAATTTCTAAATAATTTTTTTTTAAATGTTTTATTTTTGAACTCAGATATGCACATATATTGACTTTATATATTTTACTACAATAGAAATAATTTTGGTTTTTAAAAACTTTTTATTTATTTGTTTATTTTGTCTGACGATAAACGTCTTTTGACAATTTTGACGATTTTTTCTCAAATATTTGACGATTTGGTGCCTCATTTATCTGGCAGCTTTGGTCGGAGATTGCGAGCTTCGTACCGTTTCTAACCAGCTTGTCAGCAATCAATTTCTAACAATTTCTCTATTTCCCGGTAAACATGTAAAAGTTACCTTAGAATAACCTGAAATTACTTTAAGAAGCCCTAGACATTCATTGATAAGGATGAACGTTGAAAATACATTCGTTAGGGACTTTATAGCAGCCTGGCTGTCCGAACAATTAGAGAAATTTTCAATGAAAATGCCGCCACTCATAATGCAGCTTCAAAATGGCCATGAACTCTGCCTGCAAAACACACAAGTGCTTGGATAGCCTAAACATACATACATAATTGGTCATTACAACCCTTCCTGATTCTGAGACTCGTAATGCTTTATCTTCCGTGCTTGAGGTGTAGGTCGACCAATTGCTTGTCATTCATTTTGAATAATTTTCTGTGAAATTAATCGCACCAACCTCCATCGACTCATGCGCAACAACTTTGTTAAAGAATGCACAGTTTACGATTTAATTAATTTTGAGTAATTTTCAGTGGCACCACCTGTCAGATATTGGTCATACCAACTTGGAAACCTTAGTCGGCTAATGAGCAACAACTTTGCTGAAGATCATATCATGATCAAATGCACAGTTTCTGATTCTAGAAGGTACATACAAATTAACATTCATTTTAATATGGGTATGTGGGCATGGCACCTCGCGTACTTGAAATTTTAAAATAAAAGGTAGCCATACAGTAAGGTACTGTTAAAATTTCAAGAAAATCGGGCCAGCCGTTTAGCCGTCTATAGACTTCTCAGCAGATATCTGGCAAAAACTCTGACGGTAAATAAAATTTTCATGAAAAAGTTTCTCAAAAATCTGTCGTTCAAAGGCGACTTTAAACTGCAGGTCCCGCCACTCATATATAAAATTAACGCACACAACATAAGTGGTGTGAGAAGCTAGGTCGTAATCCTTAGTTGTAATGACCAATTATGTATGTATTGGTGTTTTTCAATTGAGATGAGTAAAATTAATTAAAAAAAAAAATTTTCCACAATTTGGAAGCGTTGTTCTGGCAATAAAAAATTCATGATGACTAGCCCAGACTCATTGAACAGGACAATGTAAGCACAATCAATCTAATTAGCACAATCCTTTCGAAGACAACTGACGACAATACTGTCTCTGGTTATTAAATTTAATAATTACTTATTGTATACAATATAATTAATTAATAAATATGAATAAAACTCATTACAATCATTCCGTCATATTATACAATGCTTCAAGTCAATGATATCTTCCATAAACAAATTGCCTCTTCATAAACAAATTATCATCTGCGTAATTTATAATTGTTCTGCAGTTAAATTATATACAAAAAACATAAAAGTTCATAAGCTTCATAAAAAACAACGGCCAAGTTAATTAAGGACTAAAATATTTAGAGCTTCCAACAGGCCTATACATTTGAGAAACTTTTTAACAAAGTTTTACTGGCTTATGATGAAATTATAAGGAAAACTTATATACGGTAATTACTGTATTACAAATAACACAAACTCAACTTTCTTCTGGTAGCCATTACAGTGCAGCATAATTTATAACAAGAACTTGAAATAAACGAAAAAAAGAAAGAAAAATAATAAAGTTATTGCCGCCTATACCATATGCTAATTTTGTTGTAGTTTTTATTTGTCTTTTAAGAATTTAGAATTCGAGAACCAAATGCCTTTAATAAGCCATATTGAACTTACTTCTCAATGCTCATGGATGTAACCACGATAGAAGCTGACTTAACTAATTTTAGAAATATGCCACGAGCCATAATAAAATTATTTTTTCGTAGAATCTAATTTCTTAGGTCTTAGGTTGGAGTGGTAGCTTTGATACTATAAGCTCAATTGAGCACGCATAGCGGCCCTTTGTAACGCCATAGGGAAGAAGAAGAAGTTGGTCAGCGCAAGGGCTGCAGACCTTCTCACCTTGTCAAGAAGACTCACACTGTGTAGTTTATTCAGAGCAGTCCACCAGAAAGCAACACCGTATAGGAAGTTGGGTTCGATGACTGCAGAATAGATCCAACGTATGACCTTTCGCCCACCAGTTGAGTAAAATCTAATTAGAAATTCAGAAAAATATTTAATGAAAAAAGACAAGGAGAATGCACAAAATTGATTGGAATAGCATAGTATAGGAAGCAGTGGCAGCTTTGTTGATATAAAACCCCAATTAAGCACACTTTGCGCTGAATGCGACGTCGGCCTACATGAAATTGACGGGACCTTATAGACACTTCTCGATATTCAACATCTTGTCGTCTCTAAAATCAAGCTGCCGATATGGATATATGTATACCGACTCAATTACCTTACTTAATTGGTCGTTACAATTCTTTAGTTAGGATTACATCCTTTTTTCTCGCCACTCATATTGTGTGAGTATTTTATATTAAATTCATCCATGAACATATTGTTACGTTTCTACTTTTGTAAAACGTTTAAAACATGAGCTTGCAAATAATATAAATATAAATTTTGTGTTTAGTTTTAATTAAAATTCTATATTATGCACACACATCTGTGCGCCACTGTTTACAACTTGATGTAAACAACAACAATTGCAATTTGTTATTCCTCTGTTTATACCCTTTGCATAAGCAATAACAATTACTAAGCAATAATACTACAGATCTTTGTAAGGAAGATTTTTAAACCACGATTACTCTCTGCAAACGCACTAAGTCTTCACACAAGACTGCCTGAACTTCACTAACTCACTCGAATGCTTTGCCTTGTCTTTTATATGGCAAAGTAAACAGTTTGATGAATGTTCTTGTAGGCGAATGTTCGTGGCTTCGCTTTCTTGAAATCTCTATAAATGTAAGCACATTGCATGTACATTTATTCTTGTAGTATTTGTTGTTGTATTTTTGTTTACTTGTTTACCATTTTTTAATGCTGGTGTTTGTTGTAGTATTTTTGTTTATAATTTTAACGTTAAGTGATGTAAAATCAAAGCATACATACATACATAATTGTTCATTACAACCTTTTAGTCAGGATTACGACCTAGTTTCTCACACCACTTATGTTGTGTGCGTTAATTTTTATACATGAGTGGCGGAACATACATTTTAAAGTCGACACAGAACGACAAATTTTTGAGAAACTTTTCGTGGCAATTTTATTTTACTTTCAGAGTTTTTGCCAGAGATTTGTCGAGGGGAAGTAGCCAAAGAAATATTTTTTGATATTTCCTTTAGTTGGAGTTGCCTGACCTGGGGTTTGAACCGTCTAATAAGCCAACACACTACCTACTAGACCAGGGCGACTTCACCTACTTAAACAAGAAAAAATTCTGTGTTATACTTTACCAGAGACGTTGCTTATGTACCTGAGCCGAAAGACTTTTTGGACGCAAACGTTATTGTCTAGACAAGGGTAATTTGAACTGAATCCACACCTGCGTGATACTAGCCAAGAGTCAAAATTATATGATGGAATAGGGAATATCGATATTACAACAGGACCTTAACAAACCCAAGTACGTTATGCCATTAAAGGCGGTTGCAAATTCAACTTAACCCAGAAGCGATTTGGTATGTTGAAGGTATCTACGTTAAGCTATTGAAAAAGAGACCGATATTGATAGATGAAGTGGGCAATTCTCACTACTAAACACTTTGCGGCAGTGACTAGCGAGTAAGCGATGCGTGCCAAACAAATACGCAATGGTCCATGAGAATAGGTACATTGACTGAGATGTGCCTTCTTTAGGAAATGCATCTGTTAAACAATTACTCTGGATGTTTGTCTGACAGGAAACACATATAAGATTTACATGAAAATAAGTGACGACAAGGACGTTGCGACAGATGCCAAACATTTTAATTTTGAGATTCTTTCAAGAATCCGATTGCCACTTGGCTGTCAATGAAAATGAAGACGTAAATGGCAGGATATTCCCTACACCAGATAATTTCCTCAGAATGATTACATACATATACACATAATTGGTCATTACAATCCTTAAGTGAGGATTACAACTTAGCTTCTCACAGCACCCATTATGGATGTGTTAATTTTATACACGAGTGGTGGGACCTACAGTTTAAAGTCGACTCCGAACTACAGATTTTTAAGCCACTTTTCATAGCATTTTTATTAATCCTTTAGGGTTTTTGCCAGAGACTGCTGAGAGGAAGTCGCTGAAGAAAATTGTTCTCATATTCCATTTGATTTCTTACCTGGGGTTTGAATCATGGCCTCATGTCTAATAAGTCAACAAACTGCCTTCTAGACTACGGCGACTTTCTCAGCATGATTAATTACTATTAATTTGGTGTGAAATGCACTACAATAGTCTGTGCAACGGTGAGCTATACCAAGGTAACGACTTTAGGAGACAGTTAAACTGCTGAACATGTTTTTAAATTTAAAACCGTTTGTGTAGACATCCACCGAGTTCCTTCACCTAGTCAGAGGATCAGTCTTCTTTGACTGACACTCGAGTGTGAATTCCTTTATCAAGTGCGACTTCCCTTATTATATTTGGCTGAGTTATAAATAATTTCACTAAGTGCCTGGGTATCCTCTATTAGGGTAGCATAGTCCCCAGAGTGTACAATGTGGCAGCATACATAATTGGTCATTGGTCATTTGACCATTTGGGTCCTTTATTGTTTTTATTGTTTCTTAATGATCTTCCTTGTGCTATTTTTGATTGTAATATTCTGATGTATGTTGACGACGTTAAATTATTTTATACTTTTGATGATGATCATGGTCAGGCTGTTCTTCAGCGAAAGATTGATTTGTTTGTAACTTGGTGCAGAATTAATTTAATGGATCTTAACTTGAGAAAATGTAAATGCATGGTATTCTCTCGCGGGGGCGTAATTTCGTCCACTTATGTGATTAATTCTTGCCCTTTGGAAACTGTGAATACATTTCTTGATTTGGGAGTATTATTGGATATGAAACTGTCTTTTATTGATCATATTAGTATGATGATTGGCAAAACTCGGGCTGTTCTTTGTTTTGTGAAAAGATGGGCTAGGGAATTCATTGATCCTTATATAACAAGACTGCTATACATTTCACTTGTTAGACCTATTTTGGAGTATGCGTCTATTATTTGGAATCCATACTATCGTTGTCATAGTGATTCAATAGAGTCTGTGCAGGAGCAGTTTTTATTATTCTGTTTACGTGGCTTAGGATGGGATTGTGCCAATGGGTTTCCGTAATATGAGGCTAGATTAGGTTTGATAAAACTTCCAACTTTTGAACGTAGAAGGGCTGTTTTGTTTTTAATCTGGTTAAAGGTGATATCGATTCTGAGTTTTTGCTTTGTAACCTGAATTTCAGTATTCCAGCAAGATTTTTACGGCACTATTGTCCTCTTTCTTTAGATTTCTATAGAACGAACTATGGATGTAATTTTCCTTTTCGTAGATTATGTAATGATTTTAACTTCTATTGTGATTTTATTGATTTTAATTGTAGTGTTTGTAATATAAAACGTAGCTTATATGCTGGCATTAATTTGTAAATTATTATATAAAAATGTATTTTCGTTCTTGTCGTAGGTAGTTCCTGTTTATTGTTACTTTATTCAGCTTGTGATTAAGTTCTGTAGCTGATTTATGTTCTCGTTGCCATTACTTTTCCCTTACCAGCTATAGTTCCGACTGTAGTGTGTACGTGTCCCTGCGTAATGGGACGAGCCCTCCGCGGTCAGGTGAGAGTGGGTTAGTGTGAGGCCGGGGACGTTCGGAAAAAAACCCTGCAGTCAAGATTATGATCAAGATATTGATCTTGACCTGCTATTTGAATGGTGGTTTTACGTCTAATAAGCCAATATAGCACCTACTAGACTACGGCGACTTTCTACTAACTATTTTAATGCGAGTTATGGTACTCCTAAAGGTAGTCTCCCACTTTCCCATGCTGCATTTTAACCCATCAAGCTGTTTAAAATTTCTATATAATCAACACATCTCACACATTGGACATACGAACTGGGATCTTAGAATGTCATTCTGAAGCTATGGTTGTCCTATAACTCTCCGTTTTCAATATGACAACGTTTTAAAATGAGTCTTGTATTCGAAATACATTACGAGATTGAAGTAATTTCTCACTCTGGGTGTTACAACCCCTTTTTATATTTTTTTTTTTAAACCCTATAATGTTTCAATATATCTCTACCGCATGTAATGTTTGTGTTGACATCGTTACTGGACTATTATGCTCTTGTAGTTTACTTAATATATTAAAAGATGTAAGCTTAAGATAAAAATTGTTGTTTAATTTTAAGGTAAAATACTTGTTTAGCTGAAGTAGCTCGTTGTGTATTAGCAAAATAATGAATTTATTCACTGAGCTGATGTTCTTTATACAGGTAACTAACTAACTGTACGTGTGCTTAAAAGCATCCTCTACCAAACCTATACAAATATTGTAGAGAAAATGGAAAATGTAAGGGAAAGTACAATATAAAGACAAGCAACATTAATAACTTCCACTGGGAGTGTTAACAGTCAATGACTGAAGAAGGTTGTGTGCATGACTGTATTTTCATACGTTTTCATGTGTTTTCACTGGTATTTTATTTGCCTTTTTCTTTACATTTAATTTTTTTTGTTTTTACTTTATGGCTTTAATTTTGTGTAAGCGTATGTGTTCATATGTACATACATATGTATGTATGTATACAAATACATGTATTTATTTTTATATAACAGTAGTTAAAATGGGTGTTAACTGAAATAATGTTTCCTGTGTAAATTTATATTCTCTCATACAAGAATATGTATGTATGACTTTACCATAAATGTTACATGCATATGTACGTACGTACGTCCTTACAAATGTACAAATATTTATACACTTCCATGTGTACTCGTATATATGTATGTATGTATGTAATTACGACAGGGTTTATTTATTATATCAGCCATCAAAAATTTCTATATTTATTGTATATTATTTGACCACAAGTGTATTTAGCCCAGCATGGATTACATGTTGTAAGCAGCAGTAAAAAATGTTGGTTCGTGCCTTAACTAACAAGTGTGTTACATACGTAAATGTTTAGAGTCATATCATGTCAATCGGGCTTTAGATATCAAATTAAACTGCTTTAAGTAAATATCGTTAAAAACGAATTAAGGTTCTTTAAAAAAAACTTAGAATTTGAATAAAATTTAGGAAATATTGTCATTTAAAGCATCAAATATAGTGCGCATGAGACGTTTGCAATTACCCTACAAGTTGCTTTGGATATGAAATTGAACATACTGTTACGTTTCTACCTTTTAAAACGTTTGAAATATGAGCTCGTAGATTGCAAATAAAAATAAAAATTCTGTGTGCCACTGCTCACAACTTGATGTAAACAACAACAATTTGCTTTGTTTGCTATTCTTCTTTACACTCTTCTGCGTACACCCTAATAATTGTTCGACAGATCTTTATAACGGAGATCCACGATTATTCTCTTCACAAGCAACATGTCTTCATACCAGACTGACTGAATTTTTACTGATCCAGATGCCTGCTTTGCCTTGCCTTTTATATGGCGAAGTAAACAGCCTGATGGATGATCTTGAAGTCGAATGTTCAAAATATCCATAAATATAAACATTGTTGTTTCATTGTTGGTTGTGTAATTTGTTTACATTTATTCTGGAAATGTTTGTTGTTGCTTTTGGTTTATTTGTTTATCCTTTTTTATACTGATGTTGTCGCTATATTTTTGTTTACTTGTTGATCATGTAAACAAGTCCACTGTTCTTTCGTATTTGTAGCTTTTGTTTATCATTTTAATGTTAAACGATGTAATACCATTTCCAATTTTCGTAACAGTATATATAATGGGAACAATAGGAAACATCAGCCTTGACATGAGGTGTTAAAAGTTTGTTCCGAATTATAAACAATTTAATGTTTTGGATTTTAACACCATGTCACGCTGGCACATTGTACTCTGCTGTCCTGACTGAGGATATCCAGGCACTTTTAGTGAAATTATTTAATACTTGAACCGAATGAATGCCAGACAAAGAACAACGAGCCTAAGCCAAAAGTGTTCTGGCTGCTAATAAAGCGCTCCGACGACGATCTTCTTTTAACTTATGCTCACGTTCTAAACGATTAGCATTTAACAACAGCTCTTCGTCATTGTCTTGTGATGATTTTCTATGCTCCTAGTGCTCTGGTCGCAAATGTTCTAAACTAGCCAAGGGTAATAAGACTTCATAGGAATGTCTTTGGTTTTCTACTACGTTTGCGTGTGTCCTCTGTATAACACTACGACGTTCTGCAGTCTCTGAACGGGGAGGCGGAGACGGCTGTTCATCTTCTGGAGGTGGAGTGCAATGTACACGCAATGACAATGGTTCTTCTTCCGGAACTAGGCTACGTCAATGGAGTCAATGGAAGTTTAAACAAACGGTTTTAAACTTGAGAACATGTTCGGCTGTTTAATTGTCCTCTGAAGTCTTAATTTTTGTATATCTCACCATCGCCAAGACTATTGTAATACATTTCACATCGAATTAATAGTGATTAATCATGCTGAGGAAGTCGCTGTAGTCTAGTAGGTAGTGTGTTGGCTTAGGAAATGTAAGGCCCAGATTCAAACCCTAGGTCAGACACATCCAACGAAATAAAATATAAAAAAATATTTCTTCGGCTTCTTCTTCGAGCAGATTTTTGGCAAGAATTCTGAGTGTAAATAAAATAAAGTTGTCATGAAAAGTTTCTCAAAAATCTGTCATTCGGAATCGACTTTAAATTGTCGGTCCCGCCACTCATGTATAAAATTAACACACGCAACGTAAGTGGTGTGAAAAGCTAGGTCATAAACCTGACTGAAGCGTTAAAATGGCCAAGTAAGTTAGTTTTGAATCAATTTAGGCTTTTAAACTATTTTTCGCTCTTCATTCCTAAGTTTATTTTGTTATTTTCTAATCGACCAACCACTGGCGGTCGAATGTTCCAATTCATTTACACCGTTGATATTCGAATCATATTATCATATCGACGCCTCCATTCTATAACGTTCTAAGTGCACCTAGAACGTTTTTAATGTTCTTGCATTTTTAAATTCTACTTTCTCTGACTTAAATACTGTCAAAATTTGGTTAATATGCGCCGATCCGTTCCGAAGTTATAGGGAAAAATCTTTTTAGAATACACATATAGTCGTATATCGCGTGAAAACTTTGAGCGCTCATAACTCAAAACACACTTTTTCGACTTAGAATGTTATAGAACGGAGGCGTCGATATGATTGCATCACTTACTCAAAAATTAGAATTCAAAGCGGAGACGAACACTATGGAATTTCTGTTGCACAGTATACAGTATACTCCTAGAATAAAAAGGTTCCTACTTATAGTCTCATATATTTGCGTTACAATTTAAGAAAAAAATATTGTTACGTTTTTACCTTTTAAAAACGTTTAATATATGAGCTCGTAGATTGCAAATACAATAAAAATAAATTTGTGTTCAGTTTTAATTAAAATTCTATATTATTCGCAAAATTCTGTGTGCCACTGTTCACAACTTTATGTAAACAACAACAATTGCTTTTCTTTGTTATTCCTCTGTTTACACCCTTTGCATAAATAATAACAATTACTAGATAATTATTCGACAGATCTTTATAACGGAGATCTTCAAACCACGATTACTCTCTTAAAACACGCCGCGTCTTCATACAAGACTGACTGAAGTTTTACTAACTCAGTCATCTGCTTTGCCTTGCCTTTTATGTAGCAGAGGAAACAGTCTGAAGAATGTTCTTGAAGGCGAATATTAGTGTCTTCGCCTTATCGAGATCTCTATAAACGTAAGCATCGTTGTTTCATTATTGTTGTTTGTGTATGTTGTTTATATTTATTCTTGTAGTGTTTGTTGCATTTTTGTTTACTTGCTTACCATTTTTTATGCTGGTGTTTGTTGTTGTATTTTTTTTTAATTGCTTACCATTTTTTTATGCTGGTATTTGTTGTTATATTAAGCAGTGCGATAATTTATAAACAGGTTTGTTTACTGCATTGTTTTGTTTTTGTAGCTTTTGTTTATAATTTTAATGTTAAACGATTTAAAAGCAAGACACCAGTATTTAGATTTTTTTCATTTCCGTAACTATATCTTAAATACCATCACAAATGTGAAATGAAATAGAATTTAATAAATTTACATTCTTCTTTTAAGCTATGAGTCTATAGGGTATATGCCTTTGAATTTACCCAAACGTTAACGAATTTTAAAGACAATTTAAATATGTTTCGCGTAGTCATTCCTTAGGTATATGAAAAGTGTTTTACTCAGGCGTATAGTAGTGAAGTTTTTTTGTTCATAGTTGTTGCTGCTCTTGTTGGCTTACATAGCAATGGTTGCATTGGTAGTAATAAAAACTTTTCTGTTATTTAAGAGGTCAAATCACAACCTCATTTCAAATATTCGAAATATTCGGTTAAAAAAAACAGAAAAAAAAAATTGCAATGAAACAAGAAGCAAATAACATGAGTTCACCATACGCAGTTGTAGTGGAGCAGGCAAAAGTTTTGTGAACAATTTTTGGTAGGATCATGCCACTGCTGCATGCTGCATAATTCGCAGATTTGTAGTTTTTAACCCATTTACCAACCAATAAAGAAAAAAAATTCACAATTTTTTGCAAGTTCAGCCAACAGTTCAGGAGGGGTTGGCTTATAGTAGAACAATAACAGCCATGGTGGACTCATTCCTTTAGCCATTTTGGTTATCCCCTCTTATTTTTTTTTGTTATTTTATTTTGTTTTTTGATTACGCTGGCACAGTTGTTGTTGATTATTATTGAATAACAATTAAATAAAACTATTTGCCTACAGATCTAAAGCCATGTACGAAATAAGTCAAACCAATGAAAATGAAAACAAGGCGCATACAAAACTGTTCACTTTGCTTAATTTTATTATTGTTTTCTTTTTGTTTTTTTATTCTTTATTTGTTTCTGTTTCTGGTTATTTTTTTCCAATTTATTTTTATTTTTGTTCATTTTTTACTACCAAAAGAATTGTTTTTTACGCTCTGGCCTGTTGTATTTTTTTAAAATAATATTTAATGTTTGTATTTGTATTTGTTGTTGTTGGTTGGTTGGTTTATTTCCCTGTTTTATTATTTCATTTCATTTCGTTTTATATTCACGTTTTTGTTTTTGTTTTTTTATGTTTTATTTTTATTAGTTTGCTTGTGGGCAGTAAAAATGATTCCAACACGATTTTGGACAACTGTGCCGAGCAACTCGTACCCCATTTGTTACACTCGAACACCACACCAACCTCCATTTCATGTTGTATGACAGCGTTTTGGTTGGTTTCTACGGTTGTCCTTTTAGAACGTTTCTCTCCGTAAATTTATTAATTTTTTTAAGCATATTTTTGTCGCTCTTTTTCTATTTTTTGTTGTTTTTTTCCTTCTCTTTTAAGTTTTATTGTATTATTTGTACAATATTTGTTTGGTACGCGGTGGTTTTACGTGTATAACAGAACAATAAATTTAAAAATAAACAAGTTGGCGAGTTAAAGTTGGCCAAGTCGAATTATGGTATAAAATTGTTCAACGATATTCAGTTTCAAATTTTAATGTCTTATATAAACACTTGAAATTGGATACAGTTATCGAAAGTTATCGATAATTATTCCGAACTCATCCTTCTTTAACACTTATTAAATTAAGTAAGTGACACAAAAATCTACGGATCAATTCAAAACTCTAGATAGCAGATGAAGTATACTGTGTCATTAAAATTTCACAAGAAAGGTTAGGTTAGATTAGGTTAGGTTAGAGGACGTGTACTTGTCAATTAAGACAAGTACAGTAGCCGGAGGTCGAATTGACCCATTGTACAACGTTCTCGTTTTCACACCACTTATGTTGTGTGTGTTAATTTTTTTACATGTGCGGCTACAGCTTAAAGTCGAGTCCGAACGACAGATTTTTGAGAAACTTTTCTTAGCAATTTTATTTCACTCTCAGAGTATCTTGAAAAATCAATCAATCATCGCTTATGCAACAATCACCAGCATAAAATAGATGGTAAACAAGTAAACAAAAATTCACAAAAAACACTACAAGAATAAATGTAAACAAAATACACAAACAACAATAATAAATGTAAACAACGATGTTTACAACGATGTTTACATTTATAGAGATTTCGAAAAGGCGAAGGCTCGAAGATTCGCCTTCAAGAACATTCATCAGACTGTTTACTTTGCCATATGAAAGGCAAGGCAAAGCAGGCGAGTGAGTGAGTGAAGTTCAGTCAGTCTTGTGTAAAGGCGTGGTACGTTTGAAGAGAACAATCATGGTTTGAAGATCTCCGTTACAAATATCTGTCGAATAATTGTTTAGTAATTGTTATTGTTTATACAAAGGGTATAAACAGAGGAGTAACAAAGAAAAGCAATTGTTGTTGTTTACATAAAGTTGTGAAACAGAGAATTGTGTAATTAATAAAGAATTTTAACTAAAACTAAACATAAATTTATTTTTAAATTATTTGCAATCTACGAGCTCATATTTTAAACGTTTTTAAAAGGTAAAAACATAACGATAAGAATTTTTTCAAAATTCTTTCAAAATCTTCCAAGTTCTAAGACTTTAAGTATCATTTTACTGTATATTATTCGATTCAGAAAATAGTTGTGATACAAATTGTTTGCTTAAAATCAAGCAAACTTCATATTTTTCGTAAACAAACATGACAATATAATAATCACACGAGCCATGCATAGGGTGCAGAAGCAATAAATAAATAAATTGGAAACTTTAATTGCTTCATTGTTATGTTCAAATGAAAGAAAACTTATTTGCTGTGAATATACAAATGTTTTACGGCAAAACACAATTCTGATGAAAAATTCATAAATAAATTTACAACAGATTTAATTCTGTGTTGTTTGTTTGTAATTATATTGTCAAGTTAATTGTGTTTCATTTGTTTTTAATTTCAATAACAACTCTAGTTTTAGTTTTCTAAAATAAAACAAAGTATTCTGCGAGAGTATGGCCTTCCAATATGGACTTCCGGAATTTGACAGTTAATAACATTCAATTTGTTAAAGTTCCTTTTGTTGAATTACTTGGCTGTTTTGTAAATTTCTATGGATGAACATACTATTCAACAATACGTGTAAATAATAAAATTATTTTATCGAAATGCGTATTCTGTTCGGGCAACGTAACGCACACTTTCCTTCGAAACATCATCTTCAGTGATGAGACCCATTTCTTTATGACTGAGTACGTAGTCTAGTAGATAGTGTGTTGGCTTATTAGACGAAAAGCCAGGGTTCAAACCCCAAGCCAGACATCAAAACAAAATACAAAAAGTATTTCTTCGGCGACTTCCTCTCAGCAGATTTCGGGCAAAAACTCTGAGAGTAAATAAAAATTGCCATGAAAAGTTACTCAAAAATCTGTCGTTCGGAGTCGACTTTAAACTGTAGCTCCCGCCCCTCATGTATAAAATTAACACACACAACATAAGTGGTGTGAGAAGCTAGGTCGTAATCCTGACTGAAGGGTTGTAATGACCAATTAGGTATGTATGTATGTATGTATGTATGTATGTATGTATGTATGTATGTATGTATGTATGTATGTATGTATGTATGTATGTATGTATGTATGAGTACGTTAAAAAACAAATAATAGAATTTAAAAGGACATCATTCCACAAGAAAAGTCACTATTTGGTGTGAATTTTAGGCTGGCAAAGCAATCGGTCCGTATTTCTTTGTCCAGGCCATCGCTGTCATTGGCGAGCACTGTAGAACCATAATTACCAACCTTCTTAGGCCTGATTTTGATGATCCGGACACTAAGGACTTGTGGTTTAAACAGGACGGCATTACGTGCCATATAGCTCATGCCACATTGGATGTTCTACACAAGCGATTTGACGGCATGATCATCTCACATGAAATTAATGTGAACTGGACTCCAAAATTGTGCGATTTAAGCTCGTTAAACTTTTATGTGTGGGGTTTTCATATGTCGTAACTGTATGCGAGTAAGCCACAAATGACAGCGGTCCTGAAAGTCAACATATCCATTTTCATCGGTCAGCCTGATTTATGCATCACAGCCAAGAATATGTATTTGTACCTTTTAAATGAGTTCCACTCGATGAAGCTGTGGAGGATATTTAAGCGACATTATATTCCATGTATAATGGCATCATTAGGTCATTCAAATCCATAAAAAATTCTGATTACACCGCATACATATTTTTTTAATTGTTTATTACAACACTGTAGGCAGGACTGCAACCTACCTTTTCACATCACCCTTATTGTGTGTATTAATTTTGTCCATGAGTAGTGGGATCTACAATTTAAAGTCGATTTGGAAAAACTTTTCATGGAAAATTAAATTTTTTCTTTGTGTTTTTGAGAGGAGTTCTGCGAAGAAAATTTGTTTTCATATTTCGTTTTGTTGGGCTTAAAGGAAAGTCTTACGTCTAATAAGAGTTTTCAAGTTTTATAAGAAATCTAAATTAAAATTTGGCGCAGATATATTTGTCACAAAGTCGGCGTAGTCTAGTAGGTAGTGTGTTGGCTTATTAGACGTATGGCCACGGTTCAAACTCCAGGTCAGACAAAAATATATCTGCGGCGACTTCATCTCAGCAGATTACTGGCAAAAATTTGAAAGTAAATAAAGTTGCCATGAAGAGTTTCTCAAATATCTGTCGTTCGGAGTCGACTTTAAACTGTAAGTCCTGCCATTCATGTATAAAATTTGTGCACACAACATAAGTATTGTGAGAATCTTGAATGAAGGGTTGTAATGACCAATTATGTATGTATGTTTATTTGAGATGCCTGAGAAGAGGTTTAAAGTAGGGCCTTACATCTAATAAGGTAATGCACTACTAAGATACGGCGGCTTGAAACCCTCGATTAAGTTTTCTAAAAAATATAAATTAGAATTTGACGAAGATGTGTTTGCCCAGCATGTAAAAGACTTTGGAAAAATTGTCCTTTAAGTAAGGGAAACTACCACAGTACTAAGCTTTAAAGGATAATTTATATGTATTTATTGCCTTATTACGAGCAATATTAACACTCAGATTACTTGCTAGATCACACTTACTAGAAACTCATTTATCCAAAATATTACAACATATCTTACGGTAACTGATATCACGTAGACAGTTAACCCTCCACTATATTTTATTTCCTTGTTTTTAATCATTGTTGCGCTTAAAGACGATTTCATAGATATTTTTATTAATTTGTCTTCTATTGTGTAATTTTCTCTCCATTTTTCCTTATCGATTTCTTTATTTCTGTTTTGTTTACTTACTTACAGTCATTATTTTGGTCTCTTCTTCAATTTGTTAGCTTTAGCATCTAAATGAGATGCTGAGCTCATTAATAATCAACTGATTTTTCAACTTACCTGAAAATAGATTGAAAAAGAAAAAGAAAAAAGTGAGCATTCAGTTCAATTGTTCACCTTGACTTATAGTCAAGTATCTTAATTAATAAAATCAAATTATCAGATAGTTTTACAACCATAGAGTATGAATGATTTGCAATAACATGCAATATTCAGCATAATTATCTCATGCTTAACAAATAAGAAAACAAAAAAAATTTACGTTTTTATCTCTAAAAATAGCACACAATCACAAGTATTTCCTACTAATTACTACACAGCGTTACCTTTAATTCGACAGAAAGCCAAAAAAGAGGCATGAAAATGAATGATAAATTAATCGTTGAATATTAACACTTTCCACTTTCAACTAATCAACTCAGTTTTGGCACATAATTAGCTCGCTTGTAATTACAAAAACTAAAAAAAAAATTAAAAAATATTTACACGAATTTACATACGCATTTCATTATTTCATAATTAGAATTACAATTTCAAAAACATTTTCTAAAATTACACACAAAATCATATTTAGACATACATAACACACATACACACACATTATGTGTGTTTTGTTAATAATAAATGTGTTATGTTATCATTTCATGTGTAACAGTATCATGCATGGCGTATGATTTATTTTTGAATTTCCAACAACAGAAGTCATACGTCACCTGTAGCTACGCACTTGTACACATGCTGTACATGTTGTGTGTGTGTGTGTGAAATAAATAAATAATTATGATTAGAAAAGATTAAAGTGCTCTAAAGTGCGACATTATTATCAAAATCTGACACAAGAAAATTAAAACCTAAAACCAAAATGAATTTTATTTTCATTTCAGTTTTCTGTTGAATGTTTCTGGCGGATCTGTAATTTTGTAACTGATCTATGAATACTTTAGAACATCTCGAAGAACCAATATCTTTTCAATGTCAATTTAAAAGTATTACTTAATGGCCATATAAAAATTGTTGCATTTGGGGCACAGAAAACCCGCACGCATACATTGAAAAGCCGACGCACCCAAAACGAGTCACTGTTTGGTGCGGCATAATTGGGCCATTTTTCTTCGAAAATGGAGCAAGGAGTGGCCGTTACAGTCAATGGCCATCGTTATCGGGCCATGTTGGACGAATTTTTGTTCACAAAAATTGAAGAGGAGGATTTGGTTTCAACAGGACGGCACTACGTGCCACACAGCCGAAGCTACACTCGATGTTTTGCGCCGTGTTTTTGAAAATCGCATTATCAGCCGCAGTGTTGATGTCGTTTGGCTACCTCGGAGCTGCGATTTGAAACCGTTGGACTATTATTTGTGGGGTGCCGTCAAAGATAAGTGTTACGCCGACAAGCCAGAGACAATTGACGCTTTAAAGGACGATATTCGTGAAGTCATTGGTGAAATACAGCTGCACACAATCGATAATGTGCTTAAAAATTGGACCGATCGTGTAGGCTACTGCATGGCCAGCCGAGGCATCCATTTGAATGAAATTATTTTCCATTATTAACCGAAAGGATTGTACTTTCAAATAATAAAAGAAATTTGAGAAAATATTCAATACTTTTTTTTTAATCATTTTCAAAAAAAAAAGTTATTTGGCGGACCCTTTATTTATTATTTTTTCTACTTCAAAAAGTATATTCTACAACTGCCTCTTGATATTAAATCATAAAATTCTTCAATACCAACTTACTTACCTAATTGGCCATTAACAACCCGAGTGGTCAAGTGGCAAGAGTGATCCTGCGCTTGTTCTCCAGACTGACATCATTTTTGGTGGTAGCAGCGGAGCCAAGATAAATAAATTCCTTGACTAAATCGAAAGTATAGTTATCGGCCGTATTTGTTTCTACTAGTCGATAACATATATTTTGTTTTGCCCTCATTTACTGCCAAACCCATCTTAGTAGACTCCCGTTCAATAACATTAAAGGCAGCAGGAACATCTCGCTTGGTACGCCCTTTGATATCAATTTCGACAGCGTACGCAAGCAACTGGACGCTTTTTTGAAAAATAGTGCCATCACGATTCTCTTCCGCCTTTCGCAGAACACTCTCCATGATGATGACACTCTCCATCATGATGAAGTTGAGATTGCATGATAAGGGATCGCCTTGTCTGAAACCTCGCAATCCTTCAATACATTGTCTGTAAATTCATAACCCTTTATTCCTTTACCTTAGTGAGGCTGTTAGACGAACACTTTTTCTTTTTTCTGAAATTACCGGAGGTTGAATAAACCATTTAAGTTTCAATTTAATCAAATTTAGTGTAGGGCGACTTACATACTACGCTCTAGGGATAAGACGGCTTCG
Source organism: Sarcophaga carnaria (assembly GCA_958299815.1). Classification (NCBI taxonomy): domain Eukaryota; kingdom Metazoa; phylum Arthropoda; class Insecta; order Diptera; family Sarcophagidae; genus Sarcophaga; species Sarcophaga carnaria. The sequence continues at coordinate 49,758,876 of OY283151.1, forward strand.
AAAGATTTTATCAAAGACTGTTGCTATAAAATCGTCTGTTATGAACTTCACCGGTCATCGGCTACCCAAACACAGATGATTATTTTCTATGGACAACGAAAAGCTTCTCTTGTTTCAAATCTGGAGGTAAGGGAGGTAAAATATTTCACACCAAAACTAAATATAATTCCCTCGTTTCTATTTAGGATAGTTGAGAGAATCTTTAGATCTTCTATTCGTACTCTCTCAGTCATAGCACACTTACACAAAAGTTGAATTTACTCAAATAACGCTACACTAACTATCCGGTCACATGGAAAAAGGAATATTTTCGGACGCTGTCCTTGTATACATAGGATGTACACAAATATATATACATACATAATTAGTAATTACAACCCTTCAGTCAGGATTACAACCTAGCTTCTCTTACCACTTATGTTGTGTGTGTTAATTTTATCCAACAGTCTAATGTCGACTCCGAACGACAGATTTTTCGGAAACTTTTCGTGGCAATTTTATTTCACTCTCAGAGTTTTTGTCAGAAATTTGCTGAAAGGAAGTCATTGAAGGAATATTTCTTCATATTTCATGGTGTTGGAGATGTCTGACCTGTCTAATAAGCCAACGCAGTACCTACTAGACTTAACCACATAGGATGTACACACAGGATGTACAAAAGACCTTAATTCGCTATCTCTAATATCAGCGTGGAGTTTTTACTTCATTCAATAACGCCAAATATCGAGGAATCATATTGAAGTGAAGTTAGACTGAAGTATGAATACATTGAAGTAGATTGAAGTCGCCGTAGTCTAGTAGGTAGTATTTTGGCTTATTAGACGTAAGGCCACGGTTCAAACCCCTAGGTTAGTCATCTCCAACAACATGAAATATGATAAAATATTTCTTCGGCGACTTCCTCTCAGCTCAGATTTCTGGCAAAAACGCTGAGAATAAATAAAATTACCATGAAAAGTTTTTAAAAAAAATCTTTCGTTCGGCGTCGACTTTAAACTGTAGGTCCTGCCACTCATATATAAAATTGACACACACAGCATAAGTGGTGTGAAAAGCTTGGCCGTAATCCTGACTGAAGAGTTGTAACTAATGCGTAACGTATTTCAATTTGTAATGAATGTAATGTTTGTGTCGGTCTTAAATCTTATTTTTTTGTCTTTTTATAATTATGCTTCCTTTGGTGAAAGCCACATACGATTTTACGATTCTCAATGACATGCTGCTTGCTGTAGAGTAAACAAAATTCCTGTTGCCCCAATATATTCCAGCCACATGAATAATAATTTATTGAAGTATTTATTTAGAAATGATTTGTAAAATATTGTTAATATTTTCAGTTTTTCTATTTTCGGTTTTTTTTTTTTGTTTTTGTCTGACTTTATTTAAATATTTATGCCAACATGTGGTTGTTGTTGTTGGTTTCTATTTGAAATAATATTGAAACAGTCCAAGCACATGCACAAAAATAAATAAAATTTTCTGTTTGGTATTATTTTTCAATTTTTCGATGCTTTTTTCCAAAGCTTTTTTTCATTAAAATATTGAATTAAAGATGCGTGTTGTGCTTTAAGCTATAAATCATACGTTTTTTTGCTCTTTTCTTTACTCTTTTTTTCTTTTTCGTTTTTTTTTTTATTATTTATTTACTTTTATTTTTATATTCATATTTTTTTTTGTTTTGTTGTTTTGGTTGTTGGCCATTGTTTTATAATAATATTTATTAGTAGAATAAATATTTAAAAATCATAAATAATATTTTCTCAAATGGCTGGCTTTCTATACTGCACTCCAGCACTCCAGGACAAATATGGATGCAGATGTGTTTTCTCTCTCGAAATACTGTTGTTTGAATAAATATTGTTTATGGGGACTTATATGCATACGGGTAGTATGTGGAGTATGTGCAAAGATGCATAAGAAAAAATTGAAACATAAAAACGAATCTATATTAAGGATCAAAGGATATTAAATATGGAATTATGGAAGTTAAAAAAAATTTTTTAGAAAATTTTTCTTTCAACCGCAGGGGCATAAAATTTTTAAGTAACTTGGCAAGAAGGGGCGTACAGCACAAAATTAGACTTCTTCACAACTTTTTGTTTAGACGAACCACTATGTGGCCTTTGTCATCGCTGCTTAAATTAAAGAATTTCGTATACTTTGAAGAGGACACAACACATGGTACGCAATGGTTTATGTTCTCTACTTCGCCCATTTATTGTTTACCTAATAGCTTGCGGTTATAGTTATTTCAGTGTAGTAGTTTCTTTTTCCGTTTTTTCTGTTTAGGATTCTGAAAATAAATTCACTTTTCATCAGCAGTAGCAATTCGATCCTACACTGTGTTGGAAACAAAACTTCTTAAGTGGTTTTCCGGTTTACAATCTGTTTGTCATTGAATTCATGTGGCAGTCATTTTCCAGACTTGGGATTTTTACCCATAGCATTTAAACGGTCAGAAATTTTGTACAGTTATTTATTCAGCGTGTTTTGTCAAAGCACAATAGACGACCATTGACAAGGACTTGTGTCCGTATAATGAGCTGTGGAGCAGTTGGATGGCAGCTAACACTAGTTTTCGTCCAAAAAATCATCGTCAGCGATGTGGCCCATTTTTTGATAAATGGGTACGCAAAGTAACAAAGTTCATGAATTTGTGACGATGTACATACATCCACATGAGATCCAAGGAATATCAATTGCATCTCGATAAGGTGATGCTGGGTTTTGGGCTGACGGTGTCGTCAAGGCTATAATTGTCTACGAGGTGCATTACAAGTCGATAATTACCAACTTCTTTTGGTTTGAATTGAATAATCTGGGCACTAAATACGTGTTATATGCCTCCACGGGATATTCTGCGCGAGCAATTTATGAGTACGGTTAACTCACGTAGATCCGATATATGTAAACTGGTCACAGAAATCGTACGATTTGACGCCGTAGTATAATCGGTAGTGTGTTGGCTTATTAGACCTGAGCTTTCAGATTTCTGGCAAAAACTCTGAGAGTAAGAGAAATTGCCAGGGAAAGTTTCTCAAAAATCTGTTGTTCGAAGTCGACTTTAAACTTTAGGTCCCGCCACTCATGTATAAAATTAACACACCCAACATCACTGGTGTGCGAAGCTAGGTCGTAATCCTGACAAAATGACGAAATGACGAAGTATATTTGTATGTAAATCTAAAGGCAAATTTTAAGAGAAAAATTTTTCATGGCAATTTTATTTATTCTCAGATATTTTGTCTGAAATCTACTTGGTGGCAGTCGCCGAGGACTTCGAGCTATTATCTGCAAATTCTTAGTAGTCAATGCCTGCCTCTTTTGTGATAAGAAGCAATTTAACAATTACCCTTAATTTCTCTTCTCTCTTATATTAAATTACTTACGCTATACGCTTAAAATATGAGCTCGTAGATTGCACAACTTTATGTAAACGATAACAATTGCTTTAATTTTTGTTTCTCTGCTTACACCCTTTGTACAAACAATAACAATTACTAGACAATTATTCGACAGATCTTTGTAACGGAGATCTTCAAACCACGATTACTCTCTTCGAACATACCGCTTCTTCACACAAGACTGACTGAACTTTTACTAACTCAGTTGCCTGCTTTGCCTTGCCTTTTATATGGCAGAGTAAACAGTCTGACGAATGTTCTTGAAGGCGAATGTTAGTGGCTTCGCCTTTTCGAGATCTCTATGAATGTAAACATTGTTAATTCATTACTGTTGTTTGTGTATTTTGTTTACATTTATTCTTGTAGTGTTTCTTGTTGTATTTTTGTTTACTAGTTTATCATTTTTTATGCTTGTGTTTGTTGTTGTATATTTGTTTACTTGTTTACCATTTTTTAATGCTGGTGTTTGTTGTTGTATTTTTGTTTATAATTTTATTGTTAAGCGATGTAAAAGCAAAACACCAGTATCTGGATTCTTCATTTTCGTAGGAATATGTTACATTGTTGACAACATAATACGTTTCAATGTAAAATCCAAATACTTTGGGTATGGTGCTTTAATTATGAGAAGAACTGTATAAAGTAATTAATATTAACTGGATATTTAGATTTTTAAAATTTATGAAAATTGCTTGGAATTTCTAATTTGAAATTTAAAGGATAAAATGCAAGACTAATAAGACTTCCTTCCCATATTACTACAACAATGTTTTAACAAAAATAGAGAGAAACAAAAAGAAGAAGAAGCACAAATTACATTTTAATATTGTTAAAATCATTCACACAGGATATATTTCTTGTATATTTATCACTCATTGTGTATTACAAGAACTTTATTGTGTAGACACTAATAATACACATGCATAAACTTTTGGCATGTATGTCTATTATAAATATACGAGTATATGTATATAACATGTGTATGTGTATGCCTATAATACAAATATTTGTACATTTAAGGTCTGACGTTTACATAAAACATTTCATTTCATATGAATCCAGTAATATATTCCCATTTATAAAGCTTTTACTGAAAGTAATTCTTCTTCTAAACATTAATAAAACCTTACCAACAACATTTGTTGTATCGAGCATATACATAGGAAATGTTATTTAGCACATCAACACATATTTAATGGACAGTTGCGGGCAGAGAAAGAGGTAACAAGAAACATTTAATTTGATCATCACTCTTTTCATTAAAACTCTAACGTTTCCTAATATCTTTTCGAATTACAGCACGGGTGCTGGTATGAAATGAGCATCAATATGCGAATATCTTCAAAGGGAACATTTATTATGAAAGATTTTTTTTGTTTCAAACATATCCTGCAACAAGATATCATATTTTTATTTAAGAATTATGTGATTATGATTTGTGAAAAACTTAAATTTTTGGTTTTCATTTCAAGAAAAGTCCTGGAGAGTCTTTTCGAGCCACATGGTGATCATACTCTATAAGAAGCAACATGCAGCAAATGATTTTAACGGTTCAAAGACTACGATTTTGACCGTCACAAAAAAGCTTGAAAACACCCCGAATTGCTAACAGTATTCGATGAAGATGACATTTTGAGTCAGAAACAAGTGACGTACATACATAATTGGTCATTACAACCCTTCAGTCTGGATTACGACCTAGCTTCTCATACCTCTTATGTTGTGTGTGTTAATTTCTAGACATGAGTGGCAGGTCCTACAGTTTACAGTCGATTCCGAACGACAGATTTTTGGAAAAACTTTTTCATCGCAATTTTTTATTTACTCTCAGAGATTTTGTCAGAAATCTGCTGAAAGGAACTCGTCGAACTCGTTTTGTTGGAGATGTCTGACCTCGTGATTGAACCGTGACCTCAAGCCTACTAGACCACGGCCACTTCATGATCATGATCTATCAAAAACAGCGAAGTAAAGTACACAAATAAAGTTTGAAAACGCCAAATTGCAAGCAATATTCAAAGAAGATGACGCTTTGAGTCAGAAACAAATGCCTGAAATGTTCAATGTTGCCTAACAAACAATTTCTGGTCATTTAAATGCTATGGGGAAAGAGCCCAAGTCTGAAAAATGTCTGCCACATGAATTCAATGACAAACAGATTGAAAACCGGAAAACTACTTAAGAAGTTTTGCTACAAACACAGTGTAGCATCGAATTGCTACTGCTGATGAAAAGAGAATTTATTATCAGAATCCTAAACGAAAAAATCATGGATTAACCCAGGACAACGACAAATTTTCGGCTGCAAAACCAGATCGATTCGGCAAGCAGAAAATGATGTGTGTTTGCTCTGTGAAACCAGAAAGTTGTGGTATGCCATGAGCTTCTAAATCCTGGTGAAATTGTTAATACAGATCGCTACCGACAGAAAATGAGCAATTTGAACTATGCAATGAACGAAGGAAGATCAGAATGGGCCAAGCATTGAACGAAAAAAGATCAGAATAGCCCAGAAGATACAGCCACGTTGTCTTGCAACATGACAAATGCACATGCACAAAAAGCAAAGCCGGTTCAGTATACCATCAAAGCATAAGGCTTGAAGCTGCTACCCTATCCACCTTATTCAACACACTTGGCAGCTTCCAACTACTATCTGTTTTCAACGATGATACACGTATTGTCCCATTACTTCGATTCTTACGAGAAGCTTGAAAATTGTGTGACTATATGAATTGCTTTAGAAGATGAACAATTTTATTGGGTTGGAATCTAGGTTAGGTTAGGTTAGAGGACGTGTACTTGTCAAATTAACACAAGTGCAGTACCCGGAGGTCGAATTGACCCATTGTACAACGTCCTAGTTTCTCACACCACTTATGTTACGTGTGTTAATTTTTATGCATTAGTGGTGGGACCCTGTAGGGACCCTGTAGGTCCCACCACTAAAGTCGAGGTAAAGTCGAATCCGAACGATAGATTTTTGAGAAACTTTTTCATGGCAATTTTATTTACTCTCAGAGTTTTTGCCAGAAATCTGCTGAGAGGAAGTCGCCGAAGAAATACTTCTTGTATTTTGTTTTGATGTCTGGCCTGGGGCTCGAACCCTGGACTTTATGTCTAATAAGCCATCCCACTACCTACTAGACTACGGCGACTTCAGAAAATCTAGAAATTGCCGGAAAAAGTTACAAAATGTGTAGCCAACAATGGCCGATACTTTGAATGAAATGTTTTTTATTTTCTGATTAAAATGTTGAATTTAAAAAAAACGCTTTTTTCTTAGTGGTGAACCCGATAAAAGGATCGAAAGGTCTGTTTGACAGTCAGTTTAAGTACAAAGCTTCAGATAGAAGTTTGATGAAGAAGTCACAAACTTGAAGTTAGAAACGTAATAGTATGTACACACTTCGAGGATCTGCTGCTATTTTTATTAACCAAACTATTCACACATGTTTGCTAACATACAAACTCAAACATGTAAATACAGTTACATAAGCAAACACTTATGCAGCATACATACATGTGTAAGTAAGAACATCAAATGTAGCAGCAGCTAATCATTAATAAGAATCTACTGGAATAGTTTAAGACATAAACAAACATCTATCTTAATATGCTTTTGCAAATGCTTTTGCGTTTCAATTCTTTTCTTCTTCTCTGTCGCTCTCTCTTCGTGTTTTTCTTTCTTTGTCATATGAATATACTTATGTATGTACATATGTAGGTATGTATGTATATTGTATTTAGGATGTGAATGTAATACCATAGTTCTGTGTGTCTGTATCCATGTTGGTGTGCAAATATCATTGTTTTCTTGGGTGGGTAAATATGCAATTTACTTACCAGGGATTTGTTTCTTAAGAAAAAGGATTTCACAGAAATTTATTCACGAACACAAAAGGATGTTCAAGTATTTGTCACCTGCAATACGTGCACGTTTATATCGCCAAAGAATTTTAAACAATTTACAAACAGCAGCAGCAGAATAGCAGAGAATGTTAAAAAAGCATAAATCATGGAAGGTGTTACAAAACAATACCCGTGTGTGCGAGTGTGAATCAATTCACAAAATACCTGCAGAAATGAGAAAAACAAACAAAAGCCTTGACAGAAGCATGAAAAGAACGGAAAGAGCAAATTAAAGGTTCAAAATATTTTGAAGCAGTTTTATTCATGCATCATGAAATTGAATGAAATGGAAACATTTGTAATTTATTTATCTGCCAAAACAGAGACATTTAGAAAGGGGAAAAAGTATGTGTGTGTGTGTATGTGTATGTGTACACGTAATAAATTAATAATTTGCTTTTGCACAAAATTAATTGATTTTTAAGTGTTTTAATAGAGCAACACGTATAAATTTGTCAAACATGATTAAAAATATTTTAATTCGTTTCAACATTTTGATTCATATCCTACGTTATTTAATGAAAACATTATTACAAACAAAATTATTGAAAAAAAAACAAAAAAAAACATTATAAAATTAATAAATAAAATGTAAAAATTTTTGTTATGAATCAAATTGAAAACGTTAAACATTTATTTATGTGTGTAACACAATCTAAAATTAGATACAGTTTGGCCAATAATTATAAAGCCGTGAAGAGAACGAAAAAAATAAGGACGTTATTACCGAAGTTTGAAAACAGAGAGACTAGCTTATTTCCACATATTTATAAGGGCTGGGCCATTTAAAAGTCCGGTTACATACATAATTGGTCATTACAACCCTTCAGTCAGGATTACGATCTAGTTTCTCACACAACTTATGTTGTGTGTGTTAATTTTATACATGAGTGGCGGGACCTACAGTTTAAAGTCGACTCCGAACGACAGATTTTTGAGAGACTTTTCATGGCAATTTTATTTACTCTCAGAGTTTTTGCTAGAAATCTCAGCAGATTGGAAGTCGTCGAAGAAATGTTTTTATTTTCATATTTTTGTTTTGATGTCTGACCTGGGGTTTGAAATGTGGCCTCACGTCTAATATGCCGACACACTAACTACTAGGCTACGGCGACTATATAGACTACGACTAGTATATTTACCAAGTTGATTTTAAATTGTGATTCTATTATCTGCCAACCAAATATGACTTCATTTCTAAGCAATTTTGTTCCACTGAAATGTTTTCGTATGTTCAGTGATTTTTATTGAGAAAAATATATCCGCTCGGAAAGAATTCCTTTCACATTATCACACACTATAAATTATAAATTCTTTACCTACAATTGAATCCATCATTTAGATTCCATTTAATGTGGAAATTCCTTCAATAGAAAATAAAAAAAAAATACGCGTCTGTAATTATTTCACACGCTCTATAATGAATCTCTTATTTATAGCCACTTAAGAACGAAACGAAACAAAATGGCAATAAAAAAACAAGAAGAAGAAAAACTATATATTTAAGGTGCGTTGGCGTTTATAGCCTTCGGTTCAGTGTTAAGAGACACCATTTTCGTCCATAAAATTCCTTCATTTCGTTTATGATTGCGTTCTTCTTCACATCAGCAACAGCAACAGCAGCAACAAAGTGATGAACTTTTAGCGTCACATTAAGTTAATCACACCACATGCATTAGACGACGTGTAATATTGTTTTTAAGTGTTTGTCTTTAACCGTTAAAGATTTCAAATGGATTTGGAAAAGCACACAAACAAACAGACAAACAGACAAACAGACAGACAGACAGATAGGCAGACAGTCAGAAAAAGACATGTTGTTACGAGCAAATGTGTGCTGCAAAAGCATTTTGAAGAAAAACCGAAAAGATTAAAGTTGTCGTGGGCATATATAGTGGCAAGCAATAGTTGAAACAAAATTATTGTCTTGTTCTCACATGAAAGCGTATGAATTGAAAGGCGGAGGCATTATTGGCTTATAGTGCTGATTCAATATTAAAACCATTTGTATGATACAAACGAAATATTTATTTATTTGTGTATATATTATGACCGATTAGATTAAAATCAAATCTATTTTAAAAACATTACAAATCTTCATATGAAATTAAATTTCACTCAGCCGTGGAATTACAAATAAATTTATTCGAAAATTGTAAATATACAGTGAGCGTCAAAAGAAATTGTACACTGAAAAAAAATATACATTAATAAATTAACGTTATTTTTATTTTAAAATTGTTTCTTTGCAAGTTTCGAAAATTGAAACAAAAAAAAAAAATCAAAATATTTTCAAATTTTTTCGGGCACTCTCCTTAAGTGTTAAAGTTGGAATTTGGCGACTGTCAGCATTTTATCCATAGTGTATAGTTTCTTTTGACACTCACCGTATGTGTATGTAAGTGAAATAAATACCTTTAATAGATTGATTGCTTTAATGAGGGTGATACCTAACTGTCGACGACGCCAGAAAGTAAACCATACAACACTGGCAAGAGAAATGGATCACTGAAACAAGTGGGAGATGAACGGCAAAACTTCTCTCAGATATTACCTGCTAGATTGAGAGGAAATTTGGTGAGGTTAACTACTATCTGACACAACTGTTAGCTGGTCACGGTTATTTTTGTAAGTACCTATTTAAAACGGGGAAGTTCAAACGACCAAATTATATTTATAATGATGCATCGATTGATGATGCGGCGCACACTTTCTTTCATTGTGAGAGATGGAGTTTAGAAAGAAGGAATCTTGAAGCCAAAGTCGACGTCTGTATTCCCGAAAACTTCTGCGATGTACTTCTGAATAGCGAAGAAAATTGGAATAGAATCGCCATTTACGCTGACGCCTTGCTAAAATCTAAGAAATTTGCCTGAGAATTAGAGAATTAGAATGCATGTTTGAACATCTTCTCAGATTTTGTTGAGCTTTCCGGACGCGTATATGGATATAAAGGGGCCAAATGGCCAGACGGACTCCACTTCGAAGTAATACCACAGTAGTTCCGGAATGGGCATAAGGAGTCCAAAAGAGGACGGGGAGAGTAACTGGGTGAGGGTCCCAAACACGGGGGATAGTGACGACTACCCCTAGGGTGCGGATAGGTACATTTACGCTTCCTCAGCGGAAAAAAAAAATTTTGTTGATACTGAGTAAAGTATCATCCCCACTAAAAGCTATAAACTTCGATAGAAGTACACTGGTCCCCTGGTTATTCACATGATCCTTAATGGAATGCGATTGAAAGCGGCCCCTCTAAACACAGCTTCATGTAGGTATTTTGCCAAGAAACAGAAAAATAAATTCTAATTAAATAGGCAGTCGAAGATCCTTAGTTTGAAAGGTTTTTTCTATTTTCGTTCAGTAAACTATAATTTTCCAAAAAATGTTGGCAAACACTCAGAGAGTAAATAAAATTTCCAAGAAAAGTTTCGCAAAAAATCTGTTGTTTGGAGTCGATTTTAAAACTGTAGGTCCATGCGCTCATGCACAAAGTGAACACACACACAACTTGAGTGGTGTGAGAAACTAGGTGGTAATAGTGACTAAAGGGTTATAACGACCAATTATGTATGTATGTATACCCACAACGTAATTCCTTATATATGGTCTGGGCATAAAGCCGGTATGATTTTGGCATACTGAATACTTTTGAAGTCGCGTTAGTCTAGTAAGTAGTGTGTCGTCTCATTGGACGTGAGGCCACAGTTCAAACCCCAGGTCAGACATCTCCAAACGAAACGAAATATGAAGAAAATATTTCTTCGGCAACTTCCTCTCAGCAGATTTCTGGCAGAAACTCTGAGTGTGAAATTAAAATTGCCATGAAAAGTTTCTCAAAAATCTATTATTCGGAGTGGACTTTAAATTTGTTGGACCCGCCACTCATGTATAAAATTAACACACACAACCTAAGTGCTGTGAGAAGCTAGGTTGTGATCCTGACTAAAGGTTTGTAAAGATGAATTAAGTAAGTAAGTAAGCTTACAGAAAGGTAAAGAAAGAAATGTTTTAACGGGTCACCCTATTGTATTGGGAAATACTTTTCATTGAGAATGACTAAGTGTGGAGTGAATGAATGTGTTCATATGGATGTACCATCCTTTGATACACGTATGGTTTAAATACCACGTCGTGGTAAAAATACGTGTGTATTTGAACTAAAATTAGAATATTCGGAATATTCGGTTGTAATGACAAATAGTGTATGTGTGTTTGTAAACAATAATTGTCTAAAAAAGGTGGGCGTGGCTTTTCTTACATCCTAGTTCCTTTAATTCGTAGCATTTGTTTGCCGTATTAAGGAATGTTAAAATGAATTTTTATTATTTTTCGTTGTTCTTTTTTTTAAAGGGAATTTAACATATATAACATATTTAACCTCAAAAAAAGTCTAAAAATAAAACATTTACTTACTATTTATGGTTTTAATTTATTACATTCGTAGTTTAAATTTATAAATCCTTTTAAACTCATGTGTTCGAGTGCTTTAATCGCTTTTGTACACTGGATTTATAACGTAAAGCAGTTAATGCTCTTAATATACTACAAAAAAATGTTTATTAATACGAGCATAATTATCGAATAGCATTTTATTTAGTGAATTAAAATTAAAAACCAAAAAATACAAAATAGTAAGCGACCAAAAAAAAAATTAAAATGCACAGTTGACACACGGTTTCGGGACACTTTTAAGTGATAATTTCCACATAAGAAAAAATGAGAGAGCACAACTGAACCTCTGTATTCACAATATTTTTGACAAGAGAATTTCAAAAGCCCATGCAATAACGATTTTATAACAGATAAAGTGTCAAAAAGTGAGGATCGTCTCCAAAACACACAATCTTTTCAAACCCTGTTTTTTTTAAGCTGAGGAGAAGTAAATGTACCTAAGCTAACTATCCCCCGTGTTTGGGGCCCTCACCCACTCAATCTCCCCCTCCTCTTTTGAACTCCTTATGCCCACTCTGGAACTACTGTGGTATTACTTCTAAGTGGAGTCCGTCTGTCCATTTGACCCCTTCATATCCATATCCGTGTCCGGATTGCGTAACGAATTCCGAGAAGGTGTTCAAACGTCCATTATACTTCTCTCATCCATGTCAATTGTCTTAGATTTTAGTAAGACTTCAGCGTATCTGACTATACTATTCCAATTCTCCTCACTGTTCAGAATTACATCGCAGAAGTTCTCGACAGTACAGACGTCGACTTTGGCCTCAAGATTCCTTCTTTCCAGTATCCATCTCTCACAATGAAAGAACGTGTGTTCCGCATTATCAATCGACGCATCATCATAAATGCAATTTGGTCGTGTCGTCTTCCCCATTTTAAACAAATATTTACAAAAATAACCGTGTCCAGATAACAGTTGTCTTAAATAGTAATTAACCTAACCAAATTTCCTCTCCGTCCAGCGGGTAATATCCGCCGTCCATCTACCACTCGTCTCAGTGTTCCATTTCTCTTGCCATTGCTGTGTGGTTCACTTTCTGGCGTCGTCGACATTTATTGTCTCTCCGTGCACGTTTCTAGCCTCCCACACTCTCTTCCGCTCACTTGCCTGTAGACCTATAGGTATTACACCACTGATTACCAGTATTGCTGACCTAGATACAGTCCTATACGTCGATGCCACTCTAAGTGCAGCGGTTCATTATACCGATGATAAGATTTTCCTTCTACAGTCGACCTTCAATGCCTCCGCCCAGATCTCACTGCCGTAAAGCAGAATAGAGTCCGTTACTGACATCAGTCCGCTACGTAACTAGGTCACCTTAGCTGCCTTGGTTGCAGCGTGTTCTATCCGGGCCCAGAACGTCAGTCCGGGTCCAGTCGAATGCCAAGGTAGTTCACCATTTTCAAACCCTGTAGATGTAAACAATTGTATACAAACGGTATCTTCCAATACCTACCACCTACATACATAAATACATACATAATTGATCATTACATCTCTCCAGTTAGGATAACGTCTTAGTTTCTCACATCACTTAAGTTGTGTGCGTTAATTTTATACATCAGAGGCGGGACCATACAGTTTAAAGTCGACTCCGAACGACATATTTTTTTGAGAAACTTTTCATGGCAATTTTATTTTACTCACCGAGTTTTTCCCAGATATCTGCTGAGAGGAAGCCATCGAAGAAATATTTTTTTTCATATTTTCGTTTTGATGTCTGACCTGGGATGCCTTACGTCTAATAAGCTAACACACTACCCACTAGACTACGGCGACTTCCTTCCAATAGCTACTTCTGAACTTTATTCCATTTACATATTTATTAATTTAATTTTAAATATTTTTTGTACTTGAAAATTCGTGTCGTGTAGCCTTAGGTTACATAAAATACACTCAAGTACTTGATTTAAATAAAAAGGCGAACGTATTAAAATTGTAATACAATGTATTTGTTACGTGCGTATTATACTCGTATTTAAAACTGCAATTCATTCAAATAAATTAAAACCTGCATATTTTTATGCATATTACATTAATATAATAAAATATTAAATACATACCATACATACCATACTGTATGTACGAGTGTATATGTACATACGTTGATATTTTTAATTATATTTTTAATCTATTTAAATATGACCATCAAAAATTTTAAACATAATTATGCGATACATTTTTAAAACATTAAATAAAAGCGTAACCTTGCTTGCTACCAATAGGGGCTTTTATTAAAGGCTTGCCATTTTCCAATTTAAATAAAGCAAAGTGTGTGTCTGATATCAGCGAAATTTTTTATTCGTTTGCAAGACCTATTGATGTCGCTATGTGTGGAATAACATCAATGAGCAGTCCGCCATATCTTCTTTAGCTGGAAAGCATCAGATTTGTCCATCCTTTCAGGATCAGACGCATAAATCAGGCTGAATTTGATCGATGGCTTTGCTTTGTGGTTTGTGGCTTTATTGCATACACCGCCGATTTAAAAAAATCTTACGAGAACAGGTCCAATGGTGCCAAATCGTACGATTTCGGTTGCCACTTTACATCAGCTCTACATGAGATAACCATGCTCTTAAATCGCTACCGCAGAATATCCAATGTGACGTCGTGGGTGTCAAACCAAAAGAAGCCGTAACAAACTGAATGAATGTCGTTATCAAGTGTTAAAGTTCGAAAGTCTCTTTTGCAAGATCCTGTACATTAAATAAGTAAGCATGCAGCAACGAATGAATTCATAGAAATTGTAACAAAATTCTGTAAATTTTTTATTTCATTTTAATGCTGAATGCCATGAAATATATGCAAATGTATGCCCTACATAGCAGTAAGACAATTGTGGATTAGATGACGAGTAGTACTTGTCCTCATAGAAGTTTTACGGTAATAATTTTATGGAGAAATAAATTTGAAATAAAATAACTTCAAAATAATTAATATACTTCAAATAGATTTTTTTAGCTGGTAATTTAAATCGACTATTTGATTAAGTTTACATTTAACATCATTTAAATGAAAAATATTTCCTTATTTGAACTTATTTTAAATCAAATAAATGTCGTGTATTACCAGTAATATTCTTACAAGTTTAACTTTGGTTGTAAAGTTCAAACCAACATATACCGCAGACCTTAATTTAAAAAAAAAAAGAAACGTTAACGGCTGAATTGTTAACAGCCATAGAAATAGTGAAATTTGTGACAATAAAGCCTGATATTAAAAAATAACATTATTAAAGCGCTTTGTATACGATAATTAAGTTCTAAGAGAGTTCTATGGGCTTCAACCTAGGACCTGCAAAGTACTGATGTCATACCGATTATACTTGTTTGTTCATTTTGTGCACGACGAGTGGCGTACCCAACAGCTTGCAGAACGACGGCTTTTTAAGAAATTTTTCATGGCAATTTTATTCACTTTCAGAGATTCTGCTAGAAGACTGTCTCTAGCCTCTGTGATATATCTCAGACCACTGTTTTGTTAAGACGACTGAGTCGATTCGGAATTCTATGCAACAAATATTCACAGTATAGGATTTAAGCGTACCAAAATGATGTCTAAATTTTTCAAATTATGTATGTCATGTCCGTATAAACTTGTAAATTCAACAAAAAAGTTTATGACACCTAATCATACAAATGATTATGCGGGAGTGGGTTTTATCTCTTTATTATCAAAACTATAGATTCGTTTAGAATACGGATTAGCTTTGCTAAAAAGAGAAAAAAATCAGAAGTCATTGTTCTTACAAACAGAAATTTCAGTCTGCTACCAAAACACATCTCATCTTTCAGGCTGGATTTCACAACAATTTCTGTTTATGGATGTACCAATTGAGCAAAAAAAGTGCTTGTAATCCATGTCTCACACAGCTTACATACATATACGAGTATATGTACCAGAGATCAGCAATGAGTATTCAAAAAGATGAGTAGATTCGAATCATACTCATAACTTCTGATACTTTACGCATTCATACTTATTTTAATATCATACTCATACTACTCATACTCAAAGTATGAAGTACTTATCATACTCATACTTAACAATACGCATGATGTTTCTGATTACGACTCAACATTTATAAGAATCACAAAATAAGCATGATTCGAATAAGTATGAACGAACACTACAATATTCACTAGAAGGTTGTGTGTTTGTTTTGCTTGCTTTCTTTGTCTTTTTCTTTCTTCTTTTTTTTTGTAAATGAAACAACAACTAAGACTGTAAATTTTGATGAATTATTCGAATCACTCGAATCATTTATAAGTATTATAAGTATTTTTCTAAAGTTATTAATCTGAATGAGTAGGCTTATGGATCAAACATATTTCGAATGGTATGAGTTTGATGTCAACGTTGTACTCATACTAATTGCAACCTGTAATTATAAATCAATATTGTAGTGAATACGAATGAATCAGAGTAGTGAAATTTCACTCATACTCGAAATTTCATGAGTACTTATGAGTAGCGAAAAATGATTCATTGCTGGTCTCTGATATGTACGTACCTAATTGGTCAATACAACTCTTCAGTCGAGACTACAACCACCCATGTTGTGTGTGTTAATTTTATACATTAGTGGCGGGACCTACACTTTAAAGTCAGCAGATTTTTGTTTAAGAAACTTTTTATTTTAATTTTTTTTTACTCATAGAGTGTTTGCCAGAAATCTGCTGAGAAGAAGTCGCCAAAGAAATATTTTTTCATATTTCGTTTCGTTGGAGACGTTTGACCTGGGGTTTTAATCGAAGCCTTACGTCTAAAAAGCCAACACACTACCTACCAGACTACGACGACTACACATAACATAACATAATTGGTCATCAGGATTACGACCTAGTTTCTCACATCACTTGTGTTGTGTAATTTTATATGTTAGTGGCTGGACTTACAGTTTAAAGTCAACAGAGTTTTGTTTGAGAAACTTTTTATTTTGATTTATTTTACTCTTGAGTTTTTGCCAGAAATCTGCTGAGAAGAAGTCGCCGAAGAAATATTTTCTTTATATTTCATTTCGTTGGACCTGGGGTTTGAACAGTGGCCTCACGTCTAATATGCCAAAACACTACCCACTCGACTACGTATCATCGTAATTATTCACTAATTATCTCATTACACTGCCCACTAGACTACGGTGATTTCACTTGGACTACATTTTCATGATAAAATTCAGTGATTTATAAGCGTTGTTCGTTTGATAGTCAACTTATGGTAGAATGAACATTTTTGTAATTATCATATAAGGCGAGCATCATTTCACAATATATCTGCTTTTTATTGACACACAAGTTGCTTTTATGCTATATTTGTTACGGCTTCGCATGGAGAAGTTATACATGACAGGACCTTTAAGATCACTGTTATACGTTGTATATGAATTGTTTTTACTAAGGACTTGCAGATGAAGTTATATATGGCAGGACCTTTATATATGTATATGTTCCTTTTACTCCTCTATGAAGCATAGGGCCGCAACAATTCCAATGAGTTTGATAATAAGCGCGATATTTGACTTCGTTCCACTGTGGACATAGTTTGGATAGTTTGGTTGTGATTGGACGTTTCAAGGAATGTGATGGTCCTCCGATGTGCCTGCTTCCCTGAGGGTTCCGGTCTATGGTTTTCTTTGTGATGTCATCTAATGGCTTGCGAGGAATGTGCCCAAGCCATACTCACTTGCGTCTCCTTATTTTCATCTCAATTGGTAGCTGGTTTGTATCTGATTAGATTTGGGCATTGGATATTATGGAGGGTCAGTAAACACGTAAGATTCTACGCAGGCATTTGTTAACAAATTCCTGAAGAGACTGGGAATCACGCGAAGCTATATTCCACGTTTCGCAACAGGCAGGACCTTTAACATCACCTTAATAATTATTTTTACTGGTGGCTAGCAGATTATGAAATCTGCAGATGTTAACTTGTCTGTAAAGATATGCGTCGTGTCATGTCTACAGTTGGGTACTGGACACAACTTTTTTCCTTTAAAAAGGAAGATTTTCGCAAATTTTTTCGTTTTTACATTTTCATTTCTAAATACAGAATTTTTTTTAATACCATTTCTAAGAATTCCTCCGTTCTCAAATTGAATTTTACAGCAAAAAAAATTAACCCTTTACATATATATATGCAAGAGTGTATTGCTTTTCGTCCTTATGAATTCATATGCTAAACAAGGTCAAGCACAATTCTAAAGCATAGTTTTTTTGTGTTTTTCTATTTTTTTTAAATAATTTTTCCATTTTTACTTCCCATATTTACTCGAATATCATCATATTTTAGTTTTTCAATTGTATGTCAGTTTGTATGAGTTGTTAACGATGCAAACATACTTTTTATGCGCTTTGTGTGGATAACATTTACTCTTTCGAAGTTTTGAATGAAAGCAACAGGCAAAAGCAACAAAAAAAACATAAGGAATTTTTTAATTATTAAATTTTTCTCATGGTATTCATATGCATATGGAAAGTAAGAGAAAAAGAAAATTTTAACAAAAATTTTGCTTCCAATAAAAATTGTTATAAAAACCAATCTCAATACAGTTGTAATCAGAGAATATGTTTTCCAAAAATACTACTATTTCTCCTCAGGTATCATACATATGTACATTAGAGTGTCCCGAAAATTTTTTTAGTTACCCTAATGCAAGACCTCCTAAAATTTGCGTAATTGATCGTAGATTTTCAAAATGATTTTAAAAATAAAATGAAACTCTATCTATCAATCTTCAAAGTTTTGAAAAGTAGTTATTTTTTGATTATATTTCGCTATCCTTAATTTCGACACCTAAGCTAAATATGCCACGACTATGTATAACAACTGAAGTCGCCGTGGTCTAGTAGATAGTGTATTGGCTTATTAGACGTAAAGCCCGGGTTCATATCCCAGGTTAGACATCAAAACGAAATATGAAAAAAAATATTTCTTCGGCGACTTCCTCTCAGCAGATTTCTGGTAAAAACTCTGAGAGTAAATAATATTGCCATGAAAAGTTTCTCAAAAATCTGTCGTTCAGAGTCGACGTTGAACTGTAGGTCCCGTGGTGTGGTGGTGGAGTGGTGTGAGAAGCTAGGACGTAATCCTGACTGAAG
The DNA here is from genome assembly GCA_958299815.1 of Sarcophaga carnaria. NCBI lineage: Eukaryota > Metazoa > Arthropoda > Insecta > Diptera > Sarcophagidae > Sarcophaga > Sarcophaga carnaria. The sequence continues at coordinate 49,777,754 of OY283151.1, forward strand.
GGTAGTAAGTGGCCAATTATGTATGTATGTATGTATGTATAACAACAACACTATACTGGCGACTACGAATTTGCTAGACACAGTGGAGTTCGTTTATATCGTACACAGTTTATAACGAATTTAAAAAAAAAATTCCGGAAAAAAATATTCACCCAAAACATTCACTTTCAAATTATATACGAATTATTACGGTTATAGCGAACTATTGTTTATTACGTACCAGTTTTTAAGTTCATTTTATAGTTACAGCTTACGCCCTAAAATATAGAAACCCTTCACCATGAAATAAAAAGCCTAGAGATGGCTTACCTTTGCAAATCGGCTGGCGTTTCAAAGAATAATAAAAGCTAGAGAAGCTGAAAGTAGCACTAAAAACAGAATATTTAAACCATCAAAAATTAACTTCTCTGCTGGAGATTACACCGAAATTATTATATGACATGAGTGTAGGGTGACAGCATCGCCGGTTCTGCGGAATATTTTCAATGAGGACCTTAAAATCATGGCAAAAGATAACACTTTGGAAATTGATGAATTTCCTTGTCACACATAAGCTGTCGAAAGATGTGTTAAAGTGGTAACAGAAGCCTCTCAATGTGTAACTAACGCTGCTTCTAGAGATGGCCTTATTAGAATCAGGTTGAAATCACGCGCAGAAATACCAAATTTTGGTCAAAAAAATATGTTTAAATTTTAAGTTTTGGTCATTTATTATAAGTTTTATTTTCTTGTACATAAATTGCAAGTATAAAATATATTATTAAAATAAATTTGTATCTCGTTGTTTTTTTTTTGTTATTTTAAGCTAGAGTTTAGGTTTGTAAAAACGTTTTCAAAAGTAGAGCCCTCAAGATGGCATGTATTTCGATTTTTATTACTTTTACCGTAATCTGTGTAAAATTACGCAAATTTTGATACCTCTTGCGAAAGTGTAGCACAAAAAACTATTTTTGTCATTCAAGGACGGGACAGCCTAATGTACATATGTAATAACGATATAGTAACCTAATATACAAGGTTACCATTGACAATAAATAATGACGATATGAAACATAATTTCATCTTATTTTGTTGAAATGTTTATGTTCCAGAGACTCGAGTTTATTTGAAGGTTGAGTGAATTCATGTAAATTTTTTAAAAAAAGGGGTAAAAAATAACCTTTTAACTGCAATCGTTTTTTTATCCCGTATTTAATTAAAATATTTTAACATTAAAATTAGGTAATGCATAAATAAAAGCTTTTTTTTCTGTATTGTTGTCTCCATCAAATTAATTTTTTTTTTGTTTATCATTTGTATGTATGTATGTGATCCTAAAGGTAATTGACACACTAATGAATTTGTGTCACACACAAAAAAACAAAACGGAAGAAAGAATAACAGAAAAAAAAGGAAAACAAAATTTACGACATGTTTTTGACATGTAAAAGATTATGTTAAAATAATCGATTATTAACATGTAACATGCAAAAACATATTTTAAACGACAAATATTAAAAAAATACAACAAAATACAAAAAATTTTGATTACATTTTTTTGTTTTAAATATTGAAACTTTATTGAATGAAGTATAGAAGTATAAAAAGGAAAAAAAATTCGTAAAATTTTGAAAAAAGAAAAAAAATTATAAAACAAAACATTAAATAAATTTCAAATTCAGTTGAAGTTTAGTAGGCTGTGTGTAGGCTTATTAGACGAGAGCCCGGCTCAGTACTTCTTTCGGCAACTTCCTCCCAGTAGCCTTCTGGGCAAAAACTCTAAAATCAAAATAAAATTACCACGAAAATCTTACTGATTCTGTCGATTAGAGTCGCCATAAAACAGTCGGTCCTGCCACTCATATTAATAATATTAACACACGCGACAAGAGTATTGTGAGAAGCTACTGTAAAGCTACTGTAATCCTAACTAAAGGGTTATAACGATATAAATCTGGATTCACCCATTGTTTCGGAACAAGTTCAGTTTTTTGAGAGTTTGTTCCAAAACGATTCACCCACTTCGCACAATTGTTCTGTAAAAACAAGGTAACCATATGAAATATTTTTGTAATCGATGCGTGTTAGTTTTACAATTAGGCAGCACAGTAGCAGATGATTGCAATTCGTTTGTTTTCTTGGATTGAGTGTGATCATATTTTTTATTGTGTTACAAAGAAATTATAAATTAAAACAAATCTTAGTGAAACAAACAGTATTAAACAACCGCTCTGTATTTTATTATACGTATATACATATATACATACAAATATACATATAAAATGATGTCGCAGCTCAGTTCAACTTTACTTAAAAAATTAAAGTAGCTTTCAGCACCGTTCGATTGTTTCGGAACAAAAATTAAAATTAAACCAATTCGAGCTGAAAATGTTCCGAAGCAAGCTTACTCTCTTTCGTTCTTTCTCTCAAAAAGAGAAACGTCAAACTACATATAAAAAAAATTTGTTTCGGAACAAAAATTTAGTTACTTATTCTATAGGGGACCTTAGATCATATCATAGTTTGCAATTGGCCATTCAGCGAACACATATTTTTGTCTGCGTTTGTCCATGCAGATTTTGCAAAACAGACTGTGGCCATTTTCAAGTGGCCTAATTTCGAAAGTCCCTGATGGGAGTCTTGTGCAGCAGCAGTAAGAAAATATTTGCTATACCCCTCGATTTGGTCGCCGCTAAAGTTTGTTTGTTACGGTATTGATGGCAATGATGGCAGCTGCAAGTTTAGGACAAAGTTGTTTCTTTTTTGCTTTTTTTGCTTTGGGATATGGAACAGTTTCTCTTAGTTGACTTTGGCCTTTTCCATTTAACAATGTTTAACCCTTTGCACTATGCACCATTTCGGAAGTTATCTACCAGCAACTTGACGCCACTTTTTAACGAAAACCTACATCCTGCAACGTGATATTATACAGTATAATTTTAGAACCAAGTAAGGAATTGTAATAAAATTTGTTTTATATGAATTTGTGGACATTGAAGAACACATATTTACAAAAAAATATCAAAAATTTTTTTTATTCGACGCTTCAGTACGAACTGTGATCTTGTACATTTCTTCTCTCGGTTAAGGGATTTCTTTATTATCGTATCAAGTTTCCCACTTCATTGCGCCATACCCTTATAGCTTTGTACGCCTAATCCACTATATCTACAATTTACTCAACGGATCAGAGTGTACAGTCCGTCGTGAATGCACTTCGCACGTTCCTTTTCGACATATAGAACGGACGATTTATTTATCATGCATCTTGTTGATTTCATCACATTTCGATAATTTTGTTTGTGCCATTTTAACAGAAAAATACAGGAGAACACGTGTTTCTTAAAAAAATTGCTGTGGAATAATTTCATTGTCCGTAATCGCTAACAAACTATCATGTCCCCTCAGAGGGTACAACTGAGTGATATGCTAGACTTATGTTGTCACCTCAGAGGGGACAGCCGAGTGCAAAGGGTTAAGTACTGTGAAACAATCGAAGTGTGCCTGAGTGTAACTGAAAGGCTTAATGCGGTTTTTTTTTTGGTTCAAACATCGGCTCAGATATTTCGAACAAAACGAAATATGAACAAATATTTCTTCGGCGGCTTCCTCTCAGCAGTCTTCTGGCAAAAGTCCTGAGACTAAATACATATAATTGCCATGAAAAGGATAAAATCTAGGTTGCAATCCTGACTAAAGGATTGTAATGACCAATTAAGTTAGCAATATGAGACGCATGCAACAAATCTTGTCAATCGAAATAAAAATACATATAATTGCTGGAAAATTTTTAAAATTCTTAACGTAAAATTCAGTTTTATTTCAACGTTTTTAAACAGAAACATTTTGTATTCGTATTTATGTGTGTTTAAATTCTGGCAATTTAATGAAAAAACGTTGAAAACAGAATACGAATACTAATGAATGCAAAGTCCGGGCGATGACAAAAAATAAGTGCTAAATGAAAAAAAAAAGAATTTTGGGGCTGAAAAACATAGAATTTTATGATAATTATATTGAATTAAAAGTGACAAGAGGCCTTAAAAGAGTGTAAAGCAAATACTACACGCGCAGCAATAGGATTCATTCCTTATTTTTAGCTTAAAGGAGAGACTTAATTTGGGACAAACAAAACAAAAACAAAAAAAATGAGTAAAGAAGAAAAAAAATGTCAACTTGTATAATTAGCATATTAATGAATACAATTTCTTTAGTATTTTGTTTTGTTTTTTGTATCTTTTTCTCTTTTTGTTGGTTTTGTTGTTCTTACAATTTCATTTTTTGCTTAAAGGTGAAAAGGTATCACTTTGAAATTGAAATTTTAATCATTTTTTTTCTTCTTCTTCTTTTGCTTTTCATTCAATTACATTGTGTACTCTCATAATTATAGTTAAGGACATACGAGGTTCGTAAGAAATATAAAGGAAATTCCCATAATTTTTTTTGTAAAATGGTTACAGAATACATTGAGATTTTACGATTTGAAAACTATAAAAATGTAAAGAATTTAATTTCAATTTCTTTCATTGTTTTCTTTTAATTTCTAATGTCACCCTCGTTAGAAAAAAAAACTCAAGAAAAAATTTTTAAATGAATAAAAAAAAGCCAAACAAATTCTATCAAAGCTACGGATGGACATAAATGACAACAAGTTTCTGTTTATTTGTCTTTTGAAAATGTTATGCTTTGACTAGGCCGTAAATTATTTTTACAATCTTGAATGAACTTGTACACCCAAGGGACACAGACAATTTATGCCGTCAGTTCAACAGATATTTTATCAATTATTTCCGAAGATTGTTTCCGATTTTATGATATGACATTGAACGTATAAAAAAAGGAATAGTTTTGAATTATTTGGTACTTAAATAAAGAAGAATAAAAAAATAATCATTGTCTTGCTTTAAAAAACCATTTAAATCACTTACAGGAAACTGAATTCTAAAAAAAAAAATTTAAATTAAAGGAAATAAAAAACGCAAAATAATTAAAAAAAGAAATTCTTCGAAAACACCGATGCGTATTCATTGAATAAGCTCTGGACTCTGGCAACTGACTCTCATTTTCATCGAAAAATCATTTTTAACAATGATGTCCACTTCTGTATGAAAGGGTACGTGAACAAGCAATATTGTTATACATATTTAGAACAATATCAATACACCTGAGAACCAAGAGCATTCAACGCATCTTGAAAAAGTCCGTATTTTTAATGGATTTGATCACTGAAAAAAGCTGGCACTGTAGATTGATGTTTACCAGTTTCTTTTGGTCTAAATAGAATAGTCTTGAACGAACCGTATGTGATTTCCACAGCCATCGAGGCTACATGCCGTATTAAATATTATCCACGAGCGATTTAAGGACATAGACTTCTTATGTCGCTCGGGTATGCCACTAACCACAGCGATCGTCAAAGCCAACATAACCCATGTTCACACTCAGTACGAGTTGGGCTTCAGAGTCATACATACATTCATAATTGGCCATTACAACCCTTCGGTCAGGATTACGGCCTAACTTCTCAACACCACTTATGTTGTGTGTGTTAACTTCTTTTGTACATGAGTGGCGGGACCTACAGTTTAAAGTCGACTCCGAATGATAGATTTTTGAGAAACATTTCATGGCAATTTTATTTACTCTAAGAGTTTTTGCCAGAAATCTGCTGAGAGGAAGTCGCCGAAGAAATAATTTTTGTATTTTGTTTGGATGTCTGACCGGGGTTCGCGTCTAATAAGCCAACACACTACCTACTAGACTACGGCGACTTCATGGAAAATTTAATAATTTTTTCTTTTAAACGAATAAAAAATGTCAATGTTATTTCACAAACACTTTGTTTTATTTAAATTAAAAGACTGGAAGGGCTTAATGCAAGGTCCGATATACAGACAATTGCTAGTTAGTGTTGATATTTGCACCACATTTCTTTACTTCAATTTGTGGCTCAAAGAATGTATACATTTTACAACCGTCAGACTATAATCTATGAACTCAATTGGGGCATAATTTGTCAAACATGTCGGCTGAAATCTTACCAATGGCGGCTGTAAGGTCGTATTTTATACTTGGCATTACAACTATATGTGTTAACTGATTCGATGTAAAACCACGAATTAATCCCCAGCTCGAATATAACGAAGTACGAAAAAATATTTCTTCGATCAATTCCCCTCAGCAGATTTCTGGCAAAAACTCTGAGAGTACAATAAAAATTGCCATGAAAAATTTCTCCAAAAAATGTCGTTCCGAGTAGATTTTGAACAATAGGTTCCTCCACTCATATGTAAAGTTAGCACACACAATATAAGTGGTGTGGAAATCTAGCTCGTAATCCTGACTGAAGAGTTATAATGACTAATTATGTATGCTTGTATGTGTTACGACTATATTGCCCTAAGTACATTAGAGACAACATCTATGTATCTTCACACGAACAGGAGGATGAAGTGAAATCGTAAAATCTTGGGGGCTAAATTGCTCGTCAAACTCCCCCGACCACTGTCGGGTTGAAGCCACATATCAATCAAATCCACTTTTACCATTCCAAAAAGGCCAGTAATCATGGACACCTTGCTCCAATGATGCTGCCTGATGAAATGGAAGACTCTCAAGGCTCATCATATTTGCTGTTTCAGTAGGCTTTTTGCTTTTGAACTGTTCAAGGCAGTGTGTCCCTTCACACTAATTTCAGCAATACTGTTGAGTTGTACAGTCTTAGCACTTTTATTGAGCCAAAGGTTAATTCCATCCAGTTTTCTTAATGCATATTCACCCAAACAAACAACACGCAGCAACTGTGTTTAGGTCTTTAGATAAAATCTTCCAGGTGGTCAAACAACACAAACAATACTGTTACGAATATTGCTACGAAAATGAAGAATCTAGGTAAAAGGAGTACATTGCTTAACATTAAAATTATACACAAATATACAACAACAAACACCAGCAAAAAAAATGGTAAACAAGTAAACAAAAATACAACAGCAAACACTACAAGAATAAATGTAAGCAAAAACCACATACGACAATAATGAAATAACGATGTTTACTTTTACAGAGATCCGATAAGGCTAAGACATGAACATTCGCCTTCAAGAACATTCGTTAGACTGTTTACCTTGCCGTATAAAAGGCAAGGCAAAGCAGGCAATAAAAATTCTGTCAGTCTTGTGTAAAGACGCGGTGCGTTTGAAGATCTCCGTTACAAAGATCTGTCGAAGAATTGTCTAGTAATTGTTATTGTTTATGTGAAGGGTGTAAACAAAGGAACAACAAACAAAGCAATTGTTGATGTTTACATAAGTTTGTAAACAGTGGCTTACAGAATTGTGCGAATAATAAAGAATTTTAATTGAAACTAAACACAAATTTATTTTAATTTTATTTGCAATTTACAAGCTTATATTTTAAACGTTTTTAAAAGGTAAAAACATAATTTTTTTAGCATTGAGGATATTGGAATTCTTCAATTCATTTTACTTTTTTTTAGCACTTTCAAAAGATTTTTGTACCAATGTCGCTGCAGCAATGACTTTGTAATCAAAATTATTGAAAGCCAATTGAAAACGTAAATCAGTTAAGATCCGCTTCAACGATTTTCTATCCCATTTGTGTAATGCTGTAGAGCAAGGACGCCTAATTTTCAATTGAATTGCTTGCAATTGCCCGTAAAAATGTCACTTTGCTTTACGTTTTTCTGTTTGAAGGGACAAAAATAAATTTTTTGTTTGAAATGAGATTTTATTGCCACATGAAATTTGTTTTCATTTTCTTCTTCTTTTTTTTAATTCCTTGTACTTTCAATTTGACATTTTTCACATGGTTTTCTTTGGAAAAACTAATTAAATATGGATAATTGCGTTTCTCCATTCACTTAACTGTTTCAAATTGTTGCTACTTTTATTGTTGCTGTTGTTGTTGGTTATTTAAAACAATAAAACTTGGATACACTTTTTTTAATTTCTATGAAGTTTTATTATATTTTGTTTGCTTAATTTTTTTATACAAATTTAGCTACGCTTTCTATTAATGCCAAGTGAATGGACAAGCCGTGATAGCAATTCTAAAGGTATTATTGTTTTCCAGGGGATATTTTCGGTTTGTTTTGTTTTTTTTTCTAATTCTCTTGCTATGTATAGATAGTACGTATGTACGTTTGTACATCTATTCCCATTTGTATTTTTGTATTATTTTTATATATGAAAGTGTAGCAAAAAGGACAGGAGAGTAACATTTATAATATAAATCCTTATAAATCTAATAAAAAAAGCAGAAAAAAATGTAGAAAAAGGTTGACAATTTAAGCATTTGTCAACTAAGTGTGCTGCTGTAAGCAAAATCTTACCAAAAAAGAAAAAAAAATCATGGAGAATAAAAAAAGTTAAAATTGCTAAATAAAGTTTCTCTACGTTAGCAAACAATAAAAACAAAGAAGAAGAAAAAAAATTATAAACAAATTGAAAAACTAAATTTAAAGAAACATTTCTTTGTTTTTTACGTATTAAAGAAAGGGTTCTTTTATCTGTAAGCATATCCCTTAGCAACAGCGCACTTTTACTTGGAATTATAAGTTGTTTGTTCTGGGGATTTGCCATTTTCCTTTTCCTTTTCATTCTTTTTTATTTTTTTCATTGAAATGAAATTTATTTAAAAGGTTCAAGTTGACAGGGATTAAAGGTAACAAAAAGTCCTATAAAATGAAAGTTTGTACATAATCAAACACCAAGAACAATAACAAACTGTTGATTTGGGATACGCGATTTAGTCGTCATTTGAGTCCAACTAACTACATATCAGAGTTGATCTAAACTTACTAATTAAAGTTTTGTTTTTGTTTTGTTTCATTTGAAGTCAGCAACTACAACATGTAATAACTAGTTAGTAAAGCACTGCGGGCACATAAAGTGCTTCAAACAGAATAATTGAACACAAAGGTAGTCAACTATACAAACATATCAAGTTTCTTATTGATTTTGTGTTAAAGAATCCTTACTGCCTGTATTGGAGAGGCTCATATGGCATGGAAAGTAATTGGAGACACACTACAAAATGGTGTTCTGTTATCCTTGCTGTGGTAGTAGAGGATCTGTTAGAGAAACTGCACCAAATTGGTTTTCGAGTCTACAGTTATGCAGATGATCTCGCGTTTATGGTATCAGGTTTTGATCTGACCGCTCTGTCTTTGAAATGCAATCAGGCCACAAAACTATGGCTCCAGTTGGACTATGGACATGCAGCTATTCTGGGAAGATATAAATACATGCGGGTCGATAATGTGGTTCCATATAACTTTCTGAATAAAACATTCTATTTTAGTAACAAAACCAGAAACTTCTGCTATAAGGCTCAAGACATTCACAATGGAACCCTTGAGGTTTACACCGTTGAATATCAAGTGCGGGAAAGGATTCTGATATTAAACATTCTATAGTAAATTTGTCTTTGCCGTAGGTTTTATAGTTAGTATCATGAAAAACTACTGCCTTTCAGTAGATTTCTGACAAAACTTCTGAGACTAAAATAAAATTGCCATGAAAAAGTTTTTCAAAAATCTGCCATTCGGAAACGATTTCAATGCACACAGCATAAGTGGTGTAGGTCGCAATCCTGACTGAAAGGTAGTAATGATAAACTATGTGTGTATGGCTGCCTTCCAAAATGTTCAATACAAAGTTTGTATGCAGTTCTACTACGGTATATAAACTATGTAGATATGCAAAGTAACCAAACAATGCATCAACTATAAATCTGATGCCTGATTGCTTTTTGACTGCGTTAAAAATACACATTGACAACGCTTTGAAATAGAATACATTGTATATATTTTGTACAGCGGCATTATGAAACACGATACTTTGTTCAAACACAAAGCAACTAACATTTTGGAAGGCAGCCTGTGTGTGTAAGTACATATCCCGGCAGACGTCTTTGCTATTTTGAAAACGGTACAATGTTTGCGAGAAAATTTTATTAATTATTCGGCCCGCCGCAGTCTTGTAGTGTGTTGGCTTATTAGGCGCAAAGCCAGGGTTCGAGCCCCAGGCTAGACATCAAAGACAAAATACAAAAAGTATATTTCGGCGACTTCCTCTCAGCACATTTCTGGCAAAAACTCTGAGAGTAAATAAAATTGCCATGAAAAGTTTCTCAACAATCTGTTGTTCGGAGTCGACAGTAGGTCTCACCAGTCATGTATAAAAGTTAACACACACAACATATGTGGTGTAAGAAACTAGGACTTTGTACAATGGGTCAATTCGACCTCCGGGTACTGTACTTGTCTTAATTGACAAGTACACGTCCTCTAACCTAACCTAACCTAAGGTATATTTTTCTCTGATATTAAACCTTTTATAAAATGCCTAATCACTGTAGTGTTTTCTAACAGAGATCATGGCAATCTTGAAAACGAAGTGGGATTTTCCCTGAAAATCTCTTGATTAGATGGACAGCCAGATTGCGCTTATGACCCTAACGAATGCAGTTTTAACGCACGTCCTCAACCATGACTGCCGAGGATTTCTCAGAAAATTTTCGAAGCCAATGTAAAAATATGAGTTCCGGAACATTGCGATGACCTTCCAAGGCTGGTACATAACATAAATGAGTCGTCACTAGCTTCTCACAGCACTTATGTTGTGTGTTAGGATTATACATGAGTAGCGGGCTCTGCAGTTTAAAGTCGACTCCGAACAACATATTTTTGAGAAACTCTTCATGGCAATTTTATTTACTCTTAGAGTTTTTGCCTGAAATCTGCTGAGAGGAAGCGCTGACGAAATATTTGTTCATATTTCGTTTTCTTGGAAATGTCTAACCTGGGTTTGTACCGAGGCCTCACAGAACCTACTAGACTACGACGATTTCACTGTTGGTACGAAAACCCTAATCTTCGACATGCACCGGGTACAGGTCGAACTCTATTTACGTGAAGGCTCAATCTCAAAGGCAGCTGGGGGCAATATGCAATATAAGTAGACTTTATAATTGTTTAAAGGCATAAAGAGTGGCTTACGTTCCATATTTTAAAAGTGATCTGAATTAAACAGTGTTACATTAAAGGAGGGTTATGTGTTCACTCGGATCCTATGGCCTATTGTGTTACACTGAAAATCTCACGTGCATTCTACCCTTAAGGATTAATCGGTACTTCAGGAAAATTCAATAAGAATCGACGTATTCGTCATATTTTTGAGTCTGCTCGAAATAAACTATCCGCTTTAAAAGTCCTTAAAAATTAGGCTGAGGTATTAAATTAAAGTGTCAATCATTTGGCTGGCAAATAAAAGAAAATTGGTTCAATAAATTAATATTCATCGTACTTTTGAAAGCATGGAATATTATTGGTTATTAATTTTTTTTGTCTTCCTTTCTTATTGTCCTTTACAACAAAGTTATTAAAACAAAAAAATATCAAAAATATTGCTTTGAAAATTATTACATTTTAATTTTTATTCAATAAAAAAAAAACCTCCTCAATATTTTCAATTTGTGTGTCAAACGGAAGTGAATCTATTGTTTCCTGTGCCAATAAAAATAACAAAAAATTTTTGAGTGAAAGAATCTAACAGACACGATAGTGTCATGAACTGTATTTTATACAAAATGTTACCTTTACAACAACAATAACAGTAAAAAAAAATAAAGAAAACAGAAAACAAAACACCTTCCAATGTAATGGTAGTGGAGAATAGTAAGAGTGAAACTATCCCCATTCATTTGTCTGTCAACTTGTCTGTCGAAATGAAGACAAAGCGCCAACCTAAGTTCAATGACTAGGAGGAATTGGCAGTAACAGTTGCACAGGTAGTGCTGTTCATAATAAAGAAAAATTTCAATTTTCATTGAACAATTGTTGCGATTTTTTTTAAGAATATTATTCCGGCACAAAATAACAATAAATTTCAAAATGTCATTCACCTGTAGGAAAATAAAGGAAAGCCTTAAATTTGTTTAGTATTTTACGAGTTAAGAAAGGCAAAAACGTTTTAATTTCTTATTTATTTGAGTATATGACACTAAGAGCTTATTTATCATACGTACAGTGATCCTGAGCGTCAAAAGAAACTGTACACTAAGGATAAAACTTTAACAATCAATTGTTGGCTTTCATAAATACAGTGAGCGTCAAAAGTATCTGTACACTAAGGATAAAATTCTAACAATCACCAAACTCAACAACACACAATTTGACAATATTTCGAAATTTTTTGTAATTTTTTTTTGTTTAAATTTTAAAAACGTGGGAATGAAACAATTTTAAAATAAAAATAACGGTACTTTATTAATGTATATTTGGTTTTAATGTACATTTTCTTTTGACGCTCACTGTACATCGTAACATATTTTGACAACTAGAGCTTATCAAGAAATTTTAGCATTCTTCCTGTTATGTTTTATGGAAAATTTCATTTCAATTACAAAATTAGTCTGTATGATAAGACATTAAGAATCTGATTAGTCCACTAAAACCAACAGCTAAGCATGCAGATGTTCACCGAAAAAGAGTTTCATTTGTTATAAAAAAAATATAAAAAAGGAAAAAGAATAGGGCATTGGAAGAATGAAAGTGTTTATAGACCTCAGCAAAGCATGGTATGTAGAACAATAAGTAGCTTTTTGTCAAAATATCCTTCACTCTCTGGAAGTTTTTTTTTCTCAAAAATGTTTAAAAAGGAAGCTGAGTGACCCATGCTCATATAGAACATTGTTTTTGAATTTGGAAAAATCGGTTATACGAGGGAGGAAAGAGGGGGTAGTACATGCATACAGTGGTCATTACAATCCTTCAGTCAGGATTTCCACACCACTTATGTTGTGTGTGTTAATCTTATACATGAGTGGTGGGGGACCTACACTTTATAGTCCATTCCGAATGACAAATTTTTGAGAAACTTTTCATGGCAATTTTTATTTACTCACAGAGTGTTTGGCAGAAATCTGCTGAGAGCAAGTTGACGAAGATATATTTTTCATATTTGGTTTTGACGTCTGACCTGTGGTTTGAACCTTGGCTTCACATCTAATAAGCTAACACACTACCTAATAGACTACGGCGACATTTTGGATATTGGATTTGAATCAATATGTATTAGAAGTGGCAGAAAAGATTTCTGCAGGAAAGAGTACAGCATACAGATAGTGCGGTTGAACAAACAATTCTGGCTGTAATGAATTAAGCGATACACTCATCAATCGACCACAAACATATGTGATGTACGTAGAAGACCTGTGTTACGTGAAAATACGCGATACTCAAGCACTTTCCGCCGTAGTAGCTGTAGAATAGCAAAACACAAGGCACATTGCAACGATGTTCTAATGAATCAATAGCATTGGATACTCTACTGCCATTCATAAACACATTAGCCCACTCCTGTGCTTTGTCATGAATGCTTCTTTCGACAATTGAAAGACGTACAGATTCCAGTGAACATCACATTGCATATTCTTGTCAAGAATATCGACAACTTTGTATAACCGTTTTTAATAATAAGTGATGCTCTTGCCAGTCTAGTTGGTAGAGTGTTGGCATATTAGACCTGAGGCCGTATTTCAAGCCCTTGTGACTTTCTCTCAACAAACTTCTGACAGAAACTCTGAGAGCAAAATAAAATTGTCATGAAAAGTTTCTCAGAAATCTGTCGTTCGCAAGCGGCTTGAAACTGTAGGTCCCGCCACTCATGAATAAAATTAGCACACACAACATAAGAGGTGTGAGAAGCTAGGTTGTAATCTTGACTGAATGATTGTAAAGGCCAATTAGGCAAATATTGGATTTTCAGGCACATTCCGCTGTAATAGCGGTTGAATAGTGAAAGACAAGTCACATTTCAACGGTTTTCTAATGATTCAATAGCGTTGGATGTACAGTGGGTCAAATTGACCTCCGGGTACTGTACTTGTAAATTGACAAGTGCACGTCCTCTAACCATAGCGTTGGATATCCACATTCATTCTCTCCTTTCCGCCGTCATGAATGCTTCTTTCGACAATTGAAAGCCGTACAGATGCCACTGAACATCATATTGAATTTTCATGTCCAGAACACCAAAAACTTTTGACTGTCCAGTGTTTTGAGAACCGTTTTCAATAATGAGTGTTGCTCTTGCCTTAGTTTACTTGGTAGTGTGTTGGCATATTAGACCTGAGGCCGTGGTTCAAACCCCTGTGACTTCCTCTCAACAGTGTTCTGACAAAAACTCTGAGATTGTTATGAAAGTTGCTGAGTCAGCTTTAAACTGTAGGTCTAGCCACTCATGGATAAAATTAATACACGTAACATGGGTGCAACGAGAAGCTAGGTCGTAATCCTGGCTACAAGGTTGTAATGACTAAATAAGTAAGTGAGTAATCGCTTAATGATAATCACTTAAGAGAGTTACAATCAAGCTGCTGAATCTTTATGCAAATATTACAGGATCACTATGGTTTGGCTTGTTGGAATAGAATGGCGTATTCTATTGTGTTGGGCCTTTTGCGGACCAAGACTATTTTTTCCCTTTGCTTTCAATTGATATAAACAATGGATCAGGAATAGGACTTAGAAGAGAATTTCATGGTAAATGTTTCCTTACGAACCTCCATTATTTTAGTATGATTCAGGGCATAGCTTTTATCACAAGTGATAATGCGACATAGAAATCAAAGGACCCAAATGGAACTTATTAAGCAGTCTAATCAAAAAGGAGAAAAACGATGCTGAACACGTAATTTATTCTTATTTTTTTATCATAATTTTTTGCCAAAAAAATTTTTTCCCACATGCCTCAACGTGTATTCCATAATTTCACTCCACGATCAACAAACTTTAGCAGACATTTTTACAAAAAAAAATACCCAAAATTCATTGAATATGTGAAGTTAAGGTAGTTAAGGTAACTGCTCCCTAATAATCGTAATTTATGCCATCGTGTTCACCGAAAATACATTTTTCTATCCATCAATTTAGGCATTTTACCATAAATGACACGCTAAAAGGCTGTAGACAGTTACCTTGGTAATGAAAGCCATTCATCACATTGTCAAATCGTGGGCAATACGGCTTATACTCTATACACACACGTACATATGTATGTGTTTAAAGCACCCACACAAAGCTGTGTTTTTAAGGGCCATGGAAATGTTTACAAAAAAATGTCTCGTATTATTATGAACGACCGATATGCGAAAAACTAAGAATAGCAACAACGAACGAACAGCGTCTAGAAAAGGACAACAACAATTACATTGATAGACTTTCTTCTTCTGCGGCCACAAAATAAATGGAAATACTTATTCATCATGGCAAGAATTCCATGGAAACGTTTTATCCCTGTAGCAATGTATCCCAATTTCAAATAGTAGATTAAGAATTCAAGAGAAATTTTCTTTTTCTGTGAAAAAGAAGAATCACTGAAGAGAAAAAAGTTATTATATGAATACTTAACCGGATTATACATACAATTGATCTTGGATTTCGTAGACAAATTGAACAAGAAAGCATTCTACGCATTTGGCTGCAGCATGTGTTTGTGAATACACGCATCATTTGCCATGGAAAACAACAGTCATAGACAATCCTTCAACTGCATTTAATTTCAATTGAAGTCGCCGTAGTCTAGTAGGTAGTGTGTTGACTTATTAGACGTGAGGCCACGGTTAAAACCCCAAGTCAGACATCCCGAACGAATTATAAAAAATATATTCTTCCTCTCAGTAGATTTTTGGTAAAATCTCTAATAGTAAAATAAAATCTCCATGAAAAGTTTTTCAAAAATCTGTCGCTCTGTATCGACTTTAAGCTGTAGTTCCCGCCATTCATGTATAAAATTGACACACACAACAAAAGTGATGTGAGAAGCTAAGTTGTAATCCTGACTGAAGGGTTGTAATGACCAATTATGAATGTATGTATGTATGTATGTATGTATGTATGTATGTATGTATGTATGTATGTATGTATGTATGTATGTATGTATGTATGTATGTATGTATGTGTGTATGTATGTATGTATGTATGTATATATGTATGTATGTATGTATGTATGTATGTATGTATGTATAAATGTCGTAAAAAGTCACTATTTGGTGTGGATTTTGGGCTGACGAACTTTTGAACTCCATATTCCTTTGAGAACGACATTGACCAGGCCATCACTGTCAACGGCGAACATTACAGGTTAGTTACGCGAAACTTCTTTTGATCTGTATTGGATAATCTGGACACCAACGATGCAGTTCGATAGAAAGGCGCTACATGCCATACAGTTCATGCCCACATTGCCAACTTTTCATGAGCGATTTGAACGCATGATTCTCTCACTTGGAGGTGATGTGAAATGGCCATTCGGGATCATGCGATTTGACCCCGTTGGACATTTTCTTGTGGGGTTTTCTGAAGTCGTAGGTGTATGCAAATAAGCCACAAGCTACAGCGGTCCTCAAAGCCAACATAACCTATGCTATCAATCAAAGTCATAGAAAAGTAGACTCTCCGAATGCGATTCACTGAATTGGATAACCTGGACACCAACGACATGCAATTCCAATAGAAAGGCGCTACCCACTCCTCATAAGCGATTTAAAGGCATCACTATCTCTCGAGGAGGAGATGTGAAGTAGCCACCGAGATCATACGACTTGACCCTGTTGGACATTTTCTTGTGGAGTTTTCTTAAGCCGAAGGTGTATGAGAATAAGTCACAGGCCACAGCAGTCCTCGAAGCCAACATAACCTATGTTATCAATCAAATTCATAAAGAACTAGACTTTCCGAATGCGATCCACTGATTTGGATAATCTGGACACCAACGACATGCAATTCCAATAGAAAGGCGATACCCACTTTTCATAAGCGATTTGAAGGCATGACTATCTCACGAGGAGGACACCAAGATCATGCGATTTGACACCATTGGACATTTTCTTGTGGGGTTTTCTTAAGCCGAAGGTATATGAGAATAAGTCACAAGCCACAACAGTCTTCAAAGCCCTCGTAAACCATGCCATCATTTAATTTCAGTCTGATTTATGGGCCAAAGTCTTGGAGAGCTGGACATTTCAAGTACGCTCCACCCATTGAAGCCGTGACAGACATTTGAATGATGTTTTAAACGTATAGCAAATGAAGAACAAATTACATTGATGTCTCATATGCAATTGGTTTCCATATTTCTTGGGGAAAAATATTGACAGGTGATCACTCACAAAGGCGAACACTATAGACTGATGATTCCAAATTTATTTTGGCGCATTGCGCACTTTTCATGAGCGATTTGAAGGCATGGTTATCTCACTTGGAGGTGATGTGAAGTGGCCACCGAGATCATGCAACGGGGTCAATCGTTGGACTTTTTCTTGTGGGGTTTTTAAGCCAAAGGTGTATACGAATAAGCTTCAATCTACAGAGACTCGCGAAGCCATTGTAAACTATGACTTCATTTAAATTCCGCCTGATTTATGCTTCAAAGTCATGGAGATGTAGACATTTAGAGTAAGCTCCATCCACAGAAGCCGTGACAAATATTTAAACGATGTTATATCCTCCAAGTAATAGCATCAAGGTGTCTTTCAAATACAAAAAAGTTCGTTCATGCCTCACATACAATTGGCTCTTTTTAATTAAAAGATAGGCAGCGCTTAAGAAAAGACCCAATAGGAAAACTGTTGTAATAATAATGCGTTCGGAAGGAGCGATAAGAAATTGCATAAAATTTTGTAAAAAATATGGGAATTAAACTCCGAGGAAAGGATATTCAAAAAAAATCGATAGAGAAGGCAAATTTGACATAAGGAAACGAAGAATCGTTTCTGAAATCGTGAAATAAAGAAACTACTTGACTTGTTCAGGTTATCACGAGAAGTGCGATTCCGTCGATTAAGTGAAAAAATGGAGTGGGTTGTACCCAGGTCTCATGGATGGATACAATATGATGACAAAAATGTACAATTTGGCTTGATTGAACCATTAAGTTCTACTTTGCTACTGTCATTATACAACTGCTATTATCAAGTACAAGAAATAATTCCCAAAATTAAAAAATCTCTTTTTCAGAGTTCAGCAATGAGTATTCAAAAATATGAGTAGATTCGAATCATACTCCTAATTTCTGATACTCACACGCATTCATACTTATTTTAATATCATACTCATACTACTCATATTCAAAGTTTGAAGTACTCATCGTACTCATACTTAACAGTACGCATGATTTATAAGAACATTTATAAGAATCACAAAGTAAGTATGATTCGCGTACGAACACTACAATACTCACTAGAAGGTTGTGTATTTGCTTTGCTTGCTGTCTTTGTCTTTGTCTTTGTCTATTTCTTTCTTTTTCTTTTTTTGTAAATGCAACAACAACTAAGACTGTAAATTTTGATGTATGATTCGAATCACTCGAATCATTTATGAGTATTATAAGTATTTTTCTAAATTCATGAATCTGAATGAGTAGGCTTATGAATCAAATATATTTCGAATGTTATGAGTTTAATGTCAACGTTGTACTCATACTCATTGCAATCTGTACCTATAAATCAATGTTGTAGTGAACGAATGAATCAGAGTAGTTGAATTTCAATATTGTTGACTCACTCATACTCAAAATTTCATGAATACTTATGAGTAGCGAAAAAACGATTCATTGCTGATCTCTGATTCACATGTATTTGCCACAACACAAAAGTATGGTATCCATCCCCAGCAACACATGCAATGTATAATATTGTATTATACATACATATGTATGTACGTAGCTAGGCGATTTGAAGATTTTTATTTATAGCTTTTCACGTCGACATGCTTTTTTATTCAGTTTTCATATGTCAATAAAGCTTATGAAAATTTTCATTTTCTCATTTCTTTCCCTTATGGTTTTTGAGTCTTTCAGTTTTTATTTTATTTTAGCGTAATAAGAATAAAAGTTATTATTCGAATGATTTGAAAATATGAGACATAAAAATATGTTTTCGTTCAACACAATCGCCCACTATTTTTTTTGGTCGTAATATTGTTCAACTTTCTTTCATTGTTTGACTCTCTTTGGCATCGTAATAATAAAGAATTTTATTTTAAAAAAATATATAAAATATGATACAAACAATTTATTCATAATAATCAATAAAATGATGTCGTTAATTAGAATTTGAGGCGTTTGTCAATTTATTGTCGATTTATTGCGGAATTGAAAATGATTGTTTTTTAATTTCATGTTTTTTTTTCTTTGCCTTAGGGAAGGGGAAATGACGTTTCAGAAAATTATTCGAGATTTTTAAATATAAAAATTTTCTGCCCTTGCGTATGAATACACAAAATTTCTCAGGGAAATCCGGATTACTTAAAGACAACTCCTATTGGGTTCCGGGACATAGGGGTAAATGGGAAATTGTATTTCTGATAAGCCTGCCAAAGCAGGTACAGAGCTTGTAATCGCCATCTTGTTGAAGGGCATAGGTACTCCGATTGCCGCAGATAATTTGAATATTTTCCACTTATTTTGCAGCAGAAGGCTACATATTAGGCTTTTTGGAACACGTATGGACATGAAGTCGCCGTGGTCTAGTAGGTAGGGTATTGACTTATTAGACGTGAGGCCTCGGATCGAACCCCAGGTCATGCATCGCCAACTAAACGAAATATGAAAAAATATTTCTTAATCTCACCAGATTTCTGGCAAAAACTCTGAGAGTAAATAAAAATTGCCATGAAAATGTTCAGAAAAATCTGTCGTTCGGAGTCGACTTTATACTGTAGGTCCCGCCACTCATGTATAAAATTAACACACACAACATAAGTGGTGTGAGAAGGTCGGTCGTAATCCTGATCAGAGATCAGCAATGAGTATTCAAGAAGATGAGTGGATTCGAATCATATTCATAATTTCTGATACTTATACGCATTCATACTTATTTTAATATTATGCGCATACTACTCGTATTCAAAGTTTAAAGTACTCATCGTACTCATACTTAACAATATGCATGATGTTGTTGACTTCGTCTCTACTTTACTCAACTTATACACGAATCACAAAATAAGTATGATTCGCGTACGAACACTACAATACTCACTAGAAGGTTGTGTGTTTGCTTTGCTTGCTGCCTCTGGCTTTTTCTTTCTTTCTTCTTTTTTTGTAAATGCAACAACAACTAAGATTGTAAATTTTGATGAATGATTCGAATCACTTGAATCATTTATGAGTTTTATAAGTATTTTTCTAAATTTATGAATCTGAATTAGTAGGCGTATGAAACAAACATATTTCGAATGGTATGAGTTTGATGTCAACGTTGTACTCATACTCAATGCAACCTGTACTTATATATCAATGTTGTAGTGAGTACGAATGAATCTGAATTGAATTTCAATTCTGTTGACGCACTCATACCTAAAATTTCATGAGTACTTATGAGTAGCAAAAAAACGATTCATTGCAGATCTCTGATTCACATGTATTTGCGACAACACAAAAGTATGGTATCCATCCCCAGCAACACAGGCAATGTATTATATTGTATTATACGAGTACATATGTACATATGTACGTATCTAGGCGATTTGAAGATTTTTATTTATTGCTTTTCACGTCGACATGCTTTTTTTTATTCAGTTTTCATATGTCAAAAAAATAAATTTTCATAGCAAGTATCCCTCTAGCAGTGAGTATACTATGTTGAGCTTAGTTTTGTTTTTATGCTCATTTCTTTCTCTTATGGTTTTTGAGTCTTTCAGTTTTTATTTTATTTTAGCGTAATAAGAATAAAAATTATTATTCGAATGATTTGAAAATATGAGACATAAAAATATGTTTTCGTTCAACACAATCACCCACTATTTTTTTCGTCGTAATATTTTTCAACTTTCTTTCATTGTTTGACTCTCTTTGGCATCGTAATAATAAAGAATTTTATTTTAAAAAAATATATAAAATATGATACAAACAATTTATTCATAATAATCAATAAAATGATGTCGTTAATTAGAACTTGAGGCGTTTGCCAATTTATTGTCGATTTATTGCGGAATTGAAAATGATTGTTTTCTAATTTCATGTTTTTTTTTTCTTTGCCTTAGGGAAGGGGAAATGACGTTTCAGAAAATTATTTAACATTTTATAAATAAATAATAAAAATTGTACATAAATGCCAAGGATTTCTCAAAGAGATTTTGTATTTTTCCCGGACATAGGTATATCATTGGAAATTGCATTTGACAATGAGCTAACCAGAACCGGTACGGTGTTCACAATCTCAGACATGTTACAGGACATAGATATTTCGATTGCCTCAGTTAATTTGGATACTTTCACACTCGTAAGCAACAAGAGGTACACATGCATTAATGGTAGACTCTGCTGCACACTTATGTTCATTAAGAGAACCGACTCACTTCTGCTTTTAAATAGCATGACCATCCATCACACAAAAGCGATTGTTAGGGGTCACTGTCTTTTTGGTAGATAAGTCGACAGAGTTGACATTCCGGCAAACGACTTCTGCAGAATCTCTAGTCCTGAGGAAGAGGAAGAGACTGTCTTTCACCTCATGTGTCAGTGTCCTGCTCTTTTCGTAAAGAAACGTATGTTTTTTGAACTCTCACTTTCTAACATCTTTAACTTAATAATCTATTATAAGGATTGCTGCAATAACAAGATTTTTTTTTTGGAGTCGGATTAGTTTCCCCTAGAGAATGTTTAACCCCCCGTTAGAATTGATTGTGGTATCATAATGGGTCTAAATGCTGGACTAAATGTGACATTTTTTAAGGTAGGTCCGCCCTACTTACCTAATCCAACCTTTATATACAATTTAATTGAAAATCTTCTTCTTTAAAAAAATTAAATCGCCGTTGTCTAGTAGGTAGTATGTTGGCTTATTAGACATGAGGCTTCGGCTCAAACCCCAGGTCAAACATTTTGTTGGAAACGATATTTGAAAAAATATTTCAGCGGTGACTACCTCTTCGCAGATTTCTGGCAAAAACTTTGGAAGGAAATAAAAAATTGCCATGAGAAGTTTCTCAGAATAAAATCTGTCACCTCGACTCGACTTTAAATTGTAGGTTCCATGTATGAAATTAATACACACAACATAAGTGCTGTGAGAAGATAGGTGGTATTCCTGATTGAAGTGTTGTAATGATCAATTATGAATGTAAGTATGTAAGTATGTATTACAAATATATTTCCTTAAAGCAATAGATGAGAGCGTTTCGTGGAAATCGAATTCTCAGCACACTGCAGACTAAGCTACCGGGGATACAAATATTCATTTATTGGACATTAGTGAAAGCCAATGTGTAGAAAGGCAGAAGGGACAATTTTTGTATTAACCGTTTGAGTGCGAATCTATAGCGACGATTGAAGTGTGATGAATAGGTAATGCGCCAAAATCGCGGTTCGGCGATTTAGCGACGATTGCGTCAGTCAGAGTTTGGCGTTCAGTTACTGAGGGCTGCTGCGATTGTTATGAATAAAAAAATATTTTTCTCAATTTCTCATAGCAATTTTCAATTAATTTACCCCGAACCTATAGCACTCAAACGGTTAAGGTTGATCGCAAAATGTCTTTGTGGATAACAATACATTGTCGTGAGTTAAAATATTGTGTGGATATAAAAGCCACGAACTCTCCTACTTTTGATGGTTGTTGGTCCCATTTTTGAAGAATCCAAGTTGTTGAAAGGAAATTGGGAGCAGAAATATAGTGAAAATAATTTTAAAAATCGAGAAAATTTTGATAAATATAGCCAATTATGGAAAACATATGGGGATTCTTTGCTTTGGCGACAGAATTTCTCATCCTATGACGTTACACAGTAAGACCCCAGCGCTAAACGAAACAGTGTTAAACGAGGCAACTTTCACGTACATAAGTATGTATGTATTATGTTTATACCTTTATTCGCCTAGTAACGTTGGCGACAACAAATAAATCAACAGTAACGCGTGATTGCGACTTCGGAAAATACAGTTGGAATCTTTATTCTGGACAGGCTAACAAAAGAGCGTTAAGAAGATACATAGTATACACCGTCGCTATATAGTGCACCGCTTTTGGTTTGTATCAATACAGTGTGCGATTTAGGGGAATCCCAATACTATCGCGTAGCACTGAAACAGAGTTAAGCAGAGCAGCGTTAAGCGGGGTCTTTCTGTACTACAAATTCAGGTTCTGTAGTGTTTGGTTGTGAAGTGGAAAGAGGTTTTTAATCGGTAAGAACTAGTCATATCCTTTGACTAAATAAACTAAAATGCCGATACATCGATTTTCAATAAAAAGAAATTTGCAAAAAACATTGTGTTTATTTATTTTTTGTTTTTGTTATAAAATAATCCTGAGCTAATAATGACAATGAATTTATTAAAGTGTAGTTTTAATATGAACCTGATTTTATAAAAGTGTTGCATGTTTCGAATATAAATAAGAATGAAAAAAATTATTTTATTTTGTATCGTATCATATAAAAACAATGAAAGCACTGTTTAATAAAGTGTGCAAATAACTTAAGCGTAACAAACAAAAACAGGCAAAAAGGTAAAAATGTTGGTTAAATTAACTATTAACTGAAGGTGGCATGCTTGTAAGTTTTTTTAAATATTCCAGTTTTTTCAATATACATATTGGAGCCATTATCATGAAATTCTGTGCACATATTTGTCCCCTTTTATTTGGTAACTTTGCTACCTTTTACCAGCAGCGTACGTACGTATGTAAGAGTATGGCAATAGTCGTTGTGTTAAATTATCCTCAAAATTTGTTTAAAAATAAAAAATAACCACTCTGTACACTGTGTTTCTTAAATTTTTTTTGTATTGTTTTTTTCTATTTTTGTTTAAATAAATTGAACAACTTGGTTATGCATTGAAAACAAAGTTAATATTTTTCTATTTCATGAACCGAACTGTATGTAATGAAAATGAAAACTTTTTCCTATACTTTCTCATGTTAATTTGAAAATTTCAATTGTTTATTACTGAAATGTAACCAGAATTTTAAATATTCTAAAGTCATGACAATGGTCAAAACCTATATTCAAAATGGTACAAAAAAAAGTGAAAACAAAAAGTTTCCTTTTTAACAATAAAAACCTGATAGTCTCCTCTACATGTTACAGTTTTGGACATAATGAATCGCTTTTTTTCTAATTCAGATAGTTTTTTTTAATAAACTTTGATTACATGTATTGGAGACTCTCTAATGCCTCATCTAAAAGAACAAAGTAAACTTAGTAAAGGGAAAGGTAATATGGACAATTCCTTTAGCAAAAGAGCTTTGGGACCTGATGTGCCTTTAACCTAATGGCCACTAATCAAATGTACGTCAGTAGCTTCTGTTTCTGCATAGGGTTATCCATTTCGTGGTTTCAAAAGTATGAGACTGGAATTCGACATCTGTCAAACTAAGTTGTGAAACCAATTTTTTTCTTTTCAGTTGAAAGTCTGACATTGACGAAAATGGATCGCTTAACTATCACACAACGCATAAAAATTATCAAAATCTACTACAGAAATGATGTTTCTGCCACAGCCACGTATCGAACAAAATTTTCTTCAGCGATGAAGCAAATTTCGCACTCGGTGGGTATGTTAATAAAAAAAAATTGTCGTATTTGGGGTTCTGAGAATCCTCAAGTAATTGGAGAGAGGCCATTACATCCAGAAAAAGTCACTGTTTGGTGCGAAAACGCCAATAGAACGACTGTCACCGTCAATTCGGAGCGTTATGGTCATATGACAACCAACTTTTTTTGCCTGCTATTGAAGAATACGACTTGGAGAATATGTGGTTTCAAGAAGACGGTGCCACATGCCACACAACTCTAGCGAATATGGCTTTATTGCAAGAGACATTTCCTGGTCGCATAATTTCTCGTCGTGGCGATATCAACTGGCCACCAAGATCATGCGATTTGACACCATTAGACTTTTTTGTGGGGCTACGCGAAAGGCCGTGTTTATGCAGATAAACCTTCAACTTTTGAGCACTTAAGAACCAACAATCGTCAAGTTATGGCTGAGATACCGCCCAATATGTGTCAAAAAGTGGTCGAAAATTACCTCAAAAGAATCAATGCTTGCAACACTTCGCGTGGAGGTCATTTAAATGATGTAGTATTTCACATATAATGTCAACGTTCAAACTTATATAATAAAAAAGAAATATCATGAATAAAAATATTTTATATGTGTTTTATTTACGTTTACTTTTAAAACCACGAAATGGATAACTCTATATTTTATTATAAATTTTTATTTTAAAATTTATTTTCTTTTTTTCTGATAAAAATTTTTCAAAAATAATTTGTTTGTATAAGCATTCTTGTATAAACATTCTTTGTTTCCATATAAATATTCTCGGCCGGAGTAATAAAAAAAGTTCTTTCAGAAGGTTAACGTCCCAAATATTAGGTTAGGTTAGGTTAGAGGACGTGTACTTGTCAATTTAGACTTCCTCTCAGCAGACTTCCGGCAAAAACTCTGAGACTAAATAAAAAAAATGCCATGAAAAGCTTATCAACAATCTGTTGTTCGAAGTCGACTTTAAACTTTAGGTCCCGCCACTCATGTATAAAATAATATACACAATATAAGTGGTGTGAGAAGTTAGGTCGTAATCCTGACTGAAGGGTTGTAATGACCAATTATGTATGTATGGATGTGCGGGTAAATGAATCCATTCAGTGCGAGTTGAACTGTCTGCCACAGTTCTACTTGTTTGCTATCTCGGTGTTAAAATCTCCCATGAATTGAATGATATTTCCTTCTCGAACATCGTTAAACGTGGTTGTTGCTTGTGTGTAGAGTTCATCATTCATTCGACGCTCTGGAATACCATGTGGATTAGACTCAACAAAAATTCTACAATTTTGTCTTTTCAAATACCCATTCATCCTCACTATTGAAGATGATTTTTGCCAAAATAAAAAAAAAAAAACGGGCAATTGCTCCAGAGATCATTCTGCGAACACACGTCGTTAACCATAGTCATCGATAGTGATGTGGCAAAACAGACGGAACAAATGGCAACGAATTTGAAAAATATCGCTTCAAGAAAATGGCCGTTATCAACTGTCACAGTTCTGAAGTCCCTACTGGAAAAGCCTATAAATCGTAATAATAGTAGTTAGTGTGTTGGCTTATTAGACGTAAAGCCAGGGTTCGAGCCCCAGGCCAGGCATCAAAACAGAAAAAAAAAGTATTTCTTCGGCAATTTTCTCTCAGCAGAAAGCAAAAATTCTGAGAGTAAATAAAATTGCCATGAAAAGTTTCTCAAAAATCTGTCGTTCGGAGCCGACTTTAAACTGTAGATCCCACCAGTCATATATAAAATTAACACACACACAACATGAGTGGTGTGAGAAACTAGGTCGTAATCCTGACTGAAGGGTTGTAATGACCAATTATGTATGTATGTTAGCGGGCTTTTAAGCTCTCATTAGTAATTTGGCAGAGAAATTCATATTCATACGTCTGTATTTAATTTGAATTCTTTTCGTTTATAAACAAAATTTTGTATTCTTATCTCAACAACAAAAATAACGTGTTTAGTATACATTACGTATACATATTTAGCATTACAATGGAAACGTTTAATGTAACTTTATTGGTGAATAATTTTGAATTTCTTTAAGCCAACATGTGGTAGTCTTTGGTATTTAAATAATTTTCCTTCTCCCTGGAAATCTATTGTTAATATTCTAATAATTACTAGTTGTTGTTAGGAAATGTAACAACTATCTTGACAATCGACAATGAAATTTCAAATGTTTTAAAGATTCTCAAATTTCCAAAAAGATCTCTCTCACTCACTCAACTCAACTCATGCCACAACTCGAAAAGGCAATTAAAAATTCTATATAAGTAAAACTAAATTTTCTTTTTTTTTATTTTGCTTTTCATGTATAGAAACTACAAGCACATATCCTTTAACTCTTCTTCTTCTTTTTCTTTTGCTTCTATTACGGTAGGGCTACGAATACAAACAATGTTAATTTCCTTTTGTTACTTGAGTCTTTTGTAAGGATTCTTTCTCTATTATTTTTTTCCTATTCAGAGTCTATAAACAGACGCATAACTTTTAATACAAACATGGTTGAATAATATGAGAGCATACAAGAAAGACACACTCTTACAAACATTTACTCATGTGGGGCATTTTACAGTGTATAGGAATTAATTCAGTATCTTGAGACTATTTAAGGAAAGGAAGTGAGGTTTAGAAATTAAGATTTGAACAAATATAATCAAATGATAGGGTGGACTTTATCTTATGGGATCTCGACTAAGCACAGGAGAGAGCGAATGTGTTTTTTAATGGTGATATGGCATACAACTTTGTTGGTTCTTTACAGCACCAATGTGATATGATTTGTATTTCGCTGCTTTATAGCTGCTTCAATGGATTATGTTTGTTGAAAAGTTTCTTAAAAATTTGTCGTTCGGATTCGACTTTAAACTGTAGGTCCCACCACTCATGAATAAAATTAATCCTGACTAAAAGAGGGGTTGTTCTCAGTATCGTGCAATACATTAGAAAGGCAATCCATTCATTAGCTGCATTGGCCAATTTTAGCCATTTAATTGATTTCTCATGGAAGACCTCATATAGGAATACGTTTTGTTGTTAAAATTTTGTACCTTTAGGTTTAGGTCTAGGTGGGAGTGGTAGCTCTGATATCACAAAGCTCACTTGAGGACGCATAGTGGCCCGTTGTGATGCCACGGGTGAACGCAGTCCCTGTACTGACCAAGTTCCACCAAAATCAGGTAAGAGGAAGGAGGTGGTCAGCGGATGAGCTGCACATCAAAAGCACGACTAGCCTACACTGGAAAACCAGCGCGAAAGTTTGATGAACGAAGTTATATCCTTGTTATCAATGGATGATAGCTCCGTCAAGATGACAAGAAATGGAGAGCCAAATAACTTATATCTACACCTCGCAAGAGATGGCACTGAAAAAGAAAGTGGATAACAGTCAACATTCTCTCCGCGTGTCTACCCATAACGCAATGACCTGTAAGCATGGCCACTGTGGTTGAGATAACGTCACGACCAAGACCAAGTAATTGGTTGGTACTCCTTCTATCCATCAAGGGCCAGGTGAGTCTAGCGATGGAGCAGGACTCCTCATTAACCCAGGATAAGTTGGCGTCTTGAAAGAATTTCCGAGTAATATCCAACTTGACCGAGGCAAGTGGGATACCCAATTCGGTTGAAGAGGATTCCGGAAGGAGCGCACCAGCTCTGGCGAACTCGTCGGCCCTACAGTTTGCCGGCATGTTACTGTGCCCGTGGACCCACACCAGTGAGACACTGGTGAAGCGCCCAGAAAGAAGGGCGGCGAAATTCCCTAACGATCCTAGAGTTATTCACGAAATTCTTATCGCGGCCTGACTATCAGAAAAGACCGAGACGCGAGCAAAAGGAGCACCGTTGACGAGGATCCATTGAGCGGCCCGGTAAATTGCCATCACCTCCGCCTGAAACACGCTGCAGTAGTCCGGCAGACGGAGAGAAATGTTCAGGTCCAGTTTTCCAGAGTAGACACCGCTTCCCCATTATCCCCATTATCGAGTTTAGAGCCGTCGGTATATATATCCAGGACTTCCGGGGGGACAATCTCATTCGTATTCCAGTCGTCCCTACTCGGAATCAGAAACCAGGGAGATAGTCTTTGTTCACGGTGGCCACTGGATCAACCTCCAGAATAGTGGAGTGACCAGAAGGTACAATGTGCCAACGAGACAGGGCATTAAGTCTAGTCGCAGCAAACTTAGCCGCCTGCTTAGCGAGAAGCCAAGTTGAACATTGCGAACAAGACGTGGGGGTGGCGAGCAGAGCGCCATTTATACAAATGGCCGCAAACCTTCTGACCTTGTCAAGAAGTCTGACAAGTCTTTCCGTGTACCTTACTCTTCCACCAAATTCAACAGTTAATAGACCAAAAGAGAAGTAACTGTAGTCTAGTAGGCGGGGTTTTAACTTATTAAACGAGAGCCTGTGATTCAAACAAAATGAAATTTGGAAAAACGTTTCTTTCGTTGAATTCCTCTCAACAGTCTTCTGGCAAAAACGCGGAGAGTAAATAAGATTGCCATGAAAAGTTTCTCCAAAAATCTGTCGTTCAAAGGTCGCCTTAAACTTTAGGTCCCGCCACTCATGAATAAAATTAACATACACAAGATAGGTACTGTGAAAAGCTAGGTTGTAATCCTAACTAAAGGATTGTAGCAATAAAAATCAAAACTTTGATATTTATTTGGTTTTTATAACTGCGGTCCTACAGCTGGGTGCTCGACATTTTGTTAAGCCAAATTCATAGTATCCGCATCCGTAGAAAGGAACAGATTTCATATTTGAAATTCGAATTATTGCATGTGATATTCTGGCGCTGAGTTGATCGAATTCATTTCAGGTTTGGTTCTCATAGTCCGAATTGTGACGTGGTGAGAGGTTTACGTTTGGGATTCCAAAAGGATTTTTAAAGTTTACATCGTGGTAACAAAAGTAAGTAGTCACCGTGAGACCTCGGTTCAAACCCCAAATCAGACATCTCCAACTAAACGAAATAAGAGAAAATATTTATTCACTCACTTCCTCTCATTAGATTTCTGGCAAAAACTCGGATAGTAAAATAAAATTGCCATGAAATAGTTTCTCAAAAAAAAAGTCAGGAGTCGACTTTAAACTGTGGGTCCCACCACTTGTGGATAAAATTATCACACACAACACAAGTAATGTATGAAGCTAGGTCGTAATCCTGACTGAAGAGGTGGAATAACCAATGCGTGCATGTATGTATGTGAGAGAAAATTCTGGTTTACGTCTCGGATTTCAAGAATTTTGAAAAGTTTACGTCCTGGTAATATATTACATCCTGAACTTCAATGTAAAAGAAGAACTCCTAAACACAATATTATTGCCAATAATTTTCCCTTGTTTTGGAGAAAAATTATGTTTGTAAGGAATAAAGTTTCAATGATCAATTTTTTATATTAATCATGTCCTGTATGTACTTTACATTGTATTTTGATTTAAACATTCAGAATTATTTGGAAATTTTGTTTTAATCGCAAATTCCATATATTGTATTAATGAAATCAACCTCAGATCCTAGTGTACATTCGTTGAAATTCAAATTAAAAGTACTTTTTTGTAGAGTAATTAAGGATAATTACTCAACCACATGGGCAATAAACCATTTGTAATACAAATACATACATAGCATACATGGATGTCTATTAATGACACCGTAAGCTGAACTGACCCATATGTACACATGAGTACATGTAAGACTTTCAATACGTACGGCATGTAGACTTTGTTAGAAGAAGAAATGTAGAAATTTGTTAGAAACAAAAGAAGGGACGGGACTGGGGGTAATAATGTAAACGAATTTATTTTACCATTTACGTGTAAAGCTCTTTTCTTTTTTTTATTGTATTCGTATGTGGTGTATCTATTTAAAGGTAGTTTTAACAGAAAATTCATACAATATGTATCGTTGCATACCAACCAACCTTACATACTCGTACACATGAATATTTTCATTCATATTTATGTACATACATGGGCATGCATACATATGAGTTTATTTCTAGGACTACTACTATGTGAACACATCGTCTAGTTTAGACTCTCGGAACACTTATGGTAGATAGTATGTGGCAAGTATAGGTTCACTTCGTAGAAGAGATGGTCATGTGGTTACGTGCACGTATGTTTGCAACAATATTTGAGTAGTACGTTGTGGTATTTTAAAATCCGATTAGTTGCCAGCCAAAATGACTTTACTTTTAATTTTATGTTCCTTTTTTATTTTATGGTATGTGCCACCTTTTTCTTCTTTTTTGTTTTGTTTTTAAATTGTAAACATTTGCTGGAATTTCTAGGATTTTCTGTTGCCTGTTTGCAGGTTACTATTTGAGCTTACCTAGCTATCTATCTATATATACAGGGACTTTAAAGAATAGTCGTTTTCTTGGAAAATTATAAAATAATCTTTGTTTGTAATTATCTTCTGCGAAACTTTTATATGTACGTACACATATATACGAAGCTAAGTTTTAAATTATTTAGCACGTGATTATAACAGATTTTGTTTTGTTTGTTCGAATGTACACATGTATTGTACTGAATTGTTCTCACAAAATCATAGATAATGGAAATTAATGAAAACCTGTAGGGTTTACATAAAATACGGCGGAAATTAAATTCTGTGGTGTTTTACACATTCAAATCTTACTTTACGCCTAATGGCGTGACCCACATTAAAAATAAAAAGTAGGAATCCACCAAAATTCATGTTTAACGGTAGATCGAGCTTTGTATCAAAAATGATACATTTCAATTTTTATTTTAATACAGAAAAAGTTAGATGCCTGATATTTTTTAATTTCCTAGGGATTATTAGGAATTGTGCATGTAATTTTTTAATTGTTCAAAGATTATGTGAAGTTTTATCGTAGATAATACATTATTTATGGTATTTGAGAAGGAATTGAAAGTTAAGCGTTGGATGAATGTAAAAAGGTTGAATTACAGTAGGACCTTGATTATCCGTGATTCGATTATCCGGCAACATCAATTATCCGGGATGGAAAAAGAAAATTTTTGCATCGACTTAATTTTATTTTGGATCGACTAAAGTTTTTCTGCATCGTTTAACCGTGATTACCTCTATTATCCGTGATTATAAGCAAAAATGTTTTTCCATTATTTTGGATAAACAAGCGAAAAAGGGGAGTTCCCTTTTTAGTATACGATGAGTCAGAAGCATACATGTAAACCTGTTTAATTTAATTTAGAAATTTGAGAAATGCGGTGTTTTTATATTTTTGACGCATGTATGTATATAAAATCTTTGAATTATTTAGTTTTGTTTAATTGATGTTCTGTTTAACGGGAAACTTTTTTACCTCATATGACGTTGACAATAAATTTTTCTAACGAAATATAACAATGCTTTATACCATCAGGTTTCAGCTAGCCCCCAATTGAGAGCGTTGCTCATGCGAGTGACAATAAGGTGTCCTATATAAAAAATGAAGACTTATAATCCCCCCAAAGCAAAGATTCTAGATGTTAAAATGTTAGCGTTTAAAAAAAAATGACATGAAGTGTTTGATTTTTACGTATAAAACCATGCTGCAATGTACATGGTGTCAAAAATTTTGGCGTAGGTTTCATAAAAGTGCTAATAAAATGTAATAATATAAAACAGTTTTATTGAAGTGAATTAAAATTAATAAAAATATTTAAATTTTTTAACAAAATCTATAAATAATTGCTAAAATTCTATGAACTACAAGTGTGTATCAAAAGTAATACATAAGCTAGAATTATGAAGTTTTTAAGGCTTTTATCTACGGTTAAATAGAAAGTAAAATCTTTATACACATACATTCACATATATAATTGGTCATTACAACCCTTCAGTCAGGATTACGGCCTAGTTTCTCACACCACTTATGTTGTGTGTGTTAATTATATACAAGAGTGGTGGGACCTACAGTTTAAAGTCGTCGACAGATTTTTGAGAAACTTTTCATGGCAATTTTATTTACTCTCAGAGTTTTTGCCAGAAATCAGCTGAGAGGAAGTCGGGGAAGAAATACTTTTTGTATTTTTGTTTTGATGTCCGGCCTGTAGCTCGAACCCTGGTTTTACG
Source organism: Sarcophaga carnaria (assembly GCA_958299815.1). Classification (NCBI taxonomy): domain Eukaryota; kingdom Metazoa; phylum Arthropoda; class Insecta; order Diptera; family Sarcophagidae; genus Sarcophaga; species Sarcophaga carnaria. Next base: position 49,810,395 of record OY283151.1, read on the forward strand.
TCTAGCCAACACGCTAGAATAGATATAGAAAAAGTTCACGTGGGCAAACCTATAACCCTGGGACTTTAAGCTGATAAAAGTTTGATTACCTTGTGTTTGAAAAACAATTGCAATTTGAGAAAAATTAAATGCATTTGAATATAAACAATTTTAGTTACAATTTTTACAAAATATATGTTGAAAGACATAAGGAAGAGAAACCAAAAACCAATTTCAAAAAAATTACGGCACATATATTGTACTTGGATTCGTTCCTACGCTTCGCAAAAACATTGATGGCATTACAAAGACTAGCCTGCAGATCATTCTTAAAGACAAGCATAATAAGGATTCATAACTAACTATCCGGCGCAGATTAAAAGAGACTGCCTATGCTGGTTACAAATATGATACATGGCACAGAACAGAGGCACCTGGAGAATAATTCTTGAATTTTCATAACTTTACGAAAAGCATTGAATACTTGAACTATATTTGATTATTTGCATTGCGAGAAGCTCCATTATTAGAATAGAGTACAGGAACGCAGAACTGAATTGAATGGATTTCAAATTTCGGCAATATTACTTTAAAAAACTTAAGAGATATTACATCTTGGCTTTTCATTTTGTTTTAAATTTAAAAATTAAAAGATATTCTCATATATCATATCGTTAGTATAATTCGTAAAGACGCTAAGTCCACTTTTTTCCAAAATTGAGATTTTAATGCAAAACGATAACACTATACCAAATACATATTATACGACAAAAAAAAATGTTATTATTTAGTTTAAAGTCGTCGTAATTTTGTGGTTTGCAAAAACGCTAAGTCCACAAAACTGCGAAAAATATTAACAGCACGTGCTAACTCCACGAATATTAATTATTAATTATTCTTAATTTTTGATCTAGGTCCTTTAAAGAAAGCTATTTTGTAAAAATAATTGCGTTTAAAAAGTTTAAAAATTTTAAAAACTGAAGAAGCCGCAAAGTTTTTTGTGCCTGCTGTAAAATTTGAAAAAAGGGACTTAACACATTTGCGAATGAGAATAACGATATTCAATTTATTTCAGTGGAATTAAACAAAAAAATTTACAAAAACAAAGAAAAAGTAAACGCAGTCTACGATTGCAAATCTAAATCACGAGTAAGTAAGTGACACGGCGTAAGAATACGTGGAAGTTCTGTGCACACAATTGTGGTATGACATGAACATCAGTACTGCAAACTAATCACCTGCTTTCCTAGAAAACTTGATTAATGAAACTGAAACAAAGCCAATGACAAATAAGCGACTAGAGATGATGCTTTGTGACAACATTATGTCTCTTAAAGGAACCAAAAGAAAGATAGAAAAAAAATCGATTCCAAGTACCATAAATTATTCAATTAAAGTCAAGCTGACTTCTAATGCCCGACAATCATTGTTGGGGAAAAAATGATGACAAAAAATTTAAGACGCAACTACAATTACGCGTTCAGTCACCCTACTAGAGTTTTTCATTTTTAAATCCAAGTGGTTAAGAATTAATTTCAAATAATTTGTTGGCCGTTTGGTTAGTCAAAAGTGTAAAAAAATCAAAAAACTTTTTCTTTCTTTTCTATTTTGATCAACATCTTGTACTTTAATATGATTAAATACCAAATTTCTTATTGAAATATAAATTAAAGTATTCGTATATTTCATGCTAAAGAATATTGCAAAAAAGTGCCACTTTCTCTATGTAACTTTATAGGATTCTTGTAATATTAATTGCTGCATTTTAATTTTAAACAATAAGTTCGTTTCATTTGTATTACAAACACATTTCAACACAGTTTGTAATTTAAAATACCCTACAGTATTACAGGCTTGCTTATAAGTTTTATCAAAAATTCAATATCATCGTATTCTGGTAAGACGGAATTAGTATGCGACAGCTTGTGACTTCATATCACTGATGTAACATGTCGTAAGAAAAGGATATACAAAAACCTCCAGCAGTCTTCTGGTAAGAGCTCATTAAATCATCATTATCATCAAATTTGTCGTTTGGAGTCGATGTTGCTATATTTGTTACTCCACTCATGTATACAATTAACACACACAACATGGGTGATGTGAAAAACTGGGTCGTAATCCTAACTAAAGGGTTGTGCTGGCCAATAAAGTGAAGTAAGTTTCTGGCTATATTGTGGAAGCACTGAAATTTTAGAGCCTAGTTTTCCCAGTTTCTATCGAATCATAGATACAGATATGTGTTGTTAGGCGTTATCATTATTGGAACTCAACATCTTTTCCAGCCGCTTAAAAAGAAAAATTGCTGCTTCACTTATTTTTCAAACATTATTTTAGTCCGTGATTCACATTTCCTCGTTTATAATCATTCACTTCAGAAATGGTTCGCTTTTGTTCCGTTTTAACCAATCGGTCAATTGATTCCATTCATTCATGTGGCACACAAACATCGAAATTCTATTTGTATGCAGCTCTGCAGCTCCCCCCAAAAAGTTTGAAAACTATTTTCTGATAAATGCTTTCCTACCAATATCCATGTTACTTACGTGTTGCTTTTATTTGAGTTTCTCCATAAATTCATCGACTTTTTAGTAAACAGGTGACCAAAGCGTGATCTGTCTTTAAGAACGAAATTATTGGATTGAAAACCAACCAACTTTTCTGGTGTTATCCATCACCATCATCTCCGTAAACTTAACAATTTTTTTGTCAACAGCCCCAAATTTTGTATTTGTTTGAAAGACTTATTGATGCCATTACATGTAGAATATAACTGCATTCTAAAGTCCCACATGGCTTCTCTGGGTGGAGAATGATTCAAGCTTAATCTGAGAAATGCCAGGGGTTGACTTTGGGAACCGTTGCATATAAGTGCGAGTTAAGAAGACCCCACAAGAAAAAGTATTCATACATACGTATATACATAAATAATTGGTCATTGCAACCCTTTAGTCAGGATTAGGACCTAATTTCTCACACCACTCATGTAGTGTGTGTTAATTTTATACATGAGGCCTGACCTACTGTTTAAAGTCACTCCGAACGACAAATTTTTGAGAAACTTTTTCATGGCAATTTTATTTTCACACTCAAAGTTTCTGCCAGAAATCTACTGAGAGGAAGTCGCCGAAGAAATATTATTTCATATTCCGTTTTGTTGAAGATGTCTGAGCTGGGATATGAACCGTAGGCTCACTTCTAATAAGCCAACACACTACCTATAACACCACGGCGGCTCCAACCTCTACTTTAACTATATTTCTGGCATGTCTGACGAAATATATTGCAATCCGAATTGCCATTAAAGTGACTAAGAAGGAAGAATTGTGAAAATCCGTTGAAACCTCTGAAAATATATATTTGAGGACAAAAAATTCTCATACGATTTGAGTAGATCACACTCCTAGCTACATGTAGCAGCAAGACACTTATAGTTTTCGTTAACATTTTACAAACAACTTATGCTTGTTATTGTAAGCATTTTTCTAATATTTGAAATTGATTTTAAAGTTTTCTTTTTTTCAGTATTAAACAAATTATAGGCCCAACTAATGATTATTTTGCTATTGATTATTAACAGCTGTTAGCAACTAAAAGGGTCTGAATTACTTTTTAGTTTTTTTTTTCTTATTTGATAGGAGCCCTTTCAACAACTCTATTATTTTTAGAAATTTTAGTTATTTTTCAATATTTTGCCCTTCAATATAAATACATACATAAAGAACACTTGAGGCCTTTAAAAAAAGTGATGATGGCATTTGGGGTCATAGGTCTTTTAGAAAGCATTAACAAACATATTGAAAAATTAAATACAGTGAAAAAAAGAAAGAAATGAAATGTTTTATTTATTTGTAAAGTTGTTTAAAAGTTTCCAATAAATAATACTCAGCATAAAAACGACCTTCTTCTTCGTCGTTTTTTTATTTAGTTAGGCAATGTCAGCCTTGTGTATAAGTCCTTCAACAGCTTCTACTTCTGCTTCTGCTCCTTGGTCCATGCTCTTGGTATTTGTGTAATTGTTAAAATGCTTTCGGTATTCAGGCATGGATTTGTTATGCTGTATTGTGCGATTAGTACGTGTCATTTAGTTTCTTTGCTTTTTATTTCATTAAAAAAACAAAACAAGAGGAAAAAAAAACAAGGAAAAAAAACAACAAAATTAGATTCATTCTAGTCGTCACAGTCCATAGAGTAGGGTTATGATTTTAAAAATCCGACAACAGCTTCTGCATTTTAAATGAGCTTTTATTGTGAACATTATTTACATACTAAACAACACCCTAAACCAAAAGGCAAAGGAGAAGCCAATGACATAAATATTCCTTAAACAGCTACAACTATTTTAAAGGATTTTTGTTCCTTTTCCTTCAAATAAAACTGAATAACCTACCACAGAAATTTAAGAATTTAATTTGCAATTTTCATTTGGCATTTGCAATACGAAATGAGTTTTGAACGAGCAACAGTATAGTATGTATTGAAATTAAAATTTCCAAACAACAAAAATTTTTTTAATTATAAATCGTATCGTATCGTATCGTATGGAATTGCTTTGCCAAACCGACAAACGCATTCACTATAACAATTATTCAATTATTTTTCCTTCCTTTCATTAAAAACTACGCTTTTAGCATTTAGATACGCACAGACTCACACTCATACTTTATACACCGGATATACAGTAAGTGGCAAAAGAAATTGTCCATTCAAAAAAATTTACTTCAATAATTTACCGTTATTTTAATTTTAAAATTATTTTAATAACAGTTTTTAAAATTGAAACAAACAAAAAAAATTACAAAAAAAAATTCGAAATATTGTCAAATTTTTTCGGGCACTTTCCTTAAGTATCGGGTCCGCCATCTAACGTTTTTTTTCAACTAGTTCTTATTTTGTGAATGGTAACACTTAGCTCATGTCTGATTTGACAGATAATTAGTTTTATCCTTCCGCTGAACGAATATGGTTGTGTATACGCTTGAACAACGCTGGGAAATATTGCGACATTACTTTGAAAATCATGGTAATGTTGCAGAATATGTGCGAAAATTGCGTACGGATTTTGGAAGAAGAGAATCACCGTCAGCTCCGTATCTTCGTTATCTTGTGAAAAAAGTGAAAGAAACTGACATCCTCATCGATAAACCAAAGCGTGAAAAGCCAAAAACAGTGCGTACACCCGAGAATATTGCTGCTGTGGCAGAAAGTGTGCGTGAAGCGCCATCAACATCAATTCACCGTCGTTCTCAACAATTGAACATTTCGGAGACATCATTGAGGTGAATTTTGCATAAAGACCTTGGTATGACTGCATACAAAGTCCAATTGCTTCAGGAGTTGAAGCCAATTGACCATCCAATGCGTTTTCGCTTCGCTAAGTGGGCCTGCGATCGACTTACAGAAGATGCCGATTTTGGCAAAAAATCATCTTTTCAGATGAAGCTCATTTTGATCTTGGCGGGTATGTAAACAAGAAAAATTGTCGCATTTGGGGCAGAGAAAACCCGCACGCATACATTGAAAAGCCGACGCACCCAAAACGAGTCACTGTTTGGTGCGGATTTTGGTCCAGAGGCATAATTGGGCCATTTTTCTTCGAAAATGAGCAAGGAGTGGCCTTTAAGGTCAATGGCGATCGTTATCGGGCCATGCTGAACGAATTGTCGTTCACAAAAATTGAAGCGGAGGATATTGGCAACAGTTGGTTTCAACAAGACGGCGCTACGTGCCATACAGCCGAAGCTACACTCGATGTTTTGCGCCCTGTTTTTGAAGATCGCAATTTAGGCCACCTCGGAGCTGCGATTTGACACCGTTGAACTATTATTTGTGGGGTGCCGTCAAAGATAAGTGTTATGCCGACAAGCCAGAGACAATTGACGCTTTAAAGGACAATATTCGTGAAGCCATTGGTGAAATACAGCTTCACACAATCGATAATGTGCTTAAAAATTGGACCGATCGTGTAGGCTACTGCATGGCCAGCCGAGGCAGCCATTTGAATGAAATTATTTTCCATTATTAACCGGAAGGATTGTACTTTCAAAAAAAAAAAAAGAAATTTGAGAAAATATGCAGTAATTTTTTTTTTTTAAACATTTTCAAAAAAAAAAAGTTATTTGGCGGACCCTTTAGTAAAAGTTGAGTTTGTTGATTGTTAGAATTTTATCTTTAGTGTACAGTTGCTTTTGACGCTTACTGTATGTGTGTATGCGTGTGTGGAAGCGTGTTTGGTAGTGTGATCTGATATCAACATGTGTAGGTATGAGTTACCTTCAATTGTATATAATATTGAACTCAATTTAAAGAATTTTTGCAAAAAAGTTTATATCTGCGTATCTTTGTGGTTAAGTTTCAAATGGAATACATGTTTTGTATATAGTAATGGGTGAGTGAAAGATTTATTTCCTTTGTTCAACAATATTTTATAAAAATTAATTGAAACACACTATCTTTCCCCAGTACATTCGAGAAATGTATTTTAATTTGTTAAGTTTAGGAATTTAATTAATTAAAAAATTAATTCAAATAACAACTCTGTCTGCATGTTCCAAAAATGACTTTCCCTTTCAAATATGTACCTTTGTTGTTGTTTCAAAATATATTCTCTCATGCAATTAAATATTTAAGCAGTTTTTCTCACACATTTCAACTCACAACTCATGTTAAGGCATCGTATATACACTGTATACAAACAGGGGGAACACACATTTCAATGACTTAACAGTTTCATTTATAGTGTACACCATACGTAACAGTTAAATTATGTGAGAATTTCTTATGAATATTTCATTACCGAAATGAGAAGGGGAAAGATATCTAATTTATGCAAATCATAAATTTTCTTTCATTTCATGGCAATAAAAAATTTGGAATACTTAATACCCTGTTAATATATTGTTTACATACGATTTAAAGTTTTAAATTAATTTACTTTTGAATACGTGTGAATTATATTCATACAGTAACGATCAAACGGTCTTTGGGATATCAGTAGTTCCAACCCTGATTAAATGAAATATAAGTAACGTCTAATAATTTAGCACGTTAACATAAATAAACTCTGCAGAGCTCATCTGGCAGTGGATTACAGTTACTGACCTATATTTTTAGAATCTGTTCGCTTAAATTGCACATGCTTAGGAGGTGTACAGAGCTCAAGCTAGTTTTCATACTAACTATGAAGCTCGAAACACTCGAAATCAAACCATTTCCGGAAGTAGCCCGATCGTGTTGTCATCTCTTCATGGGATAATAATTCACTTGACTGAGGTGCACTAACCCGTTCTCCTCCTTGCTAAATGTTTTCTACTCTCTACATCCCCTATTATCTGAAGCGGCATCATCCCCGCAATCACCAAGTCTGCTACTGTAGAGATTATGCTGTAGGCAGAAATTACTCTGAGGATAGATCTCGTGTAGGCCGGATCTATAGGTCCTCTTATTTATGGCATCGGCCCATATAGGAGCTGCATATAAAGCAATTGATCTAAACATTGTCATCAGCAATTGCTTTCTTTCCTGCCTTGGACCTCCTAAGTTAGGCATTATCTGCGCGAGCACCTATTGTCACCGCACAATTCCTACTAATGCCCGTCAGGTGTTTCTTGAATGTGAGTCTGTTGTCAATCATAACTGCCAAGTACTTGATTGCCTGCTTCAGCTCATTGTCATTTTAGTTGAAGATAAAGGAGAGGCTGATTGACTTTCGTCTTCAGAACATTCCTGGTACACGGCTCATAAGTGCATCTCAACAGGCTTACCTCAAGGGCACAGCTATTGAGAGCCCCCGAAATAAAAAAAAAAAATATTTCTTCGGCGACTTCCTCTCAGCTGATTTCTGGCTGAGAAAAAGTCTCAGCGTAAATAAAATTGCCATGAAAAGGCTCTCATAAATCGCTCATTCGTAGTCGACCTGAAACTGTAGCTCGCGCCAGTTATGTATGAATTAACACAAACAACATAACTGGTATGAGAAGCTAGGTCGTAATCCTGACAGAAAAGTTGTAATGACCAATTATGTATGTATGTATGTACTAGGATCTTTGAAAGTTCATCCACTTTAAGTCGCGTGAATAAGGCTATGTTCAGCAGTAGACTTATAGCACCTACATGGGAAAGAGAACTAGGGAAATGTTTACTCGGGGAACACCAGATAGGGGAAGGGGGTTCTAATCCCACTGTTGTGTTGACACAATTTGAAAGCAAACGAAAGAAAATTGTAGTCCCTGCCAATGATAGAGTAGTCCTTGTCAAGGGGAAATTTTTGCTCACAATTAGTGAGATTATTGCATGATTGGCACTGAGAGATTTGCCCTCATAGGTTCATGTTAAAAGACTGGAAATTAACTCCGATTAATGAATGTCGTAGGGTTTAAACCACTAGTTCTTAATTGCGTGGCACTAAGACTCTTAGATTGGGCAAAATACTTAGAAGTCATACTTGACTCCAAGTAGTCATAGAAACTGAATATTCAGGACAAAACTAGAGAAGGTTTCAATGCATACCATATGTCAAAGGAAAGAACCTGGGCCGTAGACCGAGTATGGCAATCAGTATTTACACTTCGATAGTTGGAACTATTATTACCTATGAATGCACGGTATGATGGAATGATTTAAAGACCTCCAGGCTGACATGAATTTGACTAGCCGTCGACCGTTAGCTGAAATCCATTACTTGTAGATGACATGAACTTCATTTTGCCTCCATTTATTAGCAAACTCATCCTAGCAGACTCCTACGTGTCAGGAAAATTAATAAAGACTAGTTGGATGAAAGATTTGCTTGTGCTGCCTAAGGTTTGTCTTTATGGCTCCCTTGATGGCTGAGCATAAGAAATTATTTGCTTCAATTCTAATAGAAGCACATTAGGCCTACTAGGCTTTTTACATCATAAGTTTTGTAGGTGCGGCAATAATGTGAATGCCAAGAAAAGGTTACAGAATGGGTACTCTCTGGAGATCTTAACAAACCTGGCTACCATGAATGTTGGAAGGTCACAAAGCTCCATCATAACTTCAAGACCTGGTCACAACCAGAATACTTTACTTTAGATTTTCATGGATGTTGTTGAACCCTTTTGGTTAATACAGCGATGCTTTACGTTGCCGCTTTCTGATGATTGGTTTCTTAGCAGTCATTCGAATAATTCTAAGCAATCCTGGCTTTTGGATCCAAGTGTGATTGCGATCTCTGTTTACATACTCCCTTTGTCTTCGTTGACCTAAATGGACTTAACTTGTTGAGAATATTTCACTCTCAATATGTGAGATCTGAGTGGCAGTTCCATAATCACTCTGTTCACAATTTCTATATGTATTCATACATACATACATAATTGGTCATTACAATCCTTTAGTCAGGATCACTTATGTTGTGTGTGTTCACTGGAGTGAGGAAGAGTTGCCCTCAGGTTGCTCTTGACACTATGCTCTGCCTGGCTCCGCTTGATTTGTATGTCAAGCGGTGTGCTGCGCGTAGTACCATACGTCTGAGGAATCCGGCTGCTGGAAACAGCACTCGACAGATCACTCCAGAGTTCTGAATGCCGTCTTTCCTGACGGGAGGTACGGACTTTCGGAAAAATCCACCGATTATATTGTGCCTGAGGCTATGTTCCTGCCTGGGTTAAGGATACTTCTACCTGAAAGGGCACAATGGAATGGTGGGGTACTCTAGGGGCAGTTCACAGTTAGGTGGATGAACAGGTGCTGGAGTTTTCTGTGGGGAGCTCGGTCTTGAACTGCACTTCAAGTTGAATGATGACTGCAGTGTTTTTTCAGGCGGAGATTTTCGCAATATTGAAGGCTATTGGGACTATAGCTTGTGGCCCAGCTTCGCATTCGAAATATTAAATGTTCTTCGTTGACATTCTGGCTGCCCTTAGGGCCATTGCGTTGGCATGGTGCAAATCACGGCTCGTTCGCACGTGAAAGGAGTCGTTGAGGACTTTTGGACCAGACCGTATCCGTCTACGCTGGGTTCCGTGTCATAGCGGAATACTGGGCAATGGACGGCGGTTGCCCTCGCTAAGTTAAGTTCGCTTTCTAGGGGCGATTTGATGTTTGGTCCTGACTCCCCAGTCTGTTACCTCTACGGCCTCATCAATGGATGGGTAAGGGAGGAAGAGCAGAGGCATTGGGGGAACGGATCGGGTTGTTTTGTCTCAAGGTCTGCTGTGGACAGTAGGATAACAGGTTGGCTGCTGGGTTTGGATAAGGCCAGCTTAAGGTTGGTTGTCGGTTTTATCACGGGGCACTGCGAGATTAGGTCACTGACGGTGAACTGGAACAGATACCAGCCGGACTATTGCAGGGCATGTTGCGATGAGGAGGAGTTTGAGACTCTCTGTAACTGCCCAGCCCTTAGTAGGTTGAGGTTGAGGACCTTTGGCAGGGCCTTCTTTGTGTCGAGAGCCGACATCAAGGCTCTCCACAGACTCATTAGTGGCTTGGGCTGGTTGAGAGGTGCTAGGGCTTCATCATTGTAGTCGCGCTCTCCCTTCTTGTTGTGTCTGGTCTGTGTAATTCCTCCGTTTCCCATTTTCCCCTTTCCTACATCCTCTCCTTTTTATCCTATTCCCTCTATTATCCTTCCCTCTTTAAGGACGTTGTGAAATGGGTCAATTCTACCTCCGGGTACTGTAATTGTCTTAATTGACAAGTACACGTCCTCTAACCTAACCTAACCTAACCTATGTTGTGTGTGTTAATTTTATACATGAGTGGCGGGACCTGGGAGTTAGAACCGTGGCCTTACGTCTAATAAGCGAACACACTACCTTCTAGACTACGGCGACTATATATATTCACAATTTCATAATACTACAATGAACTTGTGCAGTAACTTAAACGATAACAATAACCCAAGCATTTGAAAGGACATTTTAAGAGTCACAGTTACAAAATTTTATCTCCTCTATTATCACCATAAAAAAAATTTTCTAGAAAAGTTTGTTAATAAAATTATTCAACTTTATTAGTTGGGAGAGCATGTGTTATCGCCATCAGTTTAATATCCCTGTTGGAAATATTTCAATTAAATTTAAGTCATTAGGACAAGTTTGCATTGAAACAAGTGCACTGAAATCCGGAAATCTAGTTCCACACACACGCACACACATATATATTATAAGAAAACAGGAACTCTTTTGCTATTTTCAATAAAAATAGAATAACAACGTCTATCTCAACGAAAACATTAGATGGGTGCCATAGCAAATGAGATTTATTGATTGGCACGTACTAATGAAGAAGATCTTAATGCCACATTTGCAAGATATCCTCATCCCCATGTGTGTGTGTGTGTGTGTGTGTTTTAATTACAACATTTCAATTTCAGCCACCACTATGCAGATAAAGACAATAAAATTAAGCTTCTTTTTTAGAAATGAACCAGTAATTAAAAAACAGGAAGAAAAAGGAAACGAAAATAAAAAACTTTATCAACCTGCCTCCAGGTTATCCTTTTATTCCTTGGCATGATATGCGAGTAACATGCCAACGTTTGTGTATATGTGTGTTATAAAAACTTCTGTTCAAATCTTATTTAAAGGATAAAAGACGATGTTTATTCCTCTTTTTTTCTCTGCTTTTTTTTTCTTCTGCTTTAGTTTTCTTGTTGTTTTTGTATAGAAACTGCACAGTAGTTGCCAAGTTCATAGTACAAGAACTGAAACTCAAATGATTTTGTACGCATGATCTGTTCCCAGTATTGGCGTCTAATTTCCGTTAGGAATTCTTTAATATTGTATACTGGCATGTACATATGTATGTGCACAAATAGTAGAGTGCATAAGGCATTTAATATTGGAAATTCCTTGTATTCGGACTTTTACTTTAAAACAGAAAATTTTCAAATTACTGGAGTTCTCTAAAATTTGATGGTGTTCTTGTGATTATTATTTCAAATAAACTTCACTAGGTTAGTTTATGTTCGCCGTATTCTAGTAGTTAGTGTGTTGGCTTATTAGATGTGAGGTCATGGTTCAAACCCCAAGTCAGACAATGTCCAGCAAAACGAAATATGAAAAAATATTTCTTCCGCGGCTTCCGCTCAACAGATTTCTGGCAAAAATTTTGAGAGTAAATAGAAAATTGCCACGAAAAGTTTCTCAAACGTCTGTCGTTCGGAGTAAACTTTAAACTGTATGTTCCGCCACTCATGTATAAAATTAACACCCGCGACATAAGTGGTGTAATGGCCAATTATTTGTGTATGTATGTAGATAAGGTTAGTGGGCAGCTTGCCGTTTACAGGCAAATTCACTCGGTGGTATATATAGCCCATTGTGAGGTAAAGCCCCTTGTCACCCGAGCTCCTGATGAAAACGGGCAACTTCATTAGTATCATATACGCCACTATGTCCACATCTCCAAACGATGACATCTGTTCCGATGTTCCGGGCCCTGCATAAAAGGTGTTGTACAGATTTCGTTCACTTCACTGGTCACGCAGTATTGGAAAAAGAATTAACTTAGCAAGACACAAAAGGAATCTTTATATGCGAGATCTCAGTCAAGGATGTCAAAAACCTACGTATTTTTATGACAAGAGCAAAGCATTGAACTATTAAATAAAAGACAGTCTCTTTCTCCTTCTTAGACCCACAGCTACTGCAGAACACATTTAACGAAATGCTAAGTCTTTCGGTATGAATACCAACAGTATTCATTACAGTAGCCCGTGATTTTAGGATGGAAGTGGGTCGGTCCTCTTTTTATCCAAACGAATCCAGTAGGGTCTTACTGCTAACGACATAGATCCTCCCTCTAAGAGAGGAGGGGACAACATCCAATTTAATTGATGCAATCGGAATGCCTATGCCTTGTAACATGTCGCATTGCGAACTCTATACCCGCTGTGGCTAGCTCATCAATGCAATTTCCAAGGATTTCATTATGTACCGTCTCTTCTATGACCTATTGGTTATTTTTTATGGATTAATGGCGGCTGGATGGTGCCTTGGTATTCTTGTTACTACTATTGGTTATTTTTTTGCAGATTAATGGCTGATCGATGGTGGATCGATGGCGGCTTGCTAATCTCGTTTCTTCTATCACCTATAGGTTATTTTTTTTTAGATTAATGGCAGCTCGATGGCGGCTTGCTATTCTTGTTACTGCTATCTACTATTGGTTATTTTTTGAGAAATCCTCGCCAGTAAATGCAGCCTAAATCACCAAGCAATTCAAGAGATTTACAGAGATAATCCCGCCATGCAACAAGATCTGCGCCTTCATGAATATATCATAGTTCACCCTGTTACGCAGCTTTGAGCCATCAGTATAAACATAAAGGGTTCCATTGGAAGTCTCCCGACCTTTAGAATAGAAATATCTTGGCTGTATCTTCGCAGAATAGCAGCATGCGAGAATTGGAACATAAAACACACGATGGGCACCATATAGGCACCATTCAGTTCTAAGTTTTAGAGTGTGTAGTTATATCTCAAAGAGAGAGAGAGAGAGAGAGAGAGAGAGAGGGAGAGTGCAAATAAAAACATGATACCATAATGACCAGATAATCCGCATGAACATTAATGTTAAAAGCACGTTACTGAAATTTCTCTAATAGGTAAGCTGCTACGATATTCCACAGAAAGCGTGACAGAACACAATCAGGTGGTGTGCCTCTACTTACTTGCCCTTGACATATGAGCTTCTTCAACAGAGGCAGAAAAGATTGTTTAACACGAAATCAATAAGAAACCTGACTACAAAATTGTGGATACAAACGGCCCGCATATGTCTACGAGTATATCTTCCCAATATGCCAACATGTCCATATTGCTAGTAGGGCTAGAAGTTAACTGCATGGAGTCTTACTGCCACCAACTGCTTCCTTTTGTTCAATAGAAGGTTAGAGGTGTGTCAATTGAGTATAGCAAATAGTATCAGAGCACACTGGCTATCAGAACAGCTAGTGTAGTGGGGTGGGTGTTTGTTTTGTATACCCTTAACCCCAACTGTTAAAACCAAACGTTTTTAATTTATTCTCTGCTGAACATTTGCCAAATACAAGTCGAAAAAAAAAACGAATTGTAATGCATAATAATTTACAAAAAAAAAAACCAAATTTACTGTTGATTTCTTTCATTCTTACACGTTCGCAAGTCAAAATATTTTTAATTTAACAAAAAAAAAAAAATTGTTAAAATAGCAAATAAAAGCAGAACAAAAGAAAAGCAGAAAAACGAACGCATGACTGCAAATGGAAAATTGTTTGAAGTGTGAGATACAGAGCTCATTGAACTCTAAAAATTAATTAAAAAATAAAGAGAAAATCTTGATAATTTTAGATTCTGTAGTAATTGACATTTTTCATGTACTTTTGCATGACTGCATATGTTCGAAAAAAAATGAAAAAAAAACCAAAAAAAAAAACAAACAAAAATATCAATTTAAATTCATAAAAGATAAACTTGAGTTTTTTTGTTGGTTTTTGCAATGCAGTAACCATATTTACATAAAGAATTTCTAGGTACTTAAACAAAATCTTTTATGTATGCATTACGGAGAAGTGTATCTCATATCATAACTATTTGTTTTATTGCCTTTAAGAATGTGAAACAACTCTTGGACTGGAAAGCCATAGTTTCATGATTCAAAAACATGTTTCCTTGCGTTCGAGAATTACTTACGACCGGAGATATCGTTGATGAAGGCGCTGAATATCTTTATCATCGATCAATCTACCAGAAAAACGCAAGACATCGACCAAAAAACGCAAGACATCGACTATAAAAATGCCGACAAAAATAAATGCAAGCCGTCGACCAAGAAAATGCAAGGCATCAACTAAAAAATGCAAATCATCAACTAAATTTATGCAAGTCATCAACTACAAAAATGTAAGTCACCGACCAGAAAAATGCAAGTCATCTACCACAAAATGCAAGTCTTCAACCAAAAAATGCAAGTCATCAACTACAAATTTAAGTCATTGATAAAGAAAAATGCAAGTCATTTGCCAAATAAATTATCACCTAAAATATTGAAGATCATCAATACAAGTCATCGACCAAAAACTACAAGTTATCCTAAATGAAAGCCAGGTCATCCACAAACAAGCTCACGACTTCGAAATTTCTGCCTGGTTTTTATAGAGAATAGTTTTGGGCTCATTAAAAGAAAACAATAAGGTTCGACTCCTATACCTCCGGTCCCAAGTAACGCTCGACCGTAAGGAATATGACTATCCAGCTCATGAAGTCCATTTATCCACAAGGTCAATTTTTTTAAATAGATTTTGATCGATTTGTGTAGAGAAGTTTTTTTTTTGCCTCGTCTCTTATATCTCCGGTCTTAAGCAACGCCCGATCGTAAGGAAATCTCTTTTGAAATCCTTGATCCAATGGCGATCCAAACCACTAGATTCGAAAACCCCACCGTTTTAAATTTTAACGAATTTTGTCTGATTTATTGAAGGTATTTTTGGTAAAAAACTTAATTTTTCAACTTTATTATCTCCAATAAGGAAATTGTTATTTTCATATTTATTTCTTTTTTATTTAAGTAAAATTCACAGTTTGGCTTCATCCTTCTTCTATTTTGTCTAAAATTTATCACTACTTTTGCGATTTTTAATCAATTTTCATTCATCACTTTTCCAAGTAATTCAATTATGTTAACTTAACCGTGTCTGTTAACATGTACTGTAAAAACAATCAATATACATACAATCGCAGTTAACTTTATACACATTAAATTTGACATACTAATTTTGGTTTCCTGAGCATTTTTAATACAAATTTCGACATGATTAATGCTATCTACTGGTATCTATTCGACTCCTGAATTTCGTTTCCATCCAGTTCTTCACTCTTGTTATAGTCACACTTGTTTCTAATATCGAATACCAAATGAAATATTTCTTCGTCATATGATGTACTTCTTAGAAAAACTTTGAACTCAATTTAAGTCGAAAGTGGTATTTAAATGAACATAATCCGCTTTTTATATTTTAAGGACACCTTTATGTAATGATCGTTAATGGCATACCACATATTTATAGTAATCACTCATTAAAATAATCTGTTTTCATATTGCAATTAAAACAAATGAATTTTTTTTCTAAACATACTTATACGGTTTTACATGTCATTGTGATTTTTTAATTAATATTTCCCCCTCCATTTGAATAGCAGAGGATTAGAAATTTAATGAATAGCTCAATGACAAAACACAACATATTGATGATCATGAAAATGTAAAAGTTTGTAATAAAAATTGTGAATAAAATTCAAAATTCTAACAAATATTTGCAATTAACCTACTTTCTGGCCTTGAATGTCAGTCTATTGATAATCGTTGCTACACAAGCTTTTCATATTAAAATTGCTTTAAATGAATTGCATTGAATACAAATAATTTATTATTAAATGATTATTATTTTACATGGAATTAAATATTTACGTCATTAGATGTAATGTAATGTAATATAAGCAATATTGCAAAATTTTTTGAAAACAAAACTTAAATCAAAATTCTATAGAAGCCCTCAAGTCATACGCTCGGAATATTATAAAATTTCTCATGTTACACACAAGCATGTTGTTAGTGTTATACCAAATGCAAACTACCATATTAGGTTTAGTTATGTTAATTAACTTTAACATACATACATACCAACATACTTACATACATACATAATTTTATTTATGAGTGTCGGCACCTACAGTTTAAAAGTCGACGCCGAATGACAGATTTTTAAGAAACATTTTCGTGGCAATTTTATTTACTCTCAGAGTTGGATGTTGTTTATCTAGACTTCGCTGATGTCAGCGGAAAAATATCAAATATATCTGGAGAACAAGTAGGTTGCTGAGTAGCAGAGACCTCTCTCTTGTAATGAAATTAATGCTCAACAACACGCTCAGCCTTCCTGTGTTTCTCTATGCTGCGGAATCATGAACGCTGTTACGCATCAGTGCAGCAGCCTTAAGAGTATTCGTGAAAAAGGTTTTAAGTAAGATCTTTGGTCAACTGCGAATTAGATATCATATCCGTATCCATCATTGAGCTGTATAAGCTGCTCAACAATATGGACATTGTGAAGCACATTAACATCCAACGGCTGCATTGGATCGGTCATGTCGTTTGAAAGAAACACGATATTCCAGCGAGAAGGGTACCTGATGCGGGGATTAGTGGATGTCGGCGTGGAGGAAGGCCGATTTTAACAACCGATTATGTATGTATGTAAGATAACCCAGAGGTAGGTCAAAATCTATCAATGAACGGTGAAAAGTAAAATTGCATTGTTACACTCGAAAAAAACTAAACAATCACTGACATCTATTGCCCCATATGGATGAAGTCGGCTTGGTTGCCAAACGGTACGCTATACCATGAACTTACAGAAAACTGAATTATTTTCGGCAGTCCTTGCTTATTTAATAGAGCCTCTTACTTAATATGTATTGTTGAAAGTATTTCCTTAGAGGAGTATAGGTTTATCTCAAAGCAATTTCTCCTTACGTCTTTGCTTTCTGTTTTATTTATTTAGCTTTTCCAAGCCTACTACGGCTGCTCTATGGTATCTCGATGGCGGCATTGCTAATTTTGTTATTTCTATCTACTATTGGTTAATTTTTTTCAGATTAATGGCGGCTGGATGGCGCATTGGTATTCTAACGGTGATTTTTTAGCTTATTATCTTTTTGGCAACACTGGTTTAAACAGCTCACGTACGTTTCGTGTTTTGTTTCACTGTCAAACATCTTCAGTTTGGTCTATAATTTAACCATGAATCGTCTTACAAACGAAAAACGCTTGCAAATCATTGAATTTTATTATCGAAATTCGTGCTCTGTTAAGAAAGTTCATCGCGCGCTTCTTCCATTTTATGGTCAATTTAATCGACCCACTGAAGCGGCTATTCGGGCTATTGTGACTAAATTTCGCACCAAATTTACTTTGTTGGACATTAAACCAGCTCTTGGAAAGTTGGCCGAAGATCCATTTCTTTATCGAAAAATTGTGTTCAGCGACGAAGCTCATTTTTGGCTCAATGGATACGTAAATAAGCAGAATTGTCGATCTTCGAGTGAAGATCGGCCAGAAGCATTGCAAAAGCTACCAATGCATCCAGAAAAAGTCTCAGTTTGGTGCGGTTTATGGGCTGGTGGCATCATTGGACCGTACTTCTTCAAAGATGCTGCGAATCGTAACGTAACTGTGAATGGTGAGCGCTACCGTGAGATGATATCCAACTTTTTTTGCCCAAAATGCAAGAGCTTGACTTGCATGAAATGTGTTTTCAACAAGACGGTGCCACATACCACACAGCACGCGTATCAATGGACTTATTGAGAAGCGAGTTCGGTGAACATTTTATTTCACGTTCGGGACCGGTCAATTGGCCGCCTAGATCGTGCGATTTAACGCCTTTAGACTATTTTTTGTGGGGCTATGTTAAAGCTCATGTCTATACGGACAAGCCCGCTTTAATTGACTCATTGGAAGACAACATTGAAGCATTTATTCGTGAGATACCGGCCGAAATGTTGGAAATAGTATGCCAAAATTGGACTAAGCGGATGGACCATTTGAGGCGCAGTCGCGGTCAACATTTGCATGAAATAATCTTCAAACATTAAATTATATGGACCGTACTATCGATTCATGCATTTTTCTCAATTTTATGTCCTCTTTTTGAAAAATGTTCCTATAGCTCTTAAAAAATCACCCATTACTATGTATTGGTTGGTTGGTTTTTTTTCGGATTAATGGCTGATCGGTGGCTGCTTGCTCATCTCGTTTCTTCCGTCACCTATTGGTTATTCTTTATTGATTAATGGCGGCTATATGGTGCCTTGGTATTCTACTATCTACTATTGGTTATTAATGGCTGCTCGATGGTGGATCAATGGTGTCTTGCTAATCTCGTTTTTTCTATCACCTATTGGTTAATTTATTGGGATTAATGGCTCCTGGATCGTGCTTTGGTATTCTACTATCTACTATTGGTTATTTTTTTTCGAAATCATACCTTGTTGTTGTGTTCTATCGTTATGGCTTTAATGGAAATTTATTAATAATATGGTATATAGTGAGGTTTTGCTGATTAAGTTCTACTCTTGATCAAGATATAGTCAGGGATCAGAAGGTGCATTAAAATCTCTGGCTTTTGAAAACTCAAAAGTCATGATAAAAACCTTCTTCCTTCGAATATAAGTAAAACTAATTTACAAAACTACTTAGCGGTTTCATTAAGCCATACCCAAATGTTGAGCAGATGATTAATTAGAAATGTTATCATTTACATGTTATACCATACAACCAATGTTTTCTAAAAAAAATTTTCAGCCATTACTTGTATACCCTAAAATACAATCGAAAAAGTCTTTAGGCGCCTACAATTTTTTTCTGCATTATGGTAAGCATTTACCTTCAATGCAAATACATACAAATATTCTATAATACTTACAATTACAAGGGAATTTGAATAAGTAAATCTATGTGTACATACGAGTACATACGTATATATTTAAGAAAATTCAAATTTACAGTGGTAAGAATGAAATGTTCGCTTTACAATTTTCTGCACATACCACATACAAAAGAAATGTACGAAATGGGAGAGAGAAAAAAGAAACCAAAATATACGACCTTAAAGTAACAATCACTGACAATTACACCACCACAAAACATTCTATTAGATTTGTGGCATAGGTATAATGGGAATAAACTAAGAGAGAGCGGGAGAGAAAAATGGAAGAAGTAGAAAAACGTATCCTCTAGTTTTATGCCCTGTGCCATGTCATTGGATTGCAAGGACAATACTGTACTCCTACACAGAGGTTGTTGCTTTGGTGCTGCTACCCACTGCCACTTCTCAATTTAAATGAATGAGTCTTTTCATTTTTGTATTTAAATAAATACAGACACACATATACACATATACGTACACATATACAGACACTTAGATGTACAGAGAAATGAAGAGCAAACATGAATAAATTCATTTGAATGTGTTAAAAGAATCTATTACGGAGATATATGTACGACTGTGTTCCATGCCACCACCACGTTCTTTCACTATTCACTCTCTATTTCTATTTCTGTTTCTGTGTCTGTTTTTTTTATTTCATATTCATTTCAATGGGAATTTACCAGTAAAAAGATTTGTTTTTCTTAGCGAACCATTTAAATTAAAATGGAAAAAAAATTAGAAAGATGTGAACAAAAAAAAAAAACAACATAGAAAAACATATGAAAAAGAATTTAATTATTTCATTGGAATCTCTCTCAAAAGTCAACGCTGGATAAACAGTCAGCCAAGTGAATGGTTATGGTATGAAATTATTTTTTGTGTCTTCCTTTTTCATTCATCCACCACCAAATAAATACATTTAAGGAGGTTACAGTCTGTGCTGTTTGCTTGATAACCTAAGCTAACCTACAATCTGATAACAAATTACACTTACTTACCATGAATGTTAAAACTTGGTTTTCAATTTTTAAGAGCAAATATGAAATTATTTACACAGAACTTTTTAAAAGTGAACGATACATTGTTAAATTTAAACTCGATAACAACTTCCAACCTGAATTTCTGTGTTTTATGTAGATCAGGTACATTCAGGAATTGAAAAGAATTATTTTCTATACAAAGAAGTAGTGTCCCTTACATAAAAAGTAGGGGGACACATGGTCTACAGTAAGTCAGTGAGGTCTTCTGTCTGTAACTTCATAGCTAAACTTCATGTTTTTTGCATTGTATTGCTTTCTAGTGTACACGTACTTACGTACGTACGTACGTAATTGGTTATTAAAATCCTTCGGTCAGGACTACGACCTAGTTTCTCACACCACTTGCATATATTGTATGCGTTGAGTGGCGGGACCTACAGTTTAAAGTCGTCTCCGAACGGCAGATTTTTTGAGAAACTTTTCGTGGCAATTTTATTTACTCTCAGAATTTTTTTTGCCAGAAATCTGCTGAGAGGCAATCGCCGAAGATATGCTATTTGTTTCATATTACCGTTTTGATGCTTGGCCTGGGGCTCGAACCCTGGGTTTACGTCTACCTACTAGACTACGGCGACTAACATGTACTTAAGTATTGTGAAAAAATTATCCACTGAACTACTCTCAATTAATCTAGAGTATCTTCATAACGCCTCATCCTTTCGTGACATTCTAAAGAATCTCAGAATATTGTTCAGTATCAGTAACAGTAACTTTACTTCTACTACAAGCCCCTGGGTATTTGGGTGTTTCTCTTACGCTGCTGCTGATTGATGTATTCTATCACTTTTAACCCATGCTGTGCTCCCCCTTAATCTCACTCTCGATTTTATTGGTAAACTTCAGTTTGCTATATGATACCAGTGCATCAAATGGCAAGACGAGAAGAATGTGTTGGTGGAACAGATTGGCGAATTCACACCCGACAACATTGTTGACGCAATGCTCGAAAGCGAGACGAAGTGGAACGCTGTGAGAAGATACGAAGAATGTGTACTCCGCAGGAAGAAGGTCGACCTTGATACAGTACGGCAGAATGATACATGAGAAGACGAGCCAATAGCATGAAGCTGGTTTCAAATATGGCGTACCCAGATGTGGGAGAGTAGACAACGGTCCTTAACGGGACGTCGTTCTGGACCCTTCCCGAAGTAATGCAGACAGCCGTCCCGGGAAGGGAGTATCTCCAGAAGAGGAGGAGGGATTGTTTTAGTGGAAGCCCCACTCGACGCAGCTGACGACGGTCACTGTAAGTGCGAAGGCATTCTAAACCCTACCTCACACGCCAAAAAAAAAAAATATGTTACCAGTAAATATCACTTTATACCTGACCAAGTCCTCAGTTGTTCGTTCTGAAAACTACTAACGATGCACAAGTACTTTCATTACTGCACTGAAGGTGTTTACTGACCAATTATCTAAGTACGTGGGTGGCGGGCTGACTGTCAGATAGTATTGCAGTTACAGACGGTGCCTTTCGATGGCATAAACTTTTCCTAAGGTTTTTGAGTATTTTATATTGGATCCGAACAACCGTGCTCTTTTATCGTCACTAGTGTGTGACGCACTAGAGTGTGACAATTAGTGTTTGACCTTTTACATGCAATAACATCCTTGTTTTAAGAGCGAATGTAGTTACCAAATTGTTTCGTTACAAGCATTGCCCAAGTATAATCATATGGTTTACTTGAACTGTTTATACGATAGTTAAGGACGAAGCCTAAAGTCATGATCATGACAGGTCACGATAACGTCTGATGAATCTCTTTTTTGACCTGTCTGCTACAAGGGCAGTTCTTCATTGCACCAGTTATGGCAACGAATGCTAGTCTCTGTATCTTATTTAACTTCAATACGTGCTTTGTTGTAGTCTTCTTACTGGACTTTGATTGCTTATTAAACGTGAGGCCCTGATTCAAACCACTGCCCAGACATCTCGAACAGCAGTTTTCTTTTCAAGTAAATAACATTGTCATGCAAAGTTTCTCAAAAATCTATCTTTCGTAATTGACGTTAAACTGGAGGTCCCGCCACTCATGTATAAAATTAGCACAGTTCGTAATTCTGACTGAAGGGCAGTAAAGACAATTAAGTAAGTAAGTACGGTAAGTGTAAGTACGGCTAAGCCTCATGGTTGCAGATAGGCGTTAGAAGGTAGGTCGTAGTCTTAACTAAAGGGCTATAGTGGCCAATATAATAAGTAGGTAAGTCGCCGTAGTCTACTAGGTAGTGTGTTGTCTTATTAGACGTAAAGCCAGGGTTCGAGCCCCAGGCCAGACATCAAAACAAAATACAAAAACTATTTCTTCGGCGGCTTCCTCTCTGCATATTTCTGGCAAAAACACTGAGAGTAAATAAAAATTGCCATGAAAAGTTTCTCAAAAATATGTCGTTCTGAGTCGACTTTAAAACTGTAGGTCCCACCACTCATGTATAAAAATTAACGCACACAACATAAGCGGTGTGAGAAACTAGGTCGTAATCCTGACTGAAGGGTTGTAATGACCAATTATGTATGTACGTAGGTAAGTACTTGCACAGGTAATGGCTTCTTTCCTTTTCAGCAACAGCCCAGGAGGAATTTGACATGGGTTATGGGCTTGTGGCTTATTCGCATATCCCTCGGACTTAAGAAAACCCCACAGGAAAAACTCCAATCAGGTCAAATCGCATAATCTCGATGGCTGTTAAGCATTACCTCCAAATCGCCCTTGCGGTGTACCCAATGTTGCATGAGCTATGCAGCATGTGACACCCTCCTTTTGAAACTAAATGTTGTTGGTGTCTAGATAATTCAATTCAAGCCACATGAAGTCACTGTAGTGGTACGCGTCTTTACAGTCTTTTTCTGACACCAGGCTTAAGAACGAAAAATTTGTTGTATTTAACAAGAGCAGCAAAAGATAAATTTGTGTTCTTGGGTAAAGCATTTATAACTCATTTTGGATACACTCATATGAATTTGACCTCATCGTATACTCTTTTCAGTGCTAAAGTGCCGAACATAAAATTATTTTCAACTGTAATCCAAGACCATTCGATCAGAATGGTCATGAAAGCGAAACTGTATTAAATTGAGTACCAATTTTTAGAAAATGTATACAAAATATATTGCCATTAAAAGTCTTTTTATATCTATTAAAGCTATCCGTTTTTAAATCATTTCGAACATTGTGCTTGAAATTCTTACTTAAAATTCAAATTAATTTCAAATAACAAAAAAAAAAAAAAAATAGATTTCAATTCAATATTCAATTCAACTATCAGTGGCATTAAATTAGATATTAAGAGAATAGAAAAAATAAAAGGAAAATAAATAAAAAATAATACTGTATTATGCAAATGCATGGTTTTCTCTCCACAGAAATCATTTATTTTCCATTCAAATCAAAATGAACACTCAGAACGAGTTTTTTCTTCTTTTTTTGTTTTTGGTTTTTGAAGGATAATACTGGCTTGTAGTGATATTTCGTTCTCAGTTGTATTTGTTGTTGTCATCTTTGTACATTTGAAAAACGATTTTCACTAGTGTATTGTGATTGTGACTTTAAATCCATTAGACACACAAGTGAGTGAAATAC
Source organism: Sarcophaga carnaria (assembly GCA_958299815.1). Lineage (NCBI taxonomy): Eukaryota > Metazoa > Arthropoda > Insecta > Diptera > Sarcophagidae > Sarcophaga > Sarcophaga carnaria. Next base: position 49,834,433 of record OY283151.1, read on the forward strand.
GCTTTTGGGTATCATCATCAACAACAACAGCAACAACAGCCATAAACTCAGACAGAAGAACATTTCCAGCAAGTTTGACATTGGCATCATCACCAGCTCTACCATAACCACCATCACCAGCATCATCATCATCATTTTATTTTCATTTTCATTTTCTTCTTCATCGTCATCGTCATTACAATTGAAATACATCGCGTGTATTTCAATAAATATTTTATGGCTTTACGTACGCATTATAATGGCTCCTCTGACTTACGTTACGATTACGTTTTCACAGCTTTTGCCATTTTTGCTGTGTTGAGATCTTCAATTGTCGTTACCAAATCACAGAAATCGTTTTATTTTTCTTTTTGTAGTCATTTGTGGACTTTTTTGTTCCTTCTTCTTTTCTATTATTTTTTTCTTTTTGTCCGCATTTCTTTGGTGTGATTATGACTTTAGATGAGAGAGTGTGGGAGCAAAGAAGAAAAAAATGCCATCCACTTTTCTATTGAAAATCCCACAAACAAAACATCAGTATTAATAGCAAATAATGAAACAAAAAAAAAAAAAACAAAAAAAAAATAGAAACACAGACAAAAAAGTCGTTACAAACGGCTACAGACAACAACAACAAAAGTGAATGTAAATAGACATTTTTGAAAGCAACTTATTCCTGAATTCAGTTGACATCAAATTGATGTGACGATGTGTAACTGACTGCAACGAGGTATTCACACAAGCATTACACAGCGATATTATACTGAACACAATCACTGACACTGCCACTTGCCTACATACATGTATGGTTTCGAAATGCATACATTGACACTGGTATGCAGCGGAAGTTATCAAATTAAAATCAATATTGTTTTGCTAGCTTAAGTGCTTAAGACATTGAATTCTAGAAAATTTTTTCTTTCATTTTAATTTCTTTACTTTTACGAGTATGATGCGCAAACAAAGTTATTCAAAAAATTTGATGAAAATGATTTCAGAAGCTAACTTGTGGGGTTGCTGAATGGAAAATACCTTTAAAAATTCCATTGGGTCTTTACATAAGCGGTTTCTATCCTTACATTTGACGGAGCTGCAGGAATTATTCAACATCATTCTGTATAGCCTTATCGGCTTCGCCGGTATACCGAGCTCAGACATTGCGCCAAAAACACGATCCCTTATGGGACTACCGAAGGCTGCCTTATAGTCGACAAAAGTATGATGTGTTACGACCTGTTTTTCGTGGGTATTTTCCAGGTCGATGGTGGACTTGCCAGGTCTGAAGCCGCACTGATAACGTCCCATCAGTGTTTTGACGAGTGGCTTCAGTCGTTCACACAATACGCCTGTAAAAACTTTATATGCGAAAGGGAGAAGGATAATACCCCTGTAGTTGGCGCATATCGTAGGGTCTTCCCCTTTTTCAGGACAGGCCAGAGGACACTGCGGTTCCAATCGTTGGGCATGCTTTCCTCTAGCCATATTTTGCAAATAAGCTGGTGCATGTGCCCCACCAACTAATTACATCCGGTGTTAAACAAATCAGCAGGGAGACCATCAGGGCTTGCCGCTTTATTGTTTTTAAGACGCATAATCGCGTCCTCTTGACCTCTTCATGGCTAGGCGGCGGAATCTCCACGCCGTCATCGTCGATCGGGTTCGGAACATCATCTCTGAAGGCGGTATTGTTGTCGTCATCACCTTGTAGCAGAGTAGAGAAGTGTTTCTTCCACAACCTCAGCACCCCCTGTGTATCTGTTACCAAGTTTCCGTTCACATCTTTGCAGAAAGACGCATATGATGTCATATGACCTCATTATAGCGATACGTAGTGCGTTGTTGGTAGTAATAATCCCCACTCTATCCACGCCCCATGTTGGTTGACTCCGAACGACAGATTTTTGAGAAAGTTTTCAAGGCAATTTTATTTACTCTCAGAGGTAATGCCAGAAATCTGCTGAGAGGAAGTCGCCGAAGAAATACTTTTTGTATGGCTTTTCGTCTAATAAGCCAACACACTACCTACTAGACCACGGCGACTCCATATAACATCGTTGAAATGTCCGTCTCGGCTTGCTTCTCTGTGTGTAGCACATCTGACATGTCTAATTTTCTATGACTCTGGCTTACAACTCAAAAGGAATTTGATGTGGGTTATGTCGGTTTTAAGGACCACTGTGGTTTGTGACTCATTCCCATATACCTCTGACTTGAGAAAATCTCATAAGAAAATCTCTAGTGGGATAAAATCGCTCAATTTCGATGGATGTTTCACATCACCTCTAAGATTCCATACATCGCATTAAATCGCTCGTGCAGAGTATCCAATTTAACATTCCTTTTGAAACCACATGTCGTTGTTGTCCATACACACATAATTGGTCATTACAACCCTTCAGTTAGGCTTGCGACATAGCTTTTCACTTCACTTATATTGTGTGTGTTAGTTTTATACATGAGTGGCGGGATCTAAAGTTTAACGTCGACTTCGAACGACAGATTTTTTGAGTAACTTTCCAAGGCAATTTCTTTTACTCTCAGAGTTTTTGCCAGAAATCTGCTGTGAAGAAGTCACCGAAGAAATATTTTTTCTCATTTCGTTTGTCTGACGTAGGATTTGAATAATGGCCTCGCGTTTAATAAGCCTTTAATAATGGCTTTCTATTCAAGCCAAATGAAGTTTGTATTCACTGACCTATAGTGCTTGCCATTGACTCGTCTTGTTGGTCTAGCCAATATCATTTCCAAAGAAATATGAAACGATTACGATGCCGGCCGAAAATCCATACCAAACAGTGACTTGTTTGGAATGCTCTGGATGTGTTCTTGGATCTCCTGGGGATTTTTTCGTTCACGTACCTATTCATCCAGAAATTTGGCTCATCTCTGAAGAAGAATTTTTTGATGTGAATTAGTTGCGAACTGCGCATTATGCGAACACGCGTCGTTGTCTATGGACGTCCGTGGTGATTTCAAAAAAAAGGCTGAATAAATAACAACTAATTTGATAGGTTAGAGGACGTGTACTTGTCAATAAAGACAAGTACAGTTCCCGGAGGTCGAATTGACCCATTGTACAACGTCCTAGTTTCTCACACCACTTATGTTGTGTATGTTAATTTTATACATGAGTGGTGGGACCTACAGTTTAAAGTCGACTCCGAACGACAGATTTTTGAGAAACTTTTTAATCGCAATTTTATTTACTCTCAGAACTTTTGCAAGAAATCTGCTGAGAGGAAGACGCCGAAGAAATACCTTTTGTATTTTGTCTTGATGTCTGGCCTGGGGCTCGAACCCTGGCTTTACGTCTAATAAGCCAACACAGTACCTACTAGACTACGGCGACTTCTGTGAATTTGTTGCGAGCTGCGCATTATGCGAACACACGTCGTTGTCTCTGATCGTCCATGATGATTTGGCAAAATAAACTGAATAAATGACAACTAATTTGATAGATGTGACTTTAACAATATAGCCGTTATCAACTGACAAAGTTCGTTGTTGAAAGAGCCTATATATACGCAGTTATTAAACACTGTGTTTAACTCCCTAAAGAACTGGTTTATATGATAAAGGGACGGAATACCGAAGAGGGAAATTGAGCTCCCAGACAACAATATTACGGCCACCATACTATAGGTACACATTGTATTCTTTTTGTGAAATACAAAAATATTTCTAATTAGTTTACCACACATGTATTGTTTCACATGAACGCATATACATACATTTTACTGTTTTTGAATTATGACCCCAAATAAAAAGCCCAGCATAAAATAAAATAAAACGAAATTTAGGCACAGATTTTGTGCAGATATTGATTTACTGGAACACTGTCACAATTAGTGACAAAATTGGCGGAAATGTCTACGAAGTGATTAAGTTTTTTTCTTCTTTTTTTTATGGCTTAAAACTTCAATTACTCGCTAGATTTAAAACATAAATGTCCGCTGGGATATTAAGGCTGAAATGAACTTGGAATGAAAAATGTAAAAGAAAAATGATGATGATGATGCTTGTGATAGCGGTGAATGGATATGACTGCCAACGATAAAAGTTGTCATTTTAATGATGCAATTCAATTTAATGAAGACCTGAATGTGTGAATTCAATACAACAGATTCCACTCTCTCTTCCTCTGTCTCTCGAGATCTATCAAATATAGTCGATGCTTTTCATACGCAGATATTTTTTCCTTTTTTTTTTGCATTTCATAGGCAAAAGAAAAATGTTGTTCTACATGTCTTCCTGAAATGATGACATATGTATGGAATATGATTCATTGGTATTCATACGTTTCTAATCTATTTCCACAAAGCTTTGTTACATACTATGATGGACTTAAATAAGTGTACATTTGCATATAATGATGAATATTTCAAGAACGTAAAATGTTGTTTAAATAATGCAGAATACATCAGAACTTTGCCAGTGTAATTATATGTGAAAACATAAAAATATTGTCATATAAACTATACATTTGAATATTGTTTTGCAAGCCTTTGACGCTTTAAAAATATGTGAAAAATTCAATTTGTGTTAAGTACGTTTACTTGGGATAGCCAAAGGTAGTGGATTAATAAGTTTTACTTCGAATTATAAACAAAATAAAGGAAGATAGAGTTTGCGCAAATTTATATTCAAATGCAATTTGAATTGTAATAAAATTGTTTCACTAAATACTTTAATTTATCTGCAACCAGGTAATACAGTGATGTGTAAAACAATAAGGCCACAAATGTGTTACACTGAGATTTGCGTAGAAAGTAATTAAAATGAACAAACTGTTGATACTACAACTACATTTACATCCTGTACATCATATCACGCTGTCTAATTCCGAAAGTTCATTGGAATTTGTATGATATTTTCCTATGATTGAGGTTTTATACTACATTCCATAAATTCTCGATCAGTTTTAGAGCTGACGCCTGAAAAGGCCAGTCTAAACCGCTTGTAATATTATATTCAAACCATTTTGAAGTGGACTTTACAATGTATTTGAGACCCAGCATAAGCCGAAACACCCAAAGACGTGGTATTATGTATGCAATATAAGGTTGCATAAAAGTTCGATGTTTGTCACCGTAGTTTAGTGGGTAATGTGTTGGCTTATTAGGCGTAAGGCCACGGTTCAAAACCCAGACATCAAAACGAAAATATAAAAAAAATACTTCTTCGGTGACTTCCTGTCAGTAGATTTCTGGCAAAAACTCTAAGAGTAAATAAAATTGACTTGGAAAGTTTCTTAAAAAGTCTGTGGTTCGGAGTCGACTTTAAACTATATTTCCCGCCACTCATATATAAAATTAACACACACAACATAAGTGGTGTGGGAAACTAGGTCCATAATCCCTGACCAATTCGTTCGAAAGATTTCAGCTTAACTCGTTACTTTTATAGTAGAAAAATCATGTTCAAACAACAATATTACCACCAATATTACCGCTTTACCGTCTTAAGAGAGGTCTTAGGACTATACAATGTGTTTATTGGTATTGTTTATTACAGTACGAAGATCTTTAACTGAATAAATCCATTTAAAGGCAAACCAAAACAAAAATCTTGTTTAGGTTAGGTTATGTTGGAGTGGTAGCTTTGATAACAAAGCTCAGCACGCATAGTGGTCCGTTGTCAAGCCACAGGTAACTAAACGGAAAACTTTAAAAAATTGTTGGTCCAAATAAAATAAGGAGTACAAAAGATGAAGTCGCCGTAGTCTAGTAGGTAGTGTGTTGGCTTATTAGACGTAAAGCCAGGGTTCAGGTACTCTGAGAGTAAATAAAAATTGGCATGAAAGGTTTCTCAAAAATCTGTCGTGCGGAGTCAACTTTAAACTGTAGGTCCCGCCACTCTTGTATAAAATTAACACACACAACATAAGTGGTTTGAGAAACTAGGTTGTAATCCTGACTGAAGGGTTGTAATGAACAATTATGTATGTAAAAGGGCTGAACTAAAATTGGCACATTGACCACTTATGGATACAATTTTGCAAAGTTTGGGTGCCAAAACATGCGACGTTTTCCTGCAAGCCTTTCATATTTGATGACGAAGGGCTAGCTGTAGCATAGTAGGTAGCGTGTTATTAGATGCGAATTCAAGGTGATTCAATCCCTGACGTATTGAATAAGACAAAATATGAAGAAAATATTTTTTTGGCGTCATCCTCACAGCAGTCTGGAGGCAAAAACTATGATAGCAAATAAAAAATTGTCATGAAAAGTTTCTCAAAAATCTGTTGTTCGAAGTTGACTTTAAACGGTAGGTCGTACTACTTATGGAAAACATAAGTAGTAGGTAGTGTGTTGGCTTATTAGATGAAAAGCCATGGTTCGAGCCCCAGGTCAGACATCTAGAAAAAATACAAAACCTATTTCTTCGGCGACTTCCTCTCAGCAGGTTTCTGGCGAAAACTCTGAGAGTAAATAAAATTGCCATAAAAAAGTTTCTCAAAAATCTGTGGTTCGGAGTCGACTTTAAACTATAGGTCCCGCCAGTCATGTATAAAATTAACACACACAACATAAGTGGTGTGAGAAACTAGGACGTTGTACAATGGGTCAATTCGACCTCCGGGTACTGTACTTGTCTTAATTGACAAGTACACGTTTTCTAACCTAACCTAACCTAACCTATGGAAAACAGATAAAACATGAGACGCTGGACCGTAATACTGATTTAAAGTTTTGTAATAGTCCATTAAGTAGCCAAGTAAGAAGGAAGAGGTAATTGATTTACTCAAATTCGCCAAATTAGTAACTGGTTTACGCCGTTTTCTGTTCAGAGAAATTGCGAGCGCCAAACATTTGACAGAGTCATGGCGATCATGTAGTGATTAAATCCCATTGTTTAGATGGCGCATAGTATCGTAAATCAGGTATAATGATATGGATTGAAATATTTCATTTATTCCGCTTATACTCCTTGTAATATGAAAAATATTTGGAATCTGCATACCAGTCTTTCAAGAAATCGTCCTGTTCCGTAAGACTCACAAGTGGTAGTCATGGAGCAAATGTTTTCATACCTTCAGTGGGCAAATAATATGTCGCTATTTTTATTAAAACTATAATCACAGTCTGATATATATTTCTTAGATCTTGTAGCACGATATCCTAAATTATGTAAATGACATAAATTACGAACAAAATAAACATTGAGATTGGCAGGGTTCATCGCTAATAAATTCAGCAGTATTTTAACAATTCGTATATAACAAATATATATAGTTGGATCTATTATTGATTTTATTTCAAATATTTTATTGCCTTTAAACAGATTTTCAATAACTTAATTTGTACATACCTTTCGCGAACTTTGTAATGCATTTAAATACGTACGTAACATATGCGATATTTTAAACTTACCTAAAAGAAAAGAAGGAAGACATATTTTTAAAAATTTGTTTTTGTTGCTTGAATTTAAAAATGTTCTTTAAAACATTATATTTTTAATAATCGGTCATAAGAATTGAATAAATATTAACAAAATCAACAAATAATACTCGGTTTCATAATTTATTTTAAAATTGTTCTAAAATATGTTGCAGCATTAAAATTTAAGGATCATTATTTTATTGTTTTCGTTTAAATACTTTGAAATTCATGCTGTATTTCATTTAACTTGTCGTGCTTTTTAAATTACATGCCATTACATTTTGACAGTACATTAATTTCTTATACAACTGCAGCAATACACTCGAAAAATTGCGGATAGTACATACTCGTATACATTACTGAAAACAGTGCTTGATGTGCACATACACTAAGTAAAATACTTAAAATGTTGGAGTCCAAGTGAAATGAAATTGTGCGAAACTTTTTATTCGTATATTTTTTTCAGATCTATCGCAACGTATCTCTATTTTTTGTGATTTTAAAAATTATAATATTTACCTATCGCTTACAATCAATTGTGTTCATACAGGTTCTTGTCTAAAATATGGCTCATCAAAAGCAAATTCCTTGAGTTAATTTGTATTTTTTGACAAGTTTTTGAAATTTAAAAAATTTTGAAGCTGTCTTAAGGACATTTTCTTATCAAGAAGATCATGGGGATAGCAAACGACTAATAATCTTGAATCTTGGATCCTAAACTGAAATAAAATCAAGGCCTGTGATATTGTTTAGAGATTGATGCTTGTATAGAAAAATCATAAGTTCTACATACAGCTACAATTAATGAATAACACGCTGGCCCTACACGAGTGTAGGTAGATTCTTGCTAATACCATTCTATATAGTAAACGTCATTGGATAACAAGTGCAACGTCAGATTAATACAAAAGGTTATGAGGATAGGCTGCTAGGGAAGGATACGATGAAGACGACGTTAATATAATATTAAAACCGATCTTTTATGTCCAATCAATTAAAATGCAGTATAATACGAGGTTGCTTTTAAGAGACGTGCTCTTACGGAGAAGTAGATTGGCTGGCGCAATAAAACATATTCCAAAGAATCTGGAAAGATATACACATGGACTTCTTCATACCAAAGCTTGTCAAGGCTACTCGTACTTGGTAATTGTCTCTAAATGTAAGGATAGAAGGCAGAGTTAAATGCTATCAGGGAGTCTCTGATCCGGGTAAGTGCAAAATTGACAGTATCATGCCACTGCATGATTACTTATATTTTTACGAACATCCAAATGACAATTAAAAAAGAATTATTCAGGGATTATTCGACTACTTACGGCGATTTGCAATTTTTTTCGATTATGATACAAAGCACGTTATTTGAGTAGCTAGGTATGATCGCAAATGAATAACTGAATGATCTTGCATATATAGTTACAGGATTTTATGAGTAAATCCAGAATCTTTAGTGGCATGGGGAACAGAGTCATAGGGGTAGACTTAAATGGTGTTTGTGACACTATTGACCAGCGCCACAGTAGACAACGTAACTAGTGCACTCTGAACGGTTAAGATATGTGATGTTAAGCGCGTTAAGTCTGGATAAGTTGAGCAGAATGAAGGGCAAATAATAGCAAAAGCAGAACATGTGCAGACAATAGTGAAATGATACATTACTTTCTATGTTGTTTTCTATGTTATCTTTTTAGTTAACCTAAGAGGAGTGAGTGGATTAGAAGGTATTATTAAAATACGGACATGATATGGATTTTTATGAAGTTCATGTGATTGACGTTTTTTTTTATTAGTGAACGCACAACAGGGCAATGCTATAGCTTAAATGAATGCCAATATGCAAATGAAAAGTTCTCTTTCATATTTCATTGATTTGAAAACAAAAGGATTTGTGTGAAGGATGCACTTACATCCGACATACGGGCGATCTTCGATTCATAAACACAATATTTATAACATGCCATCTGTAACTATGTATGTCAGTGGCAGGGCTTTTGATGTTGTAAATATCAACGCCCTGTTCTCTGGACGAAAATGATGCAGAATTTGCTTCACTCTAGGTGATATGCCTACAGAGACTGCGTTCACACGTGGCATCACAACGGGCCGCCATGCGTGCTCAAGTGAGCTTTGTCATATCAGAGCTACCACTCCGACCTAAACCTAAGTCATATGCCTGCGATTTATGTCAACTAAATGGCATCGCAAATGGCATATAATTTTAATGTGTGGCAACATGTCACAAAGCGTATTTTTAAACTTTTTGAACGCTTACGGAAGTGATCACACATGTGATCGGTATTTCATTTATCGATACTGCAACGGAATGTACTCACATATTTTTTTCGTCGCTGATTACCATCTCTTATCCAAGACAGACACTACATTGGATGATATTTACTAACATTTACTTGAGTGGTGTATTGCTTAATAATAATTAGTTACTGTGTACTTTAATGACAACTACACAAAAGCTTAAAAACATCAAATTAACATAATTTAAAATATCTTATTATTGTTCGTATTCGCATTTGTATTCAAATGTTCATGTAGTCAGTACATCTGCATTCCCTCTTTCAGATTTGGATTAACATACGCAATCATTTTCAGCCAATCGTTAAGACACACAGAATGACAGACAACACGCTGAACAGGCAATACATTTTGACACGCTTGTTCACTCTGCACTAATTACGAGGGCCGTTTTGCTTTGTCGCTAAATGACTACACTTACATACACACCAAACATCCATTCAGCAATGATGAAAAAAAGAAAAATGTTAAGAAACATGAAATAAAAATAAAAATAAATTCACCAAAAAGATGTAACGCCACATAACACGCATGTTGATGTTCAACATAAAACACACATTCAGTGGAATTAAAAAGACGATGATTATTACTAAAAGAAGAGGAAAAAAAAAAGAACAAAAATTTATATGTGTGTGTAGGACTACAAATGTAGGCTCCACCCCAGAAATTAACAAAAAGAATGAAAATGATTTTCTTTTAATTTCTTTTTCACATTCACTCTCTTAATGCTTTCGAGAAGAAAACCTACATGGCGTAGCCTGAAATACAAAAGGCCTCATATGAAAGCAAAAAATAAACTGAAAGCCTTAGGTGTGTTGAGTTTATTGGAGCCCATGTTATGGTTAGTTGTTGTGTGAGGGCTGTTTGGTTGACGGTGACCAACATGATGCTACAGAAAAAAATTTGGTTGAGAGACTGAAACGTTTTACCCAACTTTGTTGTGCAACTTGGCTGTACAACATTGCTGTACAACATTGCTGTACAACATTGTTGTACAACATTGTTGTACAATATTGTTGTACAATATTGTTGTACAACTAATCACAACTTGTATGAGCCGCATTACAAAATATCTAAAAAAGACACGTCACTAAACTTTTAAAAACATTACTTAAACGGAATTACACTTGAGCTGACGTTATGTCAGAAAAACAGATCGTTGATTACATTTGCTTTACGCATTTCAGCCATGTGTATAGATACTCCTGTAGAGATTATGTCTTTCAAATGTGCATTTCCTTACGACTGTGCCAAAGTCACATACATAAATATCATCAGATAATGGGCATATCTGCTGAGGGAGGCAACTTGATGTCTGTATGATGTGTGATGTAATTGTAGATGTAATAAATATATTTAGACATGCACGTACCATAAAAAAACAAAAACTGCAACAACAAACATCAACAATCATTAATTGTCAAGATGTGTTTCGTTTCGCATTCTTTTTTCCTTTTTTTGCTGTTCTTTTATTCTGACTTGCTTTGTTCTACGGTTGGTACTCGTATACATATTAACATTAAAACATATTGTTAATGCCTTTGGATGTATGCATAAATATATATGTACGTGTGTATGTTTTGTATTCACACGACGATCTATTTAAATGAAAATACTTTGTGTGTGGCATACAACGTTGCCAGAAAACTTTAATTATTTAAAAAACCAAGACTGTGATTTCATTCCTCAGCGAATTAAAAGAATCACGAAGAGAGTAATATTGACTGTAATAAGCAGAGTGTTAGCTGAGATAAGAGCCAGTATGAAAATAATTTCTTTCTGCGACTTTTTCTTAATAGCCTTCCGGCAAAAACTCTGAAAGTAAATGAAATTGCCATGAAAAATTTTTCAATAATCTGTCGTGATATGTCAACTGCATGTCTAATTATACTGCAATTGATATCGCGTTGTTCACAAGAACTCGGTCTTTTACAGCACACAACTTAGTGAATTTTACATCATTACTTGGGCCTGGACCTGCATAAGATTCAACCGACCATAGACAGTGACCTGTGTTCACTAAATGGATTCAAAAGCATTTGACAACTCACCCCAAATTTCCAGTACAAAATCATATTCAGCGATGAGGTTCACTTCTGGATGAACAACCAAAATTGTAAAATTTAGGAAAAAATTCAAGTGACATTTGGTGTGGCTTTTGGTATGCCGGCGTTATCGGCATGTATTTCTATGCGGAAGATGTTAACCCACCATCACTGTAAATGGCGAACACTTTGGGTCAATGATTTCCTCTTCTTTAGGTTTTTGTTGAAAATATCTGACCTGGGATTTGGACCGTGACATCACGTCTAACAAGCCAACACATTACCAACTAGACTATGGCGACTTGTTATATTTAAATTTAAAGATAGAAAGCGCTTTATGAAACACCCGATGGAAAACCAGAAATGTGAGAGAAAATATATATTTGGGTGACCTTTTTACTTCTCATATTTTTGTTCGAATTCGACGTTGAACTTATAGAAGATCTCGCCAATCATGAAGAAAATTAACGCACATTACTGGGGTAGTGTGAGAAGTCAGACTGAAATGCTATAATACAATGAAATGCAGCTCACGTAGTACAATAGTGTGTGAAATAAGTAATGGATGTAGCAAAATAAAGCTCGGCATACAATGTCAAAAAGCCAAAATTAATATCCAGAAAAGTAATGCTTAGTGCAGGATGGAACTGAAAGAGAATTTTTTGTTTGTGATTGAGAAGTCCACCATCGAAAGCGAAATCACAGAATTTCCATGTTAATGAAGTGATGATTTTAACGTAAAAATATCAGAATGTTATCGATCCAAAGAGTACAAATTTGATGTAATAAAGTTCACTTCAAATAAAGAAGAAAGAAAATTTTTTAGTCTAATTTGGAACTGAACTGACATACACGCACACATAGTTGGTCATTACAAAAATTCAGTCTGAATTAGGACCTAGTTTCTCACAACACTTATGTTGTGTGTTTTAAGTTAATACATGAGTAGCTGGAGCTACAGTTTAAAGTCGATCACGAACAACAAACTTTTTGAGAAACTTTTTCATGGCAATTTTTTGCTAGAATTATGATGAGAGAAGCGTATCAAAAAGAAAAAATGGGGGTGGATTGGCCATTGTGGCAGAACAAAAAACACCTGGAGACGCGCGGTCCTGCAAGAACTAAGGCTTAATAACCTGACTTGGGAAGGCGCAAAAACAAACAGCGGAGAATCGTGTCAGATGGAGATGCTTTGTGGAAGCCATATGCTCCTTAGAGGGATTTGAAAAAAAAAACAAATTCTGAGAGAAAAACGACGAACCGTGGTTGGAATCATTGCCTCACGTCTAATAAGCCAACTACCAACTAGACTTAACCGAACAATAATACATGACACACTTTCAAGTTATTTTGCACCAATTTTGAAGTATGTTTTTAACACTTGAAAAATCTTAATCACAACATTTAAGAAAATCAACAAGAAAATTTTGCCAATATATTGCCCTGGGAAAGGCCATAAGTAAACAGAATAATTTCTGGCCACTCTGTAGCCCCAAAGAAATTTACGCTCCAAACAAGAAAGCAATTTTATTGTATTTCCTTAGCGATACAAGGGAAAAAAAGAAGAAAAGGAACATAACTTAATGGTTCTTGCATTATATTGTCTTGTATTGTATTGTATTGTATGTCCTATTATATGTATATGGTGTATGGGGGTACTTGCCTCTATCGTGGGCTATTTAATAAATTATGTACCTTGTTGTTGTTACTATTTGCGCCACAGACAATATAAATTTATGTTGGAAGGGCTACCATACATTGAACGCAAACATATTTTTATTTTCTTCCCCTGTTTTTTTTTTGAAATACTATGAAAACATAGAAATATGTTTGATTGTATCTTTTGCTTGTCTATTGTTTTCTTTTTTTGCTCTTTTCTTGTATTGTATTGTAGTTTATAAAAAGCAACAAAAAAAACAAAGCAAAAACACTGATTATTACAAAGATTTACAATGCGGTGAATGTGTGGTGACAAGTGTTGTATCGACAAAAAGGAAAAAAACACGAATAAAAATAAAATAAAATTCGTCTGCAACATTTGGTTCAAGCAAATCATTTCTTTTATTTTTTTTATTTCTTTTTCGTGTAGCATTTAAAATATTTACTTGAGAATAACGTGGCTCAAGAGGCTCAACATATGCCCCCAAGGAATTAAATATTGTCAGAGCAAAATAGACGAAAATTACGATGTGTAAACATTTTATTACGTTTTAAAACGTTTGCATTACGGATTTAGGTTTCTTATTTGTTTCGCAAAGACAAATTAATTGAAGATTTAAAGAGGGGATGTTAGTTGTTATTTAATTTTCATTCGTAAGACATGTATAATAAATATTCTTGCTAATGCACCTGTAAGGACTATAAGTCAAGACGTTTGGTTCACTCAGTTTTAAACTTTGTTTCGTTTGGCTATTGATTCGAGGGCTGATTATTTTAACAAGCTTTATTATATACGAGTAAATTAAAGACGGATGACTTGAATTCGACCAAGCGGCAAGAACTTCTAACAATAACCCGCAATACTGATCTGATGCATTTTCTTTATCGGATTCTTCACGAGCTGTTAGGATCCCCCTACTCGCCACATAAGACAGGTCTTTCGACTGACATCTTAAATTTAATACCTACAGTAGTAAACGAATAATCTTTAAAGGAAGCAAAGGGTTCCTAACATCAGTCGACGGTAATAACGGCCATGAATGAACTCAGCCACAACAGGGTACTAAATGAACATCCACCCCAGTATCGGATAGAGAAAGGTAGTTACCTAGGGAAACAAGAGTCATCCTAGCACAGCTGAGATCCGGTTGGTCAAACATCCTAAACAGCTACAGAGCGAGGATTGTACCTAGGACCCTGGATCACTGTCCATTATGTAACCAGGGTCCACACGACACAACACACCTCTTTGGAAGCTCGATCAAACCCACAACCCTATGCCCAAGGCTTAGATCCATAAAAGCAGCGCAATTCCTATGGCTGAAAATTACATGACGACCACCAATGGACACACATCATCATCTCATTCCATCCAACATCCCATAAAGTACATAATAGAACAGATAACATTTAATTTTTCTTAACTATTCTACAGGGAAACATTTCTGGACACAGCAGCAGAGCTATTACGGCAACAACAACTAACAATAATTTGGGTTACAGACCTGGTACACGTTCTTTATCGGATTCCTCAGGAGTTGTTAGGAGTTATTGGTAAAAGGAATATTCTTTCGATTTATCATACCCAAGTAATCTTTTGACACGACTGAGTCAGGTGTCGTGTAGTCGCCGTAGTCTAGTAGGTAGTGTGTTGGCTTATTAGACGTAGAGCCAGGGTTCGAGCTCCAGGCCAGACATCAAAACAAAATACAAAAAGTATTTCTTCCTCTCAGCAGATTTCTGGCAAAAACTCTGAGAGTAAATAAAATTGCCATGAAAAAGTTTCTCAAAAATCTGTCGTTCGGAGTCGACTTTAAACTGTAGGTCCCACCAGTCGTGTATAAAATTAACACACACAACATAAGTGGTGTGAGAAACTAGGTCGTAATCCTGACTGAAGGGTTGTAATGACCAATTATGACCAAAATGCGATGCCTATGGCTCTTTCAATATCTTGGGATTATATTCTGCGTTACGCCAACACAATATCGTACTATTTTCAGTTGTTTCATGTGTTGGGAACTCGACGGGACGTTTAGAAGGTTAGATATCTTAGCATACTAGCGTTAGGGCACTTATTAGTGTACTTATGTCACGTTTATTCAGTTTCCATACACCCATGGTTTTTCTCCTATCAGAATCACTCCAGAGTATCTTCCTAAGTTTTCCCATTGCGTCATAGTACCACCATAGTCGATGTGGCGTTTAAGCCTACTTTATAAACTTGATTTTGAAACCTCAACCTCATTTCTGATAACTCCCTGATGACTAGATATCCATATAATGCTCACTGTTTCATACTCTGAGCAATTGCTGAAAAGCATTTTTACATTCCAGAGCGGTCCTGGATTCAATTACTGTTATTGCTTTAAATTGTCATCTGACTATCAGCGAATATATTTAACTCCCTTTTTGTCAACACAATCCGGCTAAGATAATCAAAATCAATTGCGCTCGCCATATGAAAATACGTCCGGTTAGTTAGACAGCCTCGCAATCTCCACCACAAGCAGTAAAATTTTGCAAAAAATACCCAAATTTATCGAAAAGTTTCAGTGTAAATAGCACGAAGCGAAAGTGTTAAGTATTTGACGACCTATGCGCAGTGCAGTAAATCGATTTTGAATTTCTATGATTGAAATTGATGTTCGAAAATTTTTTAGAATTTTTCAATCTTAGCCGTGGTTTGATTGATAGTTTTTGCGCTTCAAAAATTGTTTTCAATAAGGACATTAAATTCAGTCTTTTTTACTCCTCAAATGGTCTTCCGCATCTTGCTATCAAATTATTGTCAAACTTAAGTCAAATAATGCAGTATGGCCAATAAGTGTCAACTAGCCCATGCTATTAAGTAGGGACAGTGTTATATTTTCAATCAGGAAGTGGGAATTTGAAAAACTTAGTCTTAATGCAAAACAAAACAATGGTTGGCCCCAATTGCCCCATGATTTTGTTTGAGAAAAACTGCAGGTGGGTAATCAAGAAGAAGTTGAACGGCTATTCCACATCAACGCTATCAGATGGTAAGATTTATTGAAACAGGCCCAAACAGTGGTTAGTCCTACTAGTTTGATTTTTTTTGCGTCTCGAATAAAGTTTAATGAAGCAAATTTTGTTGCCAGAAAATTGGCGTAAAATTTGAATTTTACTTACTTAACTGGCCATTAACAACCCGACTAAAGGATTTCGACCTGTCTTTCCACGCGCCTCTGCTTCTTGATCGCCTTTGCCAGTTGGTAACTCCAATCGATGATCGGGTTTCCTCGATCTGGTCCTTTCAACGCAAACAAAGTCATCCTCTTCGCGGGTGTCTCCATCAAATACCCGTCTCGTCGGAGAATCCTCGTACATTCGAACGACATCGCCGAGCCAGAGCGTAACGCCCATGTCGTTGAGGAGCTCATACAGCTCACTGTTGGATCGGATGCGGAAATCATCGCCAACTCGCACTGGATCGAAGAGGATTACGACACAGGATTACTACACAAAGCCACACACCAACCATGTTTTAGCCATGAGTGACGGGAGACCTGTAGTTTAAAATCGACTCCGAAAAAACATTTGCGAGAAACATTTCGTGGCAATTTTATTGTACCCTCAGAGCTTTTGCCAAAAGACTGCTGAGAGGATAATGCAGTTTTGCATTTTTTTGCTCTTTACAGTGTGTCACATATACGTGAGTAATATGCCAATTTTTTTTTGACAAATTTTGGTTCTATTTCTGTTACAATCAGTATTCTATGACTGCAAATTCTATTTAATTTCTTATAAAAAAAAAATGAATTCATTAATTTCATCTGATTATTGTTAAGAATTTTAATTGCATTTGACAAAAAATTAAAAAAAAAAATTTTAAAAACATTTTAAAAAATTTAAAAACTTGATGCAAACAATAGTTTTTGCCACTGATGGTCATAATGATGATAGCGATGTTGATGTCGATGACGACATTATTAAGGTGGGGGGTTGTACAACTAATGATGATAATATTTGTTGTTACATTTTTAATTACTTTTTTTTTATAAAATTTATTTTGGTTTATATGATGAAATATTTCACTCGTAAACATTCCTCATCGTAATGCCGGATATTTGATCGTTTCATATGGCATATGTTGTACAGCATGTTGCGGTTATTGTGGTTTTTCATAATTATCAACAAAATTCTCTGACGTTAGGTAAACAATAAAAAAAAATAAAAAAAATAAATTTTTTTTTGTGTAAACAAATATTGTATTATTATCGACATTTAACTAAAAATTAAACAAAACAAGTGTGTTTTCAAAAAAAATTTAAAAAAAATGAAAAAAAAATTGAAAACGTATTGTATGCGTATAATATTTGATTTGTTGTATAAAACTTGAAAATGTATTAAAAACAATTACATTTTCATTATATTAAAATGATGTATACATTCTATGAAAAAAACATGTCATATTTTTTTAATTGTTGTGATACTTTTTTGTTTGTTTGCATAGAATGCAGGAATGTTTTTAAAAAATTATATGTCCACCATTATTAAAATTAATCAAAATATAAAAAATGAAAATGAAAAGGGAAACGAAAAAAACGACAAAAGGCTTATATATGTTGCAGTAACTCATTTTATAACGTTTATTAATTATTTAATTACTATTGAATGAAATCGAATAAAAAGTAAAATTTTTTCAATTATTTAAAATGAAATATTTACCTTCATACAATGTATGTACATACAGTGAGCATCAAAAAAACTGTACAGTAAAAAAATATACTTTAATAAACTACCGCTATTATTATTTTAAAATTGTTTCATTGCCAGTTTTCAAAAAAAAAAAAAAAAAAAAAAAAAAAAAAATTTTAACAAATTTTTTCGGGCACTCTCCTTAAGTGGTAAAAGTTGAGTTTTTTGATTGCTAGAATTTTATCCTTAGTAAACAGTTTCTTTTGACTCTCACAGTATGTGCATATATACAGTATACAATATGTGGATACTCTTCACAATAAAAGTTGTGAAGATATGTACAGTTGTCAACAAAAGTCTTAGTACGGCAATATATTTTGACAAAAAAGTTCCCACAAGTTTAATACTCTTGCACAAAGTCCCGATATAACTTCAAGAGAGTATTTAGGACATCATTTGAAAGAACGGTTATGTAATCGGTAAACCTTAAACAAAAGTCAACCGAAAAACTTGCTCATGGTGCCACGAGAAAACACTAAACAAAACTTGTTTATTCAACTGCAAATGGGTTAAATAGAGTGCTTGACCTTAAGGGATACTTTACTAAATACAAGGAATAAAATTTTCATATATTAGGCCTTTGATTTTTCGATTTACTCAGGGTTCTCCTTGGGGGTAACTATGAACTCATCTGAAACTTTTCCTTATTTTTCTCTTGTTTTATGAAAACTTTTTTGTTTTATAATAAAACATAAGGAAATTAATAAAATAAATATATAAACAATAAATTTTTATACAAACTTTTGTTTAAAATTCATGAAGTTGCTAAAATATGTTGCAGTACTAAAACTTTTGCTGGCCACTGTATGTATCGGGTCCGCCATCTAACTTTTTTTTTTTCAACTAGTGCTTATTTCATGAGTGGTAACACTTAGCTCATGTCTGATTTGATAGATAATTAGTTTTATCCTTCCTCTGAACGAATATGGTTGTGTATACGCTTGAACAACGATGGGAAATAGTGCGACATTACGTTGAAAATCATGGTAATGTTGCAGAATGTGTGCGAAAATTGCGTACGGATTTTGGAAGAAGAGACGCACCGCCAGCTCCGTACGTTCGTTATCTTGTGAAAAAAGTAAAACAAACTGGCATCCACACCGATAAACCAAAGCGTGAAAAGCCAAAAACAGTGCGTACACCCGAGAATATTGCTGCTGTGGCAGAAAGTGTGCGTGAAGCGCCGTCGTTCTCAACAATTGACCATTTCGGAGACATCATTGAGACGAATTTTGCATAAAGAAGAAAATTGTCGCATTTGAGGCACAGAAAACCCGCACGCATACATTAAAAAGCCGACACACCCAAAACGAGTCACTCTGTTTGATGCGGATTTTGGTCCAGAGGCAGAATTGGGCAATTTTTCTTCGAAATTTGGAAAGAAGTGGCCGTTACAGTCAATGGCGATCGTTATCGGGCCATGTTGAACGAATTTTTGTTCACAAAAATTTAAGAGGAGGATATTGGCAACATTTGGTTTCAACAGGACGGCGCTACTTGCCACATAACTGAAGCTACACTCGATATTTTGCGCCCTGTTTTTGAAGATCGCATTATCAGCCGCAGAGCTAATGTCGTTTGGCCACCTCGGAGCTGCGATTTGACACCGTTGGACTATTATTTGTGGGGTGCCGTCAAAGATAAGTGTTACGCCGACAAGCCAGAGACAATTGACGCTATAAAGGACAATGTTCGAGAAGCTATTGGTGAAATACAGCTGCACACAATCGATAGTGTGCTTAAAAATTGGACCGATTGTGTAGGCTACTGCATGGCCAGCCGAGGCGGCCATTTGAATGAAATTTTTTTCCATTATTAACCGGAAGGATTGTACTTTCTAATAAAAAAAGAAATTTGAGAAAATATTCAATAGTTTTTTTTTAAAGCATTTTCAAAACAAAAAAGTTATTTGGAGGTGGCTTATTGCATGCAGGCCAGTGGTTCAAACCCCAGCACAGATGTCTCGAACAAAACGAAATTTTAAAAAAGTATTCTACATTCTCTCGGCAATCTTCTGGCAAAATTTCTGAGAGTACATTAGATTGCCATGAAAACTTGAAAAAAATATGAGTCGTTAGGAGTAGATTGATGGTCTAAGAAGCTAAGTCGTAATCCTGTCTAAAGGATAAGTAAGTAAGTATGATATCATATATCGTCACATGCTGTGACCTACTGTAATTTCATGGCTTTTTTATATTTTATTTTAGCAAACATTTCTGTACACAAAGTATTTAATTGAAATATTAATTAAATGGTGACTAATTTTTTCACTTAAATTTTTAATATATTGTATTAAAATATTAAAAAAAAATTTTACGCTGTGTTAAGTTTTCAAACAAATGTTTTAATGAAATTGAAAACACAAAAAAATACTTTTTTTTGTCATTTGAAAAAATCTAAACTTCAACACAATTCAAGTTTCAATGCATCTAAAAATTTAAAAATAATTTATCAATTGTAACTAATATACAGTCAAAGAAAAAAGTCTACATACACCGGTGAATGTAGATTTTTTCTTTTTTCACTGTATGTATGTACTATGTGAAGAATCTTGAATTAGAGCAGACTATCTGATTAATATATTCAAAATGCAAATATTTTTATGGTGTGTAAATGTTGATCCATTTTTGTGAAATATTTTAACATAATCGCCCGCAGTCTAAGCATTTTTATGGCAAACATTGTCGTCCATTCTGAAGTCGTCGTAGTCTAGTAGGTAGTGTGTTGGCTTATTAAGCGTAAAGCCAGGGCTCGAGCCCCAGGCCAGACATCAAAACAAAATACAAAAAGTATTTCTTCGGCGAGTTCCTCTCAGCAGATTTCTGGCAAAAACTCTGAGAGTAAATAAAAATTGCCATGAAAAGTTTCTCAAAAATCTGTCGTTCGAAGTCGACTTTAAACTGTAGGTTCCGCCGCTCATGTATAAAATTAACACACACAAGATGAGAGGTGTGAGAAACTAGGTCGTAATCCTGACTGAAGGCTTGTAATGACCAATTACGTGTGTATGTATGCAAATGATTATTCTACAGGCAATGCGACAATTAGCAAATTGCTGTGTTGCGTTTATTGTGTTTATATCATCAGGTCTAATAAGCCAACACAATATTTACAAGGCTACGGTGACTTCGAAATACTAACACTTGGGTGTTATTCTTTGCACATGGCAGTGCATTTTTTCGAACATTTAAATTTCCTTAATTGCCAAGTAAATTATGAAACATAATGAAACATCGATTAACACTGGACGGTTACTCTTCATTTTCGTACAGTAAGGTTACTCTTCGTTGAATCGACGAACAAAAAACTGTTTTTTTTCGTCTACTGACTGCAAGCTTTCGTTATCAACCAACATTGTTGATAAAAAGAGCGAAATTTAGTCAAACATAAAAGAATTATATGATAAAGAGTAAATGATTCGACGAACAGTAACCATCCAGGGTTAAATTGTTTGTCGATTCAACGAAGAGTAACCTTACAAAAATAAAGAGTAACCGTCCAGGGTCAAGGAAAATGAGTCTTATCGCCTTATAAATAATGTAGACATGCAGTATTATTTTTGCTCAGACACAAATATATTTGAGGGCATTAAGTAATGGGAATATTAAATATTAATTTTGCTTTTGAAAGTCGTATTTATATTTCTAAGTGAAATATAAAGAATATTTATGGTGGGCAGATTAACCAATTTAGCAATGAAGTAGATTACATAAATATTTTTAGAAAAATAAATAAGGAAGTTATAGTTTTGCTAGGCTATTATTATACTATTATTGATAAACAATTTAAGACAAATATTTACATCAGCAGGTTTGATAAGGACATTATTATTATGAATTATATACCATATAACTGTGAATTGCGTTGCATTTCATGAGAATATCTACATGAATACATACGTTTTAATAAATATTGGAAAATAATGATTATAATAACATTTAATGATAAGTTAATTTAGCCGGCGGCATTTCCTTGTTCCTCTCTAGAGGTTGTAATACTGTTTCCTTTTTGTTAGTTTCCTTAATATTCCACGATGTATAATCAATATACAACGAAATGTTAGCAATTATCATTATACCCTACATTAGGCAGAGTTAGTAAAAAATGGGAAAATTTAAAAAAACAATTTAAATAATAAATAAAAAACAAAATAATAGGAATATATTAACGAAACGATAAAAACATTATAGGTTAACTACTCCGAATAAGACGCCGAAGTCTAGTAGGTAGTGTGTTGGCTTAGTAGACGTAAGGCCACGGTTCAAACCCCCAAGTCGGACATCAAAACGAAATATGAAAAATAAAATGTTTCTTCGACCAATTACTCCAGTAACCGTCCAGGGTTAAATAAGCAAATAGCTAAACTCTTAATACCTAATACAAGGCAGTCTTTTAAACAAGGTTTGTTTTTAATTAACAATGAGCTGAAGATTAATTAAACCTGATAATCACGTGAATTTCTTGGTTTTTGGTTAAAGCATCAATGTAATAAAATAAATAATGAATGCTAAAACAGACGCTTTTATTAGATTCTAACAGGCGGTAAAATACACGAGACTGTTTCATGCCAGTGTACCATTTATATAATGCCAGTGGACTATTAATATGTATATTTTGTGAATTTGTTAATATTGAATTGAAAATCCATTTTCTTAAAGTGCCTTCTAAGCAAATAAGGCATTGTATGCCTTATACTCCAACAAGATACATAAATTTTCATTTAAAGAATATTTTTGTTTTGTATAAAATATTGTCCATAAATTACTGTCTTCAATACAATTTAATTTGTTAATACGTTTTCACATAGAAAAGTTCATTGAATTCTACCAGCCACCATAAAAAACAATTTTTTTTAATCAATTTAAAATGTTTTTGGTTGTATATGTTAAAGAGGCATTATTCTTACGATGAAACAACGAAAAACTTAAAGAACTTTATTATAAATTTTCATTTTAAAAAAAATTGCAAACATTTGTTCTTTCATTTTTCCTTGTATAAGAAAACAAAAAAAAGTGAAAAGTTTGTAGATGAAAATAAATTTCTGGCAAACGACACAATAAAATGTGTGTGCATAAGAAAAAAAGGATCATTTTAACTCGAAACATGCATAATATTACGTATTCATGCAATGAATACAAGCAAACTTACGTATATGCATACATACTATGCAGGATATGCTCATACAAGCATATGAAGTTTATGTGTTCAACTCTTTCTTTCGAACATGTATGGTATACTCTGCCTTTAATGTTCAAACAAACAAACATGTCACACAGCTCTACAGCTACTTAAAAAGTGCCATAATTTTCACCGAAAAGAAGAGAAAAAAAAATAAAATTTTCTTTCCATTAACATCGTTTCCTTTGTAATTTCAATATCGCCTAAGTACCCTATAAGCTACTCTGTAGTATAAGAGCTTTCGTATTTACCACCAGTAAGTAATTACACGATGGAAAGAACAAATTACAAGCAATTGAATCAGATGTTAAGTTAACTATCTGCAGCACAGTGTTGTTGAAATTTGTAATATTAAACGTCTTTTAAATTGAAAAACTAGACGTATTATATTTATTTAATTGTTCATTAGAACCCTTTGGTCAAGATAAAAAGCTAGCGTCTTCCACCACCCACGTCTTGTGTATCCACGAGTAGCAGGACCTATAGTTTAAAGTCGAGCTTGAGCGACAGATGTGAAAAGATTCTCATGGCAATTTTATTTACTTTCAGGGTTTTAACCAGAAAACTAAGCTAAAGAAATAATTTCTCAGATTTTGTTTTGTTCGAGATATCAGAGCTTAGGCTTGAACTCACGAGCACGACTACAATATTATGTATTTATGTATGAGTACATATATATAACAACAGCAACAATTATGTTTCCTCCCTACTATCGTCTTATGATTACTATTGTTGTGAAAATGTGCCTTAGTATAGTCACAATACTAAAATAATATGATATATTGTACTGCCCTCCAATCTCTATAATGTCTCTTCCAAGCTTACTTGCCTGACAAACTTTAGGAAGTGCCCAGCATCTGCAACCAAGTGTTCCCTTCTGGGCTGCATTAATGCCTAACAGTTTCCAAGAATGTGTTCCGATTATAAATTTTCATTGAGTGATGAATGAATTTTCATTCGTATGGGACTTGAAACAACTCTCATTCTCAATAAGTGTACTCTATGTCTGCAATGCCCTGTCAAAAGAGTGACTATCATTCTCAAGTTGTTCTTGGATAGTCCGGTTCATGATTCAAACCTCATTTATTGCAGTTTCACAACAATAGTTTTAATTGCCTTGAATCTACTTGATTCGAGAAGAATCTTTGCCTCTCTTTATTTTCCTTTTTGTTGGACACCTACTTCCAAACTACCACTCCATGGAATGTCTCTGGATCCATCAATAATGTAGAAGTTTCGCTGTCAAGGAATCCCACTTGATCATGGCTCCAGTAGAGGGTAACCTTTTATTCCCTATCTAGCTAATACAGTTTCCCCACACAGTCGCAAATTTAGGTTTTACTTACTTAATTGTTCAATTGCTTCTCACACCATTCCAGTTGTGTGTGTTAATTTTGTCCCTGAGTGTTGGTAGAAATTTTTCATGGCAATTTTATTTAATTCTAAGACTTTTTGCCGGATAATTGCTGATGACAAATATTTCTTCCATATTTTATTTTGTTCGAGATGTCTGACCCAGCGTTTGCACCACAGGCTCTTGTCTAAGAAGCCAACACGCTACCTCCTAAGTTACGGCGATTTGGATACCAATTCAAGTCATACGAAGTTGGTAATCATAAACAGTGGCAGCCTGACCCAAGTCGATTTCAAAGTAATATGAACCAATGACAGCTCCAGCACAAAATTCAGATGAAAAACACTGCCTACTAGACATGCTTTTTTTTGTAATTGGTAATTATAACCCTTCCGTCAGGATTACGACCTAGTTTCTCACACCACTTATGTCATGTGTGTTAATTTTATACATGAGTGGCGGATCTAACAGTTTAAAGTCGACTCCGAACGACAGATTTTAGATTGCAATTTTATTTTACTCTCAGAGTTTTTGGCAGAAATCTGCTGAAAGGAAGTCGCCGAAGAAATATTGTTTGTATTTTGTTTTGATGTCTGGCCTGGGGTTTGAACCCTGGCTTTTCGTCTAATAAGCCAACACACTACCTACTAGTCTACGGCGGCTTCATATCGTGACATCGACATGCTACCTTCGACTTAATCTCATGAGAGCGGAGGAATCGAATGGCGGCATGACTATATTGCTATGTTCTGTCAAGTTGAGCTGAGCAAATCCATTCAATGACATTGACTCACGCTTGAAAGATACCCGCAAGTTTCCTCATAGGCTTGGAATAATTCAATCTGGTAGAAAAAATTCCTGCTTCTCTTCCAAGATCCGTTCTTCACTCACCTGGAAACCATAAAATAGTCTCTCTTTTATGAAAGTATTCAGTTTCCAGATTACTGTATTCATTTTAATTACTAAGTCTCATTGTGAAATTCTTTCCAAAATTACAGAAGCTACGGGTTCACCGATAACATACATACATACGTACATAATTGGTGATTAAAACCATTTAGTCAGCATTACAACCTAGTTTCTTACACCAATTATGTTGTGTATATTAATTTTAGACATGAGTGGCGGGACCTGCAGTTTAAGGCAGACTTCAAACGACGGATTTTTGAGAACTTTTCATTGCAATTTTTTTTACTCTCAGAGTTTTTCACAGAAATCTGCTGAGAGGAAGTAGCGGAAGAAATATTTTTTATTTTTCTTTTTGTAGGAGATATTTGAGCTGGAGTTTGAACCGTTGTCTCACGTCTAATAAGCCAAAACACTACCTACTAGACTACGACGACTTCCATTCCAGATTACTCCATTAATTTCTGTTACTAAGAGTCGTTGCGAAGAACTTCCCAAAATCACAGAATCTACGGGTTCACATTTCTTAATATTCGATGTTTATTTTACAGCGATAACATAGAGCATCGGATCAGCGTCACGTGCAAATCAAATTATACTGTACATCAGAGACTGGTTTGTAGACCTTTTCATAATTTCCAATAAACAATTTAAAAGTCTGAATAAGATAGGATTTATTATGAGGTACATGAAGTCGCCGTAGTCTAATAGGTAGTGTGTTGGTTTATTAGACGTAAAGCCAGGGTTCGAGTCCCAGGCCAGACTTCAAGACAAAATACAAAAAGTATTTCTTCGGCGACTTTCTTTCAGCAGATTTCTGGCATAAACTCTGAGAGTAAATAAAATTGCCATGAAAAAAGTTTGTCAAAAATCTGTCGTTCGGAGTCCACTTTTTCTTCGGCGACTTCCTCTCAGCAGATTTCTGGCAAAAACTCTGCGAGTAAATAAAATTGCCATGAAAAGTTTGTCAAAAATCTGTCGTTCGGAGTCCACTTTTTCTTCGGCGACTTCCTCTCAGCAGATTTCTGGCAAAAACTCTGCGAGTAAATAAAATTGCCATGAAAAAAGTTTGTCAAAAATCTGTCATTCGGAGTCCACTTTAAACTGTAGGTCCTACCACTCATGTATAAAAATTAACACACACAACATAAGTGGTGTGAGAAACTAGGACGTTGTATAATGGGTCAATTCGACCTCCGGGTACTGTACTTGTCTTAATTGACAAGTACACATCCTCTAATCTAACCTAACCTAGGATTTATAGGGGGCTTAAAACTTCGAAATGTGCGTCTAAGTTCTAGCCAGTATACCATGGCTACTGTGCTACTTCAATTCAATTACAGATTAAATGGTTTTCTCTACCACAACGGTTCCCATTCATTTTTCTTTTTCTTTCTTTCATTTCCGTTTTAAGTCATACAAAATTGGCAGAATAAAGAATACTGGAGTCGGGCTTAACCAACTTTGTGTTTCGCCACTTACTTTTTACGACTCCACTCTTATTTCTCTTGTGTTTTTTTTCTGTTTTTAGTTTATAGTTTGAGCAGTTTATTGTTTAACTTGTTAGCGCACGTTTATTAAAAAAAAATAAAACAAAAACAACAACAACAAAAAATGAAAATGTTGTGCATGTTTATGAACACGGTAGGTAGGTAAGTGCAACAAGAATTGGCACATTATGAAACAACAGCTACGACAGTTCACACTAAAAAAAAAAAGCTGAGAAACTCCTGAAAAAGGAAGAAAATAAACCAAAAAGGAGTAACAACAACAACAACATCAGCAAAAATTTGTTGTTGTTGAAACAACTTTATGAAAATCTATTGTTTTCGTTGATGTTGATATTTTTCTGCGTTTTTTTTTATTCTTTTTTTTTGTTTTGCCTTCTCCTGCCCCGCTGTCGTTTTCATTTATTATTGTTCTCTTATCGTTGACATTGTTGTTGTTGTGTCGCTGTTTGTATATTATTGTTATTGTTGTAGCTGCTGTATGTTTTATTCCCTTTTAAGCAGCTCCAAAACAAAAACAAAACGACATGAATTTGGGTCACAGGTGAAAACCGTTTAAAGTTGCTTGAAATAGTTCGGCTGGCTGTTATACAAGTGGTTGGGTTTTTCTCCCATCTCTCTTCGGCTTCAGCTTCAGCTTCAGTTTATTTTCCCTTTATTTTTGACATTTTTAAGGAGGACATTTAAAAAAGAATTTAATGTTGAGGAAAATTGTTAACA
The DNA here is from genome assembly GCA_958299815.1 of Sarcophaga carnaria. Lineage (NCBI taxonomy): Eukaryota > Metazoa > Arthropoda > Insecta > Diptera > Sarcophagidae > Sarcophaga > Sarcophaga carnaria. The sequence goes on from OY283151.1 coordinate 49,862,196, forward strand.
AATGGTTGTACTTAACGTATATAAATTTTATAAGAAAAAAAGAAAAAAAAAACAAAAACAATTCACTTTTAACAATTTGTTAATATTAAGTCTCTAGGGTTTATATTAAAGATTAGTATTGGATCACCTAGAAAGTACCATGATAGTGTAAATGTTCAAAGGTAACGGCAACACTAATTTGATTAAGCCAAAGACAAATGAGCTTAAAACTTAAAGTTTAAGTTTAAAGTTTCTTAATTTTTTGATTGTTTTTTAGTTAAAATAATTCCGTAATTTGTGACGTTAAATTAAAAATTAAGTGAAGTGTGTAAAGTAAAAAGAAGTCGCGTTAGTCTAGTAGTTAAGTGAGGCCGAGACTTATATCCCCCACCTTAAAGTTAATAAAATTGCCATGAAAAGTTTCTCAGAATTCAAACGTTCAGAGTCTTGGCTTAAACTGCAGATCCCGACACTCACGTGTAAAATGAACATGCACAACATGGGTGTGACAAGCTACATCATAATCCTCACTTAAGGGTTGTAATGAATGACCAATTAAATTGTGTATGTTAAGTATCAAGAGAAAATATGTGAATGCTAACACAGTCTAGTAACGGTAGGCGCCTGATATACGTGGTATTGTTTAACAATTACAACTGTTCCATCACTTTTGAAATTATTTAGTATTTAGTACCTTTTTATTTAATACTTTTCATTGCAACCATGTTCTCTTACGATAATTTTGTGACATTTTGACATGTAAAGTATATTGCTTTAAATAAATCACTTTTTGTACAACAAGCAAAGGCACAACACCGAGAATAAAAATTATTTCCTTAGCCACAAGTTCTACATTTTTGGCGCCCAACGTGGGGCCCGACCCAAGTACAACCAAATTTATTAAATATCTTTATCAGTTGTGAAGCGCCGGACAGCTTATCGCCGCCGGACAAGAATTCATCCGCACGAGGAGATTCATTGGAAAAAGAAACCCATCCGCACGAGGAAATTTATCGGCATACCCCATCCGCACGAGGAGACCTATTGAGATCGTTACTGAACCCAAACCGTCCAAGGAACTTAATTTAAGGTATTTACAGATATTTACAGGTATTTACATACTACTCAACATTTTTCGACAAATTTCTACATAAAAGAATTTTGCCAACGCCTACTTTAAATCAAACAGTACAATTGAAAATTTGCAAACCAAACCACAATATTTGGCAAACATACATGCGATTCAACAAATTTACATGAAAACATACATGAAATTAACTGTAGCAAAGCCTAATTAGAATTCGAAAAAGAAATAAAAAAAAAAAAAAAAAAAACACGCACACAATCAGAAAAGTCATTAACGGATTGTCATTGTTGTTACTATCGCCGCGTTTGTTAAAAGCCGCAGCTCCGTTATTTTACATTGTAATGATTTAACATTTGACCATTTGCCCTTCAATAACACAACAACGAATCAAAGCATTTGCGTTTTTGAATATTAAGATATCTAATATACTAATACATTTAGTATTAATAACATACATAACATGACTGAGTTAGAATCTCTACAGAGACAGCGAACGTCTGTAAGGGGAAACGTTACGCGTATAAAAAATTTAGTGAGCGGGGTTATGGGTGTATCGGAACTTGAGTGCAGGTTAAGTCTGGTTGATGCTTATTTTAAACAACTACTTTTTATCCAGAGTGAGATAGAAATTGTAAACCCCAAGGATAACGCTAGAGCTGATCTGGAGGAACTATGTATTGCTACAAAATCAAAAATTATTGACCTAATGGGAGACAATTATAAAAGGGGAACCGAATTTTCATTTGCCATGCCAGCAACTACAAAATCGAAGTTGCCAAAATTACATCTACCAAATTTTGATGGCAAATACTCCACTTACAACAATTTTATCTCAACTTTCAGACAATTAGTACACAACGATTCTTCCCTCTCGGACATTGAAAAATTCAATCATTTGTTACATTGTGTATCTGGCCAAGCACTCGACACTATACGTGCATTTGAGGTAACAGGTGAAAACTATAATAAGGCAATTAAACGCCTCGACGAACGGTACAATAATAAAACTTTAATCTTCCTTGAGCACATTTCGAACCTTTACGAACTACCTGCATTAAACAAACCTTCCGCTATGCTACTTCGTGCATTAATCGACAATGCGTCGGCAATTTTTAGCTCGTTAAAATCATTAGGAACCCAGGAAGATATATGTAACGCTATGTTAATTCACTTGATCTTAACAAAGGTTGATCAAGAATCTAATTCGAAATGGAAGGAAACTATTGATTTCAGCTCTTTACCAACTTGGGAAGGATTTATTAAAATTTTGGAGCGCCGATGCCAATTTTTAGAATCGGTTGAACCCCAGACAGTATCGACCAGTAACCCTTCTTCAATAACTGCTAACGACAAGCGTACCGAAACACGTCGTCAACAACACAGACATTCTTTTATGACTCAGGTTAAGAAGAGTTGTGTTTTTTGCAAACGATTAGATCATTGGGGCAGCAACTGCCCACAATTTAAATCCATGAATTCTACCAGGCGATTCGATACAGTTAAAAAACTCGGCATTTGTATAAATTGTTTATCATCTGGACATAACGTAGCTACATGTACATCCAAATATCGTTGTAAATATTGCAATCACTCTCACCATACACTGCTTCATAGAGAATCACCACCTACTCAAGCAAATTCAACTTCTATATCCACTCCTGTTTCTGAAGCAGCTGTCAACACTCACATCAACGATCAATCGAACAGTGTAATTCTCGCAACAGCCGTCATTCTCGTTTCAGATGGCACAGGTGGTTACAAACTAGGTCGTGCATTATTGGATTCGTGCTCCCAAGTAAATTTAATAACAGACAAATTTGCCAACATGTTAAACTTAACACGTGGAAACACATCAGTTAACGTTTCTGGCGTGGGAGGCACATCTTCAAATATAATGTATGAAGTTACGTCGACTGTAAGATCTCGGTTTAACTCACATGAGTATCCTCTGAACTTATTAATAACAAATCGTATTTCCGGATATTTACCATCCAGAAACATTAACATTAGTGGTTGGGATTTTCCAAAAATCGATTTGGCTGATGAATTTTTTTATAAACAACAGCCTATTGATTTGTTACTAGGCACAGAATACTTTTTTGACGTACTTTGTGGAGGCAAAATTAGTCTCGGTGCGAACATGCCTACAGTTCAAGAAACTAAAGTCGGATGGATTGTGACTGGTCGGTATACGACGGATGTTAAACATTCGGTGAACAAATGCATGGCTTTAACTTCAGAATCAAACGATCTCGATGAACAAATAAAATTTTTATGGCAAATGGAAGAAGTACTACCTTCTGCAAAAAAGTGGACAACAGATCAGCAATTATGTGAATCACATTTCATTAAAAATGTTACAACTAACTCTGAAGGAAGAATTATAGTTAAATTACCTTTCAAACAACATTTTACTTCTTTAGGATGGTCATATAACACAGCATTGAGGAGGTTCAATCTTCTTGAACGTCGTTTGGGACAAGATATGAATTTGAAAACACAATACATAAAATTTATGACTGAATACGAACAAATGGGACATATGTCACTCGTTCCTGAACCAAATATGTATTCTCCACACTATTTTATACCACACCATTGTGTCCTTCGCCCAAACAGTACGACTACAAAGCTTAGAGTTGTTTTCGATGCCTCGGCAAAAACTTCATCCAGCAAATCATTAAACGATATTCTTCTCGTGGGACCAACAATACAAGACGACTTATTTCTTCAAGTGCTTCGTTTTCGTCTTTTCAAATATGCTCTTACTGGTGACATCGTTAAAATGTACAGGATGTTTTTGGTGGATGAAGCACATCGGCCATTTCAACAAATTTTATGGAGACCTGATGAGAGTCAACCAGTTAATGTATACCAGCTAAACACCATTACATACGGCATGTCAGCATCACCCTTTTTAGCTATACGCAGCCTACATTTTTTAGCGGATAAGTTCGAAACTTCACATAAAACTGGTGCTACAGTAATCCGAAACCATTTTTATGTAGACGACCTGTTAACTGGAGCAGACACCATAGAGGAGTTACAAAAAATCAGAAATGAAATAACTTACATTTTATCGAAAGGTGGATTGGAAATAGCAAAAATTCAATCTAATCACAAGGACTTCCAATCGGATGGCGTTTTACCAAAAAGCATGAACATGGAAAAGCTACAAATCCATAGCACACTCGGAATTAGTTGGGACCCAGTTAAAGATAAGTTCCTTTTTGCCTTTAAATCAGAACAGAAATTTTCAACTTATACAAAACGAGCTATATTATCCCTTACAGCGTCTGTTTTCGATCCACTGGGGTTAATATCCCCTCTTGTAATAGTTCCAAGAGTCTTATTGCAGGACCTGTGGTTACAAAAATACGACTGGGACGCAAAGGTTCCGGACGTTATCAAGAACACATTTATGAAGTGCCTTAACGACCTAAATAATGTAAACGCAATTTCCATCCCTCGATTCGTTTTAGATGACAATTACACCGAAATCGAACTACATGGGTTCAGCGACGCGTCCATACGTGCTTACGGTTGTTGTTTATACATATGTGCCCGAAACATGCATAATAACTCCAAAATAACACTTTTTGCAGCAAAATCCAGAGTTGCCCCAACAAAAAAGCGTACAATACCTCAATTGGAACTCTCTGCAGCTCACCTTTTGTCAATTTTGTATCGAAAAATTGCTCTATTATTGAAATCCTTTAATCCGCGACTGTTTTTTTGGACTGATTCGTCAGTAGTTTTGCGATGGTTACAATTACATTCGGCAACGCTGACGACATTCGTTGGAAATCGCGTTTCTGAGATCCAAGAAATTACCACTAATGCATCATGGCGTCATATACCTACAGCACTAAATCCGGCTGATCACATTTCTCGAGGTTGCTCTCTTGATGACTTAAACCAATCGTCATGGTTTTCAGGGCCAGAGTTTCTAAAACATGATGAATCACAATGGCCTAAGCCAATTGATAAATATAATGAAGACATCGTAAAAACAGCGATTCGATTATCCGTTTTCAAATGTGAAATCAAAGAAAATTGTATTTTAGAGTTATGCGAAAGAGTAAGCTCGTATTTAAAAACCGTGCGCATAGTTGCGCTATTATTCCAATTTATTCGTGGCGTAAAGGAATTTTCGTCAGACATTCATCTCCATGTACTACACTGTATAGCTTGGAATTTGCAGCAGCACCACTTTGCCGAAGAAATTAATTACCTTAACAAAAACCTACAAATAAAAACATCTTTCAAGTCGCTTGGGCTGTTTCTGGACAAGATTAAAAATTTTGATTTGCTTCGCGTAGTAGGCAGGTTAGAAAATGCAAATATACCAAAAGATCGGAAACATCCAATTCTTCTGCCAAACTGCAATTTTGTTGTGAACTATATTCGACATCTTCATGTAACAAATTACCACGCCGGCCCAAAGGCACTTGTGACCTTTTCAAGACAAATGTTCTGGGTGGTCAACGTCCGCTCTATAGCACGAAAGATAGTTCATTCATGCATAAGCTGTATACGATACCGTCCTAAACTAATGGAACAAGTAATAGGTAACCTTCCTCGTGAACGCGTCACCCCAGCAAGACCATTTCAACGTTGCGGAATCGACTTCTTCGGTCCAATAGACACCTACTTCAAAATAAGGGGCAAACGACCTATCAAAAGCTATGGTGCAATTTTTATATGCTTTGCAACAAAGGCGGTACATATTGAATTAGTGTCAGAGTTGACAGCAGATGCATTTATTGCTGCATTGAAGCGACTTATCGGTCGACGTGGTCTTCCTACGGACATTTTTTGCGACAACGCAACTAACTTTGTTGGTGCCAACAACAAATTAACTGAATTAAAAAATTTTTTTCTCAATAAACAATTTCAATTTTCATTAAATAATTTTTGTTCGAAAAATTTCATAAATTTCCATTTCATCCCACCAAGGGCACCACATTTCGGAGGCCTTTGGGAGGCCGCTGTGAAAAGTGCTAAGAGCCATCTGTATCGCACTTTAGCTGGAGCAAAACTAACATTCGAAGAACTTACTACCGCTTTAATAGAAATAGAAGCTATTCTGAATTCTCGACCAATTGCAGAGTTATCTACCGATCCCAATGATATCGAAGCGCTGACACCTGGGCATTTTTTGATCAGTGGCCCCCTCAACGCTCTTCCAGAACGATCCATTCATTGTGAAGACATCAGTTCACTAGAAAGATGGCGTCGTATTACTGCTGTTAAACAACATTTCTGGCGTGTTTGGTCTATGGACTATTTGAATGAAATGATTCAACGAAAGAAATGGTTTAAAACAACACCAAATTTAAAGCCTGGAACAGTCGTACTAATTCACGAAGATAATCTTGCTCCACTTCATTGGCTCATGGGACGGATTGTGGCAACTATACCTGGGAAAGACAAGAAAATACGAGTAGCTGATATCAAAACAGCAAAGGGAGTTATTCGTCGACCCATTCACAAACTGGCAGTGCTCGTAGAATATTGAAAGTGGATCCTTTCAACGCCGCCGGAATATTCCATCACTTTTGAAATTATTTAGTATTTAGTACCTTTTTATTTAATACTTTTCATTGCAACCATGTTCTCTTACGATAATTTTGTGACATTTTGACATGTAAAGTATATTGCTTTAAATAAATCACTTTTTGTACAACAAGCAAAGGCACAACACCGAGAATAAAAATTATTTCCTTAGCCACAAGTTCTACAACAACATTTCTGCAAAATGTTCCCGATTCTGCTGCAACATATCAATCTCTTAGAAAATATTCAAAGGAATCAAAAAAAGGATGAATTGAAGCTACGTCGTAATCCTTACTGAACGATTGTAATGATCTACTAAGCAAGTAAGTGTATTAAAGAAAAAACATTCCAGAAAATGTATACGAAAGATGAAGAGGAACTAAGAGTAATTTGCTCTGATTGTCTGGACAAAATATAATGTTTCACCCCGATTCACTCATTCCGGAAATTTTGTTTGAAAACTCAAAGTTGTCATACGACATTCTTAAATAAAATTGAAATTGTACGTGATTTATACCAGCGTGTTTTAGTAGATATTGAAAGTAGAACTTGTTGGCGGCCTTCTTCAAGTTTATCGCAACAAAATAAAAAATTAAACGAAATCGAAGTGCGAGTTGTTCATAAAAAAATATTTTTTCTCCCCACTCATCCAGCAAGACGAATAAATACCAGCATAATTAATGTACAAACGTTAGTTAATGAGCAAACGTCCAAAGAAAACTGCTTCAGGATTAGTGCTGTAGTGATATACTAAGATTCCTTTATACATTACTAGTCAGATGTTCTTCCGTTAGTCGATCGACGGCAAGTAGAGCTCTTAAAGATATTGGCTATACCTCAGCAGTCAGAAAAAAACCTGCACTTTCGGCTAAAAATGTAAAGGCACTGTTAAAGTTTTCCAGAGAACACAGAAATTGGACAGTGAATGACTGGAAACATGTGATCTGGACAGACGAATCAAAATTCAACCGCTTTCAGTCCAATGGTAAGCAATATTACTGGCGCAGCCATGGGGAAAGAATTGAAAGACACCATGTTAAGGAAACGGTGAAACACGGTGTAGAAACTGTCATGGTATGGGGTTGCTTTACATGGTGGCACCTCGGACCACTGCAAAGAATCAATAACATTATGAAAAAGGAGATTATTTGAGAATTTTGCAGACCCATCTTCTCGATTTTGCCGACAAGAGCGCATATCCTGCGCAGGGAGTACTTTTCCAGCTGGATGGTGAGCAAAATTTTAAATTAGTGCAGTGGCCAGCACAAAGTCCCGACCTCAATCCGATTGAGAATTTGTGGTCAATCGCAAAGAGACGGTTGGGACAGTACTGATCAGCCCCAACAATTTAGATGAGCTTTGGCAACGGATTCATCAGGAATGGACAAATATTCCGAAAGAAATTACAGAGAATTTGGTGGAGAGCATGTCAAGTCGCGTAAATGACGTTTTACATAACAAGGGTTTTTGGAATATATTACAAATACTTGTATTCCATAAAACTTTGGAATGGTGCAAAATTGAGTACATCAGAGTGATTTTCCTCTTGATTGTTTTTTCTTAGAATTAGTTCTGAAATTTATATTATTTTGTTAAGTACTAAATACTAAATTAAAAAGGAAAAAAACGTTGAATTGCTTTAACACTTTTATTTGTATGCAATTAAAATTGCTCAGAGTACAAACATATACTCATTTGTGCACCCCGCTGTACGTACATACATAACTGGACGTTACTACCCTTTAGTAGGGATTACGACCTAGTTTCTCACACCACTTATGTTGTGTGTGTTCATTTCATACATGAGTTGCGGGACCTATAGTTTAAAGTCGAATCCGAACCACAATTTTTTTTGAGAAACTTTCCATGGCAATTTTATATATTCGCAGGTCTTTTGCCAGACATCTGCAGAGAGGCAGACGCCGAAGAAATATTGTTTCATATTTTCGTTTTGATGTCTGACCTTGGGGTTTGACTACGTCGACTTCTTTGAGAAGTGAGAATTGAACCTTCAACAACAAAACAGACTGACTAGTTCACTTTATATGCCCATCACGTCATAGAAAATTTAATTTGGTTCTTAACTTTATTCCTTTATAAACGCTGCAATTATAAAAATTCAAAAAAAAAATTAAAATAAATAAAAGAAACTCATTCCATGAAGGTCTGCACAGCTGAATGTAATTCCAAGCGTATAAAAAAGCTTAAAACGTTTAAAATTCACTAAGACATCTTATTACTGTGCATAGTACACTGGTACGAGCATTAAAACGGCTGCAAACATACAAACGAAAAAAATGTAAATTCAACGGACTTACATATTCATTGAAACGCTTCTTTTTTTTGTTAAAAATTCTTTACCGTGTGTGGGGTAAATAGAAATTATAAAAATTTCACAAACAGCAGACGTGTTTAAAAATATAGCAAAGGGCAAATTACGGCCATCCGTGTAGGCAGAAAGTTGCATAAAAATTCATTCGATATTGAAGCATGCGCATAATCTTTAAGAGTCATATAATTGATCCCTAACGCCCTTTTTTGAAATTAAATTCGATGATACAAAATACAAAAGCTGCGCATAGGACAGGTTGCTGCCGCATATACAACTCAGCTAATTTAAATCCTATAGTGAGCGCAAAAAGCTACAAAGTAACCAAATCTGTACTTTGCATCGATTATGTATCACCCAGCCAAAAGGAGATTGGAATGAAAATTTCTCGACTGAAGAATAACAAATTTGCAGTGACAGAATGTATGACGGCAGAGCTTTTTAAAGTAGGAGTTTTTAAGGAGAGTGCAGCAAGAAAATATTACGATTTGAAGGGAAGAAAGTATGATGACGATTACAAGGGCGTTTACATTGCACCGATTAATAACAAAAGAATCGAATGTGTACCTCCCAGTCAAAAAGAAATTGGAATGATAATTTCTCTACTGAAGAATAGTAAAGTTCCAGTGACAGAATGTATGTCGGCAGACCTTCTTAAAGTAGGAGTTGTTAAGGAGAGTGCAGCAAGAATTTACTACCATTTCTGGGAAAGAAAGTATGTCTAATGACTGGTACGCTACGCTACGTCACGTACAAAAGTAATGTGTCAAAATCGTATGAGCCAGCTACAGCATGTGTACACACAGTTACCAAAGTATACATACGGTTAACAAATTTCAGAAATTTTATACCCAATCCGTTTTTGGTGAAAATCTTTATAGTTTCCTCGATTTTAAGACGGTCTTTTGCATTGGTTAAAACATTTCTGAAATTGAACTGAATTGTGGCCCTGCACAGGCCCACAAAATTATACATCCGATTAACAAATTTCACAAATTTCTGAACAAATGCAAAAGACCGTCTTAAATTCGAAGAAAAATGTCAGACAATTATAAAGATTTTCAACGAAATTAAAAAATTTCTGAAATTTGTAACCGTATGTATACTTTTGTGGCTGAGTGTAGTTACTGCCACCTGTTTCGAGACTACCAAGTATCTTTTGACAGTCTAATACCAATTATAGTATTCAAGGTCTGAAACTGAATTTGATACATCTGCAGAATTTATGGTATGAACAATACAGGGTCACTGATTAAAATCGATAAGAACGTTGTTGAAAAATGTCCTTAACTATTTCCAAAAAATGCTTCTCGCATATGCAGAAGCTATTGATGTCATGGAGAGCAGTGCTCTAGAGGAAATGCACTCGAAAAAAGTGGGATAATGATTGTGTGGCAATCCATGAGGATAAGAACAATTTAATGATATCAACGGCCATACTATCAGAAAGAATTTTGCTAGTATAAGGAGGACGATGTTACTGTGGAATTCTCAGGACTGAAGAAGCTGTGGCCATCCAAAAAGCACGTGGACATGTGCGATTACTCCGGGTACTAATAGAAAATAGAATATAGAATAGTCTGGTAGTGTGCTAGACTATTAGCGTGAGGGTTCGATTCCCACCAGAGACTCTGATCTGTAACACTACACCAAGCATATGGTCAAGTAACTCCGCTCGAATATAATTAGAATATAATTTGTAATTGTATTGTAATTAATAAATAAATAAAATTCAGAATCACTTTTACTTTGATGTTTAGAAACAAAATCCTCTATACACGGATAAAAAGTGCACAAAGCTACATTGCCCACGCTTCAGTGTGCAACATATGAACTTGCACCAGCAAGTAAAATAGTTCTTCGAGTGATTGATAGAAAACTGTATCGCAAGATATATGAAACTTTCCGCCATGACGAAGAGCATCTTCATCGAAAGAACGACGACCTGTATTACTACAAAGAACAATGCTGAGGAGCACTGATCGAACACTAAGAATACTCGCAAACCAATACAGATATAATAAGTACCACATACATACATACATACATAATTGGTCATTACTATCCTTCAATCAGGATTACGACCTAGTTTGTCATGCCACATGCGAGTGCCCTGAACTTCAGAACGTCAGACGTCATCATTTGAAGATCTGGGCATGGTGGCGAACATGACACCAAGGAAGGTGTCCGGTATTATTAGGAGTTCGGGGTTATATAGGTAATCGACTGAACTTGCCTGTAAACGGCAAGCTACCCACTAACCTTACCTAACCTACATGCATACATACAGACATAAGTGATCATTACACCACTTATGTTGTGTGCGTTAATTTTATACATGAGTGGCGGGACCTGCAGTTTAAAGTCGACTGCGAACGACAAATTTTTTGAGAAACTTTTCATGGTAATTTTATTTATTCTTGTCAACGGTTTTGCCACAACGATTCTAAGAGGATCTTTAATATGTCTGAGACAATATAGTACCTACTAGACTATGGCGGTAATGGGTATCATCCATACATACATACATAATTGGTCATTACAACCCTTCAGTCAGGATTACGACCTAGTTTCTCACACCACTTATGTTGTGTGTGTTAATTTTTATACATGAGTGGCGGGACCTACAGTTTAAAGATTTTTTGAGAAACTTTTCATGGCAATTTTATTTACTTTCACAGAGCTTTTGCCAGAAATCTGCTGAGGGGAAGACGCCCAGGAAATACTTTTTGTATTTTGTTTTGATGTCTGGCCTGAGGTTTGAACCCTGGCTTTTACGTCTAATAAGCCAATATACTGCCTACTAGACTGTGGCGGTAATGAGTATCACTTTTTGTAATTAAACAGTGAAAAAATCTTATTAAGTACAGTCAACAATTAAGCCAGAGAAATATTTCCGAGGGAAAACAACACCATCATGCTATACAATGGCACATGTCTGTTTACAATCCTTTTTTCACCACTTTTTGCATATTTTTTTTAACATAAAAAAATAAAAAATAAAATAAAAACACTGGAATGAAATGTTGTACCTTGCAACATGCTTTCTGCATTTCATAGTTGAACGTTTTCTCATATTTTTTTTTGTTTTTACTTCATATCTTTTATTTTTTGTAAATTTTTATGCAGTGAACATTCATGCACCAAAATCAGGCCCATATGCCACGAATGTGCATACGTAAGAGTGTAAAAGTGTTTGCCCAAGTAATATTCTTTGTATTGTTTTTTACGGGGTATTCTGGGATATTTGAAAAATTTTAAATAAATATGTAACGTTTGTTATACACTTTTTTTTTTGTTTTTTTTATTACAATTCATGTTGGGTTTCATGTTTCTTAAATTTTTGTTCAGTTGTTGCAAAACAGAATTATCTGCATAATTTATAACACGTTAAAAACATTTCTTTCCTTTTTTTTTCTCAACCAACCATGAATGTGGCAACATACACATACCCATACACATACGAGTAATTATGTGTGTGTATGTAACTGGTTAGGTATCTGTTGTAAATATTAATGCATTTCATGTATTATTTTTTGTAATTACAAGCGTTTTTTTTCTTTTGTTTTTAAGGATCATATTGTAATATGCACCACACCATACAATGAACTGCTTGCTGTGTAATACGTAAAATTCTTTGAATTTTTTATGCCATTGTGCTGTAAAGAGGGGAGAAGAAGCGTAGAAGATAGAACAATAAAGAAACAATAATATTTCACGATATTATTATAGGAAATTGTAATCCAATAAAAGTCACTTAAATGAGTCTATTGGGGTGGGTATGATAGCTTTTTCGCTACCAACTCATTAAGGCTGTAAAAGAAACAAGCATGCATGCATGCTTAATACAAGGAACACTCACAAACGAAAACAAAAAATTTTAGGAAATAAAATGCCTCCAGGGTATAACCATTTTTATCGTACAGCACGCATATTTTCCCAAGGTCGCTGTGATAAGAAATTGAAAAGTCGCTTAATTTTAACAGAAAAATTCATTTTTCTTACACATACAGTGAGGGTCAAAAGAAAATGTACACTAAGGATAAAATTCACCAAAATCAACTTTTACCACTTAAGGAGAGTGCCCGAAAATTTTTTTCACAATATTTCGAAATTTTTTGTAATTTTTTTTGTTTTTGTTTTAAAAACTGTAAATGAAATAATTTTAAAATAAAAATAACAGTAATTTATTAATTCATATTTTTTAAGGTACACTTTCTTTTGGCGCTCACTGTATGGTAGTTATGAAGTCATGTCCTATTTAGTAGAATGACACAGGGGAAGAATTTTTGCAAACTATTATCTGATTGTCGCCGTAATCTAGCAGGTGTGTTGGCTTATTAGACATGAGGCCAGGGTTAAAACCCTAGGTCAGACTTCTCCAACAAAACGAAATTAAAAATAAAATTCTTTTGGCGACTGCCTCTTAAGAGATTTCTGGTAAAATTGTCATGAAAAGTTTCTCTAAAATCTGTCGTTCGGAGTCGACTTTAAACTGTAGGTCCTGCCACTCATGAATAAAAATTAAAACACGCAACATAAGTGGGGTGAGAAGCTAGGCCGTAATCCTGAATGAAGGGTTGTAATGGCCAATCATGTTATAGCTACGGTAGTTAATTTGTCGTAAGAAGTCTTGTTCTATTTACTTGAAGGACAGAAGGGATTAATTTTCGCAAATTATTATCTGAGTGTCGTCGTAATCTATTAGATAGTATGTTGGATTATTAGACATGACTACACGGTTCAAATCGCAGGTCAGACATCTGCAATAAAACGAAATCAGAAATAATATTTCTTTGGTGACTACCTCTTAATCTGCTGGATTATTGTAGCGTATTTCAAGCGGAAGTAATGGCCATCTACTAGATCAATGCATGCTCGTCAACGGTGTTCCTTTAACCCGCTTCTCCATCTTTTCTGATAGTCAGCCTGCCATAAGATCTCTGTCGAATGTTGTGAATAACTCCAGGATCATCAGGAAATGTCGCCGCTGTTTCGACCCTTTTTCTGTGAGATTCAGTGTCACACTTATCTCTGTCCTCGGGCTCAGTAATATTTCGAGAAATTGCAAAGCCGACGAGATTGCCAGGGCTGGTGCACTACTTCCAGAATCTTCTTCGATCGACTTGGGGATGCCACTCAGGCCTCGGTTAAGCTGGCCATTGCGCGGAAAAAACCTATCCTGGGTCAATGATGAGTCCTGCTCCATCGCTAGGCTCACTTGGCGCTCCATGGATAGAAGGCTCACCAACCAGTTACTTGAACTTGGTCGTAACGTCTTCTCGATCACAGTGGCCATGCGTACAGGTCATTGTGTAAAGGAAAGACACCTGAAAAGAATGCAGTTCCATGTAACGCCTTTTGCCCTGGAATGGGATCAGAGGAGACTGTTATCCACTTTCTTGAAGTCACCGTAGTCTAGTAGGTAGTGTGTTGGCTTATTAGAAATAAAAGCCAGTGTTCAAACCCCAGGCCAGATATAAAAACAAAATACAAAATGTATTTCTTCGGCGACTTCCTCTCAGCAGATTTCTGGCAAAAACTCTGAGAGTAAATAAAAATTGCCATGAAAAAGTTTCTCAAAAATCTATCGTTCGGAGTCGACTTTAAACTGTAGGTCCCGCTCATGTATAAAATTAACACACACAACATAAGTGGTGTGAGAAACTAGGTCGTAATCCTGACTGAAGAGTTTTAATGACCAATTATGTATGTATGTTATCAATGCGCATCTCTTGCAAGATGCAAATTTAGGTTATTTGGCTCTCCAACCATTGATAGCTTGACGGAGATATCATCCATTGATGTCAAGTATATAGCTTCGTTTATCAAACTTTCAGGCTGGATTTCCAGCGTGTGGATGGATTTAATGGATGGATTCTTCTTCTTACCTGGTGTGAAGGAACTTGGTCAGTACATAGGCTGCGTTCACCTGTGGCGTCACAACGGGCCGCTATGCGTGCTTAAGTGAGATTTGGTATCAAAGCTTCCAATACAACCTAACCTAACCTCGTAAGAGATTTCTGATAAAAACTCTGAGAGTAAATAAAATTGTCATGAAAAGTTTCTCATAAAAACTGTCGTTATGAATTGACTTTAAACTGTAGGTCCCTTCAGTCATGTATTAAATTAAGACACACATTAAAAATAGTATGAAAAGCTAGGTTGGAATCCTGCCTGAAGGGATGTAATAACCAATTATGTATGCATGTATGTATTATCTGAGTACAGTAGAATAAATAATATGGCTGCGGTACTCCACCACCTCTAAGCAATATTGATTACTTTTACTATTGATTTATTGATACAACATAACATAATCAATATAGCATCGATAAAAAAATCATCAATGTTTTTCCTTTAATGTCCATCACTAGCATATTATTTTGCATCTAGTCTAGCACTTTCTTATGCTCTACACCCCATCGTTTAGCTTCCAGGTCACTTCAATTTCCTCTTTCGCTATTTTATTTCTCTACTGAATGAAAACACATTTTTTACCACCCAATAAAATTGTGTTGCAAAACGTAAAATACAAAAAAAAACGTTAATAGTGTTTGCGTACTTAATGAAGACCGTAGTACTTAATGAAGAACTTCAAGACATCGATGGAAAAGACATTTAAAGCTCTTGAAGGAAAATTTATTGCGAACAATTTTAATTGTTAACATTTCTGTTTCCCCGCTTTGCATAAAGTAGAGTTTAAATAGAGAAATATGTGTGTCATAAATATCTCCCCCCCCATAAAATATTGACTTACAATATGCAAGAATAAAATGGAATTTTTTGCGGTATTGCAATTTGTATTGTATTGTACACGAAGTAATTTAAAATTTTTCCAGTTCACTTTGGTTTGGTGTGAGAAGCAGTGGAAGAGCCTTATTTTTAAATATTAAATATTTAAATATTGCATATTTACTTACAGCACTTAATGTGCTGCAGTACATTCGAAAACATTTTGAAGAAACGTAGCCATTCGTAAACAATTCCATTTAAACCTGGCATACATCATGATTGGACTGCGGACTCTGTCTGCTCTGGCTTAGTATCCGCGGATGGTATGAAGATGAATATTGTGTGTTATGGTCTTCTCCCTAAGGTCTTGGGTAGTCTAAATCTTGTCTGCTTTAGACCACTGAGGCGACTAGGTTTTGTTTTTTTTATGTGGTAATGTAATAGAGGACGATCTGTTCTGTGAAATAGGAATAAAAAATTGATTCTATTCCTTTGGTACATGTCGGATACACGATTGATTATAGTACCAAAAATGAATTTAAATGCTACTGGATTTTGGAGACAAAAAAGATCATAAGAAGACTATTCGATTTTTTTTTAAAGATTTTAAAAGATAGTTATTGCACTACTTCCCATTGTTAGTACTAAACTCTATATGATCGAATGGGACAATAGGGAAATAACATCTACAAGCGCTGCATTAATCATGAAGAGGAAATTATACATCATTTGCGGAAGGAGTTCTTGGTTTCGAGGGTCCTCTTAAACGAATGATGAGGAGCGTTGTAAGGATGCTTCAACGAAATGATCTGCATACAAGAAAGCGTTGTTGTTCGTCGCTACATTTTCAAGAACTTCAGGGAAAGGAAGGGAGGGAAGAGCAGTAAGTCAAGTTGTGCATATGTAGAAATAGTCCTTAAAAAATGTTGTACATACACAACTGGTCATTACAACAAATTCAGCAGGAAAATATACTTAAGTACGTAACCTGTTGGCAAATTATTGCGAACATTCATTAATCCTGAACATACATAACATTGCAACCCTTCAGTCAGCATTACGACCTAGTTTCTCACACCACTTATGTTGTGTGTGTTAATTTTATACATGAGTGGTGGGATCTACAATTTAAAGTTGACTCCGAACGACAGATTTTTGAGAAACTTTTCATGGCAATTTTATTTATTTACTCTCAGAGTTTTTGCCAGAAATTTGCTGAGAGGAAGTCGCCGAAGAAATATTTTTTTCATATTGTTGTTGTTATTTCTGGCCAGGGTCTCGAACCCTGGCTTTACGTCTAATAAGCCAACATACTACTACTGTTATAAAAGAGTCAAATGTCTGACCAAATGTTTCAAACCCTGGGTACCAGCTTCCCGCAATGAAGAATACAGGAACTTGGTTGGAGATGCTGCGACAAGAATGCTGAAGTTATACAAAGTCACCAAA
Source organism: Sarcophaga carnaria (assembly GCA_958299815.1). Taxonomy (NCBI): domain Eukaryota; kingdom Metazoa; phylum Arthropoda; class Insecta; order Diptera; family Sarcophagidae; genus Sarcophaga; species Sarcophaga carnaria. The sequence goes on from OY283151.1 coordinate 49,879,334, forward strand.
TTCCACTATTGTGAAGATGATGCACCGAATTCATTGAATGGTTGTCATCCATTGACGTCAAAGAGATTCCGCCATCTGGACATGCAGCAATCAGCATTAACCATTCAGTAATTTAAGGATAGCATGTGTGCTGCCTTTGATAACCTGTCTCCTGATATATTTCATGCCAGGGGTTACCAGTTAGTAGGTTACGAGTGTCAGATTATTTTTCAGAATGTGGGCAGAAGAAAGGAAGTCCAACAGTTGGACCTCAGCATTCGCTATTATGTCCTGGAAAAAAGAGACCCCAATAACAAAGGAATAAGCATTCTCTCTATCGTTCGTAAAGTTCTTAAGAAAGTATTATAAAGGCGGATAATGTCATTCGAGAAAATACTAATTGGACCTTATTAGCGTGCCTTTAGGATTGGCCAGCTTACCATCGACCAGATATTTACATTACTGTGAAAGATGTATGAAAGCTATCTCGACACGTGCTATTTTTGGTCGCCTATAAGAGAGCATTTGATAGCCTGATCAGAAACATTGTTTTTGCTGCAGTCTAAGAGCTCGTACATCTGGGAACTAATAAGGCTTGTTGAGCAGCCCCATCAAGGTATGAAAAGATCTTTCCAAACTTTTTGATTCTGAGCGTGGTTTCAGACAAGGTGATCTCTTATCATACGACAGCTTTTTCTTCGTCGTGGAGTGCGTCCTGCGGAAAGCATGACATCGTAGCAATGTCACTATTTTCTACAAAACTGTTTAATTGCTTGGGTACGCCGACAACATTGAGAAATTTTGGCGTACCAAGCGATATGTTACTGCTGCCCTTAGTACTATAGGACAGGAGTCTACTAAAATGTGGATCCAACCGAAGTATATTATGTTGGCGTGTGGGATCCCAGATTGTATTGGACCAGTAGAAGTACGTGAAGAGTTGGTTTATAAATAACTTGGAGACATCACAATAGAGCAGACAATACATATCGATGTTGGTATGGTAAGCTAATTTCAAATTATTCTGTGTTCTAAATTGTGGTTTTCTACAGTGATTGGACACAAGGTTATGTAATTAAGTTCAGATTACCTATCTTATTTATGTTGTGCTATATTTCTGCACATGCAGCATTACAAATTAAAATTTTTTTAATACTTTCTTTATCAACTTCTCAATCAATAAAAATGTGCAACAATAAATAACTCACGTGCGAAGACTAGCCTTTGACATTGAGGCAATTAATATTAAAGCCACCAAATGCCAAATTTAAATGATACAGGGATCCGCTTTTAATGACCACATATTGTTTTGTGCTCTGCTGTCACTTCCACTGCGAACAACGACAAACAATGACATGAAAGCAAATTGTAACACAATTTCAAATAACATTTCTTGTTCAAACATCCGTTGCACCTCTTACTCCTCTCTGCACCATGTTTGTTCCATATTTGTGTTAATAATTGCCATTTCCGTCTTTCATCAACACTAATTACGCAGCGTTAATAACATAAATGCAAATATGTATGTATGTATATATGCATGTAGATGAATAGGAAGCATTTACATATACACTTACATATAAAGTAAAATCACATTTAAACAGACATACATACGTACACACTTACATATATATAGTATACAGTTACATTTAAATACATTCATTGTATAATTAATTTGTATGAAACGCCTACTCATTGAATCAATCACCCAGTTGTGAAGTATACACTATACACATATGTACGTCACGTCTGCTTAATATGCATACAAACATGCACACATACAAACATTTAAGGAACTGTGTGATGTGATACTAAAATTATAGCAGAAATCAAATACCCGATAGGTAATTGCACGATAATAAATTCAAATCAGATTGTTTAATACCTACATTATCGATTGTGTTGGTTTGTAAGAGAAACAGTTACAATTTCTTAATATTATACTACAATACACATACATACATATCTACCATATATGTATATAAATCAGCTCAGTGGACAACACAATTTTTATATATGAAATCTTAGCGAGGATCTCATTGACTGATTCAACTTGTTTTTGATGCAGTAAAGAACCTACTTTGTGAGCCTTCAGATTACTCTGTGTTCGAGCTTGAGATTCACGGAAACAGACATGGATTCCTATTTACTCAAGAGTGGCAAACGTTTAAATTGGTTTCAACAAACTCCGGTTCGACTCCAAAAATTTATGTTAGAATCTTTACATATTCTTACCATATCTCTCGTATGCAACCCTACTTAGGGGAAAATTCAGTAGGAAAATATACTTAAGTACGTAACCTGTTGGCAAATTATTGCGAAAATTCATTAATCCCGAACATACATAACATTGCAACCCTTCAGTCAGGATTACGACCTAGTTTCTCATACCACTTATGTTGTGTGTGTTAATTTTATACATGAGTGGCGGGACTTACAGTTTAAAGTCGACTCCGAGCGATAGATTTTTGAGAAACTTTTCATGGCAATTTTATTTAATCTCAGAACTTTTGCCAGAAATCTGCTGAGAGTAAGTCGCCGAAGAAATACTTTTTTGTTTTTTTGTTTTGATCTTTGGCCTGGGTCCTTAAGATTTACATTGATGGCTCTAATATGAGTGACAGGATGGACTGTGACCTAGTTATTAAGGTTTCTGACATTAAACTTTCGTATGTGCTGCCTAACCACTGCTATCTGCGGTACAATGCTTGTTGGATGGCTAAATGAGGGCAAAACGAAGTATATATTGGAGACAAGTAGGGACATGCGGCGTATTGGATCCCAGATTATGACCGATAACTATACTTTCGATATAGTCAAGGAATTTATTTAAATGATGTCAGTCTGGAGATTTCTCTTGTCAATAGGCGCTACTATGGTCTCAATAAGCAACTGAATAGCACCGATCTCTCTCGTACGACAAAACTAACACTCTACAAAACGCTCATCCTCCCCGTGCTTCTTTATGGCGCACACAGGTAGGGACACTATTAAGCACTGATGCAGCAGCCTTGGGATTATTCGAGAGAAAAGCCATACGTACGATTTTTGGGGCCAGTGCGAGTTGGCGATAATTTCCGCATCCGATCCAACAATGAGTTGTATAAGCTCCTCAACGACATAGACGTTGTGCCGCGTATTAACATCCAGCGGCTGCACTGGCTCGGCCATGTCATTCGAATGGAGGAGGATGCTCCGGCGAGACGGGTATTTGATGCGGGAATTTGCTGAGGTCGTTGAAGAGGACGATCTTGTCTGCATTGGAAGGACCAAATCGAGGAAGCCATGTCATCGATTGGTGTGACCAACTGGAAAAGGCGCGCAAGATGAAGAGGCACCTGGGATGTAGAAGGCAGAAGGATGGGATGTAGAGGCAGAAGGATGTGTTAAGGCAGGCTGAAATCATGTCGGGTTGTTAATGGCCAGTTCAGTAAGCAAGTACAATCTTGTTGGCAGAATTAGAAGACATGCTATATTGTTGAACTCTGCTGAACACGTATGGATCAAAATAACCATTCATCACACAATAGCGACTCTAACGTTTCATTGTCATTTTAGTAGATATGCCGAAAGACTCAGCACTCCGACAAATGACTTCTGTTGGAGGAGACTACGTTTCATCTCATATGTCAGTGTTTTGCTTTTGTCATGAAGAGACCGAGGTTTTTGTCCTCTCAGTTTCTAATATCGTTGATGGAGCTCTCTAATATGTTTCTCTAATATAGCTTCTCGAGGGAATTTTAATCCCCGGTTGAATTGTTTGTAATATCACAATGGGCCTCTTTCTTTAACCTAAACTACAGCCATTATTTTTAGACACTTGGAACGCAGATACTACTGCCAGTATTCGATACTACAGTCACAATATATTACGTGTATTCTGGCCTTGAACCAATGCAAATAATACCCTCTGGGAAAGAACAGGCTAATAAATTCTATCTGCTGAAAAAATGAAAGAAAAATGTCGTTTGATCAGCCAGCCAGTGTAGGCTGTCACAAAACTATTATTAAAGTGTTGCAAATTAATCGATAATACAGCATATTTCCAGGTATATTCATTAATATGCACCTTTAATTTGCTTCAGTGTTCGAACATAAAAAAAAGAAAGAAGCTTACACACAAGAGAAGATGTGTGTAAGTGAGCAAAAAAATTTATTAACGATGAAAAATATTATCTCAATATGGATTTTCCATTGAAAGCGGAAACTGCCTTTCACTTCTTTTAACATGTGCTTTACCAATTCCGACAGGCCTCATGCATGTACGAAGCCAACATCGGTTTCTTTTTTTGAGAATTCTGGTTGACGTTTATTTATTGTACCAGTCATGTGTATTCTTTTAATTTTTCTCTTACAGTCCATAAGGAGAAAATAAAAGAAAATGATATGAAATCCCTTTTAAACAAAATTAAAGAAGAAAATATCCGTGAATATGCTTCTTTAAAGGATTATAATTGTAAGCATGTGACCGACTTCTTTAATTCATGAATTATACCGGGACGGAGAAAGAAAAAGGAAAACTTATGTGTCCATTAAGTTAGAACTTGAATTTTTTTTATATATGAAATGTTTTTTGATATTTTATGGAGGAATTATTATGATTTTATTTTAGCTTAAATACCACATAAGGAAAATTTTTCCGTAGAGCATATAAGATGGAATAACGATTCTAATTGCAGACAGGTCTATAAAAAAAACCTCCTGGGTATGTAACCCCAGGATTTATATCATGATTGTCCAGCTAAGGCAGACACAGCAAATAAGAAATCATCTGAAATGGAGCTGAACACGATACAGAGACTAGAGGGTGTTGATTCAACAGCGGCAATGAAATCCTGTTGTATAATGGCGCTAGAAGCACTGAAAGGCCTTTGCATTTAATAGTGAAGACCACAGTTTTGAGGACTGCGGCTAGGGGATTGCGTAACCTAATGATTCGAATCATACATAGATAATTTTTTACAACCCTTTAGTCAGGATTACGACCTAGTTTCTTACACCACTTATGTTGTGTGTGTTAATTTTTATACATGAGTGTGGGATCGACAGTTTAAAGTCGACTCCGAACGTCAGATTTTTGAGAAACAGAACTAGTAGTCTCCATGATTCTGGCAAAGTCAGCCTAAATGAAGTTGAACAGGATACAGAGACTAGTTTGTGTTGATACAAGAGCGGTAATGGAATTCTGTTCTATAGCGGCTGTGGAAACACTAGAAGTCCATTGTACTTTAAAATGAAGACCAGAACTTTGGATACTATGGTTAGAGTACTTCGCAACCTAATGAATCGAACCAATAGACTCCAAGATTTTGGAAAATGCTTCGGAATAATGTTTAGGTTTAGTTTAGGTCGGAATGGTAGCTCTGATATCACAAAGCTCACTTGAGCACGCATAGCGACCTGTTATGATTCCACGGGTAAACGCAGTCCCTGTACTGACCAAGATCCAACAAAATCAGGGAAGAGAAAGAAGTTGGTCAGCGCAAGGGCTGCACATCAAAAGCACGATTACCCAACACTGGAAAACCAGCCAGAAAGTTTGATGAACGAAGCAATATCCTTGACATCAAGAGATGATAGCTCCGTCAAGCTGACAATAAGTGGAGAGCCAAATAATCTATATCTACACCTAACAAGAGACGGGCACTGACAAAGAAAGTGGATAACAGTCGCCTCTTCCTCAGCGGATCTGCATCCACGGCAGAAGTCGTTAAATGGGAGCCTCATTCTTTCCGCGTGTCTACCCATAATGCAATGACTTGTAAGCATGGCCACTGTGGTTGAGATGACGACACGACCAAGACAAAGTAATTGGTTGGTACGCCTTCTATCCATCAAGGGCCAGGTGAGTCTAGCGGTGGAGCAGGACTCCTCATTGACCCAGGATAGGTTGGCGTCTCGAAAGAATTTCCGCGCAATATCCAACTTGACCGAGGCAATTGACATACCCAATTCAATTGAAGAGGATTCCGGAAGGATCGCACCAGCTCTGGCGAGCTCGTCGGCCCTACAGTTTCCCGGAATGTTACTGTGCCCGGGGACATATACCAGTGAAACACTGGTGAAGCGCCCAGAAAGAATGTCGACACAGCGGCGACATTACCTAACGATCCTAGAGTTATTCACGAAACCCGATAGAGATCTTATCGCGGCCTGACTATCAGAAAAGATAGAGACGCGGGTGAAAGGAGCACCGTTGACGAGGATCCATTAAGCGGCTCTGTAAATAGCCTTCACCTCCGCCTGAAAGGAGTAATCTAGAAGCTGCGTACACTTTGCAGTGTACAGATGGGCCAAGAATTGATCTTGAAGCAGTCACCAAACAGTATAGAAACTGGTGGAAGTCTATGCTATCAAAAGTTAAGCGCGATATAGCAATACTACTGACAGTCAGGGCCCAATCCCAGCACTCGGCTTCTATGAGGTTAAATCGAAGATAATAAGCAACTGTCTGGGGAAGCTGAATCAGTTAGTTTTACCCTCTACAGAGACCCAAATCAATTTGGTGTTCGTAGCAAGGAAGAGATGGATGAGCTGGCGAGGAGCGAGGCTGATAAAGCCAGTATCTTTCACTAGAGTGGGGACATGTGTTGGGAGAGAGGACAAAAACTCTTATGTATTGAAATGCCTTTAGGGAAATTAAAACCGTTGTTGGGAAATTGCAATACGAAGAGATTTGAGTCATGCATTAGTCTATCTGAAGTCGCCGTAGTCTACTAGGTAGTGTAATGGCTTATTAGACGTGACGCCACGGTCCAAACTCCTGGTCTAACATCTCGAATGAAATATGAAGAAATATTTCTTCGGCGACTTCTTCTCAGCAGATTTCTAGCAAAAGCTCTGAGAATAAATAAAAAAAACTGCCATGAAAAGTTTCTCAAAAAATCTATTGTTCGGAGTCGACTTTAAACTGCAGGTTACCGCCACTCTTGAATAAAAATAACATACAGAATATTTGTGATGTCCGAAGCTATGTTGTAATCCTGACTAAAGGGTTTTAATGACTAATTATGTATGTATGCAAGTATTAGACTATCCGAGAATAACCTGGTGATGGTTACTGGTCTTTTAATAGAGCGCTATATACTCAAAATCAAAACTGTTTCGAACCCAAACTGTAGATTTTATGTAATGAGAATGTCGTAAGACATTTTCCTGGAATCTGTAAGGAAATAACTGACTGTTTATCAAGTGCTACACAGACAACTGTAGTTGTTGACACCGAGCAGAATGCTGAAATTTGCCAGGGCAACAGGCTTGGAAGAGACATGATAGGAATAGATGTTCCTTAAAGTTTGAAAGGTCTACAATAGGTCATATGGTTGCTGTATGAAGGCACTTCTTTGCGACAGTAATAATGTTAATAAGCTATTGCTTGGTGTAGTTTGAGGATTTGTACCCTTAAAATTGGAGATTGAAGAGACTGAAAATAAAATTTCGAAATATTTTTTATCTACACAAGCATTTAATATCATCAACCAAATGTTTCCACCTTTACTGGCACTCAATCATTATTTGGTTACGTTATATTAAGTACAACACATTTTTTACTTTTTTTTGTTTTTGTATCTCTCAAGAATAATGTTAAAAACGCGTCATGAATTTCTTTCTCTTTTAAGTGTACGACGCTTTTAATTAAATCGCAATATACGAGTGCACATTTTATGTCAAATGGAAAGAAATTACAAAAAACAACAACAAAAAAATAATCCTTAAAAAGCCGTAAAAGGATAAAATGAGTTTAACTTCTCCAAGCAGACATTTATGTGCGACGCTCTTTCTTTTTGTTTTCCTTATTGAAATGAAATTATAATTTCCGTTCGTTTTTCTTCAGCCGTTTCTTCATGTATTTTCTATATGATGCCGTGTTAAATAATTATGAAGAAGACCTACCACCATATACGCAATTAAGTACTGCAAAATGAAAACGGCTATTATACGAGCACGATAAGATGACGAAGCCGCGCTTGTAATTGCAGCAAAATTGTTTAAAGTTAATGACTTGAATTAAAGTTGAAACACTGACATTATCAAAACGGCTGCTGTACACCATAGGTTGTAAATAATTGAACGTATATTGTTTAAATGGTAATAATTATGTTTGTATTGTAAAGTTTTAATATTTTATGATTGAGAAAAATCTTTCTTGGGTTAATATTTTGTGGATTAATATTGCTTGAAGTTGCCGTACTCTAGTAGGTAGTAAGTTGGCCTACTAGACCTGAGGTAGTGGTTCAAACCTTGGGTCAGACATCTCCAACAAAAAGAAATTAAAAAAAAATATTTCTTGCGGCGACATCTTCACAGCAGTCTTCTGGTAAAAACTCTGAGAGTAAAACAAAAATTGGAGTCGACTCATGGATAAAATTAACACACGGAAATCCAATGCTCTTCGAATGTGTTAGGAGAGAACCGATTTTGAAGAGTATTGATTTCCAAAATGATAAAATACCTCTCCAGGGTAATACGACTGATAATTAGGCTTAAAAATAATGGAAAGCGGAAAGATGTTTATATACAATCTTGGAGTCTGAATGACGTAGATAAGATCACAAAAAAACAACAAACTCCTACGAATTACGAAATCTTTGGAGTTACTTTAGATCACTGTATGATCTGACGTAGTGGTCGCCGTAGTCTATTAGGTAGTGTGTTGACTTACTAGACGAGAAGCCGCGGTTCCAGCCCTGGGTCAGATTTCTCCAACAAAATGAGACACTAAAAATATTTTCTCCTTCGACTGCCTCTCAGCAGATTTCTGGCAACAACTCTGCAAGTAAATAAAATTGCCATAAAAAAGTTTCTCAAAAATTCTGTTATTCGGAGGCGACTTTAAACTGTAGGTCCCGCCAGTTATGTAGAAAATTAACGCACATAACGTAAGTGGCGTGAGGAACTAGTTAGTCCAGTTAGTCAGTCTTTATGCCCATTTTGATGGCACAATTTATATCCAAACCGGGGTTATTCTGTAGGAAACCAACCTAACTGCAGAATAAATCTTATTATTGCAGCAGTCAAGGATGACAGAAAATGAGCAGTTAGAAACATTCATATCTACATAGCAAGAGCAATGCACTAACGCTTGAGTTGAAAGATTATCCCTTACCCCTCCTCGAACCCACAGGCTGTGCGATAGTTGTTCGATGGAATGCCAAGTCTACAGGCATGACTTTTAATAAGTCATTGGCCCGTGAGAATCGAAGTTGTGCGAGGAGTGGCCATGTAATTTTGGAACAAAAGTAAATCTTATTCATCCTTCTCCAACAAGACTTGGTCATATTGCACGTATCTTCTTGTTTCCAACGAAGTTGAGCCTACTTGTATAGCGAGCAGAAAGTGCGTAGTCAAACTGAGACAATCGCAATACCTGCGTTCTATTTGTGTAATATTGCACTATCGAAAATTGTGCTAAAGCTGTTTGGAGAATTAAACAGCTGAAGCCAGTGTGGCCAGATAATCGGCGGCGCTGGTATGCTAGAGGATTGCCGGGTTGGGGCTCCCCGGATGGGGTGGTTCTTGCCGAATCTCTGGGCCTTACGTCCAGCTTCACAGCGATCCTAGCCAGTTTATCAAAACTACAATTTTCGACGGTATTCGTATATCCAGGAACTCATATACGAATTATCTTAACCGTTTGACTGCTAAGCGATTTCGAATGTTCGAAAACTGCTCGAAAACTACAATTAATTATTATAATAAAAAAATCTACAAAATTCTAATAACCTCTGTGTAAAGAGACGACCCTATATCTCGTCTTTTAATTTTATTTTTGCTTTTTGACTAAATTTTTACACTGAAATTCGCAGCGCAAATACGATTTTCGTAACAAATGAACGCAGCGCTTTTGCGCCGCGTAGCAGTCAAACGGTTAAAATTATCAAAAATTCCTGTGAGAAATCCACAGCATTCATGAATATGGGCGCAGCTTAGCTGTCCAGTATAGCTTTTAAAACATGAAGTCAGAAATATTTGAAAATTACTTCTCTTCGGAACTGAAATTTATTTAAAACGTAAATTTAATTTAATTAGTAAAGTCCGACTGTGCTGCTGGGTTACAATATAGTTATCGGTTGAGTAAGTTAATGGCACATAATTCCTCTAACATCCTTCCAATGGATATGTTTTTCTCAACCTTTTATCATCGCGATGAATTTGATAAAAACCTTGCAATAATTGGTTTCCAAAGAACGAGAGTAATTATGACAAAAGAATACAATATTACAGCGCAGTTGGTCATTACAACCCTTCAGCCAGGATTACAACCTAGTTTCTCACACCACTTGTATTGTGAGTGTTAATTTTGTACATGAGTTGCGTAGTTTAAAGTCGACTCCAAACGATAGATTTTTGAGAAACTTTTCATGGAAATTTTTTATTTACTTTCAGTTTTTGCAAGAAATCTGCTTACAGCAAGTCACCGTAAGAAATATTTCTAGATAATTCGTTTTAATCGAGACTGTCTGGGGTTTGCCCTGGGCTTGTTACCGTGGTCTCACGTTAAATAAGTCAACATACTACCTACTAGACTAAGGCGACTCTAGCACAGTGTATTCTGTAATAGTATATATGTGTATAGTGCACGAGAAAATATTTCTTTTTTCAATTTTTCCTTTCCAAACTGAAAACTCCTTATTAGAGTATCGAATTTATAAAAACGTTGCAATCATCGGTTTACAGAAGAAGGAGATTCATTATGACAAGACAATATAATATTACAGTGCAGTGTGCACTGTACAGTATATACAGTGACCGTCAAAATAAACTGTACACTATGGATTCTAACAATCACCAAACTCAACTTTTACCACTCAAGGAGTGTGCCCCACAAAATTCGACAATATTTCGAAATTTTTTGAAATTTTTTTGTTATGTTTGCATTTTAAAAACTAGCAATTTTAAAATAAAAATAACGGCAATTTGTTAATGTATATTTTTTTATGTACATTTTCTTTTGACGCTCACTATATGTATGTAGTGCACAAGAAAAAATTTCTTTATCAAATTTTTTTCTTTCCAAACTAATAAAAACTAGAAAAAACGATTCACTAACTTCATTCGCCATTATGAAACGTCGTTGTATGTATTACAAATTTAAATATTTACTTTCGCTTGAATTAATGTGAACTTATAATTTCAAGGCTGTACACTTAGTTTTTTCGAAACTTTCTTTTTTGACATACATTTCAGGCAAGAAGCGCTCATTAATTTTAGAACGTAAAAATTTCCATACGCTGCTGTTTACGCAACAGTAGATTGTTAATGTTTATGGAGTGGAAATCATTTTTTTTTAATAGTTGCCTTACAATCATACCTAACTGAGGCTTTAATAACATAAAGAAAAACTAAAACAACAACAGCAACCGAAGCACTAATTATTTTGAAAAATTTTGTGGTGGTGGTGGTGTGCCTAAAATTAAAGCCAAAAGTAGTAAAGGGTCCGCCAAATAACTTTTTGTTTTTGAAAATGCTTTAAAAAAAACTACTGAATATTTTCTCAAATTTCTTAATCCTTCCGGTTAATAATGGAAAATAATTTCATTCAAATGGCTGCCTTGGCTGGCCATGCAGTAGCTTACACGACCGGTCCAATTTTTAAGCACATTATCGATTGTGTGCAGCTGTATTTCACCAATGGCTTCACGAATATTGTCCTTTAAAGCGTCAATTGTCTCTGGCTTGTCGGCGTAACAATTATCTTTGACGGCACCCCACAAATAATAGTCCAACGGTGTCAAATCGCAGCTCCGAGGTGGCCAAACGACATCAGCTCTGCGGCTGATAATGCGATCTTCAAATCTCAAATCTCTCACTCAAAACATTTAGTGTAGCTTCGGCTGTGTGGCACGTAGCGCCGTCCTGTTGAAACCAAATGTTGCCAATATCCTCCTCTTCAATTTTTGTGAACAAAAATTCGTTAAACAATAACGATAACCCGATAACGATCGCCATTGACTGTAACGGCCACTCCTTGCTCATTTTCGAAGAAAAATGGCCCAATAATGCCTCTGGACCAAAATCCGCACCAAACAGTGACTCGTTTTGGGTGCGTCGACTTTTCAATGTATGCGTGCGGGTTTTCTGTGCCCCAAATGCGACAATTTTGCTTGTTTACATACCCGCCAAGATCAAAATGAGCTTCATCTGAAAAGATGCTTTTTTTTGCCAAAATTCGCATCTTCTGGTGTAGGCAGCCATTTGAATGAAATTTTTTTCCATTATTAACCGGAAGGATTGTACTTTCATAAAAAAAAGAAATTTGAGAAAATATTCTGTAGTTTTTTTTAAAGCATTTACAAAAAAAAAGTTATTTGGCGGACCCTTTAGAAAAAATCAACGAAAAAATTATGTTAAAATTATTACAACGAGTACATGAATTATGGGATTTGTTTTTCTTTAAATTTTATGTGCTTCCTGTCACTTTTTAACCAGAAATTAAATATGATTTTGGCTTAGAAAATCCAATAAGGATTTGCTTTCAAACTGCATCTAACATGGTCTCTCTCACGATATCGTTATTCGTTTAACCAGACTCTACTTATTAAACCAATATTTTAAAACTTTTCTTTAAATTTTTTCCTCTCATTTTCCGTTACCACATATCCTTACGCTTTGTAGAAGAGTGATTTTTTGGGGCGAATGTGTAGGTGTATGTGTATGTGTGGGTGTTTAAATTATTCTCATATACATGAAAAGCTTTTGATTTGGTTTCATTATATTTTCTACAAATGAAAGTAAGTAGTAAGTGATGTTGTAAGGCTCAACGTATGTACTTAAACGAGTATGTAGTTGGAATGCCTATATGTATGTATATGCACTTTACGCTTGCATACGCTCTCTTTCTCTTTCAACTTTGAAAGTGTACATAATCAATTAAGTTAATTTACGAGTTGGATAGGTACTTATTTAATGTAAAATAACTGAAATTTGTTACTTAACCATTACCACACCACACCACCATCACACCACCATCACCATCACTATTGCGAATCATGTTGCCACTTTCTGCCAAAATATATGCATTTTTACATTTTTATTTCCGCTTAGTGAAACTAAAATTCATTCTCCTCCATTAGTAAAATGTAAAAAAAAAGAAACATGCTGTGTATATACAGACGAATGTATGTATGTCGAGAAAAAAACCGTGAAAAGTGTGGAAAATTTCTAGAAAAAAAAAAATTTTTTTAACAAGAATAAAACACAGGCAATACATCGTAACCCTTTTAACTGATGATGGTTTCTACACTCCGGTTGTAATGTAATAAGGCAGGATTTAAAAAAATTTAATTTTATTCTTATTTTTCATTAATTTTAATGAAATATTTAACAAAAACTTATTGGTTCTGTATGTAGAATATATTCTGAAAAGAGTTGTCAAATTCGAAATTCATTCTATTATAAGATAACCGCAGTTAATGAATGCGATCTGATAGGTATCGTGTTGGCTTATTAGACGTGAAGCCACAGTTCGCACCAGAGATCAGCAATGAGTATTCAAAAAGATGAGCAGATTCGAATCATAATTTCTGATTCTTATACGCATTCATACTTATTTTAATATCATACTTATAATGGGTGATTTTTTAAGAGCTATAGGAAAATTTTTCAAAAAAAAAAAAACATAAAATTCAGAAAAATGCATGAAATCTTTATTTGAATCGATAGTACAGTCCATATAATTTAATGTTTGAAGATTATTTCATGCAAATGTTGACCGCGACTGTGCCTCAAATGGTCCATCCGCTTAGTCCAATTTTGGAATACTCTTTCCAACATTTCGGCCGGTATCTCACGAATAAATGCTTCAATGTTGTCTTCCAATGCGTCAATTGAAGCGAGCTTGTCTGTATAGACATGAGCTTTAACATAGCCCCACAAAAAATAGCATTAGGCGTTAAATCGCACGATCTAGGTGGCCAATTGACCGGTCCCGAACGTGAAATAAAATGTTCACCCAACTCGCCTCTCAATAAGTCCATTGTTACGCGTGCTGTGTGGCGTGTGGCACCGTCTTGTTGAAACCACATGTCATGCAAGTCAAGCTCTTGCATTTTGGGCAAAAAAAGTTGGATATCATCTCACGGTAGCGCTCACCATTCACAGTTACGTTACGATTCGCAGCATCTTTGAAGAAGTACGGTCTAATGATGCCACCAGTCCATAAACCGTACCAAACTGTGACTTTTTCTGGATGCATTGGTAGCTTTTGCAATGCTTCTGGCTGATCTTCACTCCAAAATGAACACAATTTTTCGATAAAGGAGTGGATCTTCGGCCAACTTTCCAAGAGCCCATGCACCAAACATTCTGCGTTGCGGTAGGTCGTCGTTCGGCTTCAATTCTTGCACCAGCTGTATTTTGAAAGGCTTCACACCTAAATCCTTCCGCAAAATTTTCCACGTTGTTGAGTACCAGAGGCCCAATTGCTGCGAACGGCGACGAATCGATAATTGATGGTCATCATTAACACTGGCCGATACAGCTGCGATATTTTCTTCAGTTCGCACTCTACGTAAGAGTGTTGGTGGTTTAATGTCCAACAATGTAAATTTAGTGCGAAATTTAGTCACAATAGCCCGAATAGCAGCTTCAGTGGGGCGATTAAACTGACCATAAAATGGAAGAAGCGCGCGATGAACTCTCTTAACAGAGCACGCATTTTGATAATAAAATTCAATGATTTGCAAGCGTTGTTCGTTTGTAAGACGATTCATGGTTAAATTATAGACCAAACTGAAGATGTTTGACAGTGAAACAAAACACGAAACGTGCGTGAGCTGTTTAAACCAGTGTCGCCAAAAAGATAATACCTAAAAAATCACATGTTACTTCTCATATTCAAAGTATGAAGTACTCATACTTAACAACACGTATGATGTTGTTGATATCAACTCTTCTTTACTCAACATTTACAGGAATTACAAACTAAGTATGATTCGCGTACGAACACTACAATACTCACTAGAAGGTTGTGTGTTTGCTTTGCTTGCTGTCTTTGTCTTTTTCTTTCTTCTTTTTTTGTAAATGCAACAACAACTAAGACTGTAAATTTTGATGAATGATTCGAATCACTCGAATGATTTATGAGTATTATAAGTACTTTTCTAAATTTATGAATCTGAATGAGTAGGCGTATGAATCAAACATTTTTCGAATGTTATGAGTCTGATGTCAATGTTGTACTCATACTCATTGCAACCTGTACTTATAAATCAATGTCGTAGTGAGTTCGAATGAATCAGAGTAGTTGAATTTCAATACTGTGGACTCATTCATACTCAAATTTTCATGAGTATTTATGAGTAGCGAAAAAACGATTCATTGCTGATCTCTGCTTCAAACCTCAGGTCAGTCATCTTCAATTAAACGAAATACGAACAAATATTTCTTTCGCGACTTCCTCTCAGCAGATTTCTAACAAAAACTATGAGAATAAATAAAATTGCTATAAATATGGAGATTTGTATGCCGAAAAGTTCAGTTTTTAGTGTATTTTTGTGGATACCAAGTGTAATACATACATAATTGGCCATTACAGCCCTTCAGTCAGGATTACGGCCTAGCTTTTCACATCACTCATGTTGTGTGTGTTAATTTTATAAATTAGTGGCGGGACCTACAGTTTAAAGTCGACTCCGAACGACAAATTGTTTTTAAAGAAACTTTTCAGGGCAATTTTATTTATTCGCAGAGTTTTTGGCAGAAATCTGCTGAGAGGAAGTCGCCGAAGAAATATTTTCAATTTTTCGTTATGATGACCTGGGGTTTGAACCGTGGCCTTACGTATAATAAGCCAACACTAGACTACTGCGACTCACTAGTAGGTAATGCGTTGGCTTATTAGGCGTCATGCCGTGGTTCAAAACTTGGATCAGATATCTCGAACAAAAACATATGAAGAACAATATGTCGTTAGGCGACTTCCTCTCAGAAGTCTTCTGGTGGAAACTAAATAAAATTGCCATGAAAAGTTCCCCAAAAAGTCTGTCTTTCGGAGTCGGCATTAAACTGTAGGTGCTGCTGCTCAAGTATGTATGTATGTAGGAAACAAGGTCGTAATCCTGCCTAAAGGGCTGTAATGACCAATTCAATAAGTAAGTAAGGATACCAATGACATATGGTGTAAGAGGATGTTGCTACATTCACACAGCTTATGAAACATTGGATAAACTGCACGAGTAATTCGTAGACATGGAAATTGCACGGCGATGTGATCAGATCATGCGATTAGACCTCGTTAGACTTGATTATTGTGCGGATGTATTATGTCACAAGCGTATGCGAACCAGTAACAAACCATAGAGGTCTTCAGAGCCAACGGAACTCATCCAATCGATCAAACTCAACCATGCTTATGGAAATTTTGACAATTCGATTGCGCGATAGCCAGAAAACCCTTGGCGAACAATTGAACAATATTATGGTATGAAGTCGAAGTATTCTAATACGCAGTGTGTTAGCTTACCACACGTGGGGTCCCAAAATCAGACATCTCCAACATTTTCTCCACAGATTTCTTGCAATTTCTGAGAATAAATGAAATCGCCATGAAACATTGCTCAAGAATCTGTCGTTCGGAGTCGACTTTAAACTATAGGCCTTGCCACTCTTGTATTATGGAATGTATTTGACTCTGAAAGGCATTCTACATTAATCTGAAAACATGATAAGAGGTGGATCCTGTGGAGGATGATCCTTAAACAGAAAGCTGTACCTACTCAAAAGCTGCAAAGTGTAAACGTTTGTATAAAATGAAGTAAAGTTCATATGTTGGAGCTAAAAAATTAAACATGTTCACAATACATATGTATATGCATGCATGTTCGAAGAGTAAAAACAATAACAAAAATAATGAAAATGTAGTGCAGAAATATAGGAACACAACCATAAAAAATAAATTCCTTTAAAAGCCCTTCAAGTTAACAAAGGAAATTTCAAACTTCTATACATTTTCGACTTTTCTGCTGTTTTCCCTCTGTATTCGTTTTTCTTTCATTTTTTTCCACTTTTTTTTGCATTTTTTGGATGGAAAATTTTAAAAAAAAGAGAATAAAAATTGTGGTAAATGCTCGTTTGCCACAACTTATTCGTTCGTTTGTTAACATTACACCGTTCACTGACATGTATGTATGTAGTATATGTATTCTGCTTTTTGTTTATATGCAATAGCAACAACAACAATATTTACTACAAGTAGTATATAAACATACAAACGTAAAGTAAAGTAATTGTGTTCATACACCATGTATAGAATGAAAGAAAAAAAAAAAAAAAAAGAGAAGAGAGTAACACAGTTGATTATAAATTTTAAACGTCACATTGTTATAGAAACTTCTTCGTTCATTCTTTTGTACGTTCGTTTAAGCATTTTCCTGTCATTCTATGTTGGTTCTTCTTCCTTCTCCTATTTTTTCCATACTTCTTCCCCTTTGCCAGGCAGTGGTGTATAACAGTGCCGACCGACTTTGTATTAAGTTGTCATGCAGTATGTGAGTAGTAGTAAGTATGCGAAACTGTGTTGCATGTTTGTCTTAAACGTCTCTCTAGTTTTGCCGGAAAACACTGTGTATTAGACATGGTTGAGAAAGGGGAAACTTGAACTATTGAAGTTGGTCAGAAAATATAAATTTTCAGTGCATTTTACAGATTTCGGTGAATTTTTTTTGCAAAATTTCAAATTTTTAATACATTTTGTTGCTCAAGGAGAACCCACTATTCCAGACTTCCTCTGCAAGAAAATTGTATTTCTTATATGGGTTGAGTGCAACAACAAAATATGTACGCTGTTCTTAAGGACATTACAGTGCAGTACCATAAATTTAAACTCAATGAGTTACAGGTGTAAGAAAAATGCCAAAATATTCAGGAAAGAGTTGGAATGGAATGTCGTACTTAAAGGCCTGATATTAATAAATTTACTAGAAATTTAGGCAAATACTTGAAAAGGATTAAAAGTGTACGTATATAAACGTAGGTACAATAGGCAACTCTAAGATGATTGTATGATAAAAGGCTTTAAAAAATGGAAAATCATCCTTACTGGTGGAAATGCAAATGACACTGCATTGTGCTGTACTTACGGATTAACTTTCCAAAGAAAATATAAGAGTCATTCAATGGTTTTACAGAAATAAAAACTGGTAAGAAGAAATAGAGAAAGCAGAGAGTATGATCTCGGTTGATATCATAAATCGTAGATTTGCAGACCATCCGAAATACCAATAATGGATAACGAGACCATGGATAACGAGTCCATTCGATGGCCGTACAAAGGAACGCATACCGTTGAAATTAGTTTACCCATGTTAGTCAAACTGTAATGGGAAAACAAGTAGAGTAATTCTTACTGTATTGCCTTTCGACGTTCACATCAGTATATAGCCTGAGGTAACCACTGATAAGCTGGTAATTTCTTTAATTTAGACACAAGACGATATTATATAAGTTAGGAGCGGTAAAAGGATTGCCCACTACTTTTCAATATTGTTCTGGATGTCCAGATAAATACATACATACATAATTGGTCATTACAACCCTTCAGTCAGGATTACGACCTAGTTTCTCACACCACTTATGTTGTATGTGTTAATTTTTTCCATGAGTGGTGGGACCTACAGTTTAAAATCGACTCCGAACGACAGATTTTTGAGAAACTTTTCATGGCAATTTTTATTTACTTTCAGAGATTTTTCCAGAAACCTGCTGGGAGGAAGTCGCCGAAGAAATATTTTTTGTATTTTATTTTGATGTCTTGCCTGGGGCTCGAACCCTGGCTTTTCATCTAATAAGCCAACACACTACCTACTAGAACAGGTCCCACCATTCATGTATAAAATTAACACACAGAACATAAGTGGTGTGAGAAACTAGGTCGTAATCCTGACTGAAGGGTTGTAATGACCAATTATGTATGTATATGTATTCCAATAATATACGAGCGCAGTAACTTGATCTCTGTGTAGTGTCAGAGACCAGAGTCTCTGGTGGGAATCGAACCCACGACCCTTACGCTAATAGTCTAGCACACTACCCACTAGACTACCAGGGCACCCTATGTGGAATATAATATCGTTTAAGTGTTCGTCGTGACTTCTCTGAATGAAGCATATCTGGTGCACGTATCGGGCTGGTTAGAACAGCCGATGTACGTAACTTATTCACTTGCGACTTAAGAAAACGCCACAATTTACGTCTGATTGGGTTAAATCGCACGATTTGAGCAGACCAGTTCACATCAAGATATCTAATCTGTGCCACATAGCGTCGGCTTGTTGAAACAACTTGCCATTGGTATTTAAATCATCCACTACAGTCCAAAAGAAGTTAGTAATCATCCAACTAAAGTGCTTACTGTTGTCAGTGACGGCCTGGGAAACACCTTTCTCAATAAATATGAACCGATAACGCCGCTACCCTAATATTTGTACTAAACAGCGACTTTTTTGGGATGTATTGAACACTCTTGGTACTGTCCCACATTCAACAATTTTGTTTGTTTACGTATACATTTGTCTAGAAACGAGCTTCATTGCTGAAGATAATTTTTTAACGGAACGGGTCTCATTGCTGATGATGATCTTTTTACTGCAAAGAGAATCCGGCGTTGCCCGAAACAATTTAAAACAATTTTATTATTATTGGACACTGTAGCATGAGAAGAATAAGCGATTTTTCCGTTAAATACTTTCATGCCTCTTTGATAAATTCACACCAGCCTTAATTGGTGTTAAGTATCGCTTGAGACCTTTTTTGTCACAAAGAAAAGTCATAAACGAAAATATTGTAATTGAATAAATTTTTAGTGAAATTTTCAATTCTGTGCACTATTTTTGCCATAAAGGCTTGCTATTTTTCTAAGTATTGGCTGCAAACGTTAAAGGACATGCCATTTAATTTCAATTTAAAAAATAATGCGTTTTATTAGAATCATATTAGCTGAGTTGAGTATAAAATATACCATGTTTTTTACAGAATATTCTTAAAGTTTTTGTTTCTTTTTATGCGACATTTATAAATCGATTAGAACTGAAAGCTGTTGTGAATTGTTTTTCCAAAGTCGTATAAAACAAAATGAAACGTTTTTTAAAATATTTGTTAAATGAAATTCTTTACAAAGTTAAAAAGAAGAAAAACATACGAAAAAAAAAGAAAACCTAATAAAGTCGTTTTTTTGCAGTTAAAAAACTTTTCAGCCGAGATTCACTGTGGATGTCCTTGAAATTTTTTCTTTTGTCATTGAAAATAATTTATTTGATGGCACGTATGTGTGTTAATAATGTAGAAATTTTATACGCTAAGATGTTATCAAAGATATGATGTTTTTACCATTCAATGGGTATTAATGCTATGTCGACTTTAAAATTTAAGAGAAAATCAGTATAGAAAATAATAGACTTTCAACAACAAAATCAATAAAAATACATATGATATGCTGATTGCCATGAGGTCTATTAAATTTTATAAAAATTTAGAAGCAATTTCATTAGAATTTGTGTGGAAATCGAATATGAAAATCGTTGAGAATCGAATTCAACTCTAAGGAGACAAAAAAAATGCACATATAAAGACGCAAATTTAAAGAACAATGGATGAACAATAATATCTGATATCTAAGATTGCGTGATTCAAACAACAGTCTAAACGCTCGTCATTAAAAAAAAGAAATTAGGCAACATATGATTTCTGCCATGAACTTCTATTTCAAAAACAAATCCTCGTAAAGATTGGTTACTAAATGCAGAAACAAAATTAATAAAGTTTTTCCAATCCTAAGCAGTAGAAACATTTCTTAATGTACCCCATATTTTTTAATACATTGTGTTGCTTAAGGAGTATCCACTATTCCAGACTTCCTGGGAGAAAAAATTGTATTCCATAAATGGATTGAGTACAACAGCAAAATAAATACGTTGTACTTTAGAACATTACAGTGCAAGACCATAAATTTAAACGCAATGAGTTGCAGGTGTAAGACAAATTCAAAAATATTCAGGAAAGAGTTGGAATGGAATGTCGTACTTGAAGGCCTAAAATAATTAAATTTACCAGAAATTAACGTAATTTAAAAAAAAAAAACATTAAAAGCGTACTTATATAAACGTAGATGCAATAGGCAACTCTGGGACGATTGTGATGATAAAAGGCTTTAAAAACGGAAAAATCAACATGATTGTTGGAAACGCAAATGACACTGCATTGTGCTGTACTTCCTTTTGAATCTGATCCCACAAAGTGAAACTATCAGGTCAGGTCAGGTCGGAGTGGTAGCTCTGATAACACAAAGCTCACTTGAGCACGCATAGCGGTCCGTTGTGATGTCACGGATGAACGCAGTCCCTGTATTGACCAAGTTCCACCAAAATCAGGGAAAAGGATGAAGTTTGTCAGCGCAAGGGCTGCACATCAAAAGCACGACTACCCTACACTGGAAAACCAGCCAGAAAGTCTAATGAATGAAGCTATATCCTTGATATCAATAGATAATAACTCCGTCAAGCTGACAAGAAATAGGGAGCCAAATAACCTATGTCTACACCTAGCAAGTGAAACTATCATACGGGCTAACTTTCAAAAGAAAACAGGAGAGTCATTCAATGGCCTTACAGTAATAAAAACTGGTAAGAATAAATAGAAAAAATAGAAAGTCTCACTTTTATTTAACAGATTGTTAACAAATCAATTCCATTGTTATTTTCATGCAAAGATTCTTGATGGCCATATAACTTCATCTTGCTTTTTTTGTACTTACTATGTCCTATAAATTTTTTGAGGGCCAATGTACGGCGCAGAACACTTGTTGTGCCAACCAATTTCTTAAAATTTTTCTTTTTTGGGAAGCTGTTATATTGAAGTCGCCGTAAAAAAGTAGGTAGCGTGTTGACTTACTTGACGTGAGGCCACGGCGCAAACATCCCAGGTCAAACATCTCCAACAAAACGAAATATGAAAAAAATATTTCTTCGGCGACTACCTCTCAGGAGATTTTTGGTAATAACTCTGACAGTAAATAAAAAATTTGCCATGAAAAGTTTCTCAAAAATCTATCGTTTGGAGTCGGCAAAAAACTGTAGGTGATGTAACTCATGCACACACTTGACACACACAACATAGGTGGTGTGGTTGTAATCCTGGCTGTGGGCTTGCAATGACAAATTATTTATGTATATATGTTAACAGGAAATTCTGTAAAATATGTCCGTACATATTTTTCGCCATAACACCATCGATATTACTTAACAGCCCTTAAAGTTTACTCTGAAAATATATACTTTTATACTTATTTAATATTATACTCATTCTACTGATATTGAAATTTGAAGTACTCATCGTACTCATACTTAACAATACACATGATGTTATTTCGACTCTCCATTCGCGTGCGAACACTACAATACTGACTAGAAGGTTGTGTGTTTGCTTTGCTTGCTGTCTTTGTCTTTTTCTTTTTTCTTTTTTTGTAAATGCAACAGCAACTAAGACTGTAAATTTTGATGAATGATTCCAGTCACTCGAATCATTTATAAGAATTTTTCTAAAGTTATGAATCTGAATGAGCCGGCTTATCACTCAAACATATTTCGAGTGGTATGAGTTTGATGTCAACATTGTATTCATACACAGTATACTCATACTTATAAATCAACGTTGTAGTGAGTACGAATGAATATGAGTAGTTAAATTTCAATATTGGTCACTCACTTATGTATATTAAAAATTTCATGAGTGGGTAGCGAAAAAATGATTCATTGCTGATCTCTGTTATGTTTGTATTTTAACAAGAATTCCTGTAAAATATTTCGGTACATATTTTTGCCCATAACACTTTCGATATTACCTAACAGCCCTTAAAGTTTGCTCTGAAAACTCAAGACCACATCCTTATTTCATTCCTAAAAAACTATTTTTCCATTACCCTTCTTGGGAGCATAGAGCTCTTTCTTACTCGGTTTGCTGCTGTTATTTTCTTCTGTTTCTTTATATAATTGCCTTGTGCCAGCTCTCCATAACCCCACGCTTCTCCAGGTACTTACTGTCCGACCATTGTTGCTTGAACTTTAAGGATTCCTGTCTTGCGCCATCCACGTTATACAATCAAGTTTCTTTCTGATAGCATTACCGATCCATCTCCATCATATAATGGCATCAATAGGTCTTCCAAAGGAATAAAAAAGTTCTTTGGTATCCCAAGGACTCACACTGTTTTATTTAAATTCAAAGGTAGGAAGGCGTTTAATCAAAAGACTGGATACTCCTTTCTCCTTTCATTGTATGCCAGTGTTAGTTCTTCCAACCCATGCCATTCTAAACAAAATGAATTTCAAATATTTTTTAAATTTATTTAATGGATTCCTTGAAATTTAACTCTTATCTAACTTTCAATGGCAAAAGTTCTTTTCTTTTTCTTTGTTTTTCCGATACAAAAAAAAATAAAAAACGAAATAAAATGAATTGAAATATGTACACCTGCATTTTTACACACACCTGTATTGACATGTAAAATATAAAGTGATTGAAAAGACTTTTTAATCAATAACAATCTGTTTCAAAGTGCAAGTTTTTTATTGTTGTTGTTCGTGGTGGCATCCTACACATATGGGAAATTCAATTAAGTAAAGTTTTTCTGTTTTGATTACAAATACTCGTATACTTGGACTGATATATAAACAGAAAACGAATGATTTTCAATTTTATGAATTTTATTTGAAAGTGTGAACACTGAAAATGTTTTTCTTTATCACATTTTGATGACGATATACAGTGTTCAGCAAAAGTCTTAGTACGGCAATATATTTTGACAGAAGAAAGTCTCCACAGACTTAATACTCTTGCACAAAGTCCCGATATGCTATGAGAGCATTTAGGAGATCATTTGAAAGAACGGTTACGTAATGGCTAAACCTCAAACAAAAGTAAACCGAAAAACTTGCTCATGGTGCCACCGGAAAACTGTAAACAATACTTGTTCATTCAATTCCAAATGGGTGAAATGGAGTGCTTGACCTTAAGAGATATTCTACTAAATACAACAGATAACATTTTCATATATTAGGCCTTTGAATTTTAAATTTACTCAGGGTTCTCCTTGGCGGTACCTATGTAGTCATCTGAAACTTTTCCTTATTTTTCTCTTGGGTTATGAATAATTATAAAAATTTTTTTGTTTTATAATAAAACATAAAGAAATTAATAAAATTAATATAGAAACAATAAATTTTTATGCAAACGTTTGGCTAAAATTCATGAAATTGCTAAAATATATTGCCGTACTAAAACTTTTGTTGTCCACTGTATATTGAGTATTCGACATAGGTTGGGTTAAAAATTTGGTAAAAGAAAAGTAAGTAAGTTCCTTGTATTTAAAACTTACTTAAGTGGTCACTGCAAATCTTTAGTCAGGACAGCAACCTAGCTTCTGGCACCATCCATGCTGTGTGTTTTAAATTTTTTCCATGAGTGGCGGAAGTTAATGTTTAATGTCGACTGTGAACATCTGATTTTTGAGCATCTTTTCATGGCAATTTTATTTACAGTCAGAGATTTTATCAGAAGACTGTTGAAACGAAGTTGCGAGATATCTGAGCAAGGGATGAAACCATGTGCCCTCGCATAATAATCCAACGCACTACCTACTAGACTACGATGACTTCAAACTCGTTTTCTTAAACCAAATACAAGCCTTTTTGATCGAAAATGTTTAATTATTTTTGAAGTAAATAAAGTAAATCATTTATAAAGTTGAGCTCTGAAGACCTTTATGGCATATCTTTACACCGCTAGCAGAGTCTAAGATGCAGACTATATGGTGAATGCATCAAAACTTTCCACCAAGCTTTCTCAATTTCTCAATTTCTCAAGATCATCTAGGAGGTATACAAATCATTTCTCCAAATTGTAGAAGCGATTTTGATGTGAGAAATGAAGGACATGGATGAACACCAAAAAGGTTTTTAAGACGCCAAATTGCAAACAATTGCCGGAGGGAACTTTTTTGGTTGGATACGCGGACGATATTGCACCTGTTATCACGGCCAGGAATACGGAAGAGGCGCAGCGAAAACTGAGACGTCTTATGCTGAGGACAAAAACATGGTTGGATTCCCACGGCCTAGACCTGGCCATGCATAAAACGGAATTGCTGCTAATCACTGGTCGTCGTATCCCTTTGTATGTGGACATGAGTATTGGAAACGAGGTAATTAGGACCAAGAGCTCGGTGAAATACCTGGGAATAAGGCTGGATCCCAATCTAACATTTTCGTATCAGATTCAGTACTCGGCTAACAAGGCGCAGAAGATCGTTGGACAGCTCAGCAGATTAATGGCGAACATTGGAGGTCCGCTACCGGCGAGACGGAGACTCCTGATGGAGGTTGGAAACACCATTATGCTTTATGGGAGCGAAATTTTGGCCGAAACACTAGATTTTAAGAAGCGGGCAAACTCACTTGTATCGGTACAGAGAACGGCTGCATTGCGTATGGCGTCGGCATATCGTACAGTGTCCGCTCCAGCCGTACTAGTGATAGCAGGTATAATCCCTGTGGATATTCTAGCAGCGGAGCGGATAGAGATTTATAAGGCGGAATCTGCTGGAAATCACAAAATCGGTTACTTCAGGGAAAACACCATTTCAGACTTATTCTGGACATAAGGCCATGGATTGGTCGGAATTTTGGAGAAGTAAATTACTACGTCACACAGATGCTATCGGGTCACGGATATTTTAGAAAATATCACCACAGAATGGGCAAGACCGCCTTCCCTTACTGTCTTTACGAGGAAGGGGAGATAATTGATGACGCAAAGCACACTGTTTTCGAGTGTGAACGCTGGCAGAGATATCGCTCTGTACTGGCGTCAATAGTTGGAACGTTAACATTGTCGGAGTCATGATTGCGAGTAGTGGAAATGGGACCTCGGTGGTGAATTACATAGAGCACATTCTGAGACGGAAAACGAGAGATATTGAGGCTGTAGCACAAGTAAGCATGTCGGCCAATCGAAACCGAAACGATGATTTAGATGAAAGGAATAGTAGAGATGTCTCCTCAACGCGGATAAAGACATGGAGAGGCCAAAGAGCCAAAAGGACTCCACTCCGAAGTAATACCACTGTAGTTCCGAAGTGGATACAAACAAGTCCACAGGAGACGAGGGGGGATTTAGTAGGTGAGGGCCCCACACACGGAGGATGTGACGATGTGGTGCGGTTAGGTACATTTACCCCTCCTCGGCGTAAAAAAAAAATTGCAAACAATATTGGATGAAGATGCTAATTTGAGTCAGAAACAAATGACAGAAATTGGAAATGCTGCACTACAAACAATTTCTGTTTGTTTAAAAGCTGGTAAGTCTGAAAAATAAGTGCCATAAGAACTGAATGACAGACAGATGGAAAACCGAGAAAACATTTGAGTAATTTTGTTTCAGAGACACGACAGAAAATCAATATTGCATCGAATTGCTACTGGCAATGAAAAATGGATTTGTTTTTAGAATCTTAAAGGGAAAAAAAAACTATGGGTTGACTTAGGACAACCAAAAACTTCGGCTACAAAACCAGATCGATACGGCAGGAAGACAATTATGTGTGATATACCATAAGCTCTTAAAACCTGAAGAAATACCGATCGTCAAACCGACAACAAATGCTGAATTTGACCAGATTATGGAAACTCGTAATAGAGCAATTGCACTTCTATACCACCATACACACAGCATTACATTTTTTGGTGTCAATGCTAGATTTGCCACGTACTGCAAAGCTTCATCTTGTTTCAGTCATTACCTCTTTCCCACTTTATTTACATACGCGACTCACTTTTCATTGTTCGTAATCCTTAAATGCTAAATTGCTGAAAAATGTTTCGATTTCGTGCCATTTTACCAGTAAATCTCATGTGGCAACTAAATATTGAGCTCCTTCGCGAATTTAGTTTTCTCAAAATGCTTTAAAACTGATTGACGATCAACGCCTAGGTCCATTTCAAGTTTATGCTCTTATATAATAGGGAAAGTTATTGCAGATAATTAAGTCGTAGCCTAGTAGGTAGTGTGTTGGCTTCTTAGGTGTGAGGCCACGGTTCAAACCTCAGGTCAGGCATTTACAACTAAACGAAATATGAAGAAAATATTTCTGATATATTCATGAACTTTGAGAAAAAGTTTCTCAAAAGATTTGTCGGTCAGAGTCGACTTTAAACTGTAGTTATCGCTACTCAGGTATAAAATTAACACACACAACATGGGTGATGTGAGAAGCTAAGTTGTAATGCTGACTGAAGAGTTGTAATGACCAATAATGTGTGTATGTATTGCAGATAATAACGTATTATTAGAAGACATTTTTCGTGTCTCTTATAACAGAAACAGATTTTTAATTTGACGTCCATTCTTTTCCATTACTCAGCTTATCTAGAAGCCCTAAACTTATTTTAGTTTTAACACAATTTATCCATCATTTATGATTCGAGAAGCTTTTGAAGTGTACTTTACTTCAATTTATAAAGGCATTCCACAAGACCCAAATTTTAATGCTTAGCAACCTTTTTCTTTAATTGAAATTTTATCACCAAAAAATTTAATGACACAGCTTTTTACAACAAGTATTCACATTCGATTCATAATTCCATGGCCCTAAATTGTACTGCCATTAATCAAAAGGCGAATAAATGGAAAATGCAAGTCACATGTTCAATATTTTTTTTTTTATAAATTTTAAAATGTAAAATAAAAAATAATTTGTATGCGATAACAAAAGTTTATGCTTACAAGTATGGCCTGCAGGTTGGCTCAAAGTCCATAAATATTCATCATACATATGAGAGCCATTTAGATTGCAACTTCCAGTTTAAATCATGTTTATATGGGCAATTTTTATTTCTTTTTGCAATAAATTAAATTTTATTATTATTTTAATGATTTGCATTTTGTTTTGTTTTTATCCTTTATTGTATTCATTTTTTCTTTTTTTTTTGTTTTATAATTTTTATTGTTTTTTTTTTTAATATTATTCAGTTTTATTTCATTTTATTTTGTAGATTCGGCTTATTTTTGTTTTTATTTCAGCTGCTTATTGTTAAAATGCCTTTGTATTGTCTTTAAATTTTATCATATCCTTTTTTAATGTGAATTTAATTTCAACATGAAAATTTATGGGCTTTCAAGTGGACGACTATTTATGGAAATTTTATTTTTATTTTTTATTTTTTATTTCCATCAGATAGATGCCTATTGCCGTACACCCTACACAGGCATAGTAGATTACTTTAACAGAAAATTTTTCGTAATTTTTTCGTGATTATAGAGAAGAACGTGAATCTTTTATCCGTATGTTCATGTATATTTAGGAAACTAGTTTGATAATTCGCAATAAAAATATTATTCGGGAATATTTTGTAACATTATGAGTCAGATTTTATATTTTGACCACCAAACCGTATGTCATTCAATGCGAAACTAAGCTCAAATGAAAATTTATTTGCATCGAAGTTCATAATTTGCCGAAAACTATCAAAGAACTGATACTAGCCAGTGCTACATATAAAAGGTGTTTTTATAGGGGTATAGAACTTTAAGTTGCAATAAAACAACGATGGATTATTCGATTGACATGAATTTTATTTATCCGAAAGATAATCTTTTGGCATTACATTTTAAATATGATTTCTGGCATATGACCGCCACGGCTGGCGCGGATGTAGTCCAATCTGGACGTGCAATTTTCGATGACTTTTTCCAACATTTGTGGCCGTATATCGGCAATAATACGGCGAATGTTGTCTTCCAAATGGTCAACCGTTTGTGGCTTTACCGCATAGACCAATGACTTTACATAGCCCAACAGAAAGTAGTCTAGCGGTGTTAAATCACAAGATTTTGGAGGCCAATTCACAGGTCCAAAACGTGAAATTAGGCGGTCACCAAACGTGTCTTTCAACAAATCTATTGTGGCACGAGTTGTGTGACATGTTGCGCCGTCTTGTTGAAACCACATCTCCTGGACATCATGGTTATTCAATTCAGGAATGAAAAAGTTAGTAATCATGGCTCTATACCGATCACCATTGACTGTAACGTTCTGGCCACCATCGTTTTTGAAAAAGTACGGACCAATGATTCCACCAGCCCATAAAGCGCACCAAACAGTCAGTTTTTCTGGATGTAACGGTGTTTCCACATACACTTGAGGATTACCTTCACTCCAAATGCGACAGTTTTGTTTGTTGACGTAGCTATTCAACCAGAAGTGCGCTTCATCGCTAAACAAAATTCGCTTATGAAAATCGGGAACAGCGGTAATCTCGTTTTGAGCCCATTCGACGAATTTACGCCTTACTTGATGATCGTTTGGCTTCAATTCTTGGACGAGTTGGATTTTGTAAGCACGCAAACCAAGATCCTTCGGCAAAATCTTCCATAAAGTGGATAGACACAGATCCAATTCCTGTGCTCGATGGCGGATGGACTCATTCGGGTCTTCCTCAATGCTACGCTCTACAGCAGCAATAGCTTCTTCTGTACGCACCGTACAGCGTCTCTGGGGATGCGAGTTATCAATAAGAGTAAACGTGGTGCGAAAACGTTCCATGGTTAATCGAATTAACTGCTCTGATGGACGATTTTGTCGACGATAAAATGGACGTAGTGCGCGATACGTTTTCCGCACAGAAACATTATTTTCGAAATAAAATTGCACTATTTGCAAGCGTTGTTCAGGCGTGAGTCTATTCATGATAAATTGCCAAACCAAACTGAGAATAAATCACTTGACAGCTGTTAAATCGGTCGCCATCTTGAAAAGTAATGCCAACTTAAAGTTCTATACCTCTATAAAAAACACCCTTTATTTTAAAATTTTCAAAGGCGACAAAACCAATAATTTCTTGGAAGACAACTTGAGCTGAACGTGACCGACATAGAAATTTTTGGACAAACAATCGAAATTCTGACTAGTGCTTGCAACCCTTAAAGCAGCTCTACTCAACTTTATCTAGTATTACCATGAGCTCAGCTCCAATTGGCAAAGGTTAGGTCAGACTGGCAGCCGCCTCAAAGGGTACTGTTTACTTGAGGCCTATAAGTTCCCGTTGTTATCATTGCAGCTTCTGCAGAAGTCGTTATTAGAATACAGAAGATGAACAACAATTTGAAGTTTGCCAGGGCATAAGGTTTGCGCAAGACATTACGGAGACACTCTATATAGGTTGTGGGCAGTAAAAGAAATCATTTCTTTCATTTCGTTTCACAAATTAATCGAAGCCCAGAAAACATGGACGTATTTTGATGAAAATTGACTCTTCTTTTCGATGAAAAAAATCTTCGATGTTTTTTCCCAAGGTCCTCCAATTTTACATAGTCTTTCAAACGGCTCCATTCATTCTACAGAAGGGTTCTTTAGTGGCATAGAAATCTTTTCTGCTGGTGAATGCTTATTTTCCTGAATTCCTACAAGACTAGAGGTTCAAAGGTCCCTATCAAAAGGGTTCATCTTACTCGTACAGTCCTATTACCAATTTTGAGACAACCTCATTGAGCACAACTCTGCAGAGCCTAGTCGAAGTAGTAGCAGTAGTGAATACTTTATTTTTACTCCAAACACCCTTCATAGTCTAGTAGGTAGTGAGACTTTAACCCAGACATTTCCAGCAAAACGAAATGTGAAAAACTATTTCTTCGACGACTTCTTCTCAGCATTTGTGTGCATAAACTCGAAGAGTATATAAAATTGCCGTGAAAAGTTTCCCCAAAAATCTGACGGAAAATCATGAATAAAATTAACACACACAAACTGGGTAGTGTGGAAGGCTAGGTCGTAATCTTGACAAAATTTCACAATGCTAATGAATTTTCTATCGCTCCATTTGCTAAGTGCTCACTAAAACATCTTATGTAAGCTTTTTTCTATACATTAAGTAGTCCCTGATCTTCATCTGATCTTCACTTTTGTAAGCAACTGATTTAAATACAGCTTTTAACGCTGTACTGTAGTTTCTTACTGTCCGAGTTTGCCAATGAACACCAGCTCCTATATCTTGATCCACGTGATATGTTTTTAAGTTAATTTTTCAGTCAAAAGAAAACAACGAATAATTTCAATGCCAGATTTTATGAACTCAAAAGGCTTGTTATTAATTATGACATCGTTTTCAAAAAATACTGACAGTCAGTTTGCTATTCGAGGTGAACTAGATATGGAATGGAAAGTTAAATCAGCTAAGCAGGCCTGTATTTCAAGTAATGTGGGAATTCGCGGCAACGAGCAGGCAGCTCAGAACGTTAGATGGGTAGCTTCTGCTCCACTAATGGGGCAGAACCTTTCAGCGGAGTAGGAAGATGGTATTTAAGGGGTATGCTCGACAAAAAGAAAGATGAAAAGAGGTGAATAATCCACAAAGCAAATGTGTGTGAGAGAATCTAAACTTTTGTGGGGTAATTACAATGAAAATAGTTTTGAGTTATACATCAGGCTATCGAGAAGAAGCCGAAGTATAGTAACCGGCATTATAATGGGCATTGTGTAATTAAAGAACACTTGATTGTCGATTCCAGACCAATATGTAAACACCAGGATGAGGAGAAAGTATCGCCAGAACGCATAGTTCTAACTTGTGTGACGTTAATGAATACCAGAAGTAAACACCAGGGTATTTATAAAGCAATAGACAGGGAGTTAATCTTACAGAAGCTGAACAACTTTATCGAGCATATCTTTAAATGACCGAATTTTCCGCTCCCGAATATTGTATTTTTAGTTTAAACCCCGCGTATTTCTACTACGACTTGGTATTTAAACCACAAGTGAACGAAAGGGTGGTACAGCTCTATGAATTGATTCATTTACCCCTATTACTTTGTCTCAATGGAAGATATTACCCAATGCTCTAGAGTGTTCCGTTAAAAATTCCTCCCTTTACACTTACTTTGTGCCTATTCCTCCGATCATCACTTTGTGTAAGCTTACCTACTTACTTAATCTGTCTTTGTAAGTCTTTAGTCAGGATTACAACCTAGCTTCGCACACCACCCATGTTGTTTAAAATTAACTCCGTACGACATATTTTTGAGAAACTTTTTCATGGCATTTTTATTTCTTCTCAGACTTTTAGCCAGAAATGTGCAGAGAATCGAAGAACATTTTTTTTCATTTTGTTGGCGATGTCTGAACTGAGGTTCGATTTTTATTACTCAAGTTTAACATGAAAGATTGATTTCTGAGAAACTTTTCATGGCAATTTTATTCTCTCAAATATTCAGTCAGAAGACTGCTGAGAGGAAGTTCCGGGCGGTTTGAACCACGGTTGCGCATTTAGTAACCCAATACATTACCTACTAGACTAATCGCATCTGTAACCAACGCATTAAAATCCAAAGTTTAAATGCCGCTGTATTGCATAATCGCTTTGCCCAATTATGCCAATGGACACCAGCCTCGTTGATCCACGTGATATGTTTTTCAGTCAAAAGAAAACAAAGATTAATTTTAATACCAGTTTTTGGGTTCCCTGGTAGTCTAGTGGGTAGTGTGCTAGACTTTTACCGTGAGAGTCGTGGGTTCGATTCCCATCAGAGTCTCTGGTCTGCGACACTACACCGAGCATATGGTCAAGTTACTCTGCTCGTGTATCTAATAATTGTATTATATAATTTGTAATTGTATCGTCATTAATAAATTAATAAATAAATAAATAATACCAGTTTTTATGGACTCAGAGAGTTTTCCAAAAAAAAAAAATACTAAACACACCAAAAAGTAGTTAATAGTCGGCCTTGATCAACACTTTTAGTTTTCCTACTACTTTTCTACATTTCTATGTTAGTTTTGACAGCAAAAGTATTATTATTTACATTTAATTTATGATTTAACAAAAAATTAAAAAAAGAACAAGAAATTAAATTAAAACACAAGAAATTATTGTCAAAATTCTTATCTACGAGAATAATATTTCATTCCAATGATAAAACAAGCAACGAACAAAAAAAATATTTCACAACAAAAACCAAAAACACAAAGAAAGAAATTTAAAATCATTGTCCCTGAAAATGTTATGCGGCAAAGGAATAGAAAATGATTAAATTCCCGTTCATAACCACAAAGAAAAATTTGTTTTTTTTTTTGAAAACAGAAAAAAGAAATTCGAAATAAATTTTCTTTTAATGTTGAAAGCTTATTGAATATATTTTACTACGGTTCAGTAGCGCAAGAAAATGAAAAACAATATTAAACGAATATAAATAAAAAACCACGATTTTTATTATAAATGAAAATGTATTGACACATAAATATCCTTTTTTTTAGGAAAACTGCAATAACTTTAACGGAACCAAATGGCATATGGAAACAGACATATTATTTCTCTGCTTGTTTTTATTGCACAAACTAATTCAGGGAATTTTTTTATACGCTTGGCTTACGAATTCGAATCGAAAAAAATTTAAGTTTCATTATACGAGGCTACAGCTTTCACCACTACACCAGATAGATGTCACAATCATGTGTAATTACCTAGAGTTACTATAATTGTGAGACAATTTGAATGGAGGACCATTGTAGTCGCCGTAGTCTAGTATGTAAGTGTGTTAACTTATTAGACGTAAAGCCAGGGTTCGAGGCCAGACATCAAAACAAAATACAAAAAGTATTTCTTCGGCGACTTCCTCTCAGCAGTTTTCTGGCAAAAACTCTGAGAGTAAATAAAAATTGCCATGAAAAGTTTCTCAAAAAATCTGTCGTTCGGAGTCGACGTTAAACTGTAGGTCCCACCACTCACGTATAAAATTAATGCACACAATATGAGTGGTGTGAGAAGCTAGGCCGTAATCCTGACCAAAGGGTTGTAATGACCAATTATGTATGTATGGATGTATGTATGTAACTATAATTGTGAGACAATTTGAATGGAGCACCATTGTAGTCGCCGTATTCTAGTAGGTAGGTGTGTTGACTTATTAGACGTGAGGCCTATATAGGTTCAAAACCCAGCTCAGACATGTCCAACTAAACAAAATATTAAAAAATATTTCTTCGTTGACTTAGGTTAGGTTAGGTCAGAGTGGTGCTTTTATACCAAAATGGGATTTCGGAAGTAGTGCACCAACACCAGCCGATCTCATCGGCTCTGCAGTTTCCCGGAATATTGCTGTGTCCGGGGACTCAGAAAAGTGTGAAACTGAAGCTCCCAGAAAGAAGGTCGAGACAGCGGCGACATTCTCTGACGATCCTTGTGTTATTCACAACGTTCGACAGAGATCTTATGACAGTCTGACTGATCAGAGAAGATCGAGATGTGAGTGAAGAACACCTGGAGTTATTCGCAACTATTGACGGAGATCTTATGGCAGTCTGACTATTAGAAAATATCGAGATGTGGCTGAAAGGCACACCATGAACGAGGATCCATTGAGCACCCCGGCAGATTACCATTACTTCCCAAGAGTGAGTTGACTGCAAGATTCCATAGAAGTGAAGATAGAACACCGAATTGCGTTGTATCTCTACAGACAATGCTCTGACAATGTGTAGCCCCCTTCTTAAAGAGAAGCTCAATAAACCTGACCAGATTCTGTTGCAGGTTGAGAGAATTAAGTGCCCTAAATATAGTGTCCGGATTGACAACAAATTTCTGGCAAAAACTGTGAGATTAAATAAAATTGCCATGAAGAGTTTCTTAAAAATCTGTCGTTCGGAGTCGACTTTAAACTGTATGTCCAGCCACTCATATATACAATTATACAACATAAGTGGTGTGGGAAACTAGGTTGTGATCCTGATTAAAGGATTGTAAGGACCAGTTATGTATGTGTGTATGTACTAGGCGGTCGATTACTTGTATAATATCCCATTATGTCTTTTCGGACGAAGTCGCCGTAGTCTGATAGGTACATAGGTTTTTTTTTTGCGGGAAGGAGGGAAAATGCTTTATGCATTCATGATGGTCGTCACCAGATATGATATGTCGGACTCTCCCACTGTGTATACCGACTAAAAACCCGCCTTATCTCCTCACCGGGTTATCATTCAACCTTGGAACCACGGTTGTATTATTTCGAGGTGCACCCCTTTTCTGGCATATGTTCCATTTCCACTATCATCAGCCTGCGTCCATGCTCCTCTCTATTCTCATTCTGCTGCGTCTAGGTCAAATTTCTTCCTTCGCAGGACATGCTCTACAAAGTGTTTTACTACGTTCCAGCTCTCTCTACTGTTTATCATTTTCAGCACGACGTTTGTAGGGCTAATGACGCCGATTTCAGCTTCGAGTCGCTGAAGGCTTTCGGTCCATCGACAACAGCTGAAGAAAGTGTGTTCGGAATCATCTAACATTTCTTTCTCTTCATAAATACAGAATGGCGAGCGGCATTTCCACATGCGATGCAGGTACTCTCTGAAATATCCGTGACCGGTCAGCATCTGGGTTATGCAGTAGTCTACTTCGCCTTTTTTTAATAATTAATATGTCCACCTTCCATGCTGTTAATTTTCCAAGCCAAATTGCCATTTTAGGAAGACTTCGTGCTTTATCGCTTCTATGTTCTGTGGTTGAGTCGTACTTTGTCTGGAGTTGAAGATCATCTGGCGCTCATATACTTGTAGGTCTATGGGAACAAATCCGGCTATAACTAGGGCAGCTAGTGTCGATACCGTGCGATACGAGGACGTCACTCGTAGAGCTGCAATTCTCTGCGCAGACAGTAGTTTTCTAGCCCCGAACCGGGTTTCCAAAGTAGAAGCCCAGATTTCAGACCCATAGAGGAGTATGCTATTTCCAGCCTCCATGAGTAGCTTCCTCTTACTTATGAGGGGTCCACCAATGTTTGCCATCAGTCTACTTAGTTGAGTTGTTATTCTAGATGCTCTCGCTGTTGCATACTCTATCTGCTCTGAGTAGGTCAGTTTCGAGTCCAGTCTAACCACAAGGTATTTAATCGATTTCTTGATAGGTACAGAGGTAGATGTTGGCTTATTAAACAGGAACCCACAGTTCAACCCCTGGCTCAGACATCTGGAACATAACGAGATATGAAAAAAATTCGGAAGTCTTCGGGCTAAAATTCTGGTCTAAAAAATCTGTCGTTCGAAATCGCCTTTAAATTGTAATGTCCCGCCACTTATGGGTAAAATTAACACACTCAACATGGGTGGTATGATAAGCTAGGTTGTAATCCAGACTAAAAGGTTCCAAATAAGTAAAACTGTTCTGTTAAGCGTATTTAGGAAGAATAGAAAAAGTCTGTCACCTTCAAATAAAATTCGAACAATACCGATAGCATTACCCTGTTGCTATTTCTCTTACTCTCTTATACTATATTAAGTACATAAATATCTTGTTTTTCTAATAATTTTTAGTTTACGAGATATTTTGTTTTCTTGTGTTTTTTTTATTACATTTTCATTCACTATTGTTATGAACGCATCGTTCGTTTCAAAATTCATGAACCTTTGACTTTTATGTTTAAAACGTTTTCATATATTTTTTTTGTCTTCTTCTACACATTCTTTCATTATTACATACCAATTTCAATTTCTATTTCCATTTGCGTTTGCCTTTGTTCCCCTCTTTCAATTGCAAGCGAAAAACAAAACTGTGTACCCAACTATCAGTTAAAAATATGGTATTGCCCTGTTGTTGTTGTTGTTATTGTTTTTCTGCAAAGTCGTCTTTACAGTTGAATAGGTTTTGTATTCTTTTAACCACCTATTGTGGTGGTGTAGGGTATATTGAATTTTTAGCAAAGTTTTGTAACAGATTTTATTTATTGATTCATAGTTTCATTTTGAAATGAAAGGAGGTCAGTCAGTTCATTTACTTCTTTACAGGGCATAGAAATTTTAAGATCGCTTAGACACCAATAACATACAGTGGACAACAAAAGTCTTAGTATGGCAATATATTTTGACAAAAAAAGTCCAAACAGGCATAATATTTTTGCACAAAGTCCCGATATGACTTCAAGAGACTAATTAGGAGATCATCTGAAAGAACAGATACGTAATCGCTAAACCTCAAACAAAAGTCAACCGAAAAACTTGCTCATGGTGCCACCAGAAAACTGTAAACAAAACTTGTATATTCAATTCTAAATGGGTTAAATGGAGTGCTTGACATTAAGTGATATTCTACTAAATACAAAGGATATTCAGTTTGATATATTAGGCATTTGAATTTTAAATTTACTCTGGGTTCTCCTGGGGGGTACCTATGGAGTCATCTGAAACTTTTTCTTATTTTTCTCTTACTTTATGAAAAACGTTAAGAATTTGTTTATTTTATAATAAAACTGAAATAAATTAATAAAATTTAAATATATAAACTATAAATGTTAATACAAACTTTCGGCTAAAATTCACGAAATTTCTAAAATATATTGCCGTACTAAGACTTTTGCTATCCACTGTATGTATTAAAAATGAGTGTCATTCTGGACCTTTAAAATTTTAAACAATCTGAAGAAGCATTAAAGGTTTTAAACTTATAATCATCGCCTCGCAATTACGGACATTGGTCATTCATATTCAGTACTCATCAAACCGGTAAACAAACATCGTATTCCTTCATCGTGCTTAAGATGGGGAATGTTGATTTGCGGAAAGCATTAATTTTTTGTTTTCATTTGAAGAAAATGCTAGAGAGTTGCATCGAATGCTTGTCGAGGTATATGGTGATCATGCTCTATCAGAAGCAATATGCAGAAGATGGTTTCAATGGTTCTGAGATCATGATTTTGATGTGCAAAGTGGAGAACTTGGAAGACCAAAGCAATAAGTTTGAAGACTCCGAAATTGCAAACAATATTGGATAAAGATGACACTTTGAGTCAACAAACAATTTCAGACCACTTAAAATCCATGGGGAAAGATCCAAGAAGTCTGGAAAATAACTGCCAAATTAATTGAACGGCAATCAGAAGGAAAACCGAGAAAACACTCCTAAAATTTTGCTTTAAAAAAGGATAGAAATTCAGTGTTGCATTGAAGTCGTCGTAGTCTAGTAGGTAGTGTGTTGGCTTATTAGACGTAAAGCCAGGGTTCGAGCCCCAGGCCAGACATCAAAACAGAATACAAAAAGTATTTCTTCGGCGACTTTCTCTCAGCAGATTTCTGGCAAAAACTCTGAGAGTAAATAATTATTAAAAAATTATCGATTAATCCGGTACAACCAACAACTTTGACTAAAAATCCTGATCTTTTTGTTAGGAAAAGAATGCTGTATGTTTGGTGGGACCAGAAATATGTGATGTACCGCAGACTTCTAAAACATGGTGTAATCATGATATCTCTGACAACAAATTATCATTTCGGATTATGCATTGATCGGAAAACAGCCTAAATGGGCCACAAGACACAGCCGCGTAGTTTTTCAACATCACAATACACCGGCACGCAAAGCAAATCCGGTTCAGAAGACTATCAAAACATTAGGCTGGGAACTGTTACCTCTCCACTATATGTACCAAACTTGGCTCCTTCTGACTACTATTTGTTTTCATCGATAGGACACACATTGGCTGTGTAGCCTTTCAAAGAGAAAGTCAGAAATCGAGAGTGAAATTGGTTTACTTCAAAAAGAGAACACTTTTATTGGCCTGGAATACATAAACTGAATGAAATACGAAAAAAAAATGTGCAATGGGCAAAAGGTTGAATAAATGTTTTTTAAATTCCCATTAAAAACTTGGCTTTTATTTACCCAAAAAGGAGATCATTTATTGTCTGAGCTCTTTTATTCCATGTAAGTTACATAACAGTCGAACTGGACTTTATATTGTAAATGTTTTTATTTATTTTGATTTCGTTCGTTATTCTCTGTTTAGTTTCATTTTTTATTTTCTTTCTTTTTTTTCCTGCGGTAAAGGCAATATTGAGTTTAGTTTTCGAAGCAAAATAAAATCCCTTGATTGTTTTATTTTTCTTATATTGTTTTCGATTTCGTTCTTTTTTTCTTGTATTCCTTGTTTCCTCGACCGATAGTGGTGGTTTTTATTTTATTTATTGAAATGACATTTAATTTCTTGGATGTCAAACACTAAGCTTCGTTATTGTAGTTGAGTTTTTGAAGCTAAAAGTCTACAATGTCAGTGGCAGGTTACCATATACAAAAACAACAACAACAATATCCTCCGTTTTATTTATTCATGTCAAGGATCATAACAATTTGAAAAATGATGTGACAAAAAGGACACATTATTTAAGCTTTCTGGGGGTCACTTATTAAATTAAAGCACAATGACTAACACTTTTAAACGTAATGTTTTTTTAATTCATATCGAAAAATTAAAATAATAAAACTGCAACGTGTTAAAATAAAATAAAGGAAACTTAATTCGTAAATTCATATTAAATTTGATTATAAAATTTTCTCTGTTTTCTTGTGTTAAAATTGTTCATTTGCTTTGATAAGCTCTTTTATGAGTAGACATGCCATACCACATGAAAACTTAAATCTCTTGGAGAAAATATGAAAATAAAATGGAACATAAAGGATGTGCATATAATAATAAAACTTGTAGATATGATTTCTACACTATGCAGGCATTGATATCATAAAGTTTTTGGCATTAAAAATAAATTTTAATTTTCTTTAAATTTGAATTTTTTTTTATTATAATCGTGTATGTTTTAAATATTCGGAAGATGTGGTCGCTTAAACTTAATAAAATTTAAAAATAAAAAATATTTATATATGGAAAGTAAAAATTTTTCTAGCTTCTTATTATTTCTATGCTTAGTTTCCTGTGTCATTAATTAAGCTTTTCCAGCTAAGCCGATGATTGATCCATTGAAGTGGACTTTAGGACGATTACACGTCCATCTTTCATTGATTTGAAGCAATGCTTTCTATAAACACGAATTGGGTATAGTGATGAGTAAGCTTTATTTGATTTATTTTCACTTACCCCAACTAATATTTAACTGTAAATCCCATTTTTTTTTATAAAATATTTCAAACTTACCTGAAAAGACAAAAAAAATTTGATTAAAAATTTTGAAACTCTAGGAAAATATTAGAAAAATTGGACAATTTAGTCAACAATAATTTAATTAAATAATTAAATTAAAAAACCGTATGTTTTAAATGATAATTCTATCAAAGCTCCCTATTAAAAAAAAACCAGTATTTTCTATTGGCTTCATCATCAAATGTATTCCTTACAGACAAAAATATGCGGCAATCACTGGGTGTCAGTTTCGGATTTTGTGTTGAATCCATAATGTATTCCCACATAGTTTCAGGCTAGTTTTCCTAGCATATGCGGGACCAGACCCACGTTGAGTCCCACGGATAAATATCTGGGCCTGATCCTCGATCCCAAGCTCAACTGGAGGGCGAATTTGGCTGCTAGGGCACGTAAGGCGGCATGTGCTGCTTACTGCTGTAGTATAGCGGTCGGAACCAGATTCTACGGTCATCGAAGCCAACCTCTTATACGGTGTTGCTTTCTGATGGACTGCTCTAAACAGACAACACAACGTCAAACTTCCTGACAAGGTCAGAAGGTCTGCGGCCATTTATATAACTGGCGCTCCGCGCACCACCCCCACGAAAGCCTTGTTCGCAATGCTAAGTTCGCAGGCTAAGTTTGCTGCGACTAGACTTAATGCCCTGTCTCGTTGGCACATTGTACCTTCTGGTCACTCCACTATTCTGGAGGTTGATCCAGTGGCCCGCATGAATATCGACTATCTCCCTGCTGAATATTCTCTCGACAGGGGTTTCCACTTTCTAATTCCGAGTAGGGACGACTGGAATCGTAATGCGGTTGTCCCCCAGGAAGTCTTGGATATATATACCGACGGCTCTAAACTCGATAATGGAGTTGGAAGCGGTGTCTACTCTGGGAAACTGGACCTGAACATTTCTCTCCGTCTGCCTAACTACTGCAGCGTGTTTCAGGCGGAAGTGAAGGCAATTTACCGGGCCGCTCAATTAATCCTCGTCAACGGTGCTCCTTTCACTCGCGTCTAGGTCTTTTCTGATAGTCAGGCAGCGATAAGATCTCTATCGGGTTTGGTGAATAACTCTAAGATCGTTAGGGAATGCTGTCTCGACCTTCTTTCTGGGCGCTTCACCAGTATCTCACTGGTGTGGATCCCCGGGTAACATTCCGGGAAACTGTAGGGCCGACGAGCTCGCCAGAGGTGGTGCGCTCCTTCCGGAATCCTCTTCAATTGAATTGGGTATGCCATTTGCCTCGGTCAAGTTGGATATTCTTTCGGGATGCCAACCTATCCTGGGTCAATGAGGAGTCCTGCTCCACCGCTAGACTCACCTGGCCCTTGATGGATAGAAGGCGTACCAACCAATTACTTGGTCTTGGTCGTGACGTCATCTCAACCACAGTGGCCATGCTTACAGGTCATTGCGTTATGGGAAGACTCACGGAAAGAATGCGGCTCCCATTTAACAACTTCTGTCGTGGGTGCAGATCCGCTGAGGAAGAGGAGACTGTTATCCACTTTCTTTGTCAGTGCCCGTCTCCTGCTAGGTGTAGATATAGGTTATTTGGCTCCCCATTTTGTGTCAGCTTGACGGAGCTATCATCTATTGACATCAAAGATATAACTCCGTTCATCAAACTTTCTGGCTGGTTTTCCAGTGTAGGGTTGTCGTGCATTGATGTACAGCCTTTTCGATGACCAACTTCTTCCTCTTCCGTGATTTTGGTGGAACTTGGTAAGTACAGGGACTGTGTTCACCCGTGGGCCGCTATGCGTGAGCTTTGTGATACCAGATACTACTCCGGCCTAAACCTAAACCTAAACCGTTCAGTCAGGATTACATCCTAGTTTCTCACACCACTGATGTTGTATGTGTTAAGTTCAAACATGAGACCTACAGTTTAAAGTCGACAGATTTTTGAGAAGCTTTTTCATGGTAATTTTTTATTTACACTCAGAGACTTTGTGTGAAGACTGCTGAGGTTAGATCGTCGAAGATATATTTTTTCATATTTCAACCATTTATTCAACTCATATTCAAGAGGGTCCAATGCATTTCGCAAAACTCACTGTTTAGAGTGAATTTTTGGGGACGACGCCACCATATCTGTTACCAATAACTGCATACCAATAACTTGTAGTTTCAACGGAGCAAAGCCACATGCCAAACGGCTCATGCCATATTGAATATACTGCACCAGCAATTTGAGGGCATGGTCATCTTAGGTGAACTGGTCACCGAGATGGTGCAATATGATTCCGTAAGAATTTTTCTTGAGTGGCGGGACCTACAGTTTAAAGTCGATTTCGAATGACAAATTTTTTAGAAACTTTTCATGGTAATATTATTTTTCTCTCAAAGATTTTGCCAGAAAACTACTGAGAGGAAGTCGCCGGAGAAAAAAATGTTCATATTTCGTTTCGTTGGAGAGTTTGAAACGTGGCCTCAGATCTAATAAACCTACACACGAACGTATTACACCCTACATTAGTAGTCAACTCAAGCTTGCTTGTTATCTCAGAATATCTGGCTCCATGCTTGCTTTGAATTATGAATATTGAAAGAGGATTTGATCTTTTGAATGTCATCACAATAAACCTTAATGAAGTTGGTAATTGCGCGTTATGTAATACTAATCTAAACTAAAACTAACGTTTAGAACATTATTTTCTTACTATTATTATGTAGCAAATGTTATAATTTATGCTAAAGCAGTATAATTTTGTGTACCATTGTCTTCGATTCAGCTAATAAGCTCGTACATTTCGATTGTTGGCACTAATTTAACGTAGAGAAATATGTACATATGTACATACGTATGCCATTAAATCCAATCATGCATGTACATTCATGTGTTATATACTATGCATGTGTGTTAATGGTATTATACATAGTAAATGTAATTATTATTTGTATTAACAAAACGTAGATCCCGTTAATTTACTTATTAAAGAATGCACAGTACATAGCACAAAGGATCATAAGAGTAATGAAAAGATTACGATTTCTAGCATTAGATTCCATCAACAGTACAGTTATAGACTTTAAAAGAACCTTCATATAAAATGTATTTCATTTGAAAATGTAATCCAAAATGTATCCTTTAGAAGACATAAAAATTAAGCGTCTGTAAAAGTAACTGAATGAGTGAGTGACTGGCAAGCCAAACCAAACCCAAAATATACTTCAAATAGACAACATTACTGAGTGTATAACACAGTGTGTGGTGCTGTGCTCCACATATATTCAAATAAAATATTATCTTATCATTGTATTACAATCTTTTGAATGGAATATTCACTAAATAGAGTAGAAAGTAAAATGATACTTTACTAAATTCTATTTGACACATAAACACATGTACACAGTTGGAGACACCGCCCAGCCACCCGCACCATAAAACATAATTACAAAATTGTATGTGTTCTTTGGATTTCATCATCATAATGACAATGTCTGAAATGAATAGAAACAGATCATAAGACAGCGAAATAGACGTTTTAAAAAAGGCAGACATATAGACATACATACCATATATACATATGTATGTATGTATGGTAAAGGACAGATGGGCGGTTTGGGAACAACGACACACACAAAGAAAATATGTTTGGAAGAGTGTAAGACTTTTATTGGGACAAGCTACATATGAAATTACACAAAATTCTCTACGAAGGGTAACCGATTGACATGGAAAATGAGTGGAGGGAGACAGACATAACCAGCTGTGCGTTGAAATAGTGGAGAGCAAATGTGTGTGTTATAATTACCGCAGTCTAGCAGGTACTGTGTTGGCTTATTAGACATAAGGCCACGGTTCAGGCCTCAGGTCAGACGTACGTAATTGGTCATTACAACCCTTCAGTCAGGATTACGACCTAGTTTCTCACACCACTTACGTTGTGTGTGTTAAGTTTATACATGAGTGGCGAGACCTACAGTTTAAAGTCGACTCCGAACGACAGATTTGTTGAAAACTTTTCATAACATTTTAATTTACTCTCAGAGTTTTTGCCAGAAATCTGCTGTGAGGAAGTCGCCGAAGAAATACTCTTTGTATTTTGTTTTGATGTATGGCCTGGGGCTCGAACCCTGGCTTTTTCGTCTAATAAGCCAACACACTACCTACTAGACCACGGCGACCTCAGGTCAGACATCAAAACGAAAATATGAAAACATATTGCTTAGGCGACTTGCTTTTCCTGTAGGCTGAACCCACAGTTTAAAGTCGTCTCCAAACGATAGATTTTTAAGAAACTTTTCATGGCAAATTTATTTTACTTTCAGAGACTTTATCTGAAGACTGCTGAGATCATCGAAGATATTTTTTTTTATTATTTAACCCTGGATAGTTACTGTTCGTCGAATCGACGAATATCGACGAATATAATACTCTTTATAATATAATTATTTTATGTTTGATCGTCCAGGGTTAACTACTAATTCAACTCACATCCAAGAGAGTCCAAGAGCATTTCGCATAACTCACTGTTTGGCATGACTTTTGGGGATGCCGCCATTATATCTTTTCACATAGCTCTGACGACGACATTAGCCAACTCATCAATGTTAATGGAGAGAACTTTAGGTCGATAATTAAAAATTTGTTTAGTCTTGAATTTGATGATCTGCTTACCAATGAATTGCAGTTTTAACAGGACACAGCCATATGCCACTTAGCTCATGTCATATTAGATATACTGCACTAGCAATTTGAGGGCATGGTCATCTTACGTAAACTGGCCTTTGAGATTGAGCAATATGACTTCGTTACAAGTTTTCTTGTGGTTTTCTCAAGTTGAAGGTATATGCCAATAATACACGAACCACAACTGTCATATTCATTCTGGTTTA
Organism: Sarcophaga carnaria; assembly: GCA_958299815.1. Classification (NCBI taxonomy): domain Eukaryota; kingdom Metazoa; phylum Arthropoda; class Insecta; order Diptera; family Sarcophagidae; genus Sarcophaga; species Sarcophaga carnaria. Next base: position 49,924,102 of record OY283151.1, read on the forward strand.
TGCGCCAAAATCATGGAAAATTGGACAATTCCAAACTTTGATGGACATTTGAACAATTTTGTATTCAATATCAGCGTAGTCTTGTTGGTAGTGTGTTGGCTTATTAGACGGAAGGCCACGGTTCAAACCCCAGTTCAGACATCAAAATGAAAATATAAAAAAATATTTCTTCGGCGACTTTCTCTCAGCAGATTTCTGGCAAAAACTGTAAGTAGAAATTAAATTGCCATGAAAACTTTCTCAAAAATCTGTAGTTCGGAGTCGACTTTAAACTGTAGGTGCGGCCGCTCATGTGTACCATTACACACACAACATAAGTGAAGTGAGAAACTAGGTCGTAATCCTTACTGAAGGATTGTAATTACCAATTATGTCCAGTAATTTAACAATTTTTCTATAAGTTTTTTGTCGTTTTTTTGTTCTTTGTTCTGTTCCCTTCTCTAAGGAAATACGTATTTATTTATTTGTATAATTCCGTGTACCGTACGATGTGTGTATTTTGTTGTTGTCTTTTTAATGTTTAGTTAGAAAAGCACACATTTTATGCTGGCACTAAAAGAGAAGCTAAATCGTTATACTGTTTAAAAGGTTGTGATTAACAAATATGTGTTTATTTACATATTTACATATGTACCTATGTATACATTTACGCTTATCAATCATTGCCGATTCTTCTTCAGGATAAGGTGCATATTTTGGTGGACTCTACCAATAATTATCTGTATAAAAATCCTGTTACAACTACGAGTGTAATTATTTTCTTGGTGTAAACAAGCTTTTTTTCCTTTTTCTGTAAACGTTGTGCTTCACTTTTAGTCCTCACTGTACTAAAGAGAATATTTTATGTTTCTACATAAATAAGACCCAAAAAAGGAGGAAAAAAATTGAGTGCTTGAGGTTGATAATGATGATGATGACATTTGGAATTATGTTACGAAAAGAAAGAAAAGGCATCATCATCATTTGCCATCACAGTGTGGCGCGTAAAGTACTTAAAAAATAAGTGTGTTTGTGTTATTAATTGGAAAAATAATGTTTTTATATGTACTAAATATCTGTGTGAAAGTAATCTTAAAAAAAAAAAACAAAAACTATTAAGAAAATTAAAATCGGTTGAAGACGAATTGCACATGCCCTACTAAGGAAAGTGAATTGGGAAAGAATTGATTTCTTGTATTACAGCCAGGGTTATAATCAAGCCGGCAAATTTATACATGTGATAGAGGTTTGAAGTGGCCGTAGTCTCATAGGTAATGTGTTGGCCTATTGGACATGAAAACATGGTTCAAAACCCCAGGTCAGATATTTCCACCAAACCGAATATAAAAAGAAAATTCCTCGACCACTTGATCACAGCAGATTTCTGAGAAAAACTCCGAAAGTAAATAAAATTGCCATGAAAAGTTTATAGCGCTCCACGAAAGGCTTCATAACCAATTGTTAAAATGTTTATTTATATTTTGTTTCCCCTTTTCTTTGGCAACAAATGAAATTCAAACAGACTTCTACTGCCACCCACTTTGATCACAGAGCAGGAGACGAAAACGTTTTAAATTTCACAACCTCTAGCTGTGTGTATACCCAGAGCTCTGAGTACAATCATGCGGAAGTTAATTTAATTTGAAGTTTACATTTTAATGGCGCGTTCTCTGTTTAGATAGTGAAATATTAAATCGAAAAGACTTTGTTTGCGATATTTTGTCTCTTAATGAAGTAAAATTTTCAAAAAAAAAACAAAAAAAAATTTTTGCTTTAAAAAATATTGAAACACTGTCACCGCTTCAACAAATGTCTTCCAACTGTTTACAGTCGTAGAAAATATAGGGTCTGTCATTAAGCCTTTCCCATATTTAAGTTTAAATAAAACAAAGTGTGTACGTAAGATGTCATTGAAATCTTTTGCTCGTTTTTAAGCTCTATTGATGCCATTATGTATTGAATATACATACATACATACATACACAACATACACAATTTGTCAGTATAACTCTTCAATCAGGATTGCAACCTAGCTTCCCAAACCACTTATGTTGTGTATTCTAATTTTAAACATGAGTGGCAGTACCTGCAGCTAAAAAATCGATTCCGAACGTGAAATTTTTGAGAAATTTTTCATGGCAATTTTGTTTACTCTGAGAGTTTTTTCCAGACCATTATTTGCTGTCGTCGTCGTAATATTTTCTTCATATTTCGTTTTTAATGCCTGATCTGGGGTTTCAACCCAGGCCTCACGTCTAACAAGCCAACCCACTACTTACCAAACTACGGTGATATTGAATATAACATCTTTCAAATACCCACCGAAACTGGATGGCAATGTCCAATTTTCCATGACTACATACATACATACACACATAATTGATCATTACAACCCTTCAGTCAGGATTACAACCTAGATTCCCAAAACCACTTATGTTGTGTTTTTTAATTTTAAACATGAGTGGTGGTACCTATAGTTTAAAGCCGATTCTGAATGACGGATTTTTGAGAAACTTTTCAAGGCAATTTTATTTACTCTCAGAGTTTTTGCCAGAAATCTGCTGAGAGTAAGTCGTCGAAGATATATTTTTTCAAACTTCGTTTTCCCTGTCTGACCTGGGGTTTGAACCTTGCCTTCACGTCTAATAAGCCAACAGACTACTTACTAGATTACAGCGATATTGACTATAACGACGTTCAAATGTCCACCACAGTTTCTCTGGATGTCAATGTTCAATTTTCAATGACTCTGGAGCATAAATCAGAATGAATATGACCGATGACATGGGTTATATTGGTTTTGAGGACAGCTGTGATTTGTACTTTATTGGCATACACCTTCGACTTGAGAAAACCACAAGAAAAATTGTTACGGGATCATATTGCACAACCTCGGTGAACAGTCTACGAAAGATGACCATGCCCTAAATTGCTACTGCAGAATATCCAATATGGCATGAGCTGTGTGGCATGAGGTTGTATCCCGTTGAAACGACAAGTCATTGCTATGCAGATTATCCAATACAGGCCTTAAGAAATTGGTAATTATCGACCTAAAGTTCTCGTCGTTAACAGTGATGGGTTGGATAATGTCGTTCTCAAAGCAATGTGGACAGATATGATAGCGACAAGCCAAAAATTCACACCAAATAGCTCTGGGATCTGAGTCAAAATATGAAATAATATATCTTCGACGACATAATCTCAACAGTCTACAGACAAAGTCTAAAGTCTAAAGAGTCGACATTAAAATGTAGCTCCGCCACTTATGGATAAAATTAACACCTACAACATATGTGGTGTGAGAAGCTCTCTTATAATCCTAACTGTAGGGTTGTAATGATCAATTAAGTATGAAGAGAGAGAAAATCGCCGAAGAAATACTTTTTGTATTTGGGGCTCGAGCCCTGGTTTTACGTCTAATAAACCAACACACTTCCTACTAGACTACGGCGACTTCAGATTTCAGTTTTTATTTCAATTCAAATTCTTACGAAGAATATATCATGCCTTGGTTGCAAATAGGCTCAGTTGCTTTTTTGGTGCTTCTTACAGTGGCGTTATTTGACGTTAAATGAAGCATTGTGTTCTTAGGGTTCTCTATTGCAAATAAGCTTGTTTTAGTTAATTGGTGTTCGATTCTTATTTGATACAATTTAAGTGGAAATTTAAGTCACCGTAGTCTAGCAGATAGTGTGTTGGCTTAAGTAAGGTCACTGTCCAAACCCCAGCTCAGGTCAGGTTCCTCTCAGCAAATTTCGGATAATAACTCTGATAGTAAATAAATTTGCCATGAAAAGTTTCTCAGAAATCATTCGTTTAGAGTCGACTTTATACTGTAGGTCCAGACACTCATGCATAAAATTAAACACACACAACAAAGGTGGTATGAGAAACTAGGTCGCAATCCTGACTGAAGAGTTGTAATGACCAATTATGTAAGTATTTATGTATGTAAGAAAAAATCTGCTAATAAAATTAAAGCAAAAGTGAAGATTAAAACTTAATACGCTTTGTTTTACAATAATTTGTTTAATGGAAAATAAGCAAAAAATAATAATTTTTTGTAATATATTGCATGTTTGTATGTTCACGTCAAAGATGGAGGTTTGAAAAAATAAAATCAAATAAAAAGCAGCAAAAAAGTATAAAAGCATAAATCATGTTCTTACTCGCTGTGAAAATTAATTAATTGACAAATAGTTAAAACTCATTATTGCTTGCACACACTTGCTTATACTCACTCATGCACGCAATTTACAGAACATTTACATAGAAAATGAGAAATTTATTACCTATGTATACATGCTACACTCATGCTTATTTCAATAATGTGTGCGTATATAATATTACACGGGCATAAAAAGTAATAGAAATTATTTTCAAAATTATTAATTACACGTACTCAACATCATCAAATGCTCGCTCATACGCACGAATGCACACGCAACTCCTTATAAACACCCACACGCTTGTATTCAATTAGCCCTACTACCTACTCCTCTACTACTGCAGTACGCATCAATTATTATTGGATGTTAAACGTACTATTATTGTAAAACTAATGCTCTTTACATGAAACATTCATTCTTTTTTTTTGTACTCTTACAGGTTGAAGTTCACTGGCAATAATAAATTATTGTTATTGTATACATTTTTTTTCAAGTAATTTTTCATTGTAAAAATTGCATTTTCCTATCACGCACATACATATTCAAACACACACTTTATATGTATGTATGTATGTGCACTTTATTTTTTATGCCATTTTTTTCATTGTATTTCTATGCAAAAAGAATTTTCTTTTTCATAACTTCCTTTCTTCTTTTTGTTTTCATAACTTCGTTATTGCTTTTACACTTTGTACATCTCAGAAGAATTCTTTTATAAAATTACAAAGAAAACAAAAACAAAAAGAAAAAAAATATTTAATGAAAATTAAAAAATATTGTTCTTGTAGTTCATTATGTAAATAGCATTTCAAATACTCTACCCTTGAAAAAAAAAATTATTCATGGCCTTTAATGAAATGGAAAATTAAATATTTTTCCATATGGCAAGTGCATAAGTACCTACTTTTACAATTCCTTGTTTCATGTGAATACTGGATATCTTAATGTGTGATAATCTTCATAAAAAAGGCAAATTAAATCATTTAAGCAAGCCTATAAGATACCCTACACAATAGTGCAATACGACCTCATTAACATTTTTCTTGTGGTTTTCTCAAGTCGAAGGTGTATGCCAATAAAGTACAAATCACAGCTGTCCTCAAAAGCTATATAAGTCATGCCATCGGTCATATTCATTCTGATTTATGCACCAGAGTCATGGAAAATTGGACATTGCCATCCAGAGAAACTGTGATGGGCATTTGAACGATGTTATATTCAATATCGCTGTAGTCTAGTAAGTAGTGCGTTGGCTTATTAGACGTGAAGCCAAGTTTCAAACCCGAAGTCAGACATCGAAAACGTAGTTTGGAAAAATATATCTTCGACGACTTGCTCTCAGCAGATTTCTGGCAAAAATTCTCAAATATATGTCGTTCGGAATCGACTTTAAACTGTAAATTTCGCCACTTATGGATAAAAATTAACACACACAAAATTAGTGCTGTGTGAAACTAGGTCGTAATCCTGACTTAAAGCGTTGTAATGACCATTTATGTATGTATGTGTATGTATGTGATACCCTACACAATAATGTGGTTTTCTTCATCTTGTATTTCTAACTTTACTTCTGATCTCAAAGCAAATGGTTCTCTTTTTTTAGGCATAAAAAATGCATTTAAATTAAGCTATGATATCGCAATGAAGTCGTTTCAGTTTAATAGATATTGTGTTCGCTTATTAGACGTAAGGCCAAGATTGAAGCCCCAGGTCAACAAAACGAAATAAAAAAAATACATATTTCTTCGATGACTTCCTCTTAGCAGATATCAAATAAAAAGTTTCTCAAAGATCTATCGTTCGAAATCGACTTTCAACTGCAGGTCCCGTCAATTTAAGTATAATATTAACACACACTACATAAGTGGTGTGAGAAGTTAGGTCGTAATCCTCACTGAAGAGTTATAATGAACAATTATGTGTTTTGTATACGTATATATAATACGCAGGCAACTTCTCATGCACTGAAGCTAAAATCGGCCATATTGTGTGACTCTTGGAACCGTCATGCTGAAACCACATACCGTCTGGTGGTGGATGGTGTGCAAACACCAATACTGTTGCCTACTGATAGAGTACGCCGGCAGTGAGCAGTTCTCTTCGCCAGTGAGCTCTGTTCCACTACAACCTAGGTATTATTTGCTATACTCAATTGACTCCTCTCTGACCTTCTATTAAGACAGCAGGTTGGGTTTGTGACAGTAAGACTCAAAGTTGTCAAATTCTATCCCAAAGGAAACTTCAGGTTTGATTATATGATTCCTTACAACTTTCTGAAGATAACATTCGATTTTAGTATTCCAACCAGGAACTTTTGGACTGAAAATCCGGAAGTTTCCAATGGGACATGTACGCTCTCAGATGAGGGACATCATTTATTTCTGGATAAATAGGTGCGCGAACAAAAACAATTACCATATTGAGAAGGACTCCAATGATATTCGTTACAAATTGCGTACAAAAGCATCCAATGCATGCTGAGAAAATTACTGTTTGTTGCGGATTTAAGCTGATGGCGGCTTTATCGGTCAATACGTCTTGGGCGACCGCTATAGGTCGATAAACATCAAATTCTTTTGGCATAAATTGGAAGACGTAGACACCAAAGTTGTTTGGTTATCATATCAGGCTAATGCCGTATTGGATATTCTGCACGAGTAATTTGGGGACTTGGTTATCCTCCGAGGGATTTTCTAAGTAGAGGTCATTGCAATTTTTAAAGCCGTGCAATGCTTGTTGAATGAGGGAAATTTCCATAAAATTCTCTCGGTTTACTCTGACAAACAAGTAGTGATAATATCCCAAACGCACACAGTTTTAGTGTCCGTTTTTGTCCATAAATGCCGAAAATTTCTCAGAGAAATTTCTAATAACTCAAAGGCAACACCTATACAGTGGTGGCCTTATAATTAGAAACGACTTAGCAACATGTATGTTTGTTAATTTGTCTTACAGTTTTCACTGTGTACCTGGGCTTTGTTTGGAGGACGTCTTACATATGTTTTTCCATCAGATTGGGACAAATTAAACTTAGATTCGTCACTACAGAGAACTCTGTTCCAGAAAATCGCTTCTAATTATAAGGCCATCGCTGTATTTGTTGCAGGACATAGGTATATCGTTGGAAATTGCATTGCTGATGATCCTGTACGGAGATCTTAATCTCCGACATTTTACACGGTATGAGTATTCCAATCGCCTAAGTTAATTTAGATATTATCCCCGCTTATTACAGAGAAGCTCTATCTCGTCGGCAGCAGTAGGGTACGTGCAATATTGTTAGCATTTGCTAGATACGTATGGGTAAGTAGAGGATCAACTTACTTCTGTCTTTAAATAGCATGGGTCATATCATACAATAGCAATTCTTACGGACCGCTGTGCTTTCTATAGAGATGCCGAAAGACACGGCATTCAGGCAAATGACTTCTGCCAGAGCTGGGGGTCTGAGGAGGAGGACGAGACTGTTTTTTACCTCATGCGTCATTGCTTTGCTCTTTTTATATAAAGACGGAGGTTTTTGATTTCTAATTTTTGCCATCTTTGATTGAGCTGTCTAATATAAAGTCACCGTAGTCTAGTGGTTAGTGTGTTAGCTTATTAGATGTGAGGCCAGACATCACCAACAAGACATGAAACAAATATTTCTTCGGCGACTTCCTCTCAGCAGATTTCTGGAAAAAACTGGGAGAATAAAATAAAATTGCCATGAAAAAAATTCTCAAGAAACTGTCGCCAGTATGAAATTGACACACACAACATAAGTGATGTGAGAAACTAGGTTGTTATCCTGGCTGAAAAGTTGTAATGACCAATTATGTGTATATACGTATCTGATGAAATGCAGGAGTTTGTTCCTACTTACTTAATTGGCCATTAGCAACTCGATTAACGGATTTCGGCCTGCCATAACACATCCTTCCATGCTCCTCTGCTTCTTACACGCCCACGCCAGTTGGTCACACAAACGATGACGATCTGGTCATTCCAAAGCAAAAAAGGTCGTCCTCTTCACAGACTTCCGCAAATCCCCATATCAAATACCCTTCTCGCAGGACCATCGTTGTCCATTCGAACGACATGATTGAGCCAGCGCAGCCGCTGGATATTAATACGCTGCTTAATGTCTATATGGGTGATGAACTCATACGGCTCATTGTTGGATCGGATGCGAAAATCATAGCCAACTCGCACTGGACCAAGATCTTACGTAGGACTTACATACATACATACCTAATTGGTCATTACAACCTTGTAGTTAGGATTACGACCTAGTTTCTCACACCACTTATATTGTGTGTGTTAATTTTATACATGACTGGCGGAGCCTACAGTTTAAAGTCGACTCCGAACGATAAATTTTTGAGAAACTTTTCATGGCAAATTTTATTTACCCTCAGAGTTCTTACCAGAAATCTACTGAAAGGAAGTCGCCGAAGAAATATTTTCTCGTATTTCGTTTTGATGTCTGACCAGCGGTTTGAACCAGGGGCCTCATGTCCAATAAGCCAACATACAGTAATCCTTCGATTTACGTCGCCTCGATTAACGTTGTTTCGATTTACGTCGTAAAATTTTTTGTTCCCTCTAACTTCAATTTACGTCGTCATTCGCTTTACGTTGCCTTTTTTTTGGAACCAACTGCGACGTAAATCGAGGGATTACTGTAACCTTTTTTTTATGTACTTTGTAGTATGAGCAATATAAAATTCGATTTACGTCGCCTTTTTTGGAATTAACTGCGACGTAAATCGAGAGATCACTGTAATTTTTTTAGAGAATGTTTAATTCTCTATTCGAATTGAGGCTAAATTTTGAACCTCTTCCTTTAAGGGATTTTCGGATTTTACCCAACCTAGAAGGAGGTGAGAATCCAAATGCAAGCTGCACTATTTGGAAATGTAAAATGAACTCAGTTGCTGTGAATGCCGTGAAATAATTTGATTATGCAATAAACCTTCGTTTTTTCGTCTGGGAATTTCGAAATATTTGTAATTCAAGGCATACTATAAATAACGCGCGCTGTGTGGGGCTGAAGTGTGTCCGCTCATGACTCCATCGAGGGGACAGCCACTTCTACCAATACTATAAAGAAGAAGCTATTTCCCTTTCGACATACACTCTGGATATTCAATGCCTGCCAATGCAAAATACCATAATTCCTTATCTCTGTGCATATTTGTTATACGTTTTATACGTTCTTTTTCCAAATGACTTATGAAGACTAGTTTATGAAACAGATTTATCACAACGACCGGATCATTATTTGAAAGAAAGCAAAAACAAACACCATATCTGCGCCAACAATACTTCGACCATAAAGCTTTGTAATGTCATTTGAAGTCATAAATTTGCAAAATCCAAATGATTGTTGTAGCGACATACAAATGCATCTCATTAGTTCGGCGTGGTTGATAGTTGCAGTTTTATCTTTGAGCTTTGAAATATCATAACGATGAGACTCAAATGTCGTAATACCTTATTAAACATTAGCGTTGCATTATTCTCCTGTAGGGTGTAAAAGGGAAATATTGAAAAGGATTATGGCTCTTATAAAAAGGTGTGTAAGTGTGTAAGTAAATATGTTTGTGGCATGTAACGAATGTAAGTATGTATGTGTTTGTGTGAAGACAATGCCAAAATGGATTTAAGCATGAGTCGGTTCATTTCCTTGTTTGTCGTTGTGTTATATTCAATTAAATTAAGATTAATGGCAAGCAGTAGTATGGAAGCTAAATGCATAATTCATACAATTTCTTTACTTCAAGCAATTTAGCATTAAGAAAAACGGAAAAAACTACTGACAGCAAAAGGAGAAAGAAGGAAAAAACTTTATGGAAACAATAGAAAATAGAAAAGTAATCAATGTTCGAGAGAGAGAATTTTGTTCTAACTAATAGCACCACTAGTTCTAGGAAAATAGACTTGCCTTGCTCTCTCTCTCTCTTTCTCAACGTGGCAGAATGTATATAATAGAAAACAAATAAATCAATTCTTCACCATAGACTATGGTAAGTAAGGAGTGCAAAAGAAAGAAAGAAAAAAAAACAATAAAAATACAGAAATTCAAACTACCTTTAGGAACACAATGATTGTGTGGTAAATTTATAAAATAACTCTGCCATACCTTTATCACAGTACTTCAGTTCACTTTAATCAAATATTCTTCAGTTCATTCTATTGTTCTCATTTCTATGTTTCTCTTTCTATTCACATTTTTCCATTCTTTCATAAACACACAAATGTATTCAAAGATCTATGATTACAAGTGTTCTTGTATGCATGTCCTGTGATTGATATTAACAAACTTCATAACTTTGCATAGAGTACAGAATCAATCACTTTTTTTTTAATTGATTGCACATGATAAAGAATGCACATGTAAGTGCATGTTAATAAATTCAATGGGGCCTGATATATGCATACATACATAACCAGGGTCAATGTTTCCTAAAAGCTTTTGTGAAATTTTATGGTAAATTTGAAGAGGATTTTCAAATGAAATACAATAGCAGCACCTTAATTTCAATGGGTTGTAGAATTGTTATACATTCAATACATAATACAAAGTCTGTGCTAAATTCTTCCATTCCATTCCATTCTTTCTTTTCGCAAAGATTTCAGAAATTTCTGAAAATCAAACTTCATTACCAGCTCAGTGCAAAAGAAAACTATAAATATACTGTTACGTTTTTACCTTTTAAAAATGTTTAAAATATAAGCTCGTAGATTGCAAATAAAAATAAAAATAAGTTATAATTAAATTCTTTATTGTACGCACAATTCTGTGTGCCACTATTCACAACTTGATGTAAACAACAACAATTGCTGTGTTGGTTATTCCTTTTTACACTCTTTTGCGTAAGCAATAACAATTGTTCGACAGATCTTTATAACGGATGTATTCAAACACACCGCATCTTTACACAAGACTAACTGAATTTTTACTAAATCCGTTACCTACTTTGTCTTGCCTTTTATATGGCAACGTAAACAGTCTGATGAATGTTCTTGAAGGCGAATGTTCGTGGCGAGATTTCTATAAATATAAACATCGTTGTTTCATCATTGTTGTTTGTGTATTTTACATACATACATACATACATAATTGGTCATTACAAACCTTCAGTCAGGATTACGACCTAGTCTCCCACACCACTTATGTTGTGTGTGTTAATTTTATACCTGAGTGGTGGGACCTACAGTTTAAAGTCGACTCCGAACGACAGATTTTTGAGAAACTTTTCATTGTAATTTTATTTTACTCTCAGAGTTTTCGCCAGAAATCTACTGAGAGTAAGTCACCGAAAAAAATACTTTCTGTATTTTGTTTTGATGTCTGGCCTGGGATTTGAACCCTGGCTTTACGTCTAATAAGCCAACACACTACCTACTAGACTACGGTGACTTCTAGACTGTTGGTATATTATGCAGTGCGATAATTTGCAAACAAGTTCATTGTTTTTGTTTTTTGTTTTTGTAGCCTTTTTTTATAATTTTAATGCTAAACGATGAAAAGACATATTTTGCCATTTTTATTACAATACATATACCAGATGTAGCGATAGAAAATTAATTTTTTTTCTGGCCATTGCTGGCTAAACAGTTTTTCCATCTTTGAAGAAGTTATGGATTCCAGGCCACGCCACTCTTCGTGTTTTAAAGGAAATCAATCAGTCAACCTTCGATTTTTCCATGCAAATCAAAGTTTAGTAAATGAGTATTCCGTCGATGATAACAAATAGTATTCGGAAGAAGTCACGTCTAGTGAATACGGCATAAAGGATAGCAGCTCCCAGACTAGTGTTTAATTGTGTCCTGAACCGGTTTTGCTTTGTGTGCAGGTACATTGTCATTTTACAAAATTACCCTGCCCTGTTTTATGGCCCATTCTGGTCGATTTACTTTCAATGCTCAAATTGATCATTTAATGTCTGTAGCAATCTGTATTAACGATTTTGAGCAGGATTTAGGGTCTCGTAGTACACCACAGCTTTCTGGTCGCACCAGACACACTTCATTGTTTTAATGCCGAATTGATCTAAATTTGCAGTCGAAATTGATGGTTGTCCTGGGTTAACCCATGATTTTGTCCGTTCAGAATGCTGAATATAAATCCATTTTTCAATCGCCAGCAACAATTCGATGCAACATTGATTTTCGATCGTGTCTTTGAAGCAAGATTTCACAAGTGGTTCCTCGGTTTTCCATCTGTTTGTCATTCTATTCATGTGATACCCATTTTCTAGACGTTTGGATTTTCCCCACGCCTCCCAAACAGGGTCAAAAATTGTTTTTTGCAGAAAATTTTACACTTCTAGTATTTCTTTCTGGTAGATGCCGCAGTATAATTTGTAGTGTGTTGGTCTATTAGACACCAGCCCAGACATCGGGGTCAAAACGAAATAAAAAAAATATTTGTTCGCCAATTTCATCTCAGCTGTCTTTTGGCAAAAACTATGAAAGTAAAATAAAATTGCCATGAAAAGTTTCTCAAAATTCTGTCGCTTGGAGTCGACATTAAACTGTAGGTCCAGCCACCCATGGCTCAAATTAACACACACAACATGGATGGTGTAAGAAGCTTGGTCGTAATTCTGGCTGAAGGGTTGTAAATATATGTATGTGCGTATGTAGTATGTATGAGTCAGAAACAAATGGTTCTGACTCAAATTGTCATATTCAACCGATATTGTTTGCAATTCTGTGTCATCAAAAATTTTTGGTTATCCTCCCTGTTTTCATTTCTCGCATCAAAATCGTTATCTTTGAATCGCTGAAACCACTTTCTGCATGTTGCTTCTTATGGAGCATGATCATAATATGCGTCGACAAACATTTGATGCAATTCTCCAGCACTTTTCTTCAAACGAAAACACACGATTAACGCGTACGTACGTAATTGGTCATTACAACCCTTCAGTCAGGATTACGACCTAGTTTCTCACACCACCTATGTTGCGTGTGTTAATTTTATACATGAGTGGTGGGACCTACAGTTCAAAGTCGACTCCGAAAGACAGATTTTTGAGAAACTTTTTCATGGCCATTTTCTTTACTCTCAGAGTTTTTGCCAGAAATCTGCTAAGAGGAAGTCGCCGAAGAAATATTTTTTGTATTTTTATTTTGATGTCTGGCCTGGGGCAATTACGATTAATGCTTTACGCAAATCGTCATTCTCCATCTTTAAGACAATGAAGGGGCTGCATACCGCTGTCCCTGGTCTATAGTGGTAAAAATATAAATATACTGTTACCAGTTCTCTTTCCTCTAAGTTTCTGGCTTGAATAAATGCAATATTTTTTAAATTTCATTAAAAATATTTAACTGCAGCCTCTATTGATATTATCCAAAAATTAAAAAAAAAAAAACTTAATACTTAGTACATACGTTGTCGCATTTTATTAATTAAACTGTCAACGATTGGGTTCTCATATTTATTAAGAACCAATATTCAATTATTCTCTGCAAAATAAAATACATCGTGTAATTCCTTTTTCCACTCCCTACGTAATCCCCATAGAATTGTTTTCGAAAAGCATTTCTTTTTTTCTTGGTACTCCATTAATAATGTCTACAAACCTTTCTTCGTTGTCTTCTTTGTTTATTTTTATAATATTTACTTCGATTTTTACATGCATGTGGGATTTAAAAACGTAAATGCAATATGAAAACCAAAACTGTAATATGTTAATGCGATGAAATGTATGTACACATACACGTAATGCGTACATATTTATTTATTTTTGTGTGGTACCCTACAGTTATATACAGAGGCCTATAGATCAATTTGTGGAGTTGAAAGGTATGAAACTATGAATGAAATAAAAAATATAATTTGTGAACGCCGTACATACTAGTATGTAGTGTGTTGGCTTATTAGACTTGAGGCCACGGTTCAAGCTCGAGGTCATTTTCAAATTAAAAATCGGCAACTGATTTTCAGCAGATTTCTGACTCTGAGAGTAAATAAAACTGCCATGAAAAGTTTCTCAAGAAAAAAGTTATCGTTCGGAGTCGACTTTAAACTGTATGTGCCGCCACTCATGTATAAAATTAACACACATAACATAAGTGGTATGACAAGCTAAATCGTAATAATGACGGAAGGGTTGTAATGACTAATTGCGTACGTAATTTGTAGGATTAAACAAAAAATTTTGTGTTTCTGTTTTAAAAATCAAAAGTTTTGGTGTACGATACCACACACCATTAAATACATCTCACGGTTATTAATCACAAACTTAAGTCACATCACCTACACAACTGACTAGCAGCATGGTTCTTCAATCCGTCTTTATATTACATTGTTTCACGTCTGGTAACTTCGCGATTTTTCTTTAAGTTTTGTTGTTGACTTCTTGTTATTTGTTCTGTTCCCTTCCCTTAGGAAATACGTATTTATTTGTATAATTCTATGTACCGTACGATGTGTGTATTTTGTTGTTGTCTCTTTTTAATGTTTAGTTAGAAAAGCATAGATTTTATGCTGGCACTGAATTATTTTAACTTTGCAATATTTTATTAGAATATAAACAGTCATATTTTCTCTTGAGATCATTGTAACTCCTATAAAAATATTATATTTTCGTAGAATTCTATTTGGTAACATGGTTCTACCATTTTGCTTTAAAATGCAATAAAACTTTCACTCATGAAAAATATATTTCTGTAGCTCACCTGGCGCATTGTTTGTTTATTTCCTTCCTTTCTTTTTCCATTATCTTATTAATATTTAAAAAATAAAAATAATTTTTTATTTTCTTTCTGTTTATTATTCAAAAATGAAGGCAACAACAGAAAAGAATTACACAACGGCTTATAAAGAAGTGCAATTGTGTTTTGTATTCTTTTATTATTTATTTTCTTGTCGTTTTTCGTTTTTATGACATTTTACTTGTAAGTCTTTATAAGTCTTATAATGATTTTATTTGAGTCGCATTAAAATTGATTTTAATGCCATGTATTCACATACGATTATTATTTCTGGTGGTTGTTTAAGTACTGCACTACGCTTTTCCGTGGAAAGCTTAAATATTGACATTCGTAATGTTTAATTAATAAAATGAATGCAAAAAAGAAATGATTTTCTTTGGATTTTCGGTGGCTTGTCTTCTGTAGTTGTTAAAATTATTAAGTCTTGATTTAAGTATTCCAATATTTAAATAAAGTTTTTCATTATTAAAATGTACACAGTGAATTAAAACCAAAAAATTGTATGACAAATGAGATTAAAATTAATTCACGTTTAATTTAACTTATCTCTACTGGCTTCAATTATAAAACGAAATATACTTCTGAGAATTAAAGAAGTGTTAAGCATTTCCTACGGCCACCTTCTTTCTGCAGACTTCTGGCAGAAGCTGTAAGAGTACAATAATTGCCTGGAAAAAGCATCTCAAGTCCATCTTTCATCTTTCAACATGCTTCTTGCGAGAATCTAGGTTACAATCCTGACTAAAGTATTGTAATGAACATTTGAGTATGTAGACGGTTGCCATAGGCATAGGCAATGTAAATTACATTCGAAATAAATCCAACAGTAATTCTCGATGGAGACACGTATAATATTTTTATCATATTTCTTGGATTTTTTTTTAAATTTGATTACGGAGCACTTGTTTTTCTTAGCTTTATAGTAACTTTACCAAATGGAATTACCACTTTATCTTAGATTTGAAAGGTATTACGGGAGTAGAAATAAACAAAGTTCAAATTATAATAACAAAACTAAATATGAATTTAAAGAGAAATTAATTACAATAACAAATCAACAGTATGGTTCTAGAAGTTGCCAGACAGAAAATAACTGAAGTATAAATTGAAAAGCAGGCACCTTTTACTATTTTACTAAAGTACAATGTATACATACTCTATTAAACATTGAAAATTTTCAATCTGACCTTTTATCCTTGTAGTAAAATGCAAATGTAATAACATTAATAACTTGATGTAGTATAGAGAAGTGTGTTGTTAAATTTAAATAAATAAAGGATTTATTTAAAGAAATATTTAGACAGAGAAAATTAGACAATTTCTTTTATTTTATATTACTCGTACTCACTTGGAGTCGTCGTAGCCTAGTAGGTAGTACATACATACGTAATTGGTCATAGCAACCCTTCAATTTGGATTACGACTTAGCTTCTCACGCCATTTATGTTGTGTGTGTTATTTTTATACATGAGTTTATACTACTCCGAACGCTAGAATGTTTTGAGAAACTTGTCATGTCAATTTTTTATTTACTTCTACGAGTTTTTGCCAGAAATCTGCTGAGAGGAAGTCGACGAATAATTTTTTTTTTAATATTTCGTGTTGTTGAAGATGTCTGTCTTGAGTTTGAACGCACTACCTGCTAGACTATGGTGACTTCAATAAGTAGTGCGTTAGATTAACCCAAACCCTAGCGCAGACATGTCGCACTGAACGAAATATGAAATAATATTTCTACAGCGACTTTCTCTCAGCAGCCTTCTAGCAAAAACTCTGAGAGTAAATAAAATTGCCATGAAATGTTTCTCAAAAATCTGTCGTTCGGTGCCGACTTTGAACTGTAGGCACCGCCACACGTGTATAAAATTAACACACAGAACATAAGTGGTATGAGAAACTAGGTCATAATCCTGACTGAAGGGTAGTAATGACCAATTACGTATGTATGTGTGTATGTATTATAAAAAAAGCTACAAAAACAAAAAAAAAGCAATGAATTTGTTTACATGACAAACAAGTAAACAAAAATGCAACAACAAACATTGCAAGAACAAATGTAAACAAAGTACACAAATAACAATAATGTATATATTTACAGAGATTTCGAGAAAGCGAAGAGCTTCATCAGACTGTTTACCCTGACATATAAAAGGCAAGGCAAAGCAGGCAACGGATCAGTAACAGTTCAGTCAGTATGTTTGAAGAGAATAATCGTGGTTTAAAAATCTGCGTTACAAAGATCCGTCGAATAATTGTCTAGTAATTGTTATTGTTTATGCAAAGGGTGTAAACATAGAAATAACAAAGAAGAGCAATTGTTGCTGTTTACATCAAGTTGTGAACAGTGGCACACAGAATTGATTTAAAACTAAACACAAATTTATTTTTATTTTTATTTGCAATCCACGAGCTCAAATTTTAAACGTTTTTAAAAGATTAAAACATAACAATAATTATCTGATAAAAAATCAAATAAATCTGTTGTATTTTAAAATTATTTCTCCTACAATTTAAATAAAGTAACCCCTCCTAATGCAATATTTTTTTTTTCAAAAAAAGTTTTATAAATCTTGTTGGCGATATTTCCCAATTCGTTTGACATAAAATCTAAATCAACACAAAAACACAGCACTTTAGCGACCTAAGCGACCAAATTTCCATGAAAATACCCCAAAACCAATATGGAATATTATAAATCTCAGAAGATATATTATAAGTAAATATACTTAATAATATATGAATATGATCGTATACAAGCATTTGTACATATATTTGTACATGATTATGTGAAAGAGTGCGTAAAATGCAATAAATTGAACAGCTAAAGAAATATTGACAAGAAGGAAAAGAAAAAGACATACGAGAAGTATTGGCATAAAATATGAAACACAAATCAAAGTCCTTTTACTCGAAACGTACGAATCAAAAAGAAATTCAAAACAGTTCGAAGCAAAAAGGCGAAATTCATTTTTTTTTCTTCTGCTTATTTTTAATGCTTTCCTTTAACGCTTTTTTTTCTTGCTTGCTTTTTTGGTATGATTTTTGTGAATCCTTGTGTAAGGTATGTGCGTGTATGCCTGTATTGAAACAATAATTTCGCTGTTCAATGATCCCTTAACAAAGCAAGAAAGAAAAAGAAATCTTTATGAAAAGGACCTACAAAGCAATGAAAAAGATGAGAAAAAAGTGGAAAGAAACCGAATTACAAACATAAAATTTGCAATAAATGTGCTTATAATTTATGTACATATGTATGTATTGATATTAAAATGAAATGAGCAAAATGCTTATAAAAAAACATCGTAAATAAATATATACTTACACATGTATGTATGTTTGTGTATATGTATGTATGTAAGTAATAGTCTTTATAGAGTCTTTATATTCTAGTTTATATTTCTGCTTGACGGGTTTATTCATTTAAATCGTTATTTATAATGCCTTATACGTACATACAGAAATCCAGGATATTAAAATTTTTATTTTTTAAGCGTTGAAACCAGTATTCAAAATGCAAATATTTATACGAACTTAGTTGAGTAATTTACAGTTCAATGGCGAAGATAATTAATATTCATAATTAGCTACGCAACAAAATTTTCATATTAAAGGTCTTGGTAAAGAAAATCAAACTTATTCTAGTCGGGTAATAAAACCACACGATAAAGTTTTGCTTTTAGTACTGTGCTCAAATGTAAAGGGATTTTGTATTGTGAAGATTATTTTAATTTATGCCAAGATTTGCTAGTTATTCTCATATCCTTTTTAGGTTGATCGCTGTCATGTTGTACGAGGTCAGCCGGTTTTGTTGTACAGACTGTTCCATAAGTTCTATCGAAAAATTTGCTTGGTTTCGTTATTAATGCTGTGTTGAAGAGAAATGTCTGTCCACTACCAATTTTTGTAACATGTTTCCGTTTGGTATTTTCTTTCGGCTAATTCCTCTCACTAGTTTACTGGCAAAAAAGTAAAATAAAATTACAATGAAAAGTTTCTGGATCAGTCTTCGGAATCGACATTAGCAGTAGGTCTCGGTACTCATGTTGCTGTTGGACAAGTTCTATCGAAGAACTTGATTGAGCACAATATTAATGCAGTCTCTTCACTAACAATTTTTTAACGACTTTCCGTTGCCAGTTTTTGATATTTTCTCCCGGCGACTTCCTCTCAGCAGTCTCTGAGCAAAAGCTCTGAGAGTAAAAGAAAATTACCATGAAAAGTTTCTCAATCTGCGTTCTGAACCAGTAGGTCTAGCCACTCATGAATCAAATTAACACCCTCAACATGAGTGGTGTGAAAAGTTCGGTTGTAATCCTGGCTAAAGGATAACCAATTAGGTAAGGAAGTATGAAAGTAATGGTATGTACTGGGCATGTATTCGAAATAGTCCGAATATTTAAGGCATTCTTATACGGCATCCTTTTGAAGTTTGAAGCCGCTGGTTCATGGTACTTGTAAGTTTATAGATTACTAGCTGTACCCTGCGCGTGTTGCTGCGCCACCAACTAAAACAAATTTGAAGGAAAGACATAACACAAATGTCCAATTAATTTTGAATCATTTTATTGATTTTGTTTCCCGTTGTCCTGATGATTCAGATGAACGGGCCTGAGTAGTACGCATTTGAACAGTTTCGAATCTCACTTCTCGTTGTTCAAGTGGTTCAAGCGAACGGGTCTCAGCGGCATATACTCGAAGATTTTCCAGTCTCAATGCTCGTCTGATTCTGAGGCCCGTAATGCTCTTTTCTTCCGTGTGGGAGGTGTAGGTCGACCAATTGTTGTCATTCATTTTCAATAATTTTCAGTGACGCCATCCATCGGAAATTAATCGCACCAACCTCCGCCGACTCATGCGCAACAACTTTTCTAAAGAATACACAGTTTATGATTTAATTAATTTTAAGTAATTTTCAGTGGCACCACCTGTCGGAAATTGGTCATACCAACTTAGAAACCTTCGTCGGTTCATGCGCAACAACTTTAGTAAAGATCATAACATGATCAAATGCATAGTTTACGATTCTTTCATTCATTCATTTTTATATATATAGACTATGGGAGGTGACACGCCCACTATAGCCAATCCGCCCATTTTGTTCATATATACGTCGAAGTCGTCCATACAAAATTTGAGGACTCTAGCTGCTGCAGTTTATGAGATATGCGACATTAAATACTTATTGGGTTTGTAGGCGTGGCACCTCGCCTACTTGAAATTTTAAAATAAAAAGTAGCCTATAGTTCCTTCCAAACATACAGGAAGATATTATTAAAATTTCAAGAAAATCGGTCCAGCCGTTTAGCCGTCTATAGACTTCAAACAAACCCACAAACAAATAAACACACATTCATTTTGATATATACGATTAACCTTATAGAGGAGTACGAGAGAAGTATTGAAGTCGCTTCACTAATGTGTAGTGTAGGTCTGAAGGTTGATTTTGTTAGTTTTATATGTAGACTCAGTATACCAAAGGATGATATGACCTTTCATATATCAAAAAAACTGGAACTTCTAAACTTAATAAGTTGATAACGGCCATCTTGCTCAAAAAACTTTTGTGAAATTAGTTGTCCTTTATTCAGTCTGTTTTAGCAAATCACCATGGGCGACCATTAGCAACAACGTGTACTTGCAAAATGACCTCTGAGCAGCTGAGAAACTGACTCTAGATTTCATTGAAAAATCATTTTCAACGATTACGTCCATGAATCTGGATAAATTGGTACCTGAACAAACAAAATTGTTGAATTTTGGGACGATACAAATCCCTACGAGATCCAAGAGTGTCCAATACATTTCGAAAAAGTCACTGTTTGGTGTGGATTTTAGGCTGACGGTCTATTTTTCTTTGATAACGACGTTCGCCAATGGCCGTGCCACACAACTCATGCCAAATTAGATATTTTGTATGAGAGATTTGATTGGTCTCTGTACTGACAGAATTTCCCCAAATTAATAAGAGGTTGGTCAGCGTATGGGACGGCACAATGCTCATGTTATGGAAATGGTTAGCGAGATCGTGCGATTTGACCCGGTTAGACTTTCTCCTCGTATATTTCTTGTTCGTTCTTAATTCAAAGTGTATGCGAAGACATTTCGAATCAGTGTTGCAAAATTGAGATTTTGAAATGGTACTGAGCTATAACTGAAAGAGTACTTTTTTGCACCAAATGGTACTTTTGTAAAATATACATACATACTTATTTGGTGTGCGTTAATTTTCTACATGAGCGGCGGGACCTACTGTTTAAAGTCGACTCCGAACGACGGATTTTAAGAATCTTTATCATGGCAATTTTACTTACTCTCAGAGTTTTTGCCAGAAAGTGGTCTAACAGAAAAACACACGACTTATTAGTGTCCCTCACATACAAGACAAGAACAGCTGATTCGGAACGTACCAAATCGTAAAAGCCCCGTTTAGTCAAACGACGATGGAACGTAATGTAACATACGTTAGTTTTTAGCATATGAAAAGCAATGCAAATGCTTACCGAAATTACATTACGGTTCGGCAAGCGTTGTCATTGCTTTACGTGTTCTAAAAACGAATGTACCTGGGTACGGCAGTATTTTTGAAAAGAAAAAGTACTGAAAAAGCACCAAAGTACTGAATTTTCAACTGTTTCGAATCCTAAAGAAGCTGTGATGGACATTTGAACGACATTATATTTGAGATATAATTGCGTCAAAGGGTTTTAAAAACAAATGAAAAATTTCGTTGATATCTCTACACAGTTTAAAGAATTTGTCATTAAAGCCATTTAGTCAGGATTACAACCTAGCTTCTCCACTGCCCATATAGTGTGTATTAATGTCACACATGAGTGGCGGTACACCGAACGACAGATTTTCGAGAAACTTTTCAAGGCAAACAGATCAATCAGAGTTTTTGACAGAAGACTGCTGAGTGGAAGTCACCGAAGAAATATTTTCTTATATTTCGTTGTTCGAGATGTTGAAACTAGAGTTTAAGCCACGGGCTTGCGTCCAATAATAACTTACAGAACTAAGGCGACTTCAAATTAAAGATAGGAGGATATTAAAAAAGGTCTGATATGTTATGTTTAAGGTTGCTTGGCGTAAATAATCTTAGGCACCTGCAATAAAATAATCAGACAGAAAAAACTCTAAAGATCTAATTATTAATGTCCTGGTTAGCTTGTTTTAAGCGAAGAGCTTTACAAATCTAATCATGTAATAAGCAGAATATGTTGTTGACACTTTATAATGCTGATGTCGTTATTTCACTTCATGCTATAAAGATGTTAAGGAAAATGAAAAGTAAAGTAAAAAAATGGTGTAGCAATTCCAGATATGTTTTTTGTTGTTGTAAGTACCCTTTAAGAACATTTCAGTTATAAATACAAAAGAAACACAGTTTAGTTGAGCAAAAAAAAAAGAAAAGAAAAGAAAAATTCACATCTTTTGCTGTACTTGTCAACACTCTTACTTGTTGGCTCTTTAAAAGGTAATTTTTTAATACGATTTATTTACAGGAATTTTTCTTTTTCAACTGATTGCTACAAGATTTTCTTTCATTCTTTTTTTTTCTACTCTATTTTTAGTTTTTCATTCATACTTGAACAAAAATTTTTCATTTCTTTAACAGCCAACACAAGGCACTAGAAGAACATTCATACATATTTTTTTCATGTTTTTTCATTCGTATATAGGGTTATCCATTTCGTGATTTCGAAAGTATGGGACCGGAATTCGACATCTGTCAAACTAAGTTGTGAAACCAATTTTTTTCTTTTCAATTGAAAGTCCAACATTGACGAAAATGGATCGCTTAACTATCACACAACGCATAAAAATTATCAAAACCTACTACAAAAATGGTGATTCTGCCACAGCCACGTATCGTGCTTTAAGAGGAGATTATGGTTTACATAATCGTCCAACTACGCAAGCAATTGGCAAAATTGTGAAGAAATTTGAAGAGACTGGAGTGGTTACAAATATTGAAAGGCCTGTGCATCATCGTTTCGCTCGTTCCGCTATTGTAAGTGAAAGTATTGCCGAAGACCCGAATGTGTCGATTCCTCGTCGTTCTCAGGAATACTACATCCATATAAAGTCCAGCTCACGCAACAACTGAAGCCAGTTGACCATTCACAACGTCGTAGATACGTGGAATGGGTGCTTGAACAACAGGCGGTGGACGGCAATTTTTCGAACAAAATTTTCTTCAGCGATGAAGCACATTTCACACTCGGTGGGTATGTTAATAAACAAAATTGTCGTATTTGGGGTTCTGAGAATCCTCAAGTAATTGAAGAGAGGCCATTACATCCAGAAAAAGTCACTGTTTGGTGAGCTCTTTGGTCCGAAGGTGTGATTAGACCTTACTTCTTATGGTCATATGATAACCGACTTTTTTTGCCTGCTATTGAAGAATACGACTTGGGGAATATGTGTTTTCAACAAGATGGTGCCACATGCCACACAACTCGAGCGAATATGGCTTTATAGCAAGAGACATTTCCCGGCCGCGTAATTTCTCGTCGTGGCAATATCAACTGGCCACCAAGATCATGCGATTTGAAACCATTACACTTTTTTTTTGGGGGCTACGCGAAAGACCGTGTTTTTGCAGATAAACCTTCAACTCTTGAGCACTTTAAAACCAACATTCGTCAAGTTATGGCTTAGATACCGCCCAATATGTGTCAAAAAGTGGTCGAAAATTTCCTCAAAAGAATCAATGCTTGCAACACTTCGCGTGGAGGTCATTTAAATGATGTAGTGTTTCACACATAATGTCAATGTTCAAACTTTACAATAAAAAAGAAATATCATGAATAAAAATACTTTATATCTGTTTTATTTACGTTTACTTTTGAAACCACGAAATGGATAACCCTATACATGCACGAGAGAAAGAGAAAAAGAGAGAGAAAAAGAGTGAGAGTATTATTAAGCTTTTCATATTTGTTGATGTTGCTTTTACTTATTGAGATATTTACTGACACAATTTCCCTTGACAGTGCAAAAAATAAGAAGAAAAAAAATAGAAAGCAAAACTACTGTGTTAATTTATATAAAATTATACCTACAAATGTATGAAACTAAGCTTATATAAGTGTGTATTTGGCATATGTATACATATAACTAAACAATCTATTCATTCATGTAACATAGAGAAACAGTTTCTGTTTTCAAAAAAAAAAGCTATAACTTGGCATACAGTAAAATCAAAATGGGAGCGAGACAGCAACACCAACAGAGATAATGGCATGAAAAAAAGTCACAGAATATAATGAAAGTATAAAAAAAGAAGTAAAAAAGAAGAAGAGATGAAAAAAATCTGGTTCATACTGGTGTTATAAAGAAAATCCATTCATTGAAATCTTTTTTGGATTTTACCTTGTATAGGCAACATTTAAATAAACGTGCATGCAAGCACAGACAGACAGGCAACTAACTCAACGGACCGTCGATTTTGTGCGTCTAAGCCAGCCAACCAGCCAGCCAGTCAAACGTTAGGCTTAACGACCCACAAGCTTTCTATGCCACACTGTTAGGTTGTCATTTCAATAGGTCTTCTGTGGCCATCACTATCCTTATCGTGATATTGTGTGCAGTCTTTTCACTCCATTATTCCGATAAATTAAATCCGAATTCAGTTCAATGTTTATGGTCAAATGGTCTTAAGTGATTCTCGTTGTTTTTCTGCTTCTGCTCTCCCGTTTTTTTACGTGTACTTTTTTACGTTTCTATTTTTAATTTTTTCCCTTTCTCTCTCTTTCTCTCTGTTTCCAATTTGTGTTTTTTATCACTGTTTTGCCTACCAGAATACATATTTCTATGGCTTTACATATTTTCACAGGATTTGTGTTCTGCTGAGTGTTTTCTTCTTGTCCTGCAGTATACTTGTACGTACGTACAAGTGGTGATAATGCAAACAAATTGCGGCCATAATGGCTTCACTTTTATGGAAATCAAATTAAATGTTTTCGTAGAAATTTCAACCAACATTCGCATGCGAAATCAATCGATATTTGTGACATATTTTTGCAAAAAAAAAAAAATATTCTTTAAATTGGGATGGAAAATGTTTACGCGTTTCTTCTTGTCTTTAAGCTTACCATACTGCTGGGAGTGGTGCTTGCAGTTTTAAGTTGGAATCTCCCTCTCATACGTTGTAATTAATAGAAAAATTTAAAGGAAAACATTATGTCATCATAATAATAATAAGAATACGTATGTAGCAAAAGGCAATAAATTTTAATGTTCATTTATTGCAGAAATAAAAAATTTAATTGCCATTGTAATGTACAAGCAACGAGTGATGGTCATACTTCTTCTTATAAAGTTTTGAATTTATTTGGATGGGATTTATAAGAGAAGCCATAAAAAAAGGAGAATAAAAGAAATAAAAATTTTGAACTTTCTAGGAAACAATTAAAATTAAATCATTAAGAAACATTTCATAAACATAATAAAAACCAAGATGATGGCAATATGGAAGTTTCCTTAAGGCGCTTTAAGTCACAGTAAATTTGTTGTTTTACAACTACACAGATGCGGGCTACTGCGATGACTTACCATATGTTTTCTACACGAATGCAAGTATTGTTATTATTATTGTCGTGAAGAGGTGCAACCATACCATGATTTTATAGGGTACCCCTATAATGGCTCCCACAAACCTACTGCCGTGAAAAATTTCAGAAAGCTGCTGCTCGTTATCAACAATACTAACTCCCCGCCTAGCATACTTAATTAGCCATTAACAACTCGATTAACGGATTTCGGCCTGCCTTAACACATCCTCCCCGGCACCTTCTCTTCTTGCGCACCTTTAGCAGTTGGTCGCACAAATCGATGACAGGGCTTCCTCGATTTGGTCCTTCCAAAGCAAACAAGATCGTCCTCTTCGTCGGCTTCCGAAAATCCGTATCAAATGCCCATCTCGTAGGAGCATCCTCCTTCATTCGAACGACATGGCCAAGCCAGTGCAGCCGCTGGATGATAATACGGTGCACAACGTCCATGCCGTTGAGGAGGTCATACAGCTCACTGTTGGATCGGATGTGGAAAACATCGCCATATCACACTGGACTGAAGATCTTACGTAGAAGTTTTCTCTCGAATACTCTCAAGGTTGCTGCATTAGTGCCTAATAGTGTCCATGCCTCTGCGCTGTAAAGAAGCACGGGGAGAATGAGCGAATTGTATATGTTTCTTCTTGCAAAGCATTAATGCCACATAGGTTTCACTAATGTGTTCCTATGAGTTATCCGATGGCCACAGAACTTACATGCTGAGGTCGAGAAACCCCCTATTCTAAACAAGTGTACCTTGTCTCAACAGTGCTTCATCCAAAAATCGGTTACCAACTTCAGGTTATTCGTGATGCATGACTTAAATCTCTTCTTTCTCACCATAAATTTTGGCTGCATTCGTCGAGCATAACCTTCCAAACACTCACTCTCACTCCCCAAAAAGGTTCTGGATTCAGCTGCGGAATGCATATGCCTCTCATCGTAAAATCTCTTCTTTCTCAACATAAATAACGGCAGCTTCCAATCTACTTTCAGCCTATGTCTTATATTTTCTTGCGCTGAGTCTAACTTTCCAAACATATAATCCTACTTCACAGAATGGTTCTGGTCTTATCTGCGGAGTGCATGCGCATCTCTTTGTAAAAGGTAACAGTCAGATGTGCACTATGGGTCATATGTTTTTGTAAAAGATCCTAGACGAATTATTACCATCAATGCAGAGCGCTTTGGACATAAGAGAACTTATATTATTTTCTTCCTGAAATTGATAATTAAGCAGCGGATCGTATGTGGTTATGACAAGGCAGTACCACAAGCCACACAATACGACTGGTTTTGCCTACATTCCATGTAAAGTTACCAGAAATTGTAATTTCATGTAACAACTCTCTGGTATGCCCTAGTATTACATACCATTTATCGTCATCCACTATCGTGTTCAAATCAATAATAAAGTAAGTTTAATGGGAGAATTAGCCGAACGTTGACGAAACGTACATCCGTTTCAAGCATGTGAAAGGCAATGAGAACGATTAACCAAACGTAATGGAATTTCGGTAAGCATTTGCTTTATTTTCGTATTCTATAAACGAACCTACGTTGGTTGCTTAAATGTTCGGCTAATTCTACCATAAGTGTTTGATGCTACTCTCCTCCCATACTACTGAGAGTTTAGTCTATAAAAACTGAGCGGTTTTATTTTCGTAACTGTCAATCACTTACTTACTAACCCGACCTTAAATCATCTCATTCAACATAAAAATCTTAAATCATGACAGAGATCCTTTATTTTTATACGTAAATCCCATAGGCTTGATAATAATTCCTCCAATTGTTGTTTATCTAGCGATACAAGTACATGAGTATGTATAAGCAAAGTACCATACGTTACAATTCAATTTGTATGGGAAAAGTACATCATATTATGGCTTAATTGCTCTGTTGACATTTTTCTACAAAAATTATATTTATCCTGTTATTGTTTTTTTTTTTGGTTTTTTCTTTTTGTTATTTCAGTGCCTTTTGAACTTTTTTGTTTTGTGCATGTGTGTGTGTGTCTTAAATACCATCATACATAATTTATGCATTAGCAAACATGCGCAACGAACTGAAATTAAAAGGTTAAATTTACTATTCATATTAACTGTATATGTACATACATATACAACAGCAACACTCTTATACTAATACAGACAAAAATAAATATGTATCCACATACATACATACATATATAGTTTTTACACCAGAGTCATGCACTTAAGTTCATTTGCTGGCACATTTATTAAATACGGATGAAAACATTAATTGTGGTTTTCCATTGTGGCCTAAATTAATTCCTGTATATGTATGTATGCATACGTACATACATATTCATCAGTTTAACGCCCACTATAAAAATGTATGTAACTATGTACGTGTGTGAGTATATGAAAAATTAAATCTGTTTATCCATGTATGCATGTAAATTGAGTATTTTGTGAATAATCATGTCGTAACTGATAATTATTTACGGAAAACTAATGCTATTTTGATGTCATGACAATCGAGAAAATTGCCAATTGAACTGTGTTTGATGAAATCTTAAAAAAAAAAAATTAAAAACAACATCGTTAATGATATGAAAACTTTGTTTATTGTTTTAAAATAAAATTTTGGCAATTTGCACATGCAATTAAATACCAGCACCACTAGCACTATTTCAGATAGATTTCATAAGATATTCATTTCAATTTCCATATACAAAGCCAGTATCTATGGAAATTGAAAAGAAAATTACAAAAAATTTTTTGTTAATTGAAGCTCGTCAATCATCCAATTAACTGCAAATGTTTTTGAAACACACAAAATACCAGGATATTTTCCCAAAAAGGAAAAAAAAAATAAACTTTTTTAAACACAGTAAGCCCTCGATTAAGTAGACTACTAGTAGGTAGTGCGCTAGCTTATTAGACATAAGGCCACGGTTCAAACCCCTGGTCAGATATCTCGAACAAAACGAAATCTGGAAAAATATTTCTTTGGCGTCTGCTTCTCAGCAGATTTCTGGTAAAATTCTGAGAGTAAATAAAATTGCAATGGAAAGTTTTTCAAGACAAATCTGCCATTTTAGTCGACTTTAAACCGTAGGTGCCGCCATTCATGTATAAAATTAACACACACAGCATAAGTTTAAGGTTGGAATTGTTGCTAGTTTGTCTTTGAACACGCTAGAATTCATCCACACAATAGTTTAGTGGGGTCTTGGATTGTTCCAAAATATGAGTTCTTCTGACAATAAATTGATTGGATTGCTTGTCGATGACATAAAACCACATGTCCGTCGAGAACAATTCTTCCATTTTAAGCAAAAGAAGTCAGTATTCATCACACGAAATACTGTTCCATTGACTGTCATATTAGGAGTGTCATCGTTATCGAGGAAGTACGGCTCCTCTTCACATCAAATTTGACAATTCCGTTGTTCACTTATCTTTTGCACAAAAAATTAATTTCGGCACTGAAAATAATTGCTTTGGTAGAAACAAATTTTGTTACTCAGCACACATTTTGATAATTACTTACTAAAATGGTCATTCTAAACTTTTACTCCAGTTTACAACCTAGCTTCTCACACCACCAATTTCCAGTGTGCTAATTTTATACATGATATCAACATCACCGACATATTTGAGATGCTCTTCAAGGCAATTTTATTTACTTTCACAGTTTTTGGCGGATGACTGCTGAGAGAAAGCCACCGAAAGAAATATTCTTTTATACTTCATTTTGTTCTGAAACAAAGATTTGAACCACAGGCTATCGTCGAATATACCAACACACTACCTACTAGACTATGGTGACTTCCCATCTACTAATTCTTTCCAGTCATTATGACTTTCATGGACTTACTTGAGACTAGGAAGTCGCCGTAGTCTAGTAGGTAGTGTGTTGGCTTATTAGACGCAAAAGCCTGGGTTCGAGCCCCAGGCCAGGCATCAAAGACAAAATACAAAAAGTATTTTTTCGGCGACTTCCTCTCAGTAGATTTCTGGCAAAAACTCTGAGAGTAAATAAAATTGCCAAGAAAAAGTTTCTCAAAAATCTGTCGATCGGAGTCGACTTTAAAACTATAGATCCCACCACTCATGTATAAAATTAACACACACAACATAAGTGTTGTGAGAAACTAGGACGTTGTACAATGGGTCAATTCGACCTCCGGGTACTGTACTTGTCTTAATTGACAAGTACACGCCCTCTAACCTAACCTAACCTAACCTAACCTACTTGAGACTATCAGTTGTCAGAATATTATTGGATATGAATATTATTATTCAGAATATGATGACTTATGTTGTATTTTTAAACATATTATGACAATAGAATCTCTTACAGAGATTCTCTCTCAACAGAGAGTAATTCTAATTCGCATGTCAAATTAAGTGAGGTTAGGTTAGGTGAAATCATAGCTTTGATTACCAAAGCACACTTGAGCTCACATAGCGGCCCTTTGTGGAGCCACGGGTAAGCGCAGTCCCGAATTCCACCAAACTCTTCATGGAAGTTGGCCAGCGCAATAGCTGCAGTTAGGCATTGAATTGATAATAATAAGGTGTCTTCCAAATCGTGTTTTTACGTTTCATCATATTTCGTATGACACTTTCAATCGCCACTAGATTGCTCTGAAAAAGCAATCTATTTACAACCAAACTGAGTCGCTAGTCTCTTTTTTTTTTGGACCACACTGTATACTTGACATACTGCTAATGCATGTAATTGTGTACCATAAAATAAAATCTACACATACATACGCATTTGTTGTTTAAATTTACTCCTGCAATTATCTACGAATATTTTACGCCTCTTTTAACTCATATTTTATGCACGCTCGTTCTTGCTCTGCACACACGCATTAACGAGAATACATACTACATACTCGTATATAAATTCTCGTTTAATTGTCACACATCATTCTGTAATTTTATTAAATTTCGAATTAAAAAAATAAAAAAATAGTGATTGTAGCTGAAGATAAATTTTTAAATATTTTTAATGATTTTCCGTTTTTTTTTTGTTTTTCTTTTTCATCACGCAAATACCATAGAGAGGGCGAAACGCAATTTTATTATCGCACTGGCATGGCATGGCAAAAGACTAAAAATTAATGTTCGACTAAATGTCACTAAGCAGAATACTCTGCAGTGTTATTGTGTGTGGATTATCGGAGTATCGGGCATAAATATTTTTTTGTATAAATGATGGTTGCATTGCGATAAATGTGAATTGAAATTGCATTGATTATATGTTAAATTATAGATGAGTATTATTATTGTTATGATTATTATTACTGCTGAATTTTTTTTCTATGGGAAATTTTAATAATTGACCTAAAAAAAAACAAATTTATTATAAAAATTGTAAAATTTAAATTGGTATGTATCACAAATATATGTATCGAAGTCCAGATTGTCAAATATCTTAACAATAATAAATTAATAACACTAATTGACAATTATATTATAATTATATCAACAAGCATAGTGATAACATAATCTAATATGACAGACTCAAGTTGACAGCAGAGATCGAACACAGAGCCCTAAGAATCACAGACTAGCACACTCCCCTACATTCACCTCCTCGACTACATACATAATTGGTCACTATATCCTTTCAGTCAGGATTACAACCTATCTTCTCACACCATTTATGTTGTGTGTGTTAATTTTATGCATGAGTAACGTGATCTACAGTTTAAAGTCGACACCGACCGACAGATTTTTTTTTGAGAAACTTTTCATGGCAATTTTTTATTTACTCTACTTAGAAGAAGCCGACGAAAGAAACATTTTTCATATTTCGTTTTGTTCGAGACGTCTGATTTGCTGTTAAAACCAAAGGCTCTCGTTTAATCCTGGACGGTTACTGTTCGTCGAATCGACGAAGTTTATTTACATTTTATCATATAACTCTCTTATGCTTGACCAAATTTCGCTCTTTTTTTCAGCAACGTTAGTTGATAACACAGCCTTGCACCCCTTGACATACATAACCCCACTCCCTACTTTAAGGGTGCATGCAAACAACTTGGCTTTGGGCTCATTTTAAAGAGCAAAGATCAATTGTCAATTCCTGATAATAGCGATGGTTCTAGCACGTCAGTGTTTAGCTCTACACTGTTTCAAAAATGGCCAAAAACTCAATTTTTAGGGGTTTCAACCCCCTTATTCTCAAAACCCTGACGTGATGGAAAGTTTTTGAAACCAGATTCGTGTTCAGCGCGCAAAATGCCTTCGGAAACACCTGGAGCTTTCTTATTTGCACAAAAAAGTCCAAATTTGCAGGGCTGTGTAATGAAAGCTTGCACTCAGTAGACGAAAAAAAATTTTTTTTTGTTCGTCGATTCAACGAAAAGTAACCTTAATGTACAAAAATGACCATCTAGGATTAAAAAACTAGGTGGCCAGAGTACTTTTACCCACTACAAGCTTTCGTTATCAACCAACATTGTTGATAAAAAGAGTGAAATATGATCAAACGTAAAAGAATGATATGATAAAGAGTAAATGAGTTTCGTCGATTCTACGAATAGGAACCAATTAGGGTTAAAGTGTCCGTCGATTCAACGAGGAGTAACCTAATAAATTAACACGCTACTTACTAAGCTCTGAGCACTATCAACTGCACATTTTATTTATAAATATGTAATTTGGTGAGTACCGACAGTCTTACTTTTTTTGATAATTTGAGTAAAGTACATTACACGTACTTTTTCAGTACTGGTAACAATGTCACCTTAAGAGCTACTATCCTTGATATCATCTACATACTCTAGTGCTTCTATTCTCCAGCATAAGCAGCATGTTATGTTGGAGGATTTTGTAACGTAAAATTAAGAAGATTGCAGACAATACTTCACACTTCTTTTTAACCCCGAGCTTAGGTTTAAAAGCGTTACTCTTAACGACATTAAAATTTAACATTACGCTTGAGTTGTTGTCTCCCACAGACTGGGTCATAAAACGATATCAATTGCTAGCCCAAAATCAGCAGGGAATAACTATAACAAACTGTTTTATTCGACAAATTGGTGGACAGTTAGAATATGGTCTACACAAAATGTATACTTACGCAGAATCGGTTTGAGTGGGAGGTATATTATATTCAGTACAATTGTTGCAATCAGTTTATTTAGAGCAACAGTAACTGTTACATTCTCTTACGTTCTTCTCTTTAGGGCAGAAATGGAAGCAATGCAGTGCCATTATGCAATTCGCTATATTTGAAACAATCCTCAGTTCGATCTCCAGGCCACAGGATTTACAATCCTTTGGTTTTGTGAGAACAGTTATAATTTTGTTTTAAGATAATGAATCGGTGGAAATGTCTCCTCTTGACTGAAGCGTAATTTGTAGCCAAGAACAAGGCGAAATGTTAAATTTAGTAGCTCCCCTGCCAGGATTAAAAAATTTTCGCCAACAGTCAAATTTTCTTCTACAGTCAGGTAGCAATCCTTATTGAAGATTTATAATTATGTATGTATGATATTCTGTTCAGTATAATTGTTGAAAGCGGTTAATTTACTGCAACTTTTCGCAACAGTTGCCTTCTATTTTTTGAGAACAGATTTTTCAACTCAACTTTAGCGGAGAAGTGAAACCAATTTAGTTGGCCATATGCTCTTCCCTATATTTGAGAAAATCCGTAGTTCGATTTCCGGGGCGCACCTACAGCGTTTGCCTACTCACCCAGGGTGGGAATGTTATCAAAATAATTACTCTAACTGCCGTAAATCGATATTTAGCTTTGCCTTGTACTTTAGTTTTAATCAGTTATGCTGCTGTGTACTCTTCGTTTAAGAATTCTTCGAAATTTATGTCGTAAAGATGAAGCACTAGCATTGACTTGTGTACTTCCCTTGCTACCTCAAGCATTTCCTTATCATCCTGATGACAGATTTGCGTCACATTGTAGCAGTTAGTCTCTTGATTAGGCTGCTACACAAAATCACCAGCAGAACCAGTTCTTTGAGTACATACATAACATAATTAGTCATTACAACCTTTTTGTTACAATTACGACCTCGTTTCTCACACCACTTATGTTGTGTGTGGTGAGACTTACAATTTAAAGTTGACTCCGAACAACAGATTCTTGAGAAAGAAGACTTTTGGCCCGCAACCTTCTGAGAGGAAGTCTCCGAAGATATATTTTTTTTTCATATTTTGTTTTGTTCGAGATGTCTGAGCTGGTATTTGAACAGCAGGCTTTTTTATTTTATTTTATTTTATATTATTTATTTAAGTCTATGGAAAATCCTTACAGACTATTACATTTTATATTTCAATTCATTAAATTTTACATTTATATTTCAATTCATTTTATATTTCAATTCATTTCATATATCAATTCAGAATTATTATTATTATGATTTCAATGCAAAAAATAAGTTAAAAAAGAGACAACATTGAAATTATTAATTAAATGTGTTTAATTGTAAAATTATATCCTTTTTAATGGATTCCATACTTTTATTAAAATCTATATGAAGATACAGACTATTAAAATCATTACAGATTCTACGAAATGGATCGAAGTTCGCGTAGTTAACTGTGTAATATTTTATATTTAAGAAATTGTGGTATTTATATATATATATATTTATATTAGTCTAATAAGCCAACACACTACCTACTAGACTACGGCTAGTAGTACTATGTAATATTAGCTGCAACTAAACGTAGTGTGAAGTTACCTATCAATAACTACATACATACATAATTGGTCATTACAACCCTTCAGTCAGGATTACGACCTAGTTTCTCACACCACTTATGTTGTGTGTGTTAATTTTATCATGAGTGGTAGGACCTACGGTTTAAAGTCGAATCCCAGCGACAGATTTTTGAGAAACTTTTCATGGCAATTTTATTTACTCTCGGAGGTTTTTGCCAGAAATCTGCTGAGAAAGTCGCCGAAGAAATACTTTTTGTATTTTGTTTTGATGTCTGGCATGGGGTTCGAACCCTGGCTTTATGTCTAATAATCCTACACACTACCTACTAGACTACGGCGACTTCACCTATCCGTAACTGACGATCGCTATTCGCGGATCCACCATGGCTCAATCGATTATCAACTTAATAACCCCGAAATAGTTTGCTGATCATTATGTGATCAATCCTGCTGTGTATGACAACATGTATGGTATATTCACGTATACCAAATCCAAAATTAAATGGTACTAAAAGGAATATAAAAAAAGAATAGTTTTGCAACAGTACAACTGAAGTTCAAAGATTTCGATGATAACAATATGCGGACCTAAATTATAAAATCTTTTACTCTTGCGAACTCTCTAAT
Organism: Sarcophaga carnaria; assembly: GCA_958299815.1. Taxonomy (NCBI): domain Eukaryota; kingdom Metazoa; phylum Arthropoda; class Insecta; order Diptera; family Sarcophagidae; genus Sarcophaga; species Sarcophaga carnaria. Next base: position 49,958,831 of record OY283151.1, read on the forward strand.
AAGGAAAATGGGAATACGGCACCAAATTAAACATGTATTGTTTCCAGAAATAGAAAATTGTTTACTTCCTTATGTTCCTTTATATTTTTATTTACATTTGTAAACTCGTCTTGTGTACTCAAAGCCGCAGGTAATGAAACAACACAATTTCTAGTCAATAATAGAAGGCAATTAAAACGTAGACTATGAACACTGTTTAACACCATAAAGCGGTGTTGAATGAGATTTAAACAATAACTACGTGTATGATCTAAACAAATCCAAAACACGTGTAATAAAAATGTTTTCAAAAAAATAAATAAAACGTTTAAATTAAGTTTTTTACGTTAAATTTGACTATTAAATTGCTTTCAGCCTCCATTATATTTTTGAACAATATCTACCGTTCCCAACAACACACAGACAACTTTTACTTGTGAATGTTTTAGGTTTCATGGAATTTTTTTCCCCTTCCGTTTCTAAGCAAATGTATCCATTCATTTGCCTTGTTTCTTAATTTTCTTTTGTTTTTTTTTTAACTTTTTATGCTGTTGCAATGTTATTTCTGAACAAACTGGCTTAAACTGAAGGCATTCACTGTGCTTGTGCTAAAATTTCTACCTCTAATAGACTCATCGTATTACTTTCTACAGACCATATGTACACAGTTTATGACTGGTTCTGTTGTTTCTGGAATTGGATATACGTTTTGTTCTCGATTACTTGTTTTTTTTCTCTTTTTCATTTTTTTTTTTGTGTTAAATATTATCTTTTGGCATAAAACAATCTCCTGGCATGTTTTGCTTCAGACAGGAAAAATGTTCCATATTCTATTGTCTATTGTTTTACCATACTTTATACAGAAAAAAAGAAGGAAAGAAATAAAACAAGAAAATGAAAAAAATCTAAACAGCATCATTGGATTTAGCAGGTGTGTCTATGAAATTTATGCGTTCGGGGGTGCAGGCTGCTCTAATAAGGTGTTAGACAGTTGGAAGAAAAAAAGGTTCTGCATTTTAAATTATACCAAAAGGTTTAAAAAAGCTAAAAAAATCTGTTTTCCATGAATTCAGCAACATATGTATTCAATAAATACGTTGCAGAAATTTATTGTTTAATACCTTTTTTCGTAAATAAATACATAAAAATAACTCAGGTTGCTTAAATTATTACCACATAAATTTTGCATAAAAATTCTTTCAAATATTTTTTTCAAGCGAAATAAAAATTCGTGATACTTTTTATAGCCTTCGTCGGAATTGCTATAAGCAATGTTCAACAAATTTTCAGTTGTATGATATAAAATGGATGACATTTTGAATTCCATGTTATACTTTTCACTCCAATTATATTGTGTGTGTTAAATTTTATACATGAGTGGCGGGACCTACAGTTGAAAGGCGATTGCCAACGACAGATTTTTGTGAAACTTGTCCACGGCAATTTTTCTCAGAGTTGTTGCCAGAAATCTGTTGAGTTGAAATCTCTTAGAGCTTTTGTTCGAAATCTGCTGAGAGTAAGTCGCCGAAGAAATATATTTTTTCATATTTCGTGCTGTTGGAGATGTCGAATCTGGGGTTTGAACCGAGGCCTCATGCCTAATAAGCCAACACACTGCCTACTAGCAGCAACGACTTCTATAAAGTTTTAGAATAAATTTCTTAAAAGATTGCGATAAGAGCTTTGTACTATTTTTTCTTTTCTTAACTTTTCTTGGTTTTAATTCACCCACGATGTGTGCACAACAAAAACACTGATCGCGGAACATCAAAGTATCACAAAATAATAACAAAATCATAAAAGTTTTGGACAACTTAATATTGTACATTTTCCAAAAAATAGTTGTCTTATGTAAATAAATCAGGCTTCTGGCTACACACGCCCAGACACTATAAACACCTCACACCGACTTCTGCGGTTCTTCGGTTCAAACGGTTCAAACATCTCCAACTAAACGAAACAAGATAAAATATTTCTTCGGCGACTTCCCCACAGCAGATTTCTGGCAAAAACTCTGACAGAAAAATAAAATTTCCATGAGAAGTTTCTCATAAATCTGTCGTTCGGAGTCGACTTTAAACTGTAGCACCCTCCACTCATGTATAAAATTAACACACACAACATAAGTGGTGTAAGAATAGCTGACACACATCTCAACTTTCTTTTCGATGCCAGTTCACCAAATTCTCACTTCATACTAAATTTTAGCATAAACTTCTAAACAGGTAGTGATAAGAGCCCTGAATAATTTTTTCTTTTCTGATCCCCAATCATTGTTAAGCTTGCTTTTAACGTAACCAGGGTGTACACACAATAAAAAAAATCTACGTTACATCAAACTATTACAAAATAATAACAAAACAACACAGTTTTGGATAACTTAATTTTGAACATTTTCCAGAAAATAGTTTTCTTATGCAGACAAAATAGGTCTCTGGCTACACACGCCTAGAGGTTGGCAATACCTCACAACAATTTCTGTTAAGGTAGAGCATCTTTGCCATCACGAAACCTGAGACGAAGGATTTATTTACAGAATTTGTTTGGTCGTAGCCTAGTAGGTAGTGTGTTAGCCTACTAGACGTAAAGCCATGCTTCAAATCCCAGCCCTGGCGTCTGTAACAAAACGAAATATGAAGAAATATTTCTTCTACAACTTCTTCTCAACAGTTTTCTGAAGAAACGAAAACTCTGACAGTAAAACCAAAATTGCCATGAAAATATCCTCAAAAATCTGTCGTTCGGTGTCGACTTTAAATTGTATTCCCTTTCACTTAATCCACGCAACTTGGGTGGTGTGAAAAGCTAGGTTGTAATCTTGACTAAAGGGTTGTAATGACCAATTAAGTAATTAAGTCTAAGCAAAAGCAATTTGGTTAATATTTCTTTTATACAACTAGCAGGGTAGTTATGGACTGATGTATAAATTACGGTATTGTGAAGATACTGGAGGTATTACTGGTGCTGATTTAACCCATCATAGCCGTATTCCTGCCCCACGAGACACTCAGAAGAAGACTCTCAAAAGTTTGTGAATCAATGTCTTGGTAGGAATTTGAAAAAATTCAGGCCTCCGAAATGGAAAAGCTGTAAACTACATGAAGAAAGAATCATAAAGTTGATCCGTTGATAAGTGTGCGAAAACTGCAAATAGATATTGAAGGAGAAGGAAGGAAATCTTCTAAACTAGGAAAAGTTCGTCAGGTGCTTCACGATACTGGATTTCATGGCTGAAGTATAAAAAGATAAGTTCGCAATCGCGAGTATACTTTTCCAAACACCACATTAATACTCTACAAATATTTCGGAAAGACGTAACATTTTCAAACGAAGCCAAAATACAAATTCACGAATCTGATTGGCGATATAAAATGCAGCGGAAAATAGATTCTGAACTCGAGCCAAAAACTTGAATCTGGTACTGTAAAACATAAAAGAAATTCTATTGGGCATGTATGGTAGCATCAGAAGTCGCTTTATTGATACTTTTTAATTGGTCCTTACTCTATTTAGAAATGATTATAACCTAGTTTCTTACACCACACTTATACATACATACATAATTGGTCATTATAACCTTTCAGTCAGGATTACGACCTAGCTTCCCACAACGCTTATATTGTGTGTGTTAATTATTTACATGAGCAGTGGGACTTGCAGTTTTAAAATAGACCTCGTACGAAGGATTTTTTTGTTTTGCTTTTACATCACTTAATATTAAAATGGTAAACAAGTGAACAAAAATACAAAAACAAACACCAGCATAAAAAATTTTTAACAAGTAAACAAAAATACAACAACAAACACTACAAGAATAAATGTAAACAAAATACAGAAACAACAATAAAGAAACAACTATATTTGCATTTATAGAGATTTCAAGAAGGCGAAGCTATGAACATTCGCCTTCAAGAACATTTATTAGACTGTTCATCCTGCCATATAAAAGGCAAGGAAAAACAAGCAACTGAGTGAGTGAAGTTCAGTCAGTCTTGTGTGAAGACGCGGTGTGTTTGAACAGAGTGATCGTGGTTTGAAGATATCCGTTACAAAGATCTGTTGAACAATTGTCCAGTAATTGTGATTGTTTATGCAAAGGGTGTAAACAGAGGAATAACCAACTAAGCAATTGTTGTTGTTTACATAAAGTTGTGAACAGTGGCACACAGAATTGGGAGAATAATAAAGAATTTTAATTAAAGCTAAACACAAATTTATTTTAATTTTATTTTCAATCTACGAGCTCATATTTTAAACGTTTTTAAAAGGTAAAAACGTAACTGTATACTGCTTCGCAATATATGGCTTTGTCGTTAAGGACCAACCTAAGTTACCGTGATCTTGACCCAATAAAGAACTTCTGATCGCCAAATAAAAAAGGGTGGTGCACAGTAGAGCTGATGTAAAAATCATTATAAAAGGAGAATTGCCAAAAATTTCCAGCTCATTTACGCAGGATTTAGTAGATCTTTCCTGGTCTATTTGTCTGGTTTTGTTAGTGTAATATGATGTTTGCCTGCCGATAGATATACGGAAGAAATATACCTCATTTTACAACACCTTATATGTGACTCTGATTCGTTTTATTCGCAAGTATTACCCACTAATTTACAATCGAATAATTTAAAGGCATTTTAGGCATTCTGCTTTAAAGTTAACCTATTTTTGCTTCATGCAAAAAAAAAACAGCATTTAGTCAAGCTTGATCGACTAACCATTGGAATTTATTTTAAACTTTCCATTTGAAGAAATTTGCCAAATATTGTCTCCCATGCCATACCATATTATATATCGTATATCATATATGAGATATGTATTGCCAATATTGAGGAGGGCAAAATAACGTAACAAATCCTTAAATCTTTGATGGAAAATTTAATTTCAGTCATTGAAGCATGACCTGTCGCCTTAAACGAGGCTGTGTTAAGCCTGACGACAACATCACAATTTTGAGAAATTTCATTTCGGCCATTGTTTGAAACTGAACACATGTTTACACATGAATGTGTATGCGTGTACACACTACACACACACACAGAGACAGAGATATGCATGCAGTGGCGTAACTCTATAGGATTGAGTTTGTATGAATGGATAGATGAATAGGTTTGCTCATGTGTATGTATCTTGTTGAATACACTTAACACACACGCACAATAGATGAACGTACGTATATACTCGTACGTATTATGTTGACAAAAGTTTATTTTCTTATCGGCATTTCGAAAAACTGGGTTACATTGAGTGAGTGAGTGAGTCCCACTCTAAATTTTTAACAAATTTTTAAGGAGTTTTTCCCCATTGTTTTACGTTTTGTTTTACTAACGTGTACAGCCTTTTCTACGTATATGCGTATATACGTACATACACATATCTATTGAATAGCATCGATTTAATAAAAGTTTTAAGAAAGTTTTCCTTCCAAAAGCAGAGATTGTTTTATCGAACTTTGGAGAAATGAATGCAAGCATGAGTAGAAGGGAATGCCATTTCGAATTAAATTTTGTCTACCATCCTTCCATCTATCTTGCCAAGTATGTACTGTAATTAGATAATGATTAAAATTGTTTATTTGAGCCGTTGTTAGCAAGCACCCAAGAAGACATTGAACTCTGTTCGCAAGAAATTTGTATGAAAATAGTTACGTTGCCATATAAAAATATAATTACAGTCATTTGTTTTGTTGCCGTTTTATGTAAATGAATGAAACTTTATAGACGCAATACTAGACACAAGTGCTGTGTTATATGAAAAATATTTTTTTAAGGACATTTATAACCAGTAGTTGGCAAGTGTAATCCTTTAACCATGGTGTATACAAATTTGCTAAAAGTTATTAATTTCTTCTTACATACAGTGAGTGTTAAAATAAACTGTACACTATAGATAAAATTATAACAATCATTAAACTCAAGTTTTACGACTTAAAGAGAGTGCCTGAAAAATTTTACAATATTTAGAAATTTTTTGTAATTTTTTTTTGTTTCAATTTTAAAAACTCTTAATGAAATTATTTTAAAATAAAAATAACGGTAATTAATTAATGTATATATTTTTTAATGTACATTTTCTTTTAGCGCTCACTGTACATACTTAATCGTTTCTTTTTTTGGGGTATAATTAACAATAAAAATCATAAGCCATAAAGGAATGTAACAAATAGATGACGGAGGTATTACGACAGTAAAGGTTGAAGTTAATGTTTTCAAGAAATCAAAAACATTTTTTCTGCTTTCTTAAGGAAGCAAAAATTGCTGGAATTAAATGATTTTTGTTGAATAATTTATCAGAGTATAATTGCCTGAAGTCCTTGTGTTGCTGTTTCGATTTTATATAAAAGTTAAAACAAAGTCAAATTAAAGAACTCCGCATTAAGGAAACAATGAAGGGGGGTTACAGTCACTCAATCCAGATTATATGACTGCCTACTCAAAAATCTGTCGTTTAGTATTCAGTTCTTTCTGTTGCGTCTGAAGTGAGCTATAGAAAGCAAAATTAGTCAGAGTTTTATTTATTTATTAAAATCTTGAAGTCACTGTGGTCTAGTAGGTAGTGTGTTGGCTTATTAGAGGTGAGGCCTCGGTACAAACCCCAAGTCAGGCATCTCCAACTGAACGAAATATAAAAAAATATTTCTTCGGCGACTTCCTCTCAACAGATTTCTGGCAAAAACTCTGAGAAAAATTGCCATGAAAACTTTCTCAAAAAAATCTGTCGTTCGGAGTAGACTTTAATCTCTAGGTCCCGCCATTCATGTAAAAAAATTAACGCACACAACATAAGTGGTGTGAGAAATTAGGCCGTAATCCTGACTAAAGGGTTGTAATGACCAATTATGTATATGTATGTATTACAATATCAGTTACATACAGACATAATTGGTCAGTACAACCCTTCAGGCAGGAATACGACCTAGCTTCTGACACCACTTATCTTGTGTGTGTTAAATTTATACATGAGTGTTAAATTTATACAGTTTAAAGTCGACACCGAACAATAGATTTCTCAGAAGCTTTTTCATGGCAATTATATTTACTCTCAGAGTACATGCATACATGCATACATATATACATATGTACATACACAATTGGTCCTTACAACCCAACCCAGTCAGTTGAGACTACGAGCTAGTTTCTTAAACCACTTATGTAGTGTGTGTTCATTTTATTCATGAGTGGCTGGACCGACAGTTTAAAGTCCACTCCGAACGACAGATTTTTAAGAAACTTTTTCATGACAATTTTTTTTTATTTACTCTCAGAGTATTTGCCAGAAATTTTTTGGGAAGCAGCCACTGAAAAAATATTTGTTTCATATTTCGTTTTGCTGTAGTTATTTGACCTGGGTTTGACGCGTGTCCACACGTCTAATATGCCAACACACTACCTACCAGACTAGGCGATTACATGATTAACATCAAAAATATGTTGGGATTTCGGCGATGATTATATTTGAAATAATATTAGGTACGGTGACTGCTGCGTAGTCCCAGTTTTTTACACTATTGTGACCATAACAGTCTAAGATGTTACGACCCAGAGCAGAGCGGAAATAAAAGGAGTTCTCTCGAATATTTTGCTGAATACTAAGCAATCTCTGTTTAAGCCGCTGCCACATTAAGACGCTTAGTGTTAGAGGTTAGGTATGATATTTAACCTGGGGATCAAACATTGCCTAGAGGAAACCGGCTCGTGTCCAAAATAAATCCTATCATTGCAGCAATTTTTAAATTAGAGAGCTCGGGCAAAAACCTACATCTCGTCACATGAGGCGAAAAATAGTCTCCTTAAACCTACAGGTACTGCCGAAGTCATTTGCCGAAATACCAAGTCTTTCCACATGCCTACCAAAAGGCCAGGGCTCATGATAATCATTTACGTGTGATGAATGGAGAAGCGATTTAAGGATAGATGTGAGTCGGTTCTCTTCTTATCTATACGTGTCCAGCAAAGTCTAGGAATATTGAGATCGTTACGAATTGTTGACGTATTTTTACGTAAGGCTTGTATTGTCATCTTTGAATTTTTCTATATGATAGGCAGAGAAGTTACCTACAATAGCAAAAAAAAAACATTCAAATGTTTTGAGCTAATTTTACTTGTCAATCAAAATGAATGCCTAGAAATTTTTTCAAGGATTGAAGCACAACTTGATTATTTATTCGAATTTTGTTCAGTAGCTTCAATTTGTCATATATTTAATCAATCTACTCAGACTGACAAATGTGTTCTTAAAGGTGCCGAGATGCTGCCTAGGAGATCTCAAGCGTGCAAAGTAAAGCAGTGTCATCAGAAGCGGTTGGTGTGTCTGTATGACTACTCAGTGGTATATACGAAGTAAAAATTAAATATAAAACACATCCCAATATACTACCCTGTGGTGCATCAGCAGAATCCTTCTATATAAATAGCTTACGAAATCGCTCTCATTACAACTACACTCAGCCACAAAAGTATACATACGGATAACAAATTTCAGAAATTTTTTAACCAATCCGTTTTCGTTGAAAATCTTTATAATTTTCTGACATCTTTCTTCGATTTTAAGACGGTCTTTTGCATTGGTTCAGAAATTTGTGAAATTTGTAAATCGGATGCATACCTTTGTGGGCCTGTGCAGGGCCACAATTCAGTTCAATTTCAGAAATTTTTTAACCAATGCAAAAGACCGTCTTAAAATCGGGGAAACTATAATGATTTTCAACGAAAACGGATTGGTTAAAAAATTTCTGAAATTTTTTAACCGTGTGTATACTTTAGTAACTGTGTGTACTTCTACAACTGCATGGCTATATTGATAAAGAACTGTAGTTTCAACTTATGAATCAATCCTTTGTACTACACCCTATCAAATGCCAGCGAAAGGTTAACAGAAAGTTAGGAGCAGTACTTTTTCAATTCGAATGCTTCCCTAATCATTTACACCAGCCTGTGGGTTTGTCCAATGGTGATTTATTTCTTTCCGAATCCATATTGAAGGTCTGGAATATATCTGTTTGAATGGGCTTATATGTCATGACTTTAGGTATCCGCAGTTTGGAACGAAGATGGCTTTTAGGTAGTCCACATCAGAGATCAGCAATGAATTGTTTTTCGCTACTTATAAGTACCCATGCTATTTTGAGAATGAGTGAGTCAACAGTATTGAAATTCAACTACTCTGATTCATTCGTACTCATTACAACATTGATTTATAAGTAAAAGTTGCAATAAATATGAGTACAATGTTGACATCAAACTCATAACATTCGAAATATGTTTGATTCATACGCCTACTCATTCAGATTCATAAAATTAGAGAAATACTTATAATACTCACAAATGATTCGAGTGGTTCGAATCATTCACCATCAGTAGACAGTAGTTTAAAAAGGTAAAGACAGCAAGCAAAGCAAACACACAACCTTCTAGTGAGTATTGTAGTGTTCGTAAGCGAATCATACTTATTGTGTGATTCTTGTAAATGTTGAGTCATGGAGAGTCGAAGTCAACAACATCATGCGTATTGTTAAGTATGAGTACGATGAGTACTTCAAACTTTGATTATGTATAGTATGAGTATGGAATGCGTATAAGTATCAGAAATTATGAGTTTGATTCGAATCAACTCATCTTTTTGAATACTCATTGCTGATCTCTGGTCCACATACATATTTCGCTTCTCAGCAGCATATCAACGCCAACCATTGTAACAGTTTCGTAAAAGAGGTGTTTGACTCTGCAGTAGTATTAAGGATTTTCAAATATTTTGTAAGAGACGCCATTTTTCAAGATTCCAAAAGTTTTTTGAGCTGTTTTTGGGCATTCTTTGAGGCTGATTTTATGTTGTGGATCATTATCTTAGAGCAGTCTGTTTTTCTGCCGTCTATATTGTTATTTCATATTCCTTATTTTGTCAAGATTCGGATACAAGTTTTGAACATGGAACTCTCGTTTAAGAAGCCAACATGTTATCCACTTTATGACGGCTATCACCGTGAAGGACATGTACAACGATTTAACTGCGTATCTGTTAAGGATCAGAAAAATATTGAATATCGTCTAAAACACCAACGGCGCTACACTGCAATCAATTCACAACATATTTTGAATCCCTTTAGTCACCAAAGTTTTCAATAAAAAAAATATGATTTCCGAGTGGAACGGTGCACTACATCGTGTTCTAATATTCTAATTTTTACTACAGTTCAATTAAAATCCAAATTCCTTTACATAGCAGGAGAATTAAAGTGTAGCAACTAGTACGTCTCCACCATTGCTTTCATTAATAAACTTGTCGGGATACCCTATTATTTACGTTGTGCAACCTTAGGTATTTCGGTAAATTAATAGCAGCAGTAGAGAAAGGATAGTGAAATGCAATAAAACAACTTGAAAAACACATCAAAAAAGAGAAAGCCAGAGAAAATGGGTTAAAAGCAAACAATAATTTCAATAATACTTTGCACTCAATCTCCATGTGTGAGAGTGTTGGTTACTGGCATACTCACACATACCCACAAAGAAACCATGAAAACGTGCTTCACAGGAATGCTCAAGTGTAAGTCGGTGTGTGTGTGTGTGAGTAGGTTTTGTTTTTTAGTAGCAATGGCTAACAAACCAGCATAAAAGGCTACAAAATTCTTGTTTATGTTGTGGTTTTCTTTTTTGTTTTCATTCGTTTTCTATATTTCCATTGCATTTGTTATTGTTGTCCTCTTTTTTTGTTTTTTTTTTTTCGTCTAAGTTTCTCCTGTTTTGCTTGGATTTAGTTTATGAAGGTTTTTTGGAAAACCATAAGCATGTTTGTACGTGTGTGTTTGTGTGAAATTCTCATGTGTTTAGTTGCAAATTTACACATAAGCAGACGCACAATTCATATACTCTTATGAGTATTTCCATACACGTCCATATGCAAAGAACACACGTATATGTAAAGAATGGGAATTATAAATGCAATTGAAATAGTGAAACAGTGTTGTGTCAAGTCTGACTAAATGGTGCCTTACAACACATTATATTTAATAGACCTTATATTACGCGAAAATTCGGGGAAATTATTGTTTTATTTACACTTCTTCGGTCTATTAATGAATATGGGGATCTCTCAAGGCATCCACACCATCTTCAATTAATTTTGCTTGCTTTCACTTTGATTCATCAACCCTGGACGGTTACTGTTCGTCGAATCGACGAAGCTCATTTACTCTTTGTCATATAATTCTTTTATGTTTGACCAAATTTCGCTTTTTTTCCACCAACGTTAGTTGATAAGGATAGCTTGCAGCGAAATTTAGTCAAACATAAAAGAATTATATGATAAAGAGTAAATGAGCTTCGTCTATTCGACGAACAGTAACCAATTAGTGTTAAAGTGTTCGTCGATTCAACGTAGAGTAACCTTAATGTGCAAAAATGAAGAGTAACCATCCAGTTTTAATGGAGTATCGTTTTGAGCTGGTAGGTCACGTGGGGCATTGGACCAGGTCCTAAGATGATAGCAGGTTAATTTGGCGCTGCTAAGGAACAACGCCTTGAGAAGGCTTTTTAATATGTGGAGCTGCCATGCTTTCTACGGGGAGAAAGGCACTTCTAAGGAAGAAGGAACCTACAGTTAAAGTCGGCTTCGAGCGACAGATTTTTAAAAAAATTTTAGAACTCTTTTATTTAACACCCAGAATTTTTGCCAGAAGACTGCTTATGCCTCTCTTGTCGTGTATCTCTCTCTTGCTCGTGTATCGTTTCCAGATATCTGTTCCTCACTTCTCATTAACCAATACCGTACCTACTTGACTACAGCGACTTCAACAAAGTTAGCTTACGTACCTCATGAGTAAGAAGAATTTGTTGTAGAAATTGTATTATTTTTTTGGAAGGGAGGTCACCAATATTATAGTAGGTAGTTAGATAGAGGAGAGTGTCAACTCGAGAAGTTGGTAGAGACACATTTGAGCGACATATACATAATTCTTTATGGTATCATTGCCATGCATTTCCCATAGCATTGTAATCATTTAAAGCTTCCGATGAAGCAACTTAGACTCCTAAGGCCTGATTCTCCTCAACATATAATTAAGAACGTCAACCTATGCTGTAAAGTAAAGAGACCTTAGTTTCTCATTCTCTAACACAACACTGGGTATATGCCCAATAAGTGAAAAACAGTTTCCTTCTCTTCCTTGTATCCACAGCTCCTGTGGAACCTGATTCGCCATAATCATGGATCAAAATAACTTAAAGCAATGAAATTCACTCATGGTTTGTGTAACGAAACGTCAAACATCATGTAAATATCGTTCGATAGAATGACAAACGGTGTTAAGCATGAGCTTGAGAAAATTTCTAAATGTGTTACAAGCAATTGCATGAATCCAATATACCACCTTCCATCTACACATGCAGCAACATATTAACTAAAGATCCTAGAATAACAAAAGCCTGATTTATGTGACAGAAGAATTGCGTTTTGTGATTGCAAAAGTGTTTGTTGGTTATTTGGCTGGTTAGTTTGTTTGGTTTGTACATTTTCTCATACCCAAAGAATTGTTTCTATTGAACATTTTAACAAGGCAGCCCGCTTTCTCTCTTCGCTTTCACCTTCTCTATACTATACTCGTATATGACACACATATGTATGTACATATGTACATACGTTCGAAAATATACATTTTAATTTCGTTTCAGCTTTAAACTTTGTAAACCATTGTCCGTTAGAATACAGGGAGCGGCATAATAAATGGGGATTATTTAACCTGCATGGGTGTTATATTTTCAATGCGCTGTATTTCATGTTTTTCTTCTTTTTTTTCGTTTTTTTATGGTGCTTTGTTCGTCTGTCTGTCTGTCTCGGTTCTATAGTTTCATAAAATGTCATTTATAACCACATAACAGGATAAATTATGGCGCTTTAAATGTTTCTAAAGTATCTACGAGCACATGTATGTATGTATGTGTGAATGTAACTTTACATGCAGTTTGAAAGTCATTTGTGCGTAACATCATGTAAAATGTTGGAGAAGGTTGAACAATGTAACATTTTTAATGAGTTTATATATATGCTTGTATGAGTGTGTGTGTGATTTTATAAAATATATGCATGTATTCACATTCAAATTTTATTTTATTGGTTGACAATTGTCCATGTACGACGTATGCATCGTATGTATGCATGCATACATCATTACATTACATTAAAAATGCAATGTTGTTGTGTGTTCTACTCACGTACATTTTGCAAATTGAATTAAAATAATTTCTAATGAGAATTTAAAATTGTTTGTGATTTTTAAACATTTTTAATGCCGGTTACCAAAAAAAACTTTGCTAAATATGTGCGCGAATCTTAGTCAAAAATCAAAAATGTTTTGTAATAATAAATTTCCACTCATACGGCATCCTAGAAAGAGTAAACTTTTAAAATTTACTTACAGAATTGGTCATTACAAACCTTTTAGTCAGGATTACAACCCAGTTTCTCACTCCACCCATTTTGTGTGTTAATTTTATACATGAGTGTTGAATAGAGAATTCAAAAATCCACAACATGTAGTAACTTTACCCACAATTAAAGTACATTTTTATATGTGCTGCTATTATTTACACCACAGCTGTATATATGTACATGTGCGCATAAACATGTTATAAATAGTTTCGTACTAATAAACTTTCGTTTAAGGGTTATGAAATTTAATACAACAGTGTTATAAACAAGTATTGTTCACAAAAATAAAACAATAAATAATAAAACAACAAACTTTTACCACGAAAAAATTAATACGTATTCTATAAGCAATACATACATACACACATACCTACATACTTCTAGTATTGATGTTCACACATTAGCATTGAGTTTGAGTTCGCAAAACATGTAAAGTTATTTACGTTGAACCAAAAGAACGTTGAATAATAAGCAAAAAATTATATATATATTGGGTCTTTTATAAAGGGCTTTCTATTTTAAAATTGAAATAAAACAAAGTGTGCGTGAAAGGTTAGAAGCAGAATTTGTTGTGGAAATTGAAGCTTTTTTGGTAGAGAAGTCGCTCAAATCGCGGTAGCAATATAAGGAAGGCTGTCCAACCAAGCAGTTGGGATAGCCACATTTAAGCTATATATGTATGGTTCATTATGGCACCATAGCAATTACCATTTAGAGCTTCCGATGAAGCAACGATCGTTACCAACATATCATTTAGAACGTCAATATAGTAGAGAGACCTTAGTTTCTCGTTATCCAATATAGTGCTGAACACCTACTCAATAAGTTTCCTCTTCTTCTTCAAATATACATCTCCAACAGAAGTCGCTTCGTCATTCTATGTAGCAATACAACTTAAAAGCAATGAAACTCATTCCTGGTGTATGAACCGATGGAGCAAGGACCAATATGCCTGAATAGCGGTACATTTGGGGTACATTGTACCCTCTTAGATTTCATTCAGAAATTAGCCTCATCGCTGAAGATAATATTTCGTTGAAAATTGGGATCAGTTGCTATCTACTCCAATGCCAGTGAATAGAATCAATTTTGAGATATTAAGCACTTTAGTAGTTTCGTAATGAATTATAAGTGATTTGCTTCAAATTGTTAAGAAATAATTCTACTGTACTTGCAAATCAGTAGAAGGCGTATATTTAAATATTATTTGTGAAATGTTCTGCAAAACAAGTCCATAAAAGAGATAACAATGCCACATACGACGGCCTTTCCTTCAAATATAAACTCTTCTGATACAATCCATAGAACCAGATGTCCTATTTAGGATATGTATTGCTGGGATCACTACTGATAACACAGCCTTGGATGAAAAATATACTGTAGAGGAGTGATGTGTTTCTTAATATGAAAATAATTGATAATCAGAGAAATTTATACCTGCTTAGAATGACGAGAACAAATCGCTGTTTCCTAAGAAAATGTTTTGATACCTCAGAGCTTTAGTGGCTTGGAAATTTCTTCAATACTGAGTACATAAAAAACTCTGAGTACAAAAACTTTACAAGTGTTTTGGATGAAATTATGAAACAAAATTAAGGTTTTGCTGAAAACGATTTTTATATCAAATGTTTGTTCTTTCCACAACTTAAGAATTTGTATTGAGTTTGGTTTGGAAGCAAGAATCGAGTTTCCTTACTTACTTACTTGGTCATTACAAGCCTTTAGTCAGAATTACGAACTAGTTTCTCAAATCACTAATTTTGTGTGTGTTAAGTTTATTCATGAGAGGTAGGACCTACTGCTTAAAGTTTATTCCGATAATTTCTGCTGAAAAGAAGTCGCTGAAAGAAATATTTTTTCATATTTCGAGCTGGGGTTTGAACCTTGGACTCGGGTCTTATAAGCCAACACATTGTCTATTACACTACGGCGACTCCAATTTTTAAACAGTATTTAATATTCATGAAGACGACGTAGTCTAGTAGGTAGTGTATTGGCTTATTAGACGTAAAGCCAGGTTCGAGCCCCAGGCCAGACATCAAAAACGAAATACAAAATGTATTTCTTCGGCGACTTTCTCTCAGCAGATTTCTGACAAAAACTCTAGAGTAAATAAAATTGGTATGAAAAGTTTCTTAAAAATCTGTCCTTCGGAGTCGACTTTAAACTGTAGGTAAGCTAGGGCGTAATCCTGACTGAAGGGTTGTAATGACCATTCACTGAAAATATTACAAGTTTACTTGGGTTTACAATCAACGTTTTCAATTTTATAAAAACAAATTATTTGTCGACATGAGTTGATTACAAGTTTAATTCAAGTTATTATGGAAAAATAGAAATACCTTCAGAAGCTTACCCTATACATATTACTCATATAAATACAAACATATGATTGAAATGAAACGTCAAATATTGTCAATACTTACTTGTCATATAGAGAAATAATGTTAAAAATGCAATCATGTTGACAGCTGCTTTAGTTTTTATCTACGTTTTGTTTGTTTATATTTTTTTAAAGGAAAGTTTTGTTGTTGTTGTTTTAGATTTTTATAAAATATTATTATTGATTTTTTTGTTATTCTTTTTTATTTTTTTATTTTTATTTCTAACACTACAAGTGTTACATCTAAGAATTTAATTATTATTGTAACTGTAACTGTGTTAGTTTAGGATATGCTCTTCACACACACACACATGCCCATACGCACATATACAATTACTGTCTTCATTGCTTTGCCTCGATAAATATTCACACTTCTCGTTAAGAGAGTATTTACGAATACAAGCATTTAAAGGAAACTATAACAAGAACAAAGCCAACAACAACAATGGCATAATGTTGTTTAGCCCAGTTGCTTGATTGCTTTTAATATTGAACGTGTTTGTTCGAACACATACGAATTGTGTGTTGGCATGTAGTAGCACAAGTTTTGTTTAGTTAGCAGTAGTTGTAGTTGTGGAATTAACATAGACAACACAACCTTCAATGTGCTTGTGCTTGTGCTTGTGTAGCAGTATTTGCAGTTCCAATAGACGAGGCAGTGTTTATAAATGCTGTTTTCGTGTTTTCGTTTCTGATGCTGATGCTGCTGATGCTGCTGCTGCTGCGGCGGCTTGTGCTGCTTGCTGTATGTTGAAATGATTTATAACTGGTTTATGAGGTTGGTTTTATTGGTGCTGTGGTCGTTGTTGCTGTTATTGTTAATCCAAGTTCGCGGTTTATATTTGATAGTAGTGCTTGTATGTTTGTGTGTTAAACAAGCAGCATACACACACACTTGCACATATATTCTACTGATACGAAAATAATAATAAAAACGTAAGGAATCATTAACCTTTTATGTTTTATTTTGTTTTTTTTTTTTTTGTTTTCGTTTCTTTTTTTTCAACTTTTGTATACTTTCAGGCTCTTCAATACATACGTAAAGTGTGTATGGGCGTACGAAAGCAAATATGTATTTGATTGCGGCTTGTTAACGTAAAGACAAAGCATAACAGACAAAGTTAAATCGATAACAATTATTTGTTTTACGAAACTAATTTCTTTTTAATTGCTGTTGTGGTATTTGCTGTTAGTGAAGAGCTCTGGTTTTATTTCTCTCTGCCAAATTGAGAGCAAAACAACAAAAGGTTAAATTGGTTTTTATTTTATTTATAAAAAGATAAAACTTTCCACTAAAGCCACTCACACATACATACATACATACATATTTAAATTGCTTAAAGAACTTTTATAATTTTCAGCTGTCGATTGTTTTGTTATTTTATTTAATTCACTACGATCGACTTTAATATTTTATTTTTATTTTTTTATTTAAATGTCGTTTAATATTTTTCTCATTTTATTTATTTAATTAATTTATATTAGTGCACATCCATACATACATATGTATGCTAGTACATAAAGCCATAATTATAATAATAATTGGTAAATATTTTTGTTGTTTTTTTGTTTATTTTTTTATTATTTCTGTTAACAACTCTTTAACAAATGATTTAACACAAACACAGCACACACATACCATTGAATTTATGGTTATTTTTCTATTATTTTTTTCGTTATTGTTGATTTGTAATTAATTAATGAAATTGTTTTGCTACACATACTGTTTTATTGATCTAAATATTTGTCTTCAACAATAACATGTAATTTATTGTACATTTATTGCAATTGTACACTCGTTTTTTTTTATAAATACTTAAACACTTATTTTATTCATTAAAATCCTTTAATTTATTTGGTTTAGTACAGCGTTTTTTTACAACAATTTTTTAGATTAGTCAGCATCTGCATCTGCAATAAAATAAAATAAAATCATAATTAAAATTTTGTTCACAATTTTTCATTAAAAATAAAATAAAAGAAAAAACTTTATTAAAGAAATAAACAATACTTAAAAAATATTTGTGCAATCAGAGTATGACACACATAAGTCGTCATTACAATTCTACAGTTAGGGTTATGACCTAGCATCTCATACCACTTATGTTAAGTGTGTTAATTTTATCTATGAATAGTGGACCTAGAAGTTAAAGCCTACTAGACTATGGCGACTTATACTTGAAAATATACTCAAAAAAATTCTGCATCAAGGAGTTCTTTAAACACAGAAACTTATTGTAGCGTAAATACAAACAAACGAAAGGAAAATAAGGATATTGATGCCAAGAGGTTTGGTGATACGTAGAAGGAAGATAACTGCCTTGAAAACCAACAAGAAGTACCATTGTGCACTAAATTTTAGAAATTCTACAAGATAAATATGCCTTGATTCGGTGTTAGTATGTCTCTGTCCAATTTCAATTTGACCGAAAAGAACTATTTATTTACCTATGAAAGGTAAGAGGTCAACTGAAACCTGAGGCCAGGCATATACTGCAGTTACTGTTGGCCTATCAATCAGTGAAGCACAACAACAATAAAACCATTAAGAACAGATATAACAGATCCCAGCCGGACTACTGCAGGGTATGTTGCGATGAGGAGGAGTTGGAGACTGTCAAGCACCTCCTCTGTAACTGCCCAGCCCTTGGTAGGTTGAGGTTGAGGACCCTTTGCAGGGGCTTCTTTGATTGTTTGAATTCTGTGTCGAAAGCCGACATCAAGGCTCTCCACAGATTCATTAGTATCTTGAGCTGTTTGAGAAGTGCTAGGGCTTCATCGGTGTAGTCGCGTTATCTCATTTTGTTTTGTTCTGCTCTGTGTAATTCCTTCGCTTCCCATTCTCCCTTCTTGCTTCCGCTCCTTTTTCCTATCCCCTCTTTTATTCATACTTCTTAAGGACGTTATGTACAATGGGTCAAATCGACCTCCGGGTACTGTACTTGTCCAAATTGACAAGTACACGTCCTCTAACCTAACCTAACCTAAAATTTAGAGTCAAACATGGACCAGCAATAGTAGACAGGACTCACTACACCAAGAAAGAGGAAGCCTTTAACAAGATATTCTACTTTATACGTTCCCGAATTAACATGACGAATGGTCAGTGAAGAAATGGAAGTCAGACAAGATCGAGCAGTCAAATCTAAAGGATTGAAGGAAGTGCAATTGGTTGTGCTAAGCATCCCACCTCGAGACATGGGATTATCGCCCAAATAAAAGACTTACTGGGGTGGCCAAAAAAGTCATTAGTTGGTTGAATATTGTGGGGCACAGAGTTAAAATTCATTATAACCCGAGATTAAAACCAAATTCGAAAGCACTTAGAAAATGGCTAAATAAAGTGATGGAATTAATGTGCCTTTTTGGTACGAACAGGTTTAACGGTAGATCGAGCCTTAGAAAAACTTCATACTTCTAGCTTATGTATCACTTTTGATACATACTTGTAGTACATGGAATTGTCACGATTATTGATAGTTTTTGTTAAGAAATTTTATTATTTTAATTCATTTTAATAAAACTATTTATTTATTTACTATTATTACATTTTATTATAAATTTTTATGAAATTTGCGCCAAAATTTTTGACATGATGTACATTGGCATGGTTTTTTACATAAAAATCAAGCACTTCATGTCAGCTTGGTTTTATATCTTTCTAAATGGTAATAATTTGACGTCTAGCACCCTGCTTTGTGGCGATTTATAAGTTTCCAATTGCTTAGATAGGACAGCTTATTGTCACTCGCATCAGTGACACTCTCAGTTGAGGGCTGGCTGAAACATGTTGGTACAAACCATTCTTGTGATTCGTTAGAAATATTTGTTGCCGACTTCCTGTGAGGTAAAAAAGTTTCCCGTTGCAACAGAACATCGATTTAACAAAAACAATAAAAAATTTTCTCTCTTTGATTCCTCTCTGGTTTCCCGGATACGGGTTTACCCAAATACTGCTGTAAGTAGTTGCTGCGCACGTAGCATATACTTGAATCTAAAACTGCCAATTCAACTTCGGTGGACCACGAAGTTTATAACGACAATCAAATTTAATTAGTTACTAATTTACAGCGACGAAATTAAATATAAGTTGAAAAGGTAATAAAACAAAACAAAAGGAAAGGAAAGAAATCATAAATCTATACCAAGCATTACTCTGTAAATGTCTTTATAAAGCTTGATTTATATAAATATCCTTAAATTAATTTCCCTAACAATCACTGTAAGTATTCCATCATTAAGTATCAAATTTCAATTAAAATCACTGAAGTTAATTTTCATTTTCCACAATAAATCTAAAAAGTTTTTATATTCTGTTGCTAAAAAACTTTAATTTGAGATTAAAATATACCAAAAAGGAACATAAAAACATAAGTCTCATTATTTAAATATATTTTCTTTAATTTTCTTACCTTTTAGGCGAACAAAAAATTAAATTTTTAAAAATCTTAAAAAAAGGATATATGGGCTGCTCTGAAAGTATGATAGCTAATCCCAAACTATTTATAGAGTATTATATCTTACATAAAACTACAAGTTGTGTGATAAAAGTTTTATGAAACATGGTTAAAATTTTCTAACAAAAAATTAAGATAAATATATATTTTTTTTAGAAAAAAAAAATCCTTTTCATTCGAAATTCAAAAAAAGTTTTTAAGCATGTTTATTAAAGGTTGCAAGACTTTCAACGCATTTTTCGAAAAGGCGTAATAGGTGTAAATATATCATTATCAAAGCCAATGATTGTGTTACCTCATACGTACGTAGTTGTCAGAAATATTATCATCTGTAATAAAACATGGGGACGAAACACATTTTTCTAATGTTTGTCTGTCACGTGAGATAAATATGAGAAGAGCAGTAAGAAAGACTCTACAAGATATCAGGAAACAGTTGCTAGCAATCTGCGTGAAAATTGGTAATATTTTTTCATCCCAAACTATTAAAGGCATTTGTTCTGTTCCAAGTAGTACCATCTTTGGCGATAAACATCCTGTTGTCATGTTTGTTGCTACCAATACTTTCTTCAGTTCATAAGACGAGCTTCTATTTTCTTCTTCTCCAAAGTCATTAGCAGCAGGAATATAACATATATAATTAATATATAATCGGTTATTACAACCTTTCGTTATAAATTGGAAATGTCTGACCTGAGGTTTGAACCTTGGTCTGACGCCTAATAAGCTAACACGCTACATACTAGACCACGACTACTTCAATCAATCTCAAGAACATATCAAGAACAGAAAATGCAATCTTTTCACTTTCATGCAACACTTAACTTTCAATTCCTTCACAAATACCATTGTTGGTGAACAATTCTAATAAAATAATATTTGTATTTTATTTTTTAATAATTTACGTAATTTTTCTTTCATTTATTTAATTTTGCTTATCTCCAAGTTCAATGCTAGTGTGAACAGTACATAATACTTCACGCATATTAACATGTTGTTGTTGTTATTTATTTTGTATTATTCTTATCATAATTGATATAATTGCAAATTATGAAAATACTGGTTTTTCTGCATTGCGTTAATACAAATGTATGTACGTATGTTAATACATTTGTTAGTATGTCTGTAATATGCACTTGTTATAAGATTGAACAAAAAGAAAATTAATTACTGTTACACATTTTTTGATTCTTTTAATGTTTGCTCTTATTTAGAATAATATTTTAAAGTCACTTACTTTTACTGCCTTGCTGCGAATAGCAGTCTTGTATTCAGAATTAAATTACTATTGTTTAAACTTAATTATTATTAAAATTTGAAATAAAATTTGAACAAAGCTATTAAAACTTCAGTGTCCTTTAAATAAAAAGTGGTAATAAGTTTAACTTTAAGTAAAAAGTTAAACTCTCATACATTATTTGGTGCCGAAACCCGGGAATGGTGATTTAGTGATTGGAAATTGGAGCAACGACTTGGAACCTCATTACTGTGAACGACTTGAAATATCTTAACTTAGAACTGTTGCTGTAAAGTTTGGATTTGGCTTCGGAATTCTTTGGCTAATTTCTACTATTGGTTGTGCTATTGGAAGGTGGAACCTGATAAAATAAAAAGGTTAAGGTTTGAACTCTGCGTTACTATTGCCGAAATTTGTGGTTTTCTGGAAAACTGTATAAATGAAATTTTGTATTGTTATATAAAAGTATTGGTAAAAAGTGTTTCGAACAAAATGGCGGATTTTCACCATATCATTGAAGAACAAAAGGATTTATTTTCGAACTTAAAGCGAACGGCTAGGTTATATAATTCAAAAGAGCATAAAACGCATGGTTTTGCACAATCAATTTTAGATGAAATAGAATCGAATTTTTCTCAGTTTAAAAAAGGAAATACTCAACTATGTTCTGTAGTTCGTGATAATACCGTTAATACTGAAGACATTCCATATTTCAAAGACGATGTATATTATCAATTTCAAGATGAATTTTTTGCTCTGAAAAGCCAAATACTTGATGTTTTGGAAACTCCTGGCTCTAGTTCTCCTGGAATTCAATCAAGCACTTTTGTTGGTCCCTCTAATTCTAGAAATGATTCATTTTCGGTTCAGGCTCGTTTACCGAAAATTGATTTACCAACTTTTAATGGTGATTATTTAACTTGGATGTCCTTTCAGGGTATGTTTGTGTCTCTAGTACATAATAACTCTAACCTAACTGGTGTACAAAAATTTTGTTTTTTGAAAAGTTCTTGTAAAGGAACTCCGTTGGATATCGTGAATGAGTATCAAGCAACGGATTCAAGCTATGCTTTAGCATGGACCGCTCTTGAAAATAGGTATCATAATAAAAGGAAAATAGTCGACACTATTTTTAAGAAGTTATTTTCTATACCTAATTCTGATGGCACTTCAAAGAGTATTCAAACAATTTTGGATACAACCAGAACTAGTATCGCTCTACTGCGCACATTAAAAGTAAATACCGAAGGAGAACATGCTATGCTTATTTATATGACGGTAAATAAGTTAGATGTACAAACGCGTAAGGAGTGGGAGCAGTCACTCAAGGCATCGACTCAAATCCCTCCAATTGAAGATTTATTTAAGTTTTTGGAATCTACTTTTCGAACATTAGAAACTATTTCTGACCAGACTGATTCAATCCCTAATGTTTCTCGTTTAAAACCAAAAACTCCACAACAGGCAAATAAAGTCAAAAGTAATTCTCGACGTTACGTAAATGCTATTTCTACAAATTCTGATTCTAACTGCCCTTGCTGCAATAAACGCCATCTTCTTTTTAAATGTTTTAAGTTTTCTGCTATGCCATCTTCTGAGAAACGAGATTTTATAAATACTAAGGGAATATGTAGAAATTGTCTAACCCCAGGCCACTTTAGTAACAATTGTCGTGTAACTTTACGTTGTCCAGTCTGTCAACAAAACCATCATACCACTGTTCACAATGAATATTTTATAGACCGTTCAACTATATCTAAACCCTCTGACACTGTAACGAAAGCCCAAACATCTTCGCCTTCTCAACTGCTTAATAACGTCACTGCCCATGTCGCCGATCATGGTAGAACATTTAGTAGTATAAAAAGGCCCCAAGTTCTCCTCGCTACACTGCGTGTTGTTCTTAAAACCCCGCGGGGTGAAATTATTTTACGTGCTCTTCTGGATCAATGTGCTCAGGCTACATTTATAACTAAAAAGGCTGCGGATGCATTAAACTTACCTTGCAAAAAGGGCTTTGTTGAAATAAGTGGAGTAGGTGGAGAGCAACCTACTATTTCAAGAAAATTTGTTAATTTTTCAATCTATTCGAGAACTGAAACTAATTTTAAAATCTTTTGTGAAGCTGTAGTGTTACCAAAGATATCGGGTTATCAACCTATGGCAATAAATGAAAACTTGTTACCCAATTTGAATAGATTTTCTTTGGCTGATCCCCATTTTTTAAAACCTGGTGAGGTTGACCTGTTGTTAGGAGGAGATGTTTACGGAGATATTGTATTACCTCAGCACCATAAATTTGACGGCGGCTTATTCTTGCAACTTACACATTTCGGATGGATAGTTTCTGGCCCAACTCCTAATAACTCATATCAACATGCTATTACGGCTAATGTTTGCTCCTTAGATAAGCAATTACAATTATTTTGGGAGCAGGAGGAAATTTTAGAAAAAAGGACTTTAACAGAGGAGGAAATATTATGTGAGCAACATTTTAAAAACACTACTACACGTGATTCATCTGGCCGTTATACTGTTTCACTACCATTCAAATCACTGCTTAGGGGTCTCCCGCTTCCAGTTTTCGAACATACAGACTACGCTGCACTTTCTCGCTTGAAAAACGTCGAATCAAAATGTAAACTTAATAAAAATTATGGAAAACTTTATACGGATTTTATGGAAGAGTACGAACGTCTTGGGCATATGGAAAAGATTGGCACTTATCCTCGTGATTTAGATAAAAATGGTTTCTTTTTGCCTCATCATGGTGTATTGAGAGAAAGTAGCTCTACTACTAAACTAAGGGTTGTTTTTGACGGTAGCTGTAAGCGTTCTGCTCAATCTTCGTTAAATGAGGAACTAGCACCTGGCCCTGCATTGGAAAATGATTTACCGACAATTATAAATCGATGGAGACTTTTCAAAATTGGTTTTCGGGCAGATTTAGAGAAAATGTTCCGACAAATACTTGTCGTTCAAGAGCAACGAAAATATCAACAGATTTTATGGAGAAATATTGGTTCTGAAGAGATTTCAATTTACAAGCTTTCTACGGTTACTTATGGTACTACGCCCGCGCCTTTTCTTTTGATTAGAGTTCTACAACAGTTAGCAGTAGATGAAAAAGAAAAATATCCCTTGGCCTGCAGTGTTCTTAATTCTGATACTTACGTCGATGACGTCATTTCTGGCGCTGACAGCTTATCACATGCCTATCAATTACACACTCAGTTATGCAGTTTGCTCAATGAAGGAAAGTTTAATCTGCGTAAATGGACAACACATTCAAAAGAATTATTAGATTTGATCCCTTTAGAGTTTAGAGAAAATTCTGAAACGTTTGAATTAAATCAACCCAATACTGTGAAGGCTCTTGGTCTACAATGGAACACGATAGATGATTGTTTCTCTTTTAAAATTAATTTTGAAAATACTTCAATAGTTACAAAAAGAAGTTTGCTCTCAGATTCAGCTAGATTATATGATCCACTTGGCTGGCTATCCCCTACTACAATTCTTGCAAAACTTGAGTTCCAAAATTTGTGGTTACTTGGCGTTGAATGGAATGATCGCCTCCCTGATGATATTGAAAAAGGGTGGTTAGAATATCGTACAAATTTAAAATATCTTGAGAATATTAAAATACCACGTTGGCTTGGAACATTTAAATGTACTAAAATTGAAATTCATGGTTTTTCGGACTCGTCTAAACTAGCCTACGCTGCTGCAGTCTATGCTAAAACTCTTTCTGGTTCAGAAACAAAAATATACTTAATTCAAGCAAAAACTAAGGTGGGTCCTATTAAACGGTTAACTATACCACGGATGGAATTATGTGGTGCAACTTTATTGACAAAACTCGTAGATCTAATTATATCTTCACTTGATCAAGAAATTTCAAATGTTTACTATTGGACTGATAGCACAACTGTGCTCTCATGGATACGTGGTCAGTCGTCTAAGTGGCCCGTATATGTTGGCAATAGAGTTGCGGAAATTCAACGCAGATCTCGTACTCCTCAGTGGCGATACATATCAACAAGTGAAAATCCTGCTTACTGCGCTTCACGTGGCATATCGTCGAATGAATTAGTTGAACATGACTTATGGTGGCACGGCCCTAAATGGTTAGTTAAACCATTGGAAAACTGGCCAAAACAACCCAAATTAAATAATTAGTGAAGTTTCACCCAAATCAAATTTTAATGCTCACTCTGTAGTGACAGAAATAAAACAATATCCAGATTTATTAACAAGATTTTCTTCGTTTTGTAAGCTAATACGTGTCACTGCATATATTTTTCGCTTCAAACACAACACCCAGAACAACAAAAAATCACAAATTGAAGGTAATGGTAAGATGACAGGGTTCTTTTCAACTGAAGAACTTAAATGTGCTCGTATAAGAATTATTAAAATTTCTCAAGAGGTAGATTTTTCACAGGAAATTTTCGAGATACAAAAGAAGGGTCGAATAATGAAAAACAACGGTGTGGCACAACTGTCCCCATTTTTTGATTCCTCTCAATTACTCAGAGTTGGTGGTAGAATTCAAAATTCTGACCTTAATTATAGTTCCAAACACCCAATTTTATTAAAGAAACAAAATCCTTTAACTTATTTAATATTTCTAGATGCACATATAAAAACTTTACATGGCGGTTTAATCCAAATGCAAGCTTATGTCTCACGTGGGTATTGGATAATTTCAAGTAGAAGCATTGCTAAACTAATCTTGCGAAAATGTGTAACGTGTTTCAAATATAACGCAAAGGCAGCCCAACAGATGATGGGAAACCTTCCAAGTGTTCGCCTTAAACCGGCACGTCCATTTAAACACAGCGGTGTTGATTATGACGGTCCAATTATCATAAAACAGTCAACTGCAAGGAATTCTGTAGCAACTAAAGGTTACATATGTCTGTTTATCTGCATGGTTACGAAAGCACTACACTTAGAGGCGGTAACAAACTTATGAACCGATGCTTTCCTGGCAGCATTTAGACGTTTCGTGTCCCGTCGTGATTGTTGCACGGACTTATACTCCGATTGTGGCACAAACTTTGTTGGAGCCAATAAGGAATTACAAATTCTTTATAATCAAAGCAAATCATCGATCCTAGATGAAATAACTGATCGACTGGCAAAAAATGGTACAAAATGGCACTTTATACCTCCAGCCTCTCCAAATTTTGGTGGTCTTTGGGAGGCCGGCGTTAAATCTACTAAATATCATTTAAAGAGACTGATGCATGGTCGTATTTTAACAGTTGAGGAGCTTTCCACGCTTTTAGCTCAAATCGAGAGCTGTTTAAATTCAAGGCCGTTATGTCCTCTAAACTCAGAGCCAACAGACTGCAATGCGCTTACTCCAGCTCATTTCTTGATTGGAGAACCTAGTCTGTGTATACCAGAAGAAGATTTACCCGATGTGAACATTGATCGACTAAATAGATGGAAGACTGTAGAAAAGCTAAAACAGCCCTTCTGGCGACGGTGGTCTAACGAATGGTTATGTAGAGTTCAATCTAGACCCAAATGGCTCAAAATAAAAGAAAACCCTAAAGTTGGAGATTTAGTGGTGGTACTCGATGAACGTAGCTCCCCAGGTGAATGGCCACTTGCTCGCATCCAAGATGTTCATCCTGGCAAAGATGATTGTGTAAGGGTAGTCACTCTATTGTCACACGGTAAAACCTTTAAACGTCCAATTTCAAAAATTGCACTACTACCTGTAAATGATTCTTTTGATGCCCATGAGAACGGTTCCAGATCTCAACTTCATGATAACGCTGATTCTTCCCTGGTTTAAGTACTGTCGTCCTTAGTGGGGGAGAATGTTGGTGAACAATTCTAATAAAATAATATTTGTATTTTATTTTTTAATAATTTACGTAATTTTTCTTTCATTTATTTAATTTTGCTTATCTTCAATTTCAATGCTAGTGTGAACAGAACATAATACTTCACGCATATTAACATGTTGTTGTTGTTATTTATTTTGTATTATTCTTATCATAATTGATATAATTGCAAATTATGAAAATACTGGTTTTTCTGCATTGCGTTAATACAAATGTATGTACGTATGTTAATACATTTGTTAGTATGTCTGTAATATGCACTTGTTATAAGATTGAACAAAAAGAAAATTAATTACTGTTACACATTTTTTGATTCTTTTAATGTTTGCTCTTATTTAGAATAATATTTTAAAGTCACTTACTTTTACTGCCTTGCTGCGAATAGAAGTCTTGTATTCAGAATTAAATTACTATTGTTTAAACTTAATTATTATTAAAATTTGAAATAAAATTTGAACAAAGCTATTAAAACTTCAGTGTCCTTTAAATAAAAAGTGGTAATAAGTTTAACTTTAAGTAAAAAGTTAAACTCTCATACAACCATAATAAATGTATTATTTACGATAAAATTTCACAAAATCTTTGAAAACTTAAATAATTAAATGCACAATACCAAAAAATCCCTAGGAAAGTCGTATGTATCAAAAATGATTATGATTATGAAGTTTTTGAATTTTGTAACCCCTGTTTGAAATTTTCTTTTTTTATTTGGTTTAAAATAATGGCGATAACAATACTAACGAATTATAAAAAAAGCAGGTATCTAACTTTTTCTGAATTATAGTTATATCGTCTTATATGTATATATCTCTTATATGTATCATTTTTGATACAAAGCTCGATCTACGGTTAATTGGATGGCAGTGTTATGTAGACAAAAACAATCCATAGGAAAATAAGCGAACAAGCCAAACAGACAACAACAAAATACACACATCATGCGGTACTTAATATTATGTAAACAAATACATAGGAATTTACAGAAAAGAAACAAAGAAAAAGATCAAAACTCCAACAACAATACATGAAGAAAGATCACGAAAATAAATGTTCTGTATAAATTGCAAGGGACGAAACAGCAACTACCTATTCCACCGGGAGGAATCCTGGAAAGAAGTATTGTTTTCGTATTTCGTTTTGTTCGAAATGTCTAAGCTAATCAGAACTTTGTTTTAAGGTGTATTTGTTGCGAACTCCTTCTATCGGGTCCGCCATCTACCGTTTTTTTTTCAACTAGTGCTTATTTCGTGAATGGTAACACTTAACTCATGTCTGATTTGACAGATAATTAGTTTTATACTTCCGCTGAACGAATATGGTTGTGTATACGCTTGAACAACTCTGGGAAATATTGCGACATTACTTTGAAAATCATGGTAATGTTGCAGAATATGTGCGAAAATTGCGTACGGATTTTGGAAGAAGAGAAGCTCCGTCAGCTCCGTATGTTCGTTATCTTGTGAAAAAGTGAAAGAAACAACCTCATCGATAAACCAAAGCGGTAAAGCCAAAAACAGTGCGTACACCAGAAAATATTGCTGCTGTGGCAGAAAGTGTGCGTGAAGCGCCATCAACATCAATTCACCGTCGTTCTCAACAATTGAACATTTCGGAGACATCATTGAGACGAATTTTGCATAAAGACCTTGGTATGACGCCATACAAAGTCCTATTGGTTCAGGAGTTGAAGCCAATTGACCATCCAATGCGTTTTCGCTTAGCTAAGTGGGCCTGCGATCGACTTACAAAAAATCAAATCTTCAGATGAAGCTCATTTTGATCTTGGCGGGTACGTACAGAAGCAAAATTGTCTCATATGGGGCACAGAAAACCCGCACGCATGCATTGAAAAGCCGACGCACCCAAAACGAGTCACTGTTTGGTGCGGATTTTGGTCCAGAGGCATAATTGGGCCATTTTTCTACGAAAATGAGCAGGGAGTGACCGTTACAGTCAATGGCGATCGTTATCGGGACATGTTGAACGAATTTTTGTTCACAAAAATTGTAGAGGAGGTTATTGGCAACAGTTGGTTTCAACAGGACGGCGCTACGTGCCACACAGCCGAAGCTACACTCGATGTTTTGCGGCCTGTTTTTGAAGATCGCATTATCAGCCTCAGAGCTGATGTCGTTTGGCCCCCTCGGAGCTGCGATTTGACACCATTGGACTATTATTTATGGGGTGCCGTCAAAGATAAGTGTTACGCCGAAAAGCCAGAGACAATTGACGCTTTAAAGGACTTTAAAGGATTCGTGAAGCCATTGGTGAAATACAGCTGCACACAATAGGCAATGTGCTTAAAAATTGTACCGATCGTGTATGCTACTACATGGCCAGCCGAGGCAGCCATTTGAATGAAATTATTTTCCATTATTAACCGGAAGGATATTACTTTCAAATAAAAAAGAAATTTGAGAAAATATTCAGTAGTTTTTTTTTAAAACATTATCAAAAAAAAAAGTTATTTGGCGGACCCTTTACAAAGCTCCAAATGCTTAATTCTTTTATGCAATTTGCAATATCCTTGAGTGAAACTGTGATTGTGAATATGGTGCTCACTTGATAGCAAAAATAAAGAAAATTTTCGTTCTACATGTTGTTAACAGTATTGGTTTAGATTGTCGATGTTAATACATAGTGGGATGATGTTAATACACAGTGCAACGTTTATCTCTAAACGATATGTTTCAATTAGTGTGTTGTGAACATTTGGAAAAATTGTAGGCGAATGGAAAAATATGTTTGCTACAGTCTAGTTTCAAATTAGCTGTTGAGTTATAAGAAAAAATAAATGAAAAATTGTCATTTTTCCTACACTTAAACATTCTTTCTATACAATGTTTACATCATACATAATTGGTCATTACAACCCTTCAGTCAGGATTACGACCTAGTTTCTCACACCACTTATGTTGTGTGTTAATTTTTATGTATGGGTGGCGAGACCTACAGTTTAAAGTCGACTCCGAACAACAGGTTTTTTTTTGAGAAACTTTTCATGGCAATTTTATTTGACCTCAGAGTTTTTGCCAGAAATCTGCTGAGAAGAAGCCGCCGAAGTAATATTTTTTGGTATTTTGTTTTGATGTCTGGCCTCGGGCTCGAACCCTGGCTTTACGTCTAATAAGCCAACACACTACCTACTAGACTACGTCGACTTCTCTATACAATGTTTGTTTTTATTAATTTAATTTTATTTTTTTTAATTGCGTAATAGGGAGATCTCTATTTTGTATTTAAAACCCCACACAATATAGATAAAGTTATTAATAACTTGTTTGGCTAAAATTGCTTAATAAATATCAAATTTTACCAGATGGCACCATTTTCAGACCATATTGTCTAGACTGTTTGTCGATAAAAACAATTAACACGATTTGTATTAAAAATATCGTATAAAATATGATATGAAATACAATTCGTGCCAGTAAATATTCGTATCTATTTTTAAATCAGCCTTCGGAATAAATTTTAATTTTTTATAACCAAATTAAACTTTTGTTTTAAATGTCAATATAATGTAGTCAATTTAAATAATTTTAATTACGTTTTCTAATAAAAAAAAGAAAATTTTAAATAATTTTATTACCGTTTATAGGTATCTAGATTAGTTATTTACCACCCGTAATTATCTATAATTGATTAAACGTTACGTACATGTAACACAAAAGCGCACATATGTACACTCGATGTTGAATACAATGAATAAATTTATGAATATTACGATAGAAAATGTATAATAGAAGAGCAGAATTTATTACATTTCGACTTCGCATTGCTTCCAATATTTATTATTAATTAATGGGGGTTAGGAAACCTTCCTATTGATTTACTGGGTAATAAGAATTTCAACTTAAGCCTCCAAATAATTGAAAACTTCGTTGCAATGATTAAATCATTAACATAATCTGCATTAATGTAATGTAATCTTGTCAACAAGTGTTTTTGCAAGAAGAAATAAATCCGTATAAGAGTTTTATGTTGTTTTCTCTTCAACCTCAATTTGTTTTCTATAGACATAAAGGTGGTCAGTAAATTTCTGTTACTATGGAAAATTAATCAAAATTTTTGTATAAAAAAGTGGAATTACGTTACAGTGTTTTTTTTTAGCGAATATGGCCACGATTTAGATTGAATATAAACTTCTCCATGTAAATTTGTGAAAATTTGTGAATAATAGTCTCTACTGTTGGCTCCCTCAGGTCATACATGTATAATCAGTTTATCTCCAGAAAATCGCCGTAGTCTAGTGGGTAGTGTGTTGGCTTATTAGGCCACGGTTGAAACCTCAGGTCAGACATCAAAACGAAATATGAAAAAACATTTCTCCGGTGACTTCCTCTCAGCAGATTTCTGGTAAAAAAGTTTCTCAAACATCTGTAGTTCGGAGACGACTTTAAACTGTAGGTCCCGCTACTCGTGTATAAAAATTAACACACACAACATAAGTGGTGTGAGAAACTAGGTCGTAATCCTGACTGAAGGGTTGTAATGGCCAATTATGTATGTATGTGCATCTCTGGCATAAGTGTGTACCAGTAAGTAGGTAGGTAGGTTGAAATGAAGCTTTGTTTACCAAAGCTCACATGATCATACATAGCGGCCCGTTGTGATGCCATAGGTAAGCGCAGTTCCTGCACAAACAGAAGTCTACTAAACTAATCAAAGACTACATAATACTGGAAACTAGCCTAAAAGTTTAATAAACGAAGCTAGTATATTCTTGAAATCAATGGATAATAACTCCGTTAGGAGGACAAGGAATGGAAAGCCAAATAAGTGTGAATAACAATGTCCTCCTCTTCAGCAGACCCACATCCTCGGCAGAAGACATTTGATGGGAGCTACAGTCTTAACGCAAGGATATCTGTAGACATGGCCACTGTAATCGAGACGACATTGCGATTAGTTTGAGTAGTTGGTTGGTACGCCATCGTGGGCCAAGTGAGTCTGGTGGTGGAGTAATATTCTTCATTGACCCAGAATAGGTTGGAAATTTTTGCCAAATCGCCAATTTAACCGACGTAAGTTCGATTGGCGATAATTCCGGAAGAAGCTTTGGCGAGCTCATCGACCATAAAGATGATCTTTTTCCCGGCAATCCAGACAAATGAGACACTGAAGCACCCAGACAGAATGTCGAGACACTCTTTAAAAAGTTTTATTCCTATATGGAACTTCTAAGTCAAATTTAAATCAAACTTTACGGCAAAATATTTTCTATGTAATCTTCTATAATTGGTACTTCATTTAAAAATGTTATGTGAATATTTATGAAGCCGTTTTGATGCCGGTACATTTTTCAGCTTATTAAACCCATGGCGGCTTGAATAACAATTTGTTCACATACATAAATAATGGGTCATTACAACCCTTCAGTCAGGATTACGATCTAGCCCTAACACTACATATGCTGTGGGTTAATATTATACATAAATCTGTTGAGAAAAAGCGTCCTAAGAAATATTTTTTCATATTTTGTTTTATTGGAGATATCTGACTTGGGGTTTGAACCGAGTCCTCATGTCTAATAAGTCAACATTCTACCTGGTTGACTACGACGGCTTAAAAACTACAATTTAATTTAATTTTGATATGATTGACAATCAAAAGGACCTTTGAAAGAGGCAAATATGACCTTAATTATTAGGTACTTTGAAGGAACTAGCTAATATTCGCATTAGTTTAGTATACGAAAGAAATTTATTTATTCAGTATCGGTTTATGTAAATACTTAAAATGACATAATATTTGTTGCCGTCATCATAATATTATCACGTTATGAAACTATCAGCCAAATTAGGTTCCATACAATTGAATAACATTTTATAATACTCCCTAGGGATAAAAAATTATCTGATTTGTTTCGAGGCCAACAGAAAAATATTGTGGTTTTATAATTTAAGGACATATTTCTAGAAATAATAAGCGTAATAAATATTTATTTTTTTCTATTTATAAATTTATGATGATGATGTATGTGTAGTTGCTCATGAAGGAAATAAGAAAAGAATATTAAAAATTGGTAGCTCTAAGCGTATACGCAATATGGGATTTTATTTTGCTTTTCAATTAAATATCACGTATACGCAATATGGTACAATTATAAAATATATACGTACGTAAGCATTTGATTTATTGTTTAATACCAGCAGACTATAAATATAAATCCATACATACATACAAACATATATATGTATGTATATATGTATTAAAAAAAGTGAAACTCAATTTCACTATAAAAGCATTTCAAGGTCCATATGTTTATTGTTAAAAAAAAAATAATCTTCAATAGAAAAACGCACAGCATTTCTATTTAGTTTTCATATTATTTTTTCCAATATGTTCCCTATTATTTAAACAATAACAACAATTGTAAATATTTTATAGTGCACAATTGTTTCTGAATCAAATAAAAAAAATAAGTTTTTAAATCATTTTTGCTTCTTTTTTTGTAATATTTTTAAATTTCTCAAACCATAAAACAATTTTGATGGCTGATGGTGGTGATGGCAGTGAGTAAGTTTTCTACTTTTGAACGTTCATTTGTTTGCTTGTGCTGCTTGTTTATTTATTTATTAAAGTTTTCTTTTGTGTCTTTTGTATTCCCCAACATATTTATCGATAAAGTTTACTTATTTCTCTCTCTGTGTGTGTAATATATTTTTGTGTGTGTAATATTGGATTTTTAAAAATAACTTTTTTAAAAGCGTTTAATGAATTATTAAAAATAAAATTGAAAAAAATACGGTAATGTATACGTAAATAAATACTTTTATTACAGTTACAAAAGACCACATAAACATGTGGTAATAATTTCATTTTTATTGGATTTAAGAAAAAAAAATTTCGTGGAATGTGTTTAACTTTTTAGATGAATATTACACAGTGCATAACCTGTGTGGAAAACATTACATATGTGATACGGTTGACCTTTTTGTAAGGGCAAGAAACGTTGAAACCAAACGTCAAAGGTAATATGTATAGTCACAAATAAAGTGCATTCAAAATTGATATATTTACCATAAATTGTTTGGAGTCGCCAATTGACATGAAAAGTTTCTCAAAAATCTGTTGTTCAAGGTCGACTATAGTCATAGGTTCCTTCTTTTTAAGAAGTTCCTTTCTCCCTCCTTAAGGGATAACATCAATAACAAATATTGTATGAAGCTTGTAAGCTCCACATATGGAAAATGATTCTCAGGACGTTGTTCCTTAGCAACTACAAATGAATCTACTCTCATCATAGAACCTACATACATACATAATTAGCCATTACAACCCTTCAGTCAGGATTACGGTCTGGCTTTTCACACCACTTATGTTGTGTGTGTTAATTTTATACATGAGTGGCGGGACCTGCAGTTTAAAGTCGAACCCGAACGACAGATTTTTGAGAGACTTTTCATGGCAATTTTTATTTATTCTCAGAGATTTTTGCCAGAAATCTTCTCAGAGAAAGTCTCCGAAGAAATATTTTTTTATACTTCGTTCTGATGTCTGACCTGGGGTTTGAACCGTAGCCTTACATCTAATAATCCAACACACTACCTACTAGACTACGGCGATTTCCATCATAGAACCTGCTTAGCTCAAAACTCCATTAATGAATCAAAATCACGCAAACAAAATAATTTAAAGATGGTGGCGATGATTTATGGGAGCCTCACACTGATTAACAGAACGAAAAAGGGTAAATAAAACAATAATTTCCCCTGGTTGTTATATAACATGAGGTGTAGTAATTATATTTTGTTGTAATGTACCCCTTAGTCAGACTACACACAACACTGTTTTACTGTAGTGTTCGCACTTTACAGATAAACTTAATACACACGATATAAGTGCTATAAAAAGCTTACGACCAAGCTTGACCAAAGAATTGTAATGATCAGTTATGTATGTATGTATGTATGTATGATATAGCATTCTACAGCAAGTGAAAATAATAAAATTGCTTAACAAAATGGTTGGAGGCAACTGAACCTGATTTTCATTGAAAAATCGTGTACAACAGTGGGGACCAATTCTGAACGAATTAATACGTGAACAAACAAAATTGTCGAATTTAGTACGTTAACAATCCAAAATGAGATCTAAGAGCGTCCAAAGCTGGAGGCGTCACAACTCATTATTTTTTTCAGAACGACGTTGATCAGGCCATTACTGTCAATGGCCAGCAGTATTAGTCAATGATTATCAACTTATTATGGTCTGAATCGGATAATCTCACCATCAACGACATGTGATTTCTACAGGACGAGCAGAACATGCCACATAGCTCATGCCACAGTTGATATTCTGCACGAGCGAAGGTGATGTGAACGGGCCACCGAGATTGTGCATTTTGGCTTTATCAGACTTTTTCATGATGTTAGACATTTTCTTAAGTTGCAAATGTTTGAGAATAAGCATGTCATAAACCACAGAGGTCATTGAAAGCAACTAAGCATATGTCATCGCTCTATTTGAGACTGATTTATTCATCAGAGTCCATAGCAAATTCGACATTTCGGATTCATGTCATGGCGGACATTTGAATGGTGTAATAATCCTTACATAATGGCATCAGAGGTATTTCAAATGAGCAAAAGATGTGTATTGGATTTCATACACATTTATTTGATACCTAAAATCCTACTCTGTGGCATATCGTCTGAAATCGGTTGGGAAATAGTCGCAAAGGCATATGATGCAAACTGACAGAGAGCTTGAGACATTTACCGGTTTTTTAAAATTAATACTATTACCACAGAAATTAAATGCCAATCTGCACCAAACACATACACATAAATACAAGAAATTAAACCTCAAATCCACAATCTTCTGATTTCCATCATAACACAACTAAAGATGACTAAATCACTACAACTCACATGGTTTTCATAATAGAAAGCCATCAATACCATGGCATTGATTGCAGAAGAATAATTCTTGGAGAAATTATCCAAAAATTCCCATATTTTCTCTAAATAGACGCCGTAGTCTAGTAGGTAGTATGTTAGCTTAAAAATTGCCAAGAAAAGTTTCTTAAAAATCTATCGTTCGGAGACGACTTCAAACTGTAAGTGCCGCCACTCATGTATAAAATTAACGCACTCAACATAAGCGGTGGCAAAATATAGGTGGTGTTAGAAGCTAGGTCGTAATCCTAACTGAATTGTTGTTGTGGCCAATTATGTTATGTTATGTATGTATTAGCTTCCTAGCTTTGCAGTAAACAAAACTGTTTACAAATTATCGTACTGCTTAATGTAACAACATACACCAGCATAAAAAAATGGTAAACAAGTAAACAAAAATCTACAATTAAACTACAAGAATAAATATAAACAAAATACACAAACAACAATAATGAATACAAACAACGATGTTAACATTTATAGAGATTTCGAGAAGCCGAAGTCACGAACATTCGCATTCAAGAACATTCATCATACTGTTTAACCTACCATATAAAAAGCAAGGCGAGTGAGTCAGTAAAGTTTAGTCAGTCTTGTGTGAAGACGCGGTATTTTTGAAGAGAGTAATCGTGGTTTGAAGGTCTCCGTTACAAAGATCTGTCGAATAATTGCCTAGTAATTGTTATTGTTTATGCAAATTGTATAAACAGAGGAATGACAAACAAAGCAATTGTGGTTGTTTACATCAAGATGTGAAGAATTTTAATTGAAACTAAACGCCAATCAATTTTTATTTTATTTGCAATCTACGAGCTCATATTTTAAACGTTTTTAAAAAGCAAAAACGTAACAATATTATTTGACGATATATTTAATAAATTTTGTAAATATTTACATGGTTACACTGAACCTTATTACATACATACGTGCATATTTTAAAACCAGTTAAGAGTTAATTTTGTTTTTTATTCATTTGAAACTATTAAATTTAATTGTGTGAATATTTATTTAATCTATTAAATAAAAATAAAAACAAAAATAAAACATTTATGCTTAATGGCAACAATTGATTTTGGCGTATATTGTGGTCAACTGTGGTGGCGTATGTACTCGTATGTGTGTATTGGTATAATAATCAATTATTAATGTAATGTAATGTTTACACTGTGCATGTAGAAACACAATTTTGCACTATAAAATTGAAAATTTTAAATTTTTTAATTAAAATTCAATGAAAATTTTAACATTAAATATTTATTTGAGGATATTACGTCATAAACAGCATAAACGGAGGCGAACAAAAATGTTTTGTTTTTTTTTTCAAAAAAATTCTCAGTATGTTGACACTCCCTAGTAAATTTTAAATTGTTTCAAAACTATTTTTGGATTTTTTTTTTAAATTAATCATAGTGTTTGTGTATTTAACAACAGCACTTGTTTACCATTAAAAATATTTTGAAAATTAGGTCAACATTAAAACCAATAACGATTTATTGAAAATTTCCCAGAATATCATCATGTCCTTCATATAATTATTGTTGAAAATTTAAAAACGGAACTTCAAAAACAATTCTAAATAAATTGATAAATTATGTTAAATTATAATAAATAGGTTCTTTAAACTCTTTGTTTGTCAAAGTGGAGAATGGGGAACCCGCAACTTACGTTCACAAGAAAACAGGCGATCAGAATATTTAATAATATTTACAGAATTTAATAATTTTGATCAAATTATTTAATTTTCAGTACAGTAAAGTACATAATTGGTCATTACAATCCTTCAGTCAGGATTACGACCTATCTTCTCACACCACTTATGCTGTATGTGTTAATTGTATACATGAGTGGCGAGCCTTACAGTTTAAAGTCGATTATAAACGACAGATTTTTTGAGAAACTTTTCATGGAAATTTTAATTTATTGTCAGAGTTTTTGCCAGAGATCTGCTGAGAGGAAGTCGACGAAGAAATATTTTCTCCGATTTCGTTTTGTTGATGATGTCTGTCTAGGGTTCGAACCGTGGTCTCTCGTCTAATAAGCCAACACACTACTAGACTATGGCGGCTTCAAGTACAACAAAGTCTGAAGAATTATTGAAAAGAAATATTAAATCTACGTTGACTACCTGGTTATGGTAATGTGAGCCAAAACCACTTTCTTAGTGATGAATATAACGAGTGTCGTTTTAAACGAATGATTTTGAGGAAAACGTACGAGATTTCCGAAAATAAATAAAGTATTCAGTTGGGACACTTTTTAAAAATTATTTCATGTAAATGGTGCCCCTAGCTACCCTATAGGGAGTCCGGCTTTGACCTTTTTATTTGATATTTTTTTCCTGTATATTGTATTGTAATATTGTCTTCCAGTACAAAGTAATTGTGACTGGCTTGTTCCACTGCACGAGAGATCTTACGTTTTTAGTACAAAAAAGAAATTCAAGTTGGATCAAATCCTGTTATTTTAGAAG
This sequence comes from Sarcophaga carnaria, assembly GCA_958299815.1. Classification (NCBI taxonomy): domain Eukaryota; kingdom Metazoa; phylum Arthropoda; class Insecta; order Diptera; family Sarcophagidae; genus Sarcophaga; species Sarcophaga carnaria. Next base: position 49,997,549 of record OY283151.1, read on the forward strand.
CCAATGGTCTGCTTAAAAATCTTTGTAACGTGGTGAATAAATGTGAGCACGCTGGCTCAGTAAATTATCGCCCAATACCCGTATATTGATGAGACGTAAAAACTGCCGAAAACAAGGCCGTTGTTCGTGAGAGTGTGCAGAAAATCTAATGCAATCGATTTCATGTCACTCACTACAACTCGGTCTGCATTCGTACAATATTCAACTCAGTCAGGGATTGAAGGTAATCGGCCATAGACAACGAAATGTGTTAGCTGAATAGGCTCTGGAGCAGTTGGAAACTGTCACTAATTTTCAATTATTTTTAGTTTATTTATGAATGCCTCTCCCCTTTCCTACATCCTCCCCTTTTTATCCTATTCCCTCTATTATCCTTCCCTCTTTAAGGACGTTGTACAATGGGTCAATTCGACCTCCGGGTACTGTACTTGTCTTAATTGACAAGTACACGTCCTCTAACCTAACCTAACCTATGAATCCATAGATACGTTAACAAAAAAATTCTGGCGCTTGGGAAGGTTCTAACCCACACAAGATTCAAAAGCGTCCAATGCATCCCCAGAAAATTACTGTTTGGTGAGGGCAGCGACATCGGTTAATATTTCTTAAAAAACGATGTTGTTGATAGCCTACACTGTCAGCGATCAGCAGAATAGGGCGATGATTACCAACTTCATTTGACCTGAGTTGGATGATCTGCCATTGTGTTCAAACCAACCAAACTGAACAAAGTTTTAATTGTAATTAGTCTACTGCTTAGGATACTCTATAGCGAGTTGTGTAGGTCAGAGACTATCAAGTTCTTTTCATCTCAATTGGATTGGATGATCTAGATACTAATAACATTTGGTTTCAACATGGCGGTTTTTCGTGCCAAACCGCTCATGTAACATTGGCTATTCTGTACGAGTTATTTAAGGGTTTGGGCATATCACATTAAGGCGATGTAAACTGAAAATCGTGTGATTCAACCCAAGCCATCCAATCCAATTCAGCCAGAGTCAGGGAAATTTGAATATTTTGAATGTCCTCCTACAAGCAAAACCCTGTGAATATATGAACGATGCTGCGATTCCTCTCATAAAGGCATCAATAGATCTCTTAAATCAATAAAAAAATATCGATGACGTCCTCAGGTTGCTGTTATACAAGAATCTAATAATTTCATGTATACCAGTGTAATGTAGGGTAAGTATACTGTCGCCTGTTACCTTCTTATACGTGTTTTAATTTTTAATTTGAGAATAAATTTAATATTTAGCATTTGCAAAACACTTGCACGCTTTTATTTATTTTATGCTCTTGTTGTCGCAAAGATTTACCGGCAATTTGTAAAATTTTATGACACTTGAAACTTTTAATAACTGACTGAAGAAGTTGAAAAAAAGTTTTATTATGTTCGTTTCAATCAAGTGTTAGTGCACGAACGCTATACGCTTTATAATGCAAAATGACGCGTTTTATATTAAATTTTTAATTAAGCTGATGTACATAATAAATATACATTGAAATGTGTACAGAATTATCAAATAAAATATGATGAAAAATTAAATTTGTTTGTAAAATTTTAAAAATTTATTAAACATGTTGACTGCCGCGGCAATTTTCAGAAAACTGGCCGAGCAAGCCAACATTGACTTTTTGTTCTTTTCCCAGAAGCCATTTATCGATACTAACACTGATATAACATGATTTTATTCGTAGCAACACAAAATGGCAGGTTTAGTGAGTACGTGATAACTCGTAGTTGGCACCCTAGAAGGGAACACAATCTACGAGTTATCCCGTAGTCGACAGTCAACGTGTTAATTTTATTTATTGCATACGAGTATGATAAATATTGACGTACAATGACGTACAACGACTTATAATGACGTACAAAGACGTACAACGACTCAGTACACTTGTTTAGAAGGATATGAAAAAATACATAACATAGTAGCAGAATTCGGAAAAAGCAATCAACTTATCTAAGTTATTTCGATAAAAAAATTTAAATTTAAATTGCATATGAGTGCAATGAATATTGACGTACAATGACGTACAACGACGTACATTAAAAATTAAAAGGAAATGAAAAAATACATAACATTGTAGCAGAATTCGGAAAAAGCAATCAAATTATCTAAATTATTTGACTAAATACCGTTTGAAAGAGAGAAAAAACGAAAAAAAAAATTTTATAGCACAGGCAACGAAAAGTTCTCTGCTACTAATGCCACCCGCATTGCTGAATGCTTGTGTGATTATGTGTGAAAATTTGTTATTGTTGTTGTTGTTGTTTTTTTTTAAGTTAAAATCAATCAGTTAGACAGAGGCCAAATAAACGACAGCAAAAAAGTTGTTAAATACCAACAACAACAACAGCACCAGCAACAAAAAAAACGGTACGAGTGTACACAGAGCATAAAAAAGTGAAAAAGTTAAAAAGTTTTTAACAATAAAAGCATTAAAGGGGGTGGGGTTGCAAAGAAAATTCTCATCACTTATCTCCCCTCCCCTATTTTCCAGAATAAAAAATGGAAAATGTAAAGAAAAGAAGCAAACGAACAACAAACAAAAACCCCCCACATAATATTGTAAATGATGTGTGAACGCAAAAACAAGTGTCGCAAACATTTAGCCACCAACAAGGAAAAAACAACAAAAATTGTTTAAACAAAATGAAACATCGTTAAAAAATAAAAAAAAATAAAAAAAAATTAAAAGTCTCAACAAAGTTTTTGCTGGAAATCAAAAGCAAAAAAACGTAACGAAATGTTTTTTATTCAACGGATTTCCTATTGACTAAGGAAAACCAGGAGTTTTTTCTTTTTTCATCATCACAGATTTTAATTAAATAATCGCCAAAATGAACACACTTGTTTAAAGTTTTGTTGAAAATACACCAGAAAGGGAGCACCAATATTCACGTATTTTCTACGTAAAGGACGAAAAATACCTAAAATTTATTGAGGGATGAACAAATTTAAGTGAAACAGAAACGAAAAACAAAAAAAGAAAAAATTCCAAATTTCTGAAATATTTGAGAATAGAAAGAATTCCATTCCATACCACTTCCATTTAATCCGTCGATATAATTTGATTTGCTGTTACAAATTAATTTAAACGAAATTTACCGAATTTTTTTCCAAGCAATGAAGAGGGTCATACCGCACCACACACCACACCATACTACCAAGTTTTCTCCAATAAAAGAAAAGAAAATATTTGATTATGAACTTTGAACTTTAGGAATTTACAACAATAACAAATAATCGTTTATTTCGTTTAGAACCATTAGAAAATCTTTAATGAAGATTCATAAATAATCTGCGATTTAAAATTTCTTTTTATTTTATTTCATATACAGGACGAGTACAGGAAGTCAGTGTTAAAAATATCAAAATACATGGGCATGACCCTGGATAGTAAATGGACATGGAGGGCTCACACAAGTGAGATATGCCAAGTTTTGCGGCAAAATCATTGGAATGCAACCCAGCAATTATGCATTGCATGTATACCACGGGAACTCGCCGTAGACTAGTAGGTAGTGTGTTAGGTTATAAGATGTGATCAAAACAAAATATAAAAAAATATTTCTTCGGCAACTCCCTCTCAGCAGATTTATGGGAAAAAATTTCTCAAAAATTTGTCATTCGGAGTTGACTTTAAACTGTAGGCCACGCAACATATATGGTCAGAGAAGCTAGTTCATAATCTTGAATAAAAGGTTGTAATCATCAATTATGTATGTATGTATGTATACCATGATAGTCATAGAACGATTTTAAAAACAGTTCAATTAGAGTTATAAAATGATACAGAAAGTGATATATATTATCTTAACAAATGCAATGAGAACCTGTCTCACAGCAGGGCTTTAAAATCTGTTCGCTAAAAGTCCTTTTAATTTGGTAGTAAAGACAAAAGCTTCTGAAGCTATTGTTAGGTTGCTGAAAGACAATTTTAATATGAAATTCATCAAGGGTTATCCGCATACAAGAAAACAAGACAGTTCACTACTTAACTATGGTCTGGATAGCACCAGTAGACTCTATAAATTTGAGAAATGTTTTGCAACGAAACTTAGTAACAAAAATTAATGGGGTAATCTGGAAGTTGAATACTTTTTTCAAAGCGGTGTTGGTATACAGAATGGAGTTTGAAACACAGTAGGAGTTTTTGGTCTCAAAATGAATTATTCCCAGCCTCTGGGGAAACTCGCGGGTATCTTCTAAGTGAAGTGTATGCCCTCGAAAGATGTGTTTAATTCGTCTTGGATGGGCGATACAAAATACAGAATTGGGATTCAGGACGCCTTTCGAGTAGTCGGCTCTTGTGAAATTCGCTCGAAAATAGTATGGGATAATCTAAGGAAGCTGAATCAGCAATGAAGGCAAAATAAGAGTATCCTCTGCTGGGTACCAGATCATATAGGAATTCTCAGCAATGAGCACGGAGACGAGCTTGAAAGCGAGGTAGCTTCTAAGCCTTTGATGTGGCCTGACACTTTTTGTCGAATGGAAGCGGATGCTTAGAAAGGTACGATAAACGAAAGGGAAAATAAAGAATGGCAAAGAAATTCAAACTTTTGTTGGGAAACTACAGTAATGGAGATTTAAGTCATACATAAAACTATGAAGAAATAACCTGTGTTTGGTAACCAGCCTTTTGACAGGGTGCTTTAGATTCGGGGCACATTTGCTCTGAATGCAGATTGTTTCAAGCCCAGCATGTAGTTTCTGAGACGATTAGAATGAATCATCAGAGCACATTCTTAAAACATGTGGGGCGTTATTGCATCACAAAAGGAAACCCCAGTGTACATCTCAGCTACTAGGCAGGGAATTTGCCTTTATTGACACCGAACAGAATCTTGAAGTTTGCCAATGCAATAGCTTTAAAGAAGGCATTAGAGGTCTTCACTACATTACATGTACATTAGATAGTACGGTCGCAGGACCGCTTTACAGCTTTACAGCAATAGTAACAATAATTATGTCGGATAAGTCTTCCTAGTCTAGTAGGTAGTGTGTTAGCTTATTAGAAGTGATGCTACGGTTTAAAAACCAGGTCAGACATCTCCAAAAAACGAAATATGAAAAAATATTTCTTTCGTGACTTTCCGTCAGCACATTTGTGGCAAAAACTCTCAGAGTAAATAAAATTGCCATGAAAAGTTTCTCAAAAACCTGTCATTCGGAGTCGACTTTAGATTGTAGGTCCCACCACTCATGTATGAAATTAACACACATAAAATAAGTGGTGTGAGAAGCTAGGTTGTAATCCTTACTGAAGGGTTGTAGTGACCAATTATGTATGTTCGTATGTATATCGAGGACTCTATTTTATGCATCCACAGAAGAGCCCAAATATTATAAAGATTTGCGAAGAAAAAATACCATAAAGCCCTGGACTGCTCAAATACAATTGATCTTCAACCACACATATGTACAAATTCATTCTATCATTTAAAAATGAAATGGGTCCTCAGCTCTCTTCCGTAAGGTTTCAAAGGCGGCCTGATTATTCTTTCAGAGGGTATGGCATACTAATGCTCCTCATACAGTTTTACCACAGCAATCTTTAGTTTTAAGTTGGAATTCGAAAAATAGGTTTAAGAAGGATATAAAAAGTATTGGGTTTTTATTTTTCAAAATCCAATAAACGAAACAAATCAGAATTGTTTCGTTTGAATCCATTACTCCACAACCACAGTTTACTACACTGCACACTAGACTAAGAGGGCAATTAAGTTTCGAACCGAAATTTCTAAATTTAAATTTTTACAAGATAAAACAATCATCCTTTCCCCCTTTTAATTCCTTCCAGGAGCATAAGTCTGTCGTGAAGAGTCTGCTTTATTTTCTAATTACTTTCTAATTACTTTCACTTTGTTACAGTTTCCTTAATCACGTGTTTTTTAACAAATTGGGTGAATGGTCGATTGTAGCAGATCCTAGAGTGATTACTATGGTGTCCTCTCTTTACCTGGATAAACTTTGTTCTGTTTTTCAAGAGATGGCAGTGATTGACTATTCTTTAAAGTTCTCTGTTGAATTCATCCTCTCGAGGAAAACAAATTAAAGGACAAAAAAACAAAACAAAAAATTTAACCTTGAGACTCGTTACATTTATGTGCTTGGTGGTGACTGTAATTTATTGTTGTTAGATTTCTTACAGCACCAAACAGTTATCATAACTCATGAAATTTAACATGAACAATACTTGTTTCGTACTGGTATTCTTGCTGATGAATTTCATTAAAAAAATTATTTTAAAAGTATTCACGTTATTACATCATCAGTGTGTAAATGGTGCTTTATTTATAACCATTAATTAACGCCTTCATTTGAGTGCAATAACTTTAGCACTAAAGACGACACCCACGTGATTATTTGCGAACCTTGACATGAAGATTTTCTTGTTGAACGTTTGTGTTTTATAATGAACTCCAGGTATTGTACGTAGAACATGAGTTCAATGGAAAGTAAATGTTTCTTGGAAAATGTTATTTCATGTGAATTGCAGTTTTAATTGGGAAATTCTATATATACACGGGCATATTAATGGCAGCAGACTAAAGCTGCGTTAATTTTATTGCAATTATTAAATCGTAATGAGATACGTTAACGTAATGAACAACGTAAGCTGTTTTATTTTATTTATATTTTCTTGGAATATGAATACGTTCAAGCATGTTCAGAAAAACTATCATGTTTTTAAAAAATCTATTCATCTGTATAAAGTTTTATAAGAGCCTTTATTGAGAGTTTTCTTTACTGAAATGATTCATAAAAAAATACACAAAAATAGGATGGAAAACTATAAGAAAAAAAGTAAACATTTGAAATATAGGTTTATCCATTTCGTGGTTTAAAAAGTATGGGACTGGAATTCGACATCTGCCAAACTAAGTTGTGAAACCAATTTTTTTTCTTTTCAGTTGAAAGTCCGACATTGACTAAAATGGCTTCTATCATATCACTATCATCACACAACGCATAAAAATTATCAAAACCTACTACAAAAAGGAGTGTTTGAACAACAGGCGGTGGACGGCAATTTTTCGAACAAAATTTTCTTCAGCGATGAAGCACATTTCACACTCGGTGGGTAGGTTAATACACAAAATTGTCGTATTTGGGGTTCTGAGAATCCTCAAGTAATTGAAGAGAGGCCATTACATCCAGAAAAAGTCACTGTTTGGTGCGCTCTTTGGTCCGAAGGTGTGATTGGACCTTACTTCTTCGAAAACGACGATGGAACGACTGTCACCGTTAATTCGGGGCGTTATGGTCATATGATAACCGACTTTTTTTTGCCTGCTGTTGAAGAATACGACCTGGAGAGTATGTGGTTTCAACAAGACGGTGCCATATGCCACACAACTCGAGTGAATATGGCTTTATTGCAAGAGACATTTCCTGGCCACGTAATTTCTAGTCGTGGCGATATCAACTGGCCACCAAGATCATGCGATTTGAGAACATTAGACTTTTTTTGTGGGGCTACGCGAAAGACCGTGTTTATGCAGATAAACCTTCAACTCTTGAGCACTTAAAAACCAACATTCGTCAAGTTATGGCTGAGATACCGCCCAATATGTGTCAAAAAGTGGTCGAAAATTACCTCAAAAGAATCAATGCTTGCAACACTTCGTGTGGAATTCATTTAAATGATGTAGTATTTCACACATAATGTCAACGTTCAAAGTTTACAATAAAAAATAAATATCATGAAAAAAATATTTTATATGTGTTTTATTTACGTTTACTTTTGAAACCACGAAATGGATAACCCTTTATAATCCCTGAGTACGTATTCTAATTACGTGTTATTCAAGTTTTAGTTACGGTTTACTAACATTGCATCCGTAATTAATTGGTCCGTTTGTATGCCTGACTTAACAGCCAATCAATATTCTCATACTGGATACGAGTCGTAGTACATAGTAGTCCGTACATGATACTTAATCACTGCGAATTACCCATGTAAAGTAAATATTTCAAATTCTGTTTTAAGCTTTACGCACATGTTTGTGTCTTCTAAGCAGATTCTTTGATTTTGCAGTGATGAAATGATTAATGGTCGCTTGTCTATCTATGTATACACCTTTCAAATGTGTATTCTAATGTCAACTATTTACCAAAGAGCTTAAATGGATTTAAATGGGGTTACGGCTGCAATCCAAGTTGATTGTCATTGTTTTCATATGGACATGAAATGAGGCATTGGTGGTTAGTATTTGTCAGTGTCCGTAAACATAAACACGAATATTATTGAAGAATAAACAAATCGTTGTGTGGAAGCATGGCTTAAGAGGTTTGTTACAATCATTCTGTTCTGTCAGTTTAGGGGAAGAGAAAATGCACTTGTGGGTGTGTGTGTGGGTGTTTCGAACTTAAATAAAGTTTAACAATATATTTAAAGGTAGAATGATGAATTATTTACGTTTTATTTATTAACAAGGCATTTATAAATTGTTACGATCTGAGTAAGATCTTCTGCTAGGGACTTTGCAAAAAAACAAAGTCTGTGGTGGCTTGATTGTCAACCACGGTCCTCCCACAAATGGAGCCGCACATTACAATTATAATGTATACGGGAGATATGAATTCATATTTATAAATGCCTTACAAAATGTGTTAATGAATTGCTTCTTCCAAGAGAAACGATAGCAGTGGCAATAATTGCTCTAAAAAAAATTTAAATTGAATCTGAATTTTAAGTGGAATAATAACACTTCGCCGTCATAATGGATTCGCCCTTTTGAATTTTTTTTTTAATCTGAATGAAGATCTGTAATCAGCGACCCCAAAAACCTCCCGAGTAACAATTTTCAAGTAAATCCGATTAATTTTTAAGGACCTCCGTAATGTATTTCTTTTTCTCGTGCACCTCTTGAAATAAGCCCACCCCCTACTTTAAGGGTGCATGCAAACAATTTGGCTTTGGGCTCATTTTAAAGAGCAAAGATCAATTGTCAATTTCTGACAATAGCGATGGTTTTAGCACGTCAGTGTTTAGCTCTACAATTTTTCAAAAATGGCCAAAAACGCTATTTTTAGGGGTTTCAACCACCTTTTTCTCGAAAACCTGACGTGCTGCAAAGTTTTTGAACCCAGATTCGTGTGCAAAATGCCTTCGGAAACACCTGGAGCCATCTTATTTGCACAAAAAAAGTCAAAATTTGCAGGGCCAATACAACCTTTCAGTCAGGATTACAACCTAGCTTCTCACACCAACCTTCTTGTTTGTGTTAGTTATATCAACGAGTGGCATGTCCTACAACTTGAAATCGATTACGAATGCCAGATTTGAGAAACTTTTCATTGCAATCAGTTACTCTCAGAGCAGACTGTCAGTAGACTGCTGAAAGAAGGACTCCGTAGGAATTACGTACATAATTGGTCATAACAACCCTTTAGTCAGGATTTCGGTCTAAAGGGTCCGCCAAATAACTTTTTTTTTGAAAATGCTTTAAAAAAAACTACAACTACTCAAAGGGTCCAGAGGCATAATTGGGCCATTTTTCTTCGAAAATGAGCAAGGAGTGGACGTTACAGTCAATGGCAATCGTTATCGGGCCATGTTGAACGAATTTTTGTACACAAAAATTGAAGAGGCGGATATTGGCAACATTTGGTTTCAACAGGACGGCGCTACGTGCCACACAGCCGAAGCTACACTCGATGTTTTGCGCCCTGTTTTTGAAGATCGCATTATCAGCCGCAGAGCTGATGTCGTTTGGCCACCTCGGAGCTGCGATTTGACACCGTTGGACTATTATTTGTGAGGAGATAAGTGTTACGCCGACAAGCCAGAGACAATTGACGCTTTAAAGGACAATATTCGTGAAGCCATTGGTGAAATACAGCTGCACACAAGCGATAATGTGCTTAAAAATTGGACCGATCATGTAGGCTACTGCACGGCCAGCCTAGATAGCTATTTGAATGAAATTGTTTTCCATTATTAACCGGAAGGATTGTACTTTCAAATAAAAAAAGAAATTTCAGAAAATATTCATTTTCAAAAAAAAAAGTTATTTGGCAGACCATTTAGTTTCTCTTAGCACTTATGCTGAGTGTGTTAATTTTTATACATGAGCACGGGGACCTACAGTTTAAAGACAGAACGACAGATTTTTGAGAAACTTTTCATGGCAATTTTATTTAATCTCCAAATTTTTGCCAGAAATTTGCTGAGAGGAAGTCGCCGAAGAAATATTTTTCTATTTCGTTTAATTGGAGAGGCCTGACCTGGGATTTGAAACGAGGCTTTAATTATTTTAGAATTATTTTTTTGAAATTATTTTCTTCTTCTAGATATCAGCAGTAGATTTTTGAACCCTTGAATTGTCGTTTAATAAACTAAAATACTAATCACTAGACTGACACGCTGCAGCGTACTAGAGTGTCTAAAAGGAAATCTATTTTGAAGGTTTTTCAAATTAGAGTCACATTTTAGTGGGGTTTGGTATCGTCATTTCTTTTCTAGATTTTTTCTTGTTTTTTTTCTTGTTTTTTACTATACCTGTTATCACTGAAATGAGATTTCACTACGGAACTGTAGATACTACAGAAAGTTGTAGACGTTTAAAACGATAGAAGGTGGCGAAATTTTGGAGCACATTTGTGGTTGATAAACTGAACATATTGCTAATATGACAGACTCTTTTAAATGCCACTGAAAAATGTTTATTTGTTTCTTCTCTGCAATTTAGATCAACAAGTCGCAATGGGCGCCAGAACTGAAACCAATATCACAGCCACACACCACCCAAACGACTACTAATCCACCAGCACTGTAGCCACCACTGTATTGTGGCTCAAGATTAGAATTGGTTTTGCTTTCGCTAAAAAAATAGTAGCACTGCAAAAGTATTGATTGGCAGGTTTGTATTGGTTTTTGCACATTTGGCAGCCAGGATACTGAGCAGAAAGGACTACTTTACGAAATGTTTCTGTAATACAAGCTTTTCCAAGCTCATTTTGAATTACCATCTCACATTTATTGTGTCCGAATTTTCAAATACTTTTGCATCCTGCGTATGGCTGAACAAATCTTGGCTTGAACTTATTATTTCTTCTTTTTTGTTTTCCTTCTAATATTGTTGACAGAACAGATCTTATGTCGGATTTATTATTTCCCTCCTTTTTTTCTCTTTTGTTTCTTGGATGAATTTCTCCAATAATTTACGCAATTTTTCATTGAGTTCTGCGCTACAAGTACAGTTTTATTATGAATTTTCTGAGATCGAAAACCAGCGATGCCATTTCTTACCTTCTTTTTTGAAAAAAAAAGTTTCTGTAGTCTAGAAGATAATGTATTGGCCAGTGGTTCAAATCCCATCAGATATCTTGAGTGAAACAAAATGTGAGAAAATATTTCTTTCGGCGACTTTCTCTCTCTCTCTGTAATGACAAAGCTTTTCAAATCTGTTATTCAGATTCGACGTTAAACCGTTGGCGATGGATAAAATTTAACTCACTTAACATGAGTGATGTGAGAAGCTAGACGGTGATCTTGGCTAAAAGGTGGTAATGCCGACTTAAATAAGTGTACAAAAGAAAAAAATTTGAAAATTTTAAAAGAAATTATTTTATTTGTTTCATATTTTATGGCGCATTTCACACGCTTTTGCTCGCCAGCGTAAGTCTGCTAGTATACAGACGCCGTAGTCTAGTAGGTAGTGTGTTGTCTAATAAGACGTGAGGCCAAGATTCAAACACCACGTCAACCATTTCCAGCAAAACGAAATATGAAAAAATATTTCTTCGGCGACTCTTACATGGGTATGCAAATTACATTGCTGATGAGCTGGCCAAAACCGGTACGGAGCTCAAAATCTTCGAGGGCATAGGTATTCCGATTTTGCCTCACTTAATTTGTATATTGTCTACTCTTTTTATACGAAAGCTCAATCTCGTTGGCAGAACTATTACTAGACTCTGCTAGACACATATGAAGAGGAAGAGACCCGATTCACATCTGTCATTAAACCTGTCCCTTTGAGAGATCCGCTAAAAGACTCAGCATTTCGGCAAATAACTTCTGCATGTACTGTGAACCTTAGAGGGTCGACTGTCTTTTAACTCATCTGTCAGAGTGGATGGACGATAATAGCAGTGTATTGTCTATTTAGACGTAAGGCCATGATTCAAAGTCCAGGTCACACATCTCCAGCAAAATGAAATATGAACAGAAATATTTCTCTCAGCAGATTTCTGGAAAAAAAACTATGAGAGTTAATAAAAAAAAATTGCCATGAAAAGCTTCTCAAATATCTGTAGTTCGGAGTTGACTTTAAACTGTAGATGCTGCCACTCGTGTATAAAATTAACGCACACAACATAAGTGGTGCGAGAAACTAGGTTGTAATCCTGCCTACAGGGTTGTACTGACCAATTATATATGTATGTATGTATGTAATTAAAATAATAATAAATTTAATTTTTAAAGCAAGTCATTACCATTTAATATGTATTCCATCAGGTATCTAATCCAATTTCATTAAGAAATGTGTCCACCATTACTTAAATTTTTTTTTAAATTTCTTTCTTATTCTGTTTTTACTACAGTCAGAAATGATTTGTTCTCTTGGCCAATATTAAATTTCTTTGATATTTATTAACACGTACATTTAAGTTGAAACATACAAATTGTTAAACATTTATTTGTTTTGACATTTAAATTTTCTTTTCTCTTCTTGGCTTTAATAGGTTTTTTTTGTCTTTTGTGTTGTTGTATTAAATTACAAAATACATACATGGAAAGTATGTATATCTTTTTTTATTGTTGTTGTTGGTTTTAAAAAATTTAAACTTAAAGAAAAATGTTTATTTTTTGTTTTTATTGTTAGTTTTTTTTCTTTTTTTTGTGTTTTTTTTTGTGCTGTAGAATACAATATTTCGTATAAAATTTTCACACTTGAGTGGTTAATGCAATTCTTTTTTTTTATTATTTTTTTTGTTTTTGTTTTATGAGTAATTTTCTTTTGTTTTCATTAAATTGCTTTCGTTTAAAATAGTTTTTTTTTAAAGTAATTTATTCTTTTATTTATTTAACTTTTATAAAGAGATTTAAATTGTATTTTTTTTTTAATATTTTTATGTTTTTTTTTATAAAATTTTTTTATTTAAATGCAGTTTTTACTTTTGAGTAACTATCGTTTAACATACATACATATCCTATATAAATATTTTTTTTTTGTTATAAAAACTTTAGTGATTTTATTATTAAATCTGTTGTTTTTTTATTTCATTATTTTTATCAATATGATTATTTTTTTTAAGGAATTTGTTTAATATTAATATTATATTAATGTAAATTTAATTTAATAATAATTTCATTTAATATTCATTAGCAAGTTAGCTAGCTGTTTATACTTAAAATTTTTTAATTTCCTTTTTTCCACTTCAAAGAAAATTTGCTTAATCGGGCTTTTTCCCACTCATATTGTTAAGCCACATTTAATCCCTTTGTGTACAGGATAGAAATTAATTAAATTTTTTTTGTAATTTATTTTTTAATTATTATTTTTTTATTTTTTAGTATTTTTAATATTTTTTAAACGAATTTCATTTTACTTAATTTTTTTCGTTGTTTATTTTTTTAAATCGCTTATTTTCGATTTAATGAACTGAACAATTCGTTTAAATATTTTATTTTTTTATTATTTTTATTTTATTTATTGCATTTGATTGTAGTTAATTTTATATTATTTTATAATTATTATTATTATTTTATTAAATATTTTACAATTTTTTACTATTATTATTTTGTTAAATATTTTTTTATTTGTTTTTTTAATTTTTTATTAATTATTTTTGAATTAATTTTTTTATTTTTTTATTTTATAAAATTTGCTTATTGTTGTAAAAACAGATTGTAAATAAATGAATTAAAAAAAAAAAAAAAAAAAAAAAAAAAAAAAAAAAAAAAATTTTTTATTGTCGAGTCTTATAAATCTCAACTAATTTTTGGTTTGTTTTTTTGAACTCTTATTATATATTTATTTATTTTTTTTTAAGTTTGTAACAATTTTTGTTTTAATTTCAAAAATTCCTTAAGACCTTTAAAGACTTGTACAGAAATATTTTGAAATACTACTACACGGTCGCGTATATCTGATTCATTTATTTAGTTTCTCAATATAATTCTTTAATCATAGCAAAAAATTTGTTCATTTTAATTCAAGTCACTATGAATAGTAAAATATGTTAAAGCCTTAAATATAATCATCTTAAATTTCTTAATTTCTGGATGGAAAAAAACATACTTTTGCAAAATTAAAAGATTATTCAATATGCCAAATAAATTAATTTTTAATCCACTTATATTGGAAACTTTTCCATTTTGTATACTGTATCTATACACATATGTACAAACATACATACAACATACATACAAACTTCTTTACAACCCTTCAGTCAGGATCACGACCTAGTTTTTCACACCACTAATGTTGTGTGTGTTAATTTTTATACATGAGTGGTGGGACCTACAGTTTAAAGTCGACTCCGAACGTCAGATTTTTGAGAAACTTTTCATGGCAATTTTATTTACTCTCAGAGTTTTTGCCAGAAATCTGCTGAGAAGAAGTCGCCGAAGAAATACTTTTTGTATTTTGTCTTTGATGTCTGGCTTGGGGCTCAAACCCTGCCTTTAAGTCTAATAAGCCAATACACTACCTACCAGACTACGGCAACTTCAATACAGTAGTATCTATACACAGTAATAAATAATCATAGGTTAGCTTAGATTCAATTTCCAGACGCTCAAATGAGCTGTAAGTTATGGAAAATATTACAGAGTACTGTTGTAATATCTTTAACTTTACATATTTCGCCCATTTATCTATAACTCCTGGTTGGAATGGGTAAACTGTCTTCATAGTTCTATGAAAGTGTGGTTTTTATGTAAATCTTTCTTTGGCTAGACAACTGTCTTCTTTACTTACTTAATTGGTCATTGAAACTCTTTAGTCAGGATTATATTAATAGATTTGAGAAATTTTTCTTGGTAATTTTATTACATTCTCAGAGTTTTTACCAGAAGATTGCTGAGATGAAGTAAACGAAAGAAATATTTTTTTTTATTTTTCATTTTTATTCGAGATATTTGAGCCAGGACTTGAGCCATGTGCTTTAGTTCAGTGAGCTAACATACTACCTACTTGACTATATAAATAAATTCTAGGCAACCATAAATTCTTCGTCTCAGTTCCTCAAACACCAGGGAATGACAAAGAAAATGCTTTTAAGTCTGTTTTTTTTTCTCATTTCCATTGTGATATATTCCTCTATTTATTCTAGCTTTTAAGCCTATTCCTGTTATGATTGCTATACCATGTTCTTAATATAGATTATGGTTATGATTTAAAGCAAATTTTGTTTTATTTGTGAATATTCCAGATCCGTCAAGTCCTTATACTCACTTACTTAATTGGTCATAACAAATCTTAGTCAAGACTACAGCCTAGATTCTTACACCACACAATATTGTGTGTGTTAATTTTATCAATGAGTGGTGAAACGTACAGTTTAATGTCGTTCCGATCGACAGATTTGTGGTAATTGTATGTGTTCTCTCTGTGTTTTTGCCAGAAGATTGCTGAGAGGAGTCGCCTTATATTTTTTCATATTTTCGTTTTGATGTCTGAACTGGAATTTGATGCACGGGTTCTCGTGCAATACGCCAACACAATACCTACTAGACTAGTCCCTCCGCAGGAAAATTAATAAAGCACTTGCTTTGGAAATGCCCATTTTTGACTCCTCTGCAGAGAAATACTAATCTCACGTACTATGTACGTAAGGGAATAATGAGTTGTAATGAGATGTATCTCAATACATATGGCTATGTTGGTGAACGCACTTGAGTCGCAATTGAATAGGTACAGCTTAGTAGACTTAGCGTAGACAGAAGTATTTATTCTCTACTGTAGATTCAATTCAACTTTTTTTTCATTTTGAGAGGATAAAATAATATTTAAAAATTTTTAAATGGAAATGCCTTGTCCTTTGATTGCATGTTAAAGAATTTAGAATTGTTTAAAAATTTTGTTTTTGCATTAAAACAAGGCCTCCTAATGGTAAAACCAGTGCTGCAGAACTGAAATTTTCAAATGGTACTGAACTATAACTAAAAAAGTAGTTTTTTTGCATCAAATGGTACTTTTGTAAAAAAAATCTATTTATATTTAATACACGTACGGAGTGGAATAGAGGCACTAATGACTTATACAGGTTTCTCATAAAAAATAGCTGATACGGAACTTAATAGAACGTAAAAGCACCGTTTAGTCAAACGTCGACGTAACGTAATGTAACATAAGAGTACGTTCGTTTTTAACATATGAAAAGCAATGCAAATGCTTGCCGATATTGCATTACGGTTCTGCAAGCGTTTTCATTGCGTTTCGTATTCTAAAAAAGGAACGTATGTTCGGTGGACGTTTGGCTAACCGGGACTAAAGCCTGATTCTACCTTTAGCACTACGTTGAACATGTTGCAAACGCATTAACATTAGAAAAGCGGAAAGCATAAAATATGTATTTATAAAAAGTATTGAAAACGACGAGGGGGTACTACGATATTTTTAAAAAGGAAATGTACTAAAAAATGTACTAAAGTACTGAATTTTTCAACACTGCTAAAAACTTATATTTTGTAATATTGGATACAAAAATCAATGAAACATACAAATGAAGCAACGAATGGTTGTGATTAGAAAGATTTAAACTTTAATAGTAAAAAAAAGGCATATAGAGAGGGGAACAAATCCTAATAGATTTAAAAAAATTTCTATAAATCTCAATAACCTTAGGGTAAATAAATTAAAGATTGGCTAGACAGTAGTCCAACTCAAACGTCAAATAATTTTCATTAATAAAATCCAAAAATTTTTGAATACATTGATCATGGAAAAGAAATCATAATCATAGAAGGTAGTGTTTTTTCTTATTAAAGGTAAAGCCAGAGTTCGAGCCCCAGGACAGACATCAAAACAAAAATACAAAAAGTATTTCTTCGGCGACTACCTCTCAGCAGATTTCTGGCAAAAACTCTGAGAGTAAATAACATTGCCATGAAATGTTTCTCAAAAATCTGTCGTTCGGAGTCGACTTTAAACTGTAGGTCCCGCCACTCATGTATGAAATTAACACACACAACATAAGTGGTGTGAGAAACTAGGTCGTAATCCTACCTGAAGTGTTGTAATGACAAATTATGTATGTACGTATGAAGAGTATATGGTAAGGTTGTTTTAAATTTCTTTAGTATTCATTAACGTTTATTACAATTTGTGAACAAAATGTTTCATTTTTTTCTTGGAATTTTTTGTAATTTCTAATTATTTAAAATTTTTATATTTTTATTTCACTCTTTTAATTAAATTTCATAAAATTTTTAATTAAAGGTTTTCTTTTAATTTATTTCACTGTATTTTATTCTATATTTTTAATGGGGGTTTTTTTGTCTTGGTTGTTTTAATTAAATGTTTCCTTTTATTTGATTTTTTTCTCCCTCTTTCTCTCCTTCTGTTTATTTTTCTGTGATTAAAAATTTGTTAATAATTAAAACAAACTGACATTTATATTGACATTGATTGAAAGTAGAGACAATATGATGAATGATTTATTTTGTAATTCAAGCCACTCATTTACTTTGTGGGGTTAGTGGGGTTGCTTGCAAAATTTTCTTAATTTACGCCTTTAACACTATTGCCCACACACAAGTCTCGCACTGTACCTTTGTTAAAAAATTTAATTTTGTTTCTTTTTTAATTTTTTTTTGTTTAATTCTTTACAAAAAAAATTTGTCTTCCGAAATAATTTTTCTTTTATATTTTCGCACAAAACATTCGCCTTTACTTTAAGGAAAATTCCAAAAATGAAAAAAAAAATTCATTTAAAAAACAGGAAAAAAATTGATTTTAATAACACGCAGCATATGTTGCACGTTTTAGCGTTTGTTTTAATCGTGTCGCGCGCGTCTATTTGAAAGTCGACGTTGTTTTCATAATCATTGTCACGCTTATACTAATTTCTGTATGTTGGGCCTTGCACTTGTGCCTCTTGTTGGTGTAGTGCCGTTATATTGGCGTAATGTGGCAGCAACACAACCGTGTGGATATTGAGCTCCACCAAAACAAAACAAAACAACACATCAAACGTGAACACAGTCTATGGAGTAACCAAGAAAAACGAAAGAGAAATTCTTCCATAGGAAGTAGAATTTTGTAGAGTTTGCTACGTAAGTCTCCAAGCTCTTAAAGTTTTTGATTTCTCTTTACATTACTTGTGTTATGTTTCGATAACGAACACTGCTCTTCTCTTTTTTTATTTAATACAACAAACATAATTACAAACGCAAATACAACAACAATTAGTAGAAATATATTATTTCTTAACAGCTGTTTTCAAAAATTTCTTTCTCTCCGTATAAAATCATTGAAATTTTTTTTTTTTTATTTGTGATTGGAATTCGCCGCAAAATTTATTTTCTCCCAACATGCTCTTAAAAACAATATGAAAAGAATCCCGAAAGGAAAACAAAATGAAAATATGCAACAAAAAAGCAGAAAGAAACCAAAAAAACTCAAAATGAAAGTGTAACGTTTTCCTTTTCAGATTTCTTTTTCAATGTTTTCCTTACAATTTTGCTCTCCCCGTATTCCTTTTCGCTTTGGTATGGTCACTTATCTGGGGACATAAAAAATTCTGAAGTTTTTGCCCCAATAGGGTATAGTATCTGATCTTAAAGTTTTGCTTATCGCCATAGTTTACTGAAATACAAAGAGTAATGTATCGTATAACAAGCATAAAATGTTAATTGTTCTACTAGCAGGTTAAAAAGTTGTTTTTAATTAATAATAATAAGGAAATTTAAGGAAAAATTTTTAATTTAAAGAAATTTATTTTTAAAATAAAGAGAGTGTGTGAACGGTGAACAACACTTGCATAAAAGGTTTTCATCAAAATTTTGTTATAGAATTGGTGTGCTCGCCTCTTAGGTTTTTGAGTACTGAAGAGCACTCTACTAGTTTGTATAAATCTTTAGGCCTTGTTTTCTGCTCCCAAGTGATTACTTACTTAATTGGTCATTACAACCCTTTAGTCAGGGCTATGCACTAACTTCACACATCAACCATAATGTGTGTTAATATTATTCATAGCTGGCAGGACCCACAATTTAATATCGCCTGCAAACAGCAGACTTTTGAGAAATGTTTTTTGGCAGAAAACTGGTGAGAGGGAGTCCCCAACAGATATATTTTTTCATATTTCGTTTAGTTCGAAATGTCTAACCAGGGTTTTGAACCACGGGTTCGCGTCTAATAAGACAGCACACTATGGCTGCCTTTCCAAATGTTAGTTGCTTTGTGTTTAAATAAAATATCGTGTTTCAAAAATATATACAATGTATTCTATTTTAAAACGCAGTCAAAAAGCAATCAGGCATCGGATTTATGGTTGATGTATTGTTTGGTGACTTTGCATATCTACATAGTTTATATATAGTAGTAGAACTGCATACAAACTTTGTATTGATACATTTTGGAAGGCAGAATAACTACTAGACCATGACGACTTCAATTATGACGGGTGATTACAGGACAAAATATTGCATCTGGTATCCATGCGTAACTATTTTACTTAAATTCTTTGGTGTGAGCGCTTTATTTTTGCTTTCTCCATACAAGTGAAATAAGTTTTCAGGCAAGTAAAAATACCACATTTTTGTTTCATACTCTTTAGTATGAAGGAAAAAAAATGAAAAACTCAATTCAAAGAAACGGTTAATCATGTTGTTGGTTGTACTATACTTTGGGGTTGTGTCGACACTTGGTGAAGGCAGTTTGGTATTTATTAAGGATCAAAAAGACAGGGTATTTAAAACAGTCGCTGTAGTCTAGTAGATAGCATGTTGGCGTATTATACGTAAAGCCAGGGTTCAAACCCCAGGCCAGACATCAAAACAAAATACAAAAAATATTTCTTCGGCGACTTCCTCTCAGCAGATTCCTGGCAAAAACTCTGAAAGTAAAAAAATTGGCATGAAAAGTTCCTAAAAAATCTGTCGTTCGGAGTCGACTTTAAACTGTAGGTCTGAGAACCTGAAAAACTAGGTCGTAATCCTGACTGAAGGGTTGTATGTATTTAGGTATGTATTTAAACATTCTAAAGAACTATTTCATTTAAAGTCCAGAAGAATTAGGAATTCGTAGTGATTATTAAATCCAACAAATCACTGCTCCTATGCATACATATGTACATACAAACATAATTGATAATTACATCCCTTCAGTCAGGATTATGACCTGCCTCTCACACCACTTATGTTATGTGTGTTAATTTTGTACGTGAGTGGCAGGACCTACAGTTTAAAGTCAACTTCGAAGGACTGATATTTTGAGAAGCTTGTCATTTTATTTCCTCTCAGAGTTTATGCCAGAAGTCTGGTGAGAGGAAGTCGCCGAAGAAATATTTTTTAACATTTTCGTTTTGATGTCTGACTAGAGGTCTGAATCGTGGCCTTACAACTAATAATCCACAACTCTACTTAACAGACTATGACGACGACATATTCCTTGGCACATTGTTGCTAATTTGAATTGCCTATTAAAGTTACCACAGACTTAAAACTCTTCCACAAAGCCTGATATGACTCCAAGAGTTAGTTTAGGTTATCATTGGAAAAAAGCGGTAGTTTAGTTACTAAATCTCAAACAAAATTCAATTGAAAAACTTGCTTATGATTCACGATTGAACAACCAAGATCGTGTTTATCTCTGGGTTGCAGATTCTCATTCCGGTTAGTGGACATACTTACTTACTTAATTGGTCATTAACAACCCGATTAACGGATTTCGGCCTGCCGCAACACATCCTTCCAGGCGCCTCTGCTTCTTGTCACACCAATCGATGACAGGGCTTCCTCAATTTGGTCCTTCCAACGGATACAAGGTCGTCCTCTTCGCCGACTTCCGCATACCGGTTAGTGGAATGATGGGAAACGAAAACGAATTGCTTCAACAATTTTCGCGTATGGGTCGAAGCTGTATGTTCTCGGTGAAAATTAATGTCAGTTGCCTACTGCTTTCAAACCCATTCAGCGATCACATGTCGCTGTCTCTGGTCGTTTACTTTCAGTTCCCGGGTCAGTTACATTTTGTGCGAGTGCAGGCCCAAGTCACATGCAGACATACATAATTGGTCATGATTACTCTCCAGTGAGGATTACGACTTAGTTTCCCACACCACTTATGTTGTGTGTGTTAATTTTATACATGAATGGCGGAACCTACAGTTTAAAGTCGACTCTGAAAGACAGATTTTTGAAAAGCTTTGCAATTTTCATTCACTGTACTGTAAGTGGACACTAAAAATGTTGGTCTGAAGCCTTAATGTGGACTGAATGACCACCGCAGCAGTTTTCGGCAGAAGATCTTTACTGTTTTAAATGTTCTTAAGGCCGTTGCTGTCCTCATTTTTTGTAATGCGTTGTCTGTTTATTATCGTACGTAGAAAAATGAGCCTAAGCGCCATAAAATTTTTCTGAGAAAAGTCGCGACTGGTTTGCGATTGCAAGAACTCGATAGGAGACTTTAAATCGAATATGGTCAGTTGCTTTTGGATTCCGAAGTGTAGTGATATTTCTCGCAAATATAGTGCTCATGTCATAGCTGTAGTGGGTACTCATTCGTTTAATTATCTGACTTTTTGTTCTGATTCTCCCAATCTTCTAATCTAGTAAGTGGGAACATTTAGTCACCTATTGAGTGGTAGAACTGGCTAGTTGCTGAGGTTTAATGAGCATAATAGAGACTTGTTTTCTTTCTCCAGGACGAACGTAATGCGGGTCCTATTTTTTTCTGACGGTTTCTAGACTTCAGTTCATTGCCATAGACATCTACAAACCCACTTTACATTTAATCCTAGCACGTCTTACAAATCTCAGCTTAGAAACTTAGTTGTTGCACTGTCAGTGGTATTTAGTCTGAGTATTTGGAAAAGTGTCTGTCATTGATTGCTGATTGTGATCATTATAAGACTAGTCGTTGCATGCCTATGAAGTCGAAGATTTCTGGCAAAAACTGTGAGAATAAATGAAATTGCCATGAAAAGTTTCTCAAAAATCTGTCGTTCGGAGTCGACTTTAAAACTGTAGGTCCCATCACTCATGTATAAAATTAACACACACAACATAAGTGATGTGAGAAGCTAGTCCGTTATCCTGACTGAAGGGTTGTAATGGCCAATTAAGTATATATGTATGTATGTTATGTCGTTCATACCTATAGTTTCTCTTTCAACAAAAGTTTTGTAGTAATTTTAAATAGAACTGAGTTACACTCAGGATAGATAATCAGTTTGTGATGACATCCTGCAAATATTTTAAATTTGTAGGTACATCCAGCATAATTGCTATCCCGTTATACCAAGTAATTATACAATGATTTCGTATACTTTATTTACAATATTTACTTGCTGTATAATGTTTGACACAATTCCTTTGGAATACAAAATAACTCCGAGTTTCTACTTTAAAATATTTTTATTCCTTACATCTCTATTGCGATACCAAGCCATAATAAATTCTCTGATTGATTAAAATTCATTAATATTTAGCAGGTATCTCACCTGTCTTAACGCATTACAAATTCATGAATAGTTCTACATCATCAACACACCCCACACCCCATTTCCCTCTCCCCTGTACATACTTATTAAAAACATTTCCACTACACTCCCCATATATTATTCCAATTGTATGTTGTATTTCAACTTTGTATGTGCAAATGGAACAATTGCTGCGAGTATAATGAAATTTGTCCCAAAAGAATTAACACATACAGACACACACACACACTACCCTCTCCCATTTTGCAAGCATTTCAAGCGTTCATTTGTATTCGTTGAACTGTTTCGAGTCTAGTGCATGCAGTCAGTCCAATGCAATTCATAAATTCACTGTCCATTTTCGTTTTCTGTGCTAAAGTGTACATACATACATATACACAACCATACACAAATGTATTGAAATAAACATTTTACTTTAAATGTGTTTGGATGTATGTATGTATGTGTGTATATATATTTTTGAGAAAGTAAGTCAGTAAGTTTACATAGAATTTGTAAGAACGTTTAAATATTCAAGTTTCGTTTTCGTTCTTTCCCCTCCAAAAAAAAGAAAAAAATGAGGAGGAAAAAAGAAATGAAAACGGAAAAGTTGCTTGCATTAGAGATGTAATACTTAAAGATAAAACGCTGTACGTCCTTGGGATAAAATTCGCATAAAAATTATAAACGACATGCAATGGACGTATTGGTCGGCTTATACAGAAATTTCAAAGGAGCTAAATTTCCAAAGGAAATTCTAATATGTTTCGTATTTTTTTATGACTTCGAAATGAAAATCAATTTCTAAACAAACTGGCAGTGAACTTGTTTTATGACGGGCATTCATTTTATTGCCTATGGATCAACGTAGCCTAGTAGGTAATGTGTTGGCTTGTTAGGCGTGATGCCATTATGTGGGGAATAGAACATCTTTCAAATGACTTCCAAGGTTCTATGCATGGAGCGCATTCATACATACATACATACATAATTGGTCATTACAACCCTTCAGTCAGGATTACGACCTAGTTTCTCATACATACATACATAATTGGTCATTACAACCCTTCACTCAGGATTAAAACCTAGTTTCTCACACCACTGATGTTGTGTGTGTTAATTTTATATATGAGTGGCGAGAACTACACTTTAAAGTCGACTCCGAATGACAGATTTTTGAGAAACTTTTTCATGGCAATTTTTTTTCAGAAATCTGCTCAGAGGAAGTCGCCGAAGAAATACCTTTTGTGTTTTATTGGGATCAATTGAATTTTTTAAGGTTGAAGGCTCAAGCCGCAATGCTAAATTTGACAAGCACGGCCTGCAAAAGGCCGTGAGTGACCCGGAATCGATTCGGAGCTGATTTTCCTGCATACGCTTAATGAAAGCGGCAATTTTTTTGCGGCAGATCTTGAGGTTCATCGACATGCGGGTGTTATTTAATCGGTTACTGAAGCATATTTTCATTTTATTGTAACGGGTGATTTTTTAGCTATTATCTTTTTGGCAACACTGGGTTAAACAGCTGACGCTCGTTTCGTGTTTTGTCAAACATCTTCAGTTTGGTCTATAATTTAACCATGAATCGTCTTACAAACAAACAACGCTTGCAAATCATTGTATTTTATTATCAAAATGCGTACTCTGTTAAGAAAGTTCATCGCGCGCTTCTTCCATTTTATGGTCAGTTTAATCGACCCACTGAAGCGAATATTCAGGCTATTCTGAATAAATTTCGCACCAAATTTACATTGTTGGACATGAAACCACCAACACGCTTACGTCTTGCAACGTCATGCAAGAGCTAGACTTGCATGACATGTGGTTTCAACAAGACTGTGCCACATGCCACACATCACGCGTAACAATGGACTTATTGAGAGGCGAGTTCGGTGAACATTTTATTTCACGTTCGGGACCGGTCAATTGGCCGCCTAGATCGTGCGATTTAACGCCTTTAGACTATTTTTTGTGGGGCTATGTTAAGCTCATGTCTATACAGACAAGTCCGCTTCAATTGACGCATTGGAAGACAACATTGTAGCATTTATTCGTGAGATACCGGCCGAAATGTTGGAAAGAGTATGCCAAAATTGGACTAAGCGGATGGACCCTTTGAGGCGCAGTCGTGGTCAACATTTGCATGAAATAATCTTCAAACATTAAATTATATGGTCCGTACTATCGATTCAAATAAAGATTTCATGAATTTTTCTGAATTTTAAGTGTTTTTTTCTTTTTGAAAAATTTTCCTATATTTCTTAAAAAATCATCCTTTAGATGTGCGACCTGGGATTTGATCCGAGGCCTCATGTCTAATAAGCCAACACACTACCTAGTACACTACTGCCTGAACAGAGAATAATTTTTAGTAAAAAAGAGTTATTTACACGTGTTGTTCAATGCTTTGTTCGCCTATGGTGATTTGGCTAAACAGACTAAACAAATGGCCACTAATTTGATAAACGGAGCTTAAATAGGATGGCCTTTTCTACAGGAAAGTATTGAAATACAATATTTTGGTGTAAAGTTCAACAATATGTAGACAGTTTATTGTGTTATTAGGTTTTATGTTTTTCAATAGATTCGTGTATTTAGTCAAAGGAAATTGTTGAATTCTCCTTTTGTATACTCTAAAACGTGTGCCCACAAAGTATGTTTCAATGCAAAACACGCCAATGTCCTCCTATGTTTACGATACACCAGTTATTTGGCTTGAAGCAATATCTGTGGTAGGGCACAACAACTCAATGTCAATTTAAAAAAAAAAATATTTTACAGATACATCTTCTATAGCCGAAGAGCATAAGTGCAGAAGGACAACATACGCTTGTCAAACATGTTTATATGTTCGCTGCTCAATTGCTACTGAATAATTTAAAAGAATTGAACTTTAAATTGAACATACCAAAGAGATATTCTTATGCTCCAAATTAATGTAAGTAACTATGTTTCAAATGTATGTGTGTGCTCTTTAAAGAGCTTACCAACACCAATGTAAGTATTCTTGGAGCATGTATGCAATAGAACCATAGGTCAGTGTTTTGAAAAAATTTAAGAGAAATTGTATGCTCTTCATAGCATAAAAAGAGCGCGTTTGCGCCTTACGGTATATATTTTTGCATTTTCCACTATTTCCGGGAGTACAAGGCGAATTCGAAATGTTGGTTTTAAAAAAATATTTGATTGAAAATAAGCATTAATTTGGCCTACATTTGACAAACAATGAATTGTTTTTGTATCGTTTTCGGTTTTTTTCTGTCTTTCTTTTCTTTGCTTATTTTTATTTATCTTTTGCTGTTTCTCTGTGGCGCTGTGGTCATATATAGAGTCCCAGTGTCCTAGTAGTGGCAATTTAATTATTTTGATTTTTCTACTCCTTTTAGATTTTATAGTTGGAAAAACAAAAATAAAAACAACAACAAAACAAATAAAAAAAAATACATCGACCACAAAAACTAGTGTTGATGACGAAATAAAACAGCTTTTGTGCAATATAAACTGTTGTGGCACTTTTCCCCGTTTTTTCCAGCCTTTTTTCCTCTGACGCTATCTATACAATGGCATTCTTGCCATCGACTTGCTACAATCCATGGCTGTGGCCGGCTATATAGTTGGCATGCTGTCAGTCTGTCTAACTGTTTGTCGCTCTGCTACTACTTTGTAATGCTAATTTTTTGTTGTTGCTGTTGCTGTTGTTGGTGTTATTATTATTGGTTGCAGCTGCTGCTGCTGTTGTTGTTGTGTAGCTTCTGTTTTTAATGTCCTACCAGGCTCGTGCTAACTCGCAAATGGTGTTAAAGCTTTGCTGGTTATAAACACTACATCCGGCTGATTGTTTGTTTTCTAAAATCCACCATTATTTTCTATTTTTTTTTTGCTTTTGCTTTTCCTTTTACTTTTTTTTTGTTTTTGTTTTGTTTATAAATTTTCTATTTTTCCATTTTTCCATTTTCTTTATTGTGTTTAAGTTGTTGTTTTGTTGCTGTTGTTTTTACATTTTTCCTTTCCTACACTGTCAGACTCATAAATATAAATTAAGCACTTGCCAACAACACCAACAAGAATAACAACAACACCAAGCCCACTTAAACTACTTCTTGTGTCAAAGACCAAAAATTAGAAAATCAATTTTAAAGAAACCGAATAAAACTGTTTACCAGGCTCAACACAAAATTTATTCAAAATAATCTACTCGTACATCCGTTTATTTATTGAGAGTGGAGAGTATTTTTGTTATTGTGTGTATGCAATACAGTTAAAACAATAATTCTAACGGTAGACACGCGAATGGTAGACATTCTTGTTTAATGAGTTTATGGGCTATACCGAGTCATAAAATACTCGTATAATTTGTTAATTGGTAACTTAAGAAATAAAAAATTAAAATGAAAAAAATAAAAATAAAAATAAAAACTATTAATACAAACACACATACATACACACTATTTTTATGAAGCAATAGGAACTCAATGGGATGGCTGTTATACATTAGAAATTGCTAAAGATGGTAAAAAAGATGGATTGTTTAAAAGCATGCTGGAAAGCTAGTAGACAAATAGGCCCACATAGTTGACTAATGCAAATGTCATCAGCTTATTAGCAATGCCGAAAACCAATTTTTATCGGGAAAAGGGCTTGTTATCCAAACTATCACTCAAGTAATTCTTTCTTTTCCTCCTCTAAAAAATATTTAATTTCCTTCATTAAGGGAATTAATACTGGTCACTAAACACTCATCTAATTAAACAACGTCTAAGAATACTTACTTATTCCATTACTTAATTGGCCATTAACAACCCGATTAACGGATTTCGGCCTGCCGTAACACATCCTTCCAGGCGCCTCTGCTTCTTGCATGCCTACGCCAGTGGGTCACATCGGTCGATGACAGGGCTTCCTTGATTTGGTTCTTCCCACGCAAACAAGGTCATCCTCTTCGCCGATTTCCGCAGATTCCGCCTCAAATACCCGTCTCGCCAGAGCATCCTTCTCCATTCGAACGTCATGGCCGAGCCAGTGCAGCCGCTGGATGTTAATACGCTGCACAATGTCTATGTCGTTAAAGAGCTCATACAGCTCAGTGTTGGATCGAATGCGGAAATCATCGCCAACTCGCACTTTTAGTACTTTTACTTACTACCGGCTGCTGCATCAGTGCTTAATAGTGTCCATGCCTCTGCGCCCTAAAGAAGCACGGGAAAGTTGAGCGTCCTGTAGAGTATTAGTTTTGTCGTACGAGAGAGGTCTCTGCTATTGCCTATTAAGAGCATAGTAGCACCTGTTGGCAAGAGTGATCCTGCGCTTGATCTCCAGACTGACATCATTTTTGGTGGTAACGGCGGAGCCAAGATAAATAAATTCCTAGTCTGTATCAAAAGTATAGTTATTGGCCGTAATCTGAGAATAAATACGCAGCTCTCTACTTGTCGATAACATATACTTTGTTTAGACCTCATTTACTGCCAGACCCATGTAGTAGGTAGTGTGTTGGCTTATGAGACATTTTTCAATTTTTCAATTTCTCAAAAATCTGTCGTTCGGAGTCGACGTTAAACTGTAGGTCCCGCCACTCATGTATAAAATTAACGCACACAACATGAGTGGTGCGAGAAGCTAGGCCGTAATCGTGACTGAAGGGTTGTAATGGCCAATTATGTAAATATGAACAGTGAGCTGTATGAGCTCCACAACGATATAAACGTTGTGCAGCATATTAATATCCGGAGGCTGCGCTGGCACAATCATGTCGTTCAAATGGTGGAGGATGGTCCTGAGAGACGGGTATTTGGTACGGGAATTTGCGGAATTCGATGAAGAAGACGACCTTGTATGCGTTGGGGGGGATCAAATCGGGGTAGCCCTGTAATCGATTGGTGTGAACAACTGGCGTAGGCGCTGAAGAAGCAGATGCGCCTGGAAGGATGTGTTGCGGCAGGCCGAAATCCGTTAATCGGGTTGTTAATGGCCATTTAAGTAAGTAAGTAAGTAAGCTAGTGATACGGCTTAGGTAAGTTAGAGTGATCATCACTTAATTCTATACACTTACCCACATTTGTAAACCATTACGAACTCTATCCATTTCTCCATTTTTTTTTTTCTGAAAAAATGTTGAGTAAATTGACGGTCATTCACAATTCAATTTAAGATGTGATATTTTTACCACTGTTATTAAAAAAACACCACACCAAACTCATTAAATGTTTAAAAAAAATTCTTTTTTAATTTTAGAAACTTTTTGGAAATAAAAAAAGAACGAAAACAGATTTAATATTATAGCAGCATAACTGAAAATTAAACTTTATTGACGTGTAAAAAAGTTGTGTACAATTAGTGCTTTTCCCTGTTAAATGATGGCATGGCGTGCACAATGCAATATTTATTGGGGGAACAATTAAAACAAATTATAAACTTATTTATTACAATACAATACACAATACTCCTTGTACGAATGAATGAAAAATAAAAAAGTTTCATACTAAATTATTACAAATACATACAAATAAACATTACTTGCTGCTTAACTCGGTAAGTACATTCATAGTTTTCGGGTATCAATTAAAATATTTCCACAGGAGTGCAAAGAACGGGGGGAAAAAGACCATCAACAAACTAAGTTCATGTTTCGGAATTATTGGGAATATTGAAGTTAAATTTGCGAAAAATTATAAGGGGTTCATTATTAATTCGTGGTATAGGTACTCCGCCTTCCATTTATCTTATATACATATATACTCCTCCATTTCTACACCCAATTTATTACATTGTGACGAGTGTTATCAAATACATCTTGTATATCAAGATGATGTCTAATGACTCCCAATACTCTACAAGGCACTCATCCTCCCCGTGCTTCATTATGGCGCAGAGGAATGGATATTATTAAGCACTGATGCAGCAGTCTTCAGAGTATTCGAAAGAAAAGACCTACGTAGCCGCCGTAGTCTAGTAGATAGTGTGTTGGGTTATTAGATGTGAGGCCACGGTCAGACATCAAAACGATATATGTGACTTTCTCTGAGCAGATTTCTGGCAAAAACTCTGAGACTAAATAAAATTGCCATGAAAAGTTTCTCAAAAATCTGTCGTTCGGAGTCGACTTTAAACTGTAGGCTCCGCCACTCATGTATAAAATTAACACACGCAACAAAAGTGGTGTGAGAAATTATGTCGTAATTCTAACTACAGGGATGTAATGCCCAATTAGGTATGTATGTATGTAAAGTCCTACGTAAGATTTCCGGTCCAGTGCGAGCTGGCGATGATTTTCGCATCCGATCCAACAATGAGCCGTATGAGTTACTGAACGATATGGACATTGTGCAGCGTATTAACATCATGTCTTTCGAATCGAGGAGGATGGTCCTGAGAGATGGGTATTTGATACGAATTTGAATTTGCGAAAGTAAGTGAAGAGGACGACCTTGTTTGTGTTGGAGGAATCAAAACGAGGAAACACTGTCATCGCAAGAAGCAGAGGAGCATGGAAGGATGTGTTAAGGCAGGCCGAAATCCGTTAATCGAGTTGTTAATGGCCAATTATGTAAGTAGGAAAAGACTCCTGCATTTCTCCCACAACACGTGAAAGAGTTGTCTTAGTAGATCTGCTCCATATATATACATACGTGTTGGGTATGATCCAACAATAACCCACATTTTTGTAGTTGTCAAAATTTCTCAACATGTGCAAATTCGTTATTTAATTGTAATATCCATACCTGAAGTCGACGTAGCCTAGTTGATAGTGTATTGGCTTATTGGACGGTGCAAACCCCAGGTCAGATTTCTCGAACAAAATGAAATCTTCCTCTCAGCAGATTTCTGGCATTAGCACTGAGAATAAATAAAATTGCCATGAAAATGTTTGAATTTTTACTGTCCTTTTAAATACAACATTTGGTTATTAATCACAGACCCAAGTCTCACCACCAACTAACTAACTATTCACAGCTAACTGGCGGCATTCTTCTACGCTCTCTTTATACGGCCTTGTTTCATGTCTTTCTTTAAGTGTTCTTGTTGAATTTTTTGTCTTTGTTTTGTTCCCTTCTATAACTTTGCAACGTTTTTGCTTGCGTACTCCTGTTTACCGTACGATGTGTGTATTTTGTTGTTGTCTATTCAAACTCTTTCTTTAAGAGTTCTTGTTGAATTTTTGGTTTTTGTTTCGTTCCTTTCTAATAATTTCCAGCGTGGTTGTTTATATAATACTGTTTACCGCACTATATATGTATTTTGTTGTTTCTCAAAAATAAACTTTAAACTGTAGGTCCCGCCAATTATGTATAAAATTAACACATGCATACATAAGTGCTGTGAGAAACTAGGTTGTAATCCTAGCTGAAGAGTTATAATGACCAATTATGTATGTATGCTATGTATCCATACGTGAAATATTCTTCCTGTAGAAGAGTTTTCTCTCAGGAGTCTTTCTATGATTGGGGATCGTAAACCATCAATATGATCAATATGAATATTTGATCAAATTTGCTTCAAATAACCATAATTACTGGACATATTGTTTTGTAAGTACAAGAATATTTTTTAAAATTTCATTGATGGTCTCTTGTTTATAAATTTTTCCTTAGCCATTTAAACTTTTTATATTTCATTCCCTTCAAACTAATTATTTCTGATGTCAAATGTCTCCTCATAAAAAATTTGAATTTAAAATGTGAGAAATATTTTTCCACTTCTTTTTGGTGAAGGATTTACAATTTATTTCGTCTTCTATATTCATAACTTTAATGAATGAACGAATGAAATTTCCCCCTTTTTTTATAACGACAAACAATGTATAAAACAAAATGTATTTATTTGTGTTTTTTTTTTCATTCAAACTAATAATTGTTTTTTTTTTTTCTTTGATCCAAAGGGAGAAAAGTTTCGTCCTGTTTACACAAACACATACAAAATAAAGTATTTAACTGACTACTCTGTCCACTATTGCGTGTAATTTTTGATAAACTCTTGTTTAACAATTTCATTTAATTTACTCTTCTGGGTTGTTGTTGAATAGCACAACACACACACACATACACACGCAATAATAGTTCTTTATATTATATTTAAGAAATAGTTGTTTAAATTGGATTAAAAACTGTAGAAACTATAATAACCCCCGGATAATTCCACTAGAATAACAATTAAAGGATTTTTATGATGCAATCGATAGACTCCAAATAGCATTCAGCACAACTCAACTCAACTCGTGTCAATTTAATTCCTTATCAACTACAGAGTTTGATAACAGATTAAATTTTATAATCTCTTTACATTGTTTTCAATTAGAAAATAATTACTGCGAGTGTGGTATACACACCATTTCTATAAGCTGGTCGGATTGCAAAGCAAAATTTATAGAAATATTTGAAAAATAAAAAAATATTGTACCAATTGACAACAAATAATGCTTTCAAAACGAGCACTGGATGAAAAATGCCTTGTAGATGAAACCAAAACAATACTCGGCCATTTATTGTGTTATTGAACAAAAACTATTTAAAAGACTGGATGGCTTAGCACAATGCAC
This sequence comes from Sarcophaga carnaria, assembly GCA_958299815.1. Classification (NCBI taxonomy): domain Eukaryota; kingdom Metazoa; phylum Arthropoda; class Insecta; order Diptera; family Sarcophagidae; genus Sarcophaga; species Sarcophaga carnaria. The sequence continues at coordinate 50,029,703 of OY283151.1, forward strand.
AATATAGCTTGTTAATTACCTCTTGCACAGGAAACTATATTCATTGTGACCGAAAATCACGCACATTTCTATTAATATTTAAATATTTAAGAATCTTTAAACTTTTCATTGAAGAAATTAAAAAATATTCTAAATTTTCCCTTTTTTAACACAAAATAAATGTTTGTTTACATTCAATTTTTCTACTTTATCCGCAAGTTTTCACTCTGTATAACTGTTGCTTCTAACACATTTGCTTCACAAAACTTTTAACATTTTCTTTCTCCCTCCAAGAAAACGGTTAAGATAGCTGATTTAAGCGTTTTTTAAATGTCATAATTGTCATCACTGGTTACATTGTGTGGCTTAGTAGACGTAAGGCCACGGTTCAAACCCCATGTCAGACATCAAAACAAATATATGAAAAAATATTTCTTCGGCGACTACCTCTCAGCAGATTTCTGATAAAAATTCTGAGAGTAAATAAAATTGCCGTGAAAAGTTTTTCAAAAGTCTGTCGTTCAGAGTCGCTTTAAACTGTAGGTCCCGCCACTCATGTATCAAATTAACACACACTACATGAGTGGTGTGAGAAGTTAGGCCGTAATCCTGACTGAAAGGTTGTAATGGCCAATTATGTATAATACATCATGTAATACAGTGACCGTCATAAGAAAATTTCTGCCGCAATGCCTGAGCTCGGTATACTTTCGAAGCTGATAAGGCCATGCAGAAAGACGTTGAGCACTTCCTGCAGCTCGATCAAGGTAGGAATGGACCTCTCCGAACCTTTTGATACCGTGCGAGGTTTCAGACAAGGCGACCCCTTATCTTGCGAACTCTTCAACTTCATCATGGAGAGTGTTCTGCGAAAGGCGGGAGTGCAACGCAATGCCACTATTTTTCAAAAAAGTGTCCAGTTTCTTGCGTACGCTGACGACATTGACATCATAGGGCGTACCAATCGAGATGTTACTGCTGCCTTTATTGCTATTGAACGGGAGTCTACTAAGATGGGTATGGCAGTAAATGAGGGCAAAACAAGGTATATATTATCGACAAGTAGAGAAGTGCGGCATATTGATTCTCAGATTACGGCCGATAACTATACTTTTGATACAGTCAAGGAATTTATTTATCTTGGCTCCGCCGTTACCACCACAAATGATGTCAGTATGGAGATCAAGCGCAGGACCACTCTTACCAACAGGTGCTACTATGGTTTCAATAGGCAATTGAGTAGCAGAGACCTCTCTCGTACGACAAAACTAACACTCTACAAGACGCTCATCCTACCCGTGCTTCCTTATGGCGCAGAGGCATGGACCCTATTAAGAACTGATGCAGCGGCCTTGAGAGTGTTCGAGAGAAAAGTCCTACGTAAGACCTTTGGTCCAGTGAGAGTTGGCGATGATTTCCGTATCCCATCCAACGGTGAGCTGTATAAGCTCCTCAACGACATTGACGTTGTACAGCGTATTAATATCCAGCGGCTGCACTGGTTCGGCCATGTCATTCGAATGGAAGAGGATGCTCCGGCGAGACGGGTATTAGATGCGGGAATTTGCGGAAGTCGGTGAAGAGGACGACGTTGTATCCGTTGGAAGGACCAAATCGAGGAAGCCCTATCATCGATTGGTGTGACCAACTGGCGTAGGCGCGCAAGAAGCAGAGGCGCCCGGAAGGATGTGTTGCGGCAGGCCAAAATCCGTTAAACGGGTTGTTATGGCCAATTAAGTTAGTTAAGTAAGTAAGTAAGTCATAAGAAACTGTACATTTAAAAACAAATAAAGATTAATAAACTGTTACTTTTATTTTAAAATTGTTTCACGTCCGGTTCTTAAAATTGAAACAAAAACAAAATTACAAAAAAATTTCGAAATATTGCCAAATTTTTTCGCGCACTCTCCTTAAGTGGTAAAAGTCAAGTTTGGTGATTGTTAGCATTTTTATCCATAGTGTACAGTTTCTTTTGACACACTGTATATGTGCCATATCTATGATTATGGTTGTTGAATTAATCCTCTTTGGGGACATTCTCCTTGAACTTTCAGAAGTCTCCTGAATAGTTTTATTGAAAGGAAACTGAAGATATCCTTATTGAAGTACATGTAGAATGAATAGATTTTTTTGAAAGAGAATTGAAGATATTTTCATTGGAGTGTTCGAAGTTTCATGAATTGATTTTTTTAAAGGAAATTGAAGACATCCTCTTTGCTGCGTCAGAAGTCTGCTGAATAGATTTTTTCAAAGGAAATTGAAGACACCCTCTTTAAAGTATCAGAAGCCTCCTGAAAAAATATTTTTGAAAGAGAATTAAGGACATTCTCCTTGGAGTGTCCTGAATAGATTTTTCGAAAGAGAATTGAAGACAGGTTCATTGGATTGTCAGAATAATTTTTTTTGAAAGTTAATTGAAGACATCCTCCTTGAAGTGTCAGAAGTCTCCAGAATAATTTTTTTCAAAAGCTAATTGAAGACCTATAACAGATCCAAACCCGGCTAGCTGGTATTTAAAATTAATAAAGCAATTTCCCCCAACACCTCACTCTAACTCTAATGGCCGACAATTTCTACTCCAATTAAAACAAATCAATCAATAACAGCTTTTAGCTACACTTACAATTGGCAGAATCTAATGCAGACTATACAGCCATTATACACACTATTTTCCTTGATACATTGACAATTATTCGAGCATTTTTGAACATTTTAATTTGTTTAAATTGTTGTTGCAGATTCATTATCCATAAGCGCGGAGGCAAACAATATTTTATACAAACAAAACATTTGAAATATATTTTGGCAAACTGTCTGTTAAAAATGTATTTGAGAACATCCTTTTGTACCAGAGAAGGAAAAGTAAAACTTACAAAATTAATCATATTATTTTTGTGGTAATCATTATCAGACTTCTGACATGCCCTTAGCCATTCATATATAAAATTTCACGGTTGCTAATAGCATAGCTTTTCTCGTTACGCTAGAACCCATAATTATTTCGATATTCGCAGGAATATATTTTCCAACGAGAGAAGTGATTAAAATTTGGGAGAATTTCAAGAGATAAGCACCAATATATACTCCGGAGTTTAATAGTTAGTGTGTTAGCTTATTAGGCTAGAATACTTAATGCAAACATCGGCTAAGAAATCTCGAACAAAACGATATAAAAAAATATTTCTTTCGGCGACTTCTTCTCAGCAGTCATCTGGCAACAGGTTAGGTTAGGTTAGGTTAGGTTAGGTTAGAGGACGTGTACTTGTTAATTAAGACAAGTACAGTACCCAGAGGTCGAATTTGATCCAATCTACAACGTCCTAGTTTCTCACACCACTTATGTTGTGTGTGTTAATTTTATACATGGGTGGTGGAACCTACAGTTTAAAGTCGAATCCGAGCGACAGATTGTTGAGAAACTTTTTCATGGCAATTTGGTTTACTCTCCGAGTTTTTTGCCAGAAATCTGCTGAGAGGAAGTCGCCGAAGAAACACTTTTTGTATACATTTTTATCGAAAAAGATGGTACTACTTGGAACAGAACAAACTGCCTTTAGTAGTTTGGGATGAAAAAATATTACCAATTTTCACGCAGATTTCTAGCAGCTGTTTCCTGAAATCTTGTAGACTCTTTCTTACTGCTCTTCTAATATGTATATATCTCACGTGATAGACAAACATTAGAAAAATGTGTTTCGTCCCATGTTTTATTACAGATGATAACATTTCGGACAACTACGTACGTATGAGATAACAGAATCATTCGCTTTGATGATGTTATATTTACACCTATTACGCCTTTTCGAAAAATGAGCTGAAAGTCTTGCAGCCTTTAATAATCATACTTAAAGCCTTTTATTGAATTTCGAATGAAAAGGATTTTTTTTCTAAAAAAAAATATATATATGTACATATATTTATCTTAATTTTTTATTAGAAAATTTTAACCATTTTCATAAAACTTTTATCATACAACTTGTAGTTTTATGTGAGAAATAATACTGTATAAATGGTTTGGGATTAGCTATTATACTTTCAGAGCAGCCCATATATCCTTCTTTTAAGGTTTTTAAAAATTTAATATTTTGTTCGCCTAAAAGGTAAGAAAATTAAAGAAAATATATTTAAATACTGAGACTTATGTTTTTATGTTCCTTTTTGGTATATTTTCATCTTAAATTAAAGTTTTTTTAGCTACAGAATTTAAAAACTTTTTAGATTTATTGTGGAAAATGAAAATTACCTCCAGTGATTTCAATTGAAATTTGATACTTAATGATGGAATACTTACAGTGAATGTTAGGGAAATTAATTTCAGGATACTTATATAAATCAAGCTTTATAAAGACATTTACAGAGTAATGCTTGGTATTGATTTATGTTTTCTTTCCTTTTGTTTTGTTTTATTACCTTTTCAACTCATATTTAATTTTGTCGCTGTAGATTAGCAACTAATTGAATTTGATGGTCGTTATAAATTTCGTGGTCGACCGAAGTCGAATTGGCAGTTTTAGATTCAAGTACATGCTACGTGCGTAGTAACTACTTACAGTAGTATTTTGGGGAAACCTGTATCCGGGAAACCAGAGAGGAATCAAAGAGAGAAAATTGTTATTGTTATTGTTAAATAATATGTTCTATTGCAACGGGAAACTTTTTTACCTCCCATGAAGTTGACAACAAATATTTCTAATGAATCACAAGAATGGTTTGTACCAACAGGTTTCAGCCAGCCCTCAACTGAGAGTGTTACTGATGCGAGTGACAATAAGCTGTCTTATCTAAGCAATTGGAAACTTACAAATCGCCACAAAGCGTTACATTATTACCATTTAGAAAAAAATAAAACCAAGCTGACATGAAGTGCTTGTCTTTTATGTAAAAAACCATGCCAAGGTACATCATGTTTAAAATTTTGGCGCAAATTTCATTAAAGTGATAATAAAATGTAATAAAATAGTAAATAAATAGTTTTATTAAAATGAATTAAAATATTAAATTTTTTTAACAAAATCTATCAATAATCGTGACAATTCCATGTACTACAGGTATGTATCAAAAGTGAATTATGAAGTTTTTTTAAGGCTCGATCTACGGTTAATCAAAGGTTTTCTATCCCTGATGGTCACTTACCATGATCAATATTTTTGAAAAAATTTTTATGTAGTTTACTTTAAAATAAAATTTCCTTTTAAATTTTTATTTTCCATCCCTGTTAGTAAGTCAAGGTTTTCTAAACAAATGAAACACTTCACACAGCTTTTTTTCGTTATTTAATTAGCAGAAAACAAAAACAAGTCAAGGTTATATATGTGAAGTGTGACCTTTTCGTTAATAAAATATTGAAATATAAACGAAATAAAATAATTTTTTCATTTTAGTTTAGTTTAGTTTTTTTTTGCTCTAGTTATTGTTAATATTATTTTGTGATTTATTTCCGTTTTGCCAAATGTGACATCCGTTCAAATGCAATTTTTTTTTCTTTCTTTCTTGCTTTCTCTTATTTTTTCAACAAATAAAATAAACGGCAAAAATAATACAAACGAGAGTACATAGAACGAAAAAAAGGCATTTTGTTGAAATATAAAAAAAAAGAATTTGTATATTTAAATTATGGTTACACCACAAGTGTTGCTGCACATTTGCGCTTTTTTATTAAATAATGGCTGAAAAAAAAGAAAAAATAAAAATGAAACGAAAAAAAGGCAAAAATAAACACTTAAAAATTGTAAAATAAATGGTTTATCAAATACGAAAAAAATTGATGTGTTGTTATATGAACATATAAAATATTTTAAAATATTTGAAAAGAAATTATTTTCACACCATAAATAAACCGTAATAAACGAAATGAAAAAAAAACTAAATATATTATGTTTAAAAATTCAAAAAAAAAAACAAAAAAATAGGCGAAAACAAATTGTTTTATTATGGCCATGAATGAAATGAATACAGTTTTAAACCGTTTATATTTAGACTTTATAGTGAATTAATAACTGGAAATAATCGATATATTTGATAACGATTAAAATTTCATTTAATCGAAATGTAATTTAAAAAAAAATAATTTCCCTTATGTATGTATGTATGTGTAACTAAAAGGATTTAAAATATTTAAAAATTTTTTTTTTATAAATTTGTAAAACATACATAATTGGTCATTACAACCCTTCAGTCAGAAAGGATTACGACCTAGTTTCTCACACCACTCATGTTGTGTGTGTTAATTTTATACATGAGTGACGGGACCTACAGTTTAAAGTCGACTCCGAACGACATATTTTTTGAGAAACTTTTCATGGCAATTTTTATTTAAGTCCCAGAGTTTTTGCCATAAATCTGCTGAGAGGAAGTCGCCGAAGAAATATTTTCTTTATGTTTCGTTTAGTTGGAAATGTCTGATCTAGGGTTTGAACCGTGACCTCACACCTAAGAAGCCAACACACTACCTACTAGACTACGACTTAATTATCTGCAATAACTTTCCTTATTACATAAGTGTATACACTTGAAATGGACCTAGGCGTTCATCATCAATCAGTTTTAAAGCATTTTGAGAAAACTAAATTCGCGAAGGACCTAAATATTTAGTTGCCACATGAGATTTACTGGTAAAATGGCACGAAATCGAAACATTTTTCAGCAATTTAGCATTTAAATATTACAAACAATGAAAATTGAGTCACGTATGTAAATAAAGTGGGAAAGAGGTAATGACTGAAACAAGATGAAGCTTTGCAGTACGTGGCAAATCTAGCATTGACACCAAAAAATGTAATGCTGTGTGTATGGTGGTATAGAAGTGCAATTGTTCTATTACGAGTTTCCATAATCTGGTCAAATTCAGCATTTGTTGTCAGTTTGACGATCGGTATTTCTTCAGGTTTTAAGAGCTTATGGTATATCACACACCATTGTCTTCCTGCCGTATCGATCTGGTTTTGTAGCCGAAGTTTTTGGTTGTCCTAAATCAACCCATAGTTTTTTTTCCCTTTAAGATTCTAAAAACAAATCCATTTTTCATTGCCAGTAGCAATTCGATGCAATATTGATTTTCTGTCGTGTCTCTGAAACAAAATTTCTCAAATGTTTTCTCGGTTTTCCATCTGTCTGTCATTCAGTTCTTATGGCACTTATTTTTCAGACTTACCAGCTTTTCAACAAACAGAAATTGATTGTAGTGCAGCATTTCCAATTTCTGTCATTTGTTTCTGACTCAAATTAGCATCTTCATCCAATATTGTTTGCAATTTTTTTTTTACGCCGAGGAGGGGTAAATGTACCTAACCGCACCACATCGTCACATCCTCCGTTTGTGGGACCCTCACCTACTAATTCCCTCCTCGTCTCTTGTTCGTGCCCACTCCCGAACTACGGTGGTATTACTTTGGAGTGGAGTCCTTTTGGCCTCTTCAGGTTCATATCCGCGTTCGGATTGCGAATCGAAAGTTGAGGAGTCATCTAAGCGTCTCCACTATGCCTTTCGTCTAAATCATCGTCACTTGGCGTCGCTTGACACGTGTGACAGTATCACCTATGCCGACATGCTTACTTGTTCTGCAGACTCAAGAGCGCTCTTCTTCCGTCTCAGAGTGCACTCTACGTAATTCACTACCGAGGTTCAATTTTCACTACTCGCAGTCATAACCCCGACAATATTAGCGGCTGTAATCGTTCCAACTATTGAGGTCAGTACAGAACGATAGCTCTGCCAGCGTGCACACTCGAAAACAGTGTGCTCTGCATCATCAATTAGCTCCCCTTCCTCGTAAAGACAGTAAGGGGAGGCGGCCTTGTCCATTCTGTGCAGATATTTCCTAAAATATCCGTGACCAGATAGCATCTGTGTAACGTAGTAGTTTACCTCTCCAAATTTCCGACCAATCCATAGCCTTATGTCCGGAATAAGTCTCGCCGTCCATCTTCCTCTATCTTTCTCGTTACATCGTTGTTGCCATTTTGAAATGGTGTTCTCCCTGTAGTAACCGGTTATGTGATTTCCAGCCGATTTCGCCTTATAAATCTCCATCCGCTACACTGCCAGCAGATCCACAGGGATTATACCTGCTATCACCAATACGGCTGGAGCGGACGCTGTACGATATACCGACGCGATACGCAATGCAGCCGTTCTCTGTACTGATACAAGTGAGTTTGCCCGCTTTTTAACATCTAGTGTTTCTGTCCAAATTTCGCTTTCCCATAAAGCATAATGCTATTTCCAACCTCCATCAGGATACATGAGTTGTGGGACCTACAGTTTTCAAGTCGACTCCAAACGACAGAATTTTGAGAAACTTTTCATGGCAATTTTTATTTACTCTCAGAGTTTTTGCCAGAAATCTGCTGAGAGGAATTCGCCGAATAAATACTTTTTGTATTTTGTTTTGATGTCTGATCTGGGGTTTTCTTTTATTTTTAAAATATTTATTAATCAGATATTGTTTTCCATCCGCCCAAATACTTTCAGGTTTCTAAAGGAGAAATGTTTTCGAACGTTTACTGGCTTTTTGTTAAATGTTTCTTTAAAGACATCAAAAGTATTTGCAGTTTTGTTGTATTTTTCATTCATTAATTTGTATGAATATGCAGACACAAAAAAAAACTAGAATGTTTGGGCATACAATGGCGCAGAGTTGTGTTAAACAATTCATGTTTTTTAATTAAATCAAATTGAATCAAAACATTTTGCAATTCAAATGAAAGAAGATAACGAAATTTTGAGTTTATTTTAAACATTTTTTTATTTCTAATGGCAACTGCTTGCTTTTATTAAATGAACATCTAAAGTTCACATGTCAGAATCTTGATTGTTACTTGGCATTAGCTGTCTTTGGTTGCTGGCTGTTGTCTTTGGTTCAATAGCACTTGTGAATTAAAAACCCTCAAACAGAAAGTCTAATGGCGTCAAATCGCAGAATCTCGTTGGCCAGTTCACTTTGAGGAGAGAAGAGGTTGGTTATCATCGAGCTATACTGCTTGTCGTTGACAATTAGGTAGGTAGGCAGGTAAAAGTGGTTGTCCCCCCATTGGAGTCATGAGCGGACACACTTAGGCCGCACACAGGCTCTATTGTGATACCACAGTTCCTCATTTCCCCTATTCCAGGAACCATTCGGAGCTTCCGATGAAGCGACTCAGGCTGCCAATATCCATACATGACGGTTCATCTTTATCCTCCATGTAGTAGGCATCCAGGTACCTCATTCTCCTTCGACTAAGTGCCGGACATGTGCACAATAGGTGAAGAATAGTCTCATCTCCCTCTTCATCTCCACAGCTTCTGCAGAAATCATTTGCAAGGTGTTCAAGACCTATACGCTCCTATAATGCAATGCCCCGTAATAACCCCGATAACAGTGCTGAGCTTACTTCTTTGGAGTTTAATCAGAGTCGCCGTGCGCCTCCTATCCAGCCTCTGTCAGACCTTTTGCGCCGCTCTGCCTTTATCCGCAGTTGCCCACATTCTGTTGACGAGATCTACGGTTGCATTGTCAATTATAAGTTTGCAGGTCCCCAAAGGGATCCCCAACGTAGAGAATTCATCAGAGAGTTCGATGGTCGTGCCCCTTCTGGCCAGTTCATCCGCTCTGCAGTTGCCAGGAATATCATCATGTCCCGGTACCCGTCGTTGACAGTTAAGGCCTTGTCTTATTCATTCCTAAAGAAACTCACGATCAATCGACGACACCGCCAGCTCAAAAACCATACCAAACAGTGCATGTTCCGGAATGGATCTCATGTAAATGGGAATACTTCAAATGCGACAATTTTGTCGGTACCTATTCATCTAGAAATAGTACTCATCGCTGAAGACCATTTTTCAATTAAATTTAAGAACATTCAGAGAACCATTCAGCGAACACAGGTTTTCTATGGTCATTGACCTTCAATTACTGTATCAGTTGAATTTTGTCTCGTTAGGACGATTATGGTAATCGTAAAATGGGTGAGTAAATTGGTACGTTCCCCGAACGGAATACATACATATATGCATAATTGGCCATTACAACCCTTCAGTCAGGATTACGACCTAGTTTCTCACACCACTTATGTTGTGTGTGTTAGTTTTATACATGAGTGGTGAGACCTACAGTTTAAAGTCGGCTCCGAACGACAAAATTTTGAGAAACTTTTCATGGCAATTTTATTTATATTTACTCTCAGAGTTTTTGCCAGAAATCTGCTGAGAGGAAGACGCCGAAGAAATACTTTTTGTATTTTATCTTGATGTTTGGCCTGGGGCTCGAACCCTTAATTTGACAGATCTAGTTTGAAACGTGGAAATTCAGAAGTCCCTAATAAAGGACCCCTTATAACTTCGTTTACAAGGTAGACCAAAAAGATCCCTAGTTTGTAGACGAATATAACGATTTAAAATTTGAGATAATGAGCCAAGCATTTGTTACCATTTTCGAATGAGGCAACAACAACAGTGTTTTTTTCCAACAAACTCAATGCAAATGCTGACATCTGATGCGTGAAATCATCTTTATCATGTTTGACTGCCGTTGCATTAAAGGTCTGGATAAGTCTCGTCAACATTTCAGTTTCATTTCGTTTCTGTTTTGTTGCAATATTTGTTGATGATTGTTGTTTTTTTCTTTCTTTTTTATTTCCTTTCTTTCCTTTCAACAATTTTGTTCAAGACCTTAAACTGACTAAAGGTACTTATTTCAGCAGCTTTTTTACGGTAAATCTGAATACATACATATGTGTGAGTGTGTTTGTGTGCGTTTGTCTGTCGAAGGTTAAAACATAATGATTTTACGGGCAGGTGTTTAGGGAATAAAGGCGTTCTCTTCGTTTTTCACTCTCTTTTAGCTTTTCTTTCAGCAAAAATTCCATTGTGCTACTATGCATATGAGTGTTGGAAAAATATTGTCAGACAGTGTTTGGCTGTGATACTGGCCTAATGGTTGGACATAAATTACAAAACAAATTCCTTTTAAAAACGTTTGAAATATGAGCTCATAGATTGTAAATAAAAACAAAAATAAATTTGTGTTCAGTTTTAATTAAATTTTTTTATTGTTAGCGCAATTCTGTATACCACAACGTGATGTAAACAACAATAATTGCTTTGTTTGGTTATTCCTCTTTGCACTTCTTTGCATAAATAATAACAATTGCTAGACAATTTTTCGACAGCTCTTTGTAACGGAGATCTTCACCGCATGATCGTTGCCTGCTTTGTCTTGCCTTCTTTATGGCAGGTTAAACAGTCTGATGAATGGTTTTGAAGGCGTATGACTTCATCTTTTCGAAACCTCTATAAATGTAAACATGTTGCTTACATAACATAAATGTAAACATGTTTACATTTATTCTTGCTTGTTGTTGTCTTTTCGTTTACTTGGGTATCACTTTTTTATAATGGTGTTTTGTTGGTATATTTTTGTTTACTTGTTTATCATGTAAGTTCACTAAAGGGAGGATTTTAACGGGCAGATAAATTGTTTTTCGATATCATGAGTACCCAATAAGATAGAAGTGATCGTTAAGCTAACGGGAGGATCATCGTACATTTAACATTTAAAGGTCACTTTATGTTTGAACTTGCCATATTATATATTATTTTCATTATGGCAACTTCAAATTTAAACAAAATGAGCAAGTTGTAATAACGAACATAAGTTAAAGGTAACTTTACAGTTCCCTTTAGCTAAAGGTACCCTTAACTAAAACCAAGTTTAACGGCAAGTTGTAATAATGGCCCTTAGACTTTTTGTGGGGCTACGCAAAAGACCGTGTTTATGCAGATAAACCTTCAACTCTTGAGCACTTAAAAACCAACATTCGTCAAGTTATGGCTGAGATACCGCCCAATATGTGTCAAAAAGTGGTCGAAAATTACCTCAAAAGAATCAATGCTTGCAACACTTCGGGTGGAGGCCATTTAAATGATGTAGTATTTCACACATAATGTCAACGTTCAAACTTTACAATAAAAAAGAAATATCATGAATAAAAATACTTTATATCTGTTTTATTTACGTTTACTTTTGAAACTACGAAATGGATAACCCTATACATTACCTTCTAGACTACGGTGACTTTTCTAAATCATCCTTAATGTTATTGCCACTGCTGTTGACAGGAGTTTCGTACTCTTTGTATTGACGATAGACATTAATAACTTCACAACAGCAACAATAACGAGAGGAACAACAGCAAGGCTATGAAAGAGTATCAAGTATACATATGTACATACATACAAGCAAAATAAGATTGATACATTGCATCATACATACACATACGAGTAGGTACTTACTTAAGATGTCTGTCTGCTGTGTGTCTATCTGTCTATTCATAATACATAAAGGTAATCTTTTGAAATCCATCGTTGCCAATGATAATGTATGGCATTGTAACAGTATATGTATGTATGTATGTATGTATGTATGTGTTCATCTCCTTATTAATAATGTTACGTACATACATACATGCATGCAATGCAATATTAATGAATACAGTCTACATATAAGGACCCTTTGGCTTTTGTGGTGTGAAAGATGACACATGTTTGCTTTGGCTCCTTGTATTTAAAATAAAATGCAAATGTTTAAACAAATTATTTGTATTTTTTTTTGTTGTGAGTTTTTATTTTTAAATTTTAAATTCAAATTTAATATTTCTAATAAAGATTTAAATTTTAAGAATTTTCAATTTAATTTAGTTTGTCTGGACTTAATTAAATTCAAATTTGCTTGACAATTGAAACTTAAATAGAATGGAAGAGCAAATAAATAAATGAATGGAATTGAACATCCATAAATAGAATGGAGAGATAATAAATAAATAAATATGTATATAAATAAAGCTTATTAAAATAAATTGTTTAAATTTAAAATTAACTAATAATATTAAATTGTTTAAAATAATTCAAAATAAATATCTATGCATACGCCATATACATACATACATGTGTATGTACATACATATGTATACAGTGAGCGTTAAAAGAAACTGTACACTATGGATAAACTTCTATCAATCAAACCAAACTCAACTTTTACCATTTAAGAAGAGTGCCCGAAAAAAATTTTACAATACACACAGTTACTAAAGTATACATACGGTTAACAAATTTAAAAAATTTTTTTGTTTCAATATTAAAACATTTTTAAAATAAAAATAACTTTAATTAAATAAGCTATATTTTTTTGTTAGTGTACAATTACTTTTGTCGCTCACAGTACATACATATGTACATATGTACGTATTGGGAAATAAAACAATAAATAAATGAAATACGATATTAAAATTAAAATTTTTGAATATTTTCAAATGAATTAAATGTTCTTTTTTCTCTGTTTATTAAACGAACACACAACAAAACACATATAAATAAATAAATAATTAAATAAGTAAATAAGTTTTTTTTTAAATAATTTTTTCTAAAATTTATTTCCTAAAATGTAAATTGATGTACTTTTGTTTCTGTTGCAGTTATAGTTGTAGTTGCAGTTGTAGTTGTATTTGAGTTTAAAGTTCCTTTTTTAATTGGCAAAGCCGTTTTTGATTTAGAGTCTCACCACTTCAACGCCCTGTGGGGCAAATAGAGTTTCAGCTGCCAATTTTAGTTTCTCATTGACCAATTTAGCAATTTTCGGTGTACGACGCCATACAAATTCTCTGGTGCGGTCATGGTTGTCTTTGCTTTCAACTTCGACCTACAGAACGAACGTTTTACACAAAACCAGCAACGAAAAAATAAAACGCCACCAAAAATTATCATGTAAAAGGAAGAAAAAAAAAAAAGAAAACAAAAAGGATTTTATAATTAAATTTGTCTTTCACTTATAAAACGAAGGCGAATATCTGACTACCACCACTACAATAAGCAATATTTAATTAAACGTTCAGTTATTTAAAAAATGAAAAAAAATTTTTGTACACATTTTTTATAATGTATTCTTGTGTCTTGTCTTTCTTCCGTTTTTTCCTTCTCATTTTTTTTATTCTTTTTTATACATGCATTCGTGTTCTGTTTTTCATGTTTTCCGTATTTCATGCAAATGTTCAATGAATTACCAAACCAAGCCCTTGAGTATATGTATTGCAGTTACATTCTTCATTACATTTGCTCATCACCTTCATCAACTCATACACAGTGAAGGAGAGGGGTTTTGTTTTTTTTAATCGAAAAATATAATCAAATTTATCGATTTTAAGTGTTAATCAAATTAAAGTTGTTCACTAAGGATAAAGATTTCATCATACAAACATACATACAACAACATGAGGGTAGCAAGGCATGGCAATAAATTAATTAAATTGTAATTGCAGAAGCACAATAACGAATTAAATCAATCGCTCTTGGCGTTAACATTTCAAACATGAAGATATTTAACTTATGCATGTGTTAGGATGTTTGAGTATTGACTGGCATTTAAGTTTTCTTATTAAAATCACATATAGTTTCTCCTACTTTAGAAGCTGATTTTAGGGGCATAAACATGCAGATGGCATAGGTAGGTCATTGTGATACCACAGTCCCTCATTTCCCCTATTCCAGGAACCATTCGGAACTTCCGATGAAGCGACTGAGGCTGCCAATATCCCTACATAACAGTTCATCCATATCCTCCATGTGGTAGGCACCCAGGTACCTCTTTCTCCTCCGACTAAGTGCCGGACATGTGCACAATAGGTGAAGTATAGTCTCATCTTCCTCTTCATCTCCACAGCTTCTGCAAAAATCATTTGCAAGGTGTTTAAGACCAATACGCCTCGCATGCGATCCTATAATGCAAGTAATAACCCCAATAACAGTGATGAGCCTACTTCTTTGGAGTTTAAACAGAGTCGCCGTGCGCCTCCTATCCAGCCTCGGCCAGATCTTTTGCACCGCTCTGCCCTTATCCGAAGTTGCCCACATTCTGTTGACGAGATCTACGGCTGCATTGTCAGTTATAAGTTTGCAGGTCCCCAAAGGGATCCCCAACGTAAAGAATGCGTCAGAGAGTTCGATGAGCGTTCTGACCAGTTCATCCGTTCTGCAGTTCCCACGAATATCATTATGTCCCGGTAAACATGTGATACAAACATCATATCGGTTCGCCACCTCATTGAGATATCTGCGACAGTCGTACACCGTCTTGGAGTTTATTTCACTGGAATCCAATGCCCTGATAGCCGTTTGACTATAGGAAAGTATGATGATTTTCCGTCCGTGAACGTTTTGGTCCACAATAATTTTCACCGCAGTCTGAATTGCTGACACCTCCGCCTGAAAGACGCTGCAATGATCTGGTAGCCTTATAGACTTGGATATTCCAATGCAGATGGCATAATAATCAGAAATCTGTTGCTCACAGTCTAGTTTTCTACTGCAGTGAAACTTATCACACCCTCACAAAAAAAAGAATAATTAATGCAGAAGGCATCAGAAATCTAAGTCTAGAGTACCATACATAAGACAACTGTCTTGACGAACTGATATTTCAACACAAGAGCGTTCTACGTACAATATGTTTGGGAATCTCACCATGCAAAGAGCGAAATGCATTTCACCCACCCTAGACATCTCAATCAAATCGAAATATGAAAAATATTTCCTCGCTGACTTCCTTTCAGCAGGTTTCAGGCAAAAACTCTGCCAGTAAATAAAAATTGCCATGAAAAGTTTGTGCAAAAAAATCTGCCCTTCGGAGTTGACTTTAAACTGCAGGTACCACTACTCATGTATAAAAATAAAACACAAAACATAAATGGAAAGCTAGGTTATAACCCTGACTAAAGAGCTGTAAAGATCCATTATGTATGTATGTATGTAAAGAGTGAAATTAAAACTCCCCATGTACATTGGAGTCAGTTTTACTCCTTTCCAGTGATACTTTTATTGTACGAATTCAGCCGCTAATACTAGACAAAGTCTTAAGGCAGCTGGAAATCGCCAAGGATTTCCATTATTTTGGCGTCTCAGGGAAATTAAAAATGTGCCATCTGGAGATGGAGGAATAGGAAAGTCGTATGGACTCCATACATATCTCCTCGAATTGTTCGAAACTGACTTATGTTGTGTGTGTTCATTTTTATACATGAATGGATGGACCTACAGTTTAAAGTCGAATCTGAACAACAAATTTTTTTTTTTTTGAGAAACTTTTCGTGGCAATTTTTTATTTATGTAAGACGTCCTGCAAACAAAGCCTTTGATCCCAGGTACACAGTGAAAACTGTAAAACAAATTAACAAACATACATGTTGCTAAGTCGTTTCTAATTATAAGGCCACCACTGTGGGTACTAATGCAGAGTGTTGGCTGCCAAAACCCTCGTTCAACGTCGTTTAAATGTCCGCCATGACTTCTCTAAGTGGAACGAATCCGAAATATGCTGTCTTCCATGACTCTAGCGCTTAAATCAGGCAAAATTTGTACGACGCTATGGGTTATGTTTCCTTTGGGAACCCCTGAGGTTTGTGGCTTATTCGCATACACCTACGACTTAAGAAAACCTCACAAACAAAAATTTAATCGAGTCAAATTGCACAATCTCGGTGGCCAGCTTACATCAACTTCATGGGAGTGGGCTATGTCCTCAAATCGCTCGTACAGAATACCCAACGACGTATGAGCTGTAAGGCACATAGCGCTGTCCGGTTGAAATCACACGTTGTGTGGTAATCATCAACCAATAGTGCTTGCCGTTGCCAATATCGTTCACAAAGAAATCTGAACCGCTAGAAATAACACCGCCAGCCCTAGATCCACATTGAACAGTGTTTTTCCACTGTATCACTTTGAATGATTTATCGATGGAAATTTGGGTCAGACAGACCCATTTTATTGAAACAATTTTATTATCTGCATGAGCTCGTGAGTGCTATATAAGTTCGCGGTAATTTGATAAGACAACTAATTTGACGGATGTAAAGGGCTATCCATTTCGTGTTTTCAAAAGTATGGGACTGGAATTCGACATCTGCCAAACTAAGTTGTGAAACCAATTGTTTTCTTTTCAGTTGAAAGTCTGACATTGACGAAAATGGATCGCTTAACTATCACACAACGCATAAAAATTATCAAAACCTACTCCAAAAATTGTGATTCTGCTACAGCCACGTATCGTGCTTTATGAGAAGATTATGGTTTACATGATCGTCCAACTACGCAAGCAATTGGCAAAATTGTGAAGAAATTTGAAGAGACTGGAGTGGTTACAAATATTTAAAGGCCTGTGTATCATCGTTTCGCTCGTTCCGCTGATAATATCGATATTGTAAGTGAAAGTGTTGCCGAAGACCCGAATGTGTCGTTCTCAGGAATTAGGTCTGCCTTACGGCACATTATGGCATATTTTGCATTTAGATCTACACCTACATCCATATAAACTCCGGCTCACGCAACAACTAAAGCCAGCTCACCATTCACAACGTCGTAGATACGTGGAATGGGTGCTTGAACATCAGGCGGTGGACGGCAATTTTTCGAACAAAATTTTCTTCAGCGATGAAGCACATTTCACACTCGATAGTTATGTTAATAAACAAAATTGACGTATTTTGGGTTCTGAGAATCCTCAAGTAATTGAAGAGAGGCCATTACATGCAGAAAAAGTCACTGTTTGGTGCGCTCTTTGGTCCGAAGGAGATTGGACCTTACTTCTTCGAAAACGACGATGGAACAACTGTCACCGTCAATTCGGAGCGTTATGGTCATATAATAACCGACTTTTTTTTTGCCTGCTACTGAAGAATTCGACTTGGAGAATATGTGGTTGCAACAAGACGGTGCCACCTGCCACACAACTCGAGCGAATATGGCTTTATTGCAAGAGACATTTTCTGGCCGCGTAATATCTCGTCGTGGCGATATCAACTGGCCACCAAGATCATGCGATTCGACACCATTAGACTTTTTTTGTGGGGCTACGCGAAAGACCGTGTTTTGCAGATAAACCTTCAACTCTTGAGCAATTAAAAACCAACATTCATCAAGTTATGGCTGAGATAACGCCCAATATGTGTCAAAAAGTGGTCGAAAATTACCTCAAAAGAATCAATGCTTGCACATAATGTCAACGTTCAAACTTTACAATAAAAAAGAAATATCATGAATAAAAATAAATTATATGTGCTTTATTTACGTTTACATTTGAAACCACGAAATGGATAACCCGGTAGCTTAAAAGAAATGACCATTATCAATAGTCAAATTTTTGGATTCCCTTTTGGACTATCTATTTTGAGCATCTGAAGCGGAACAAAAGTCAATAAAAATTTTTATATTTTAACAGCACTATGCCCCTTGCTAAACGTTTTTCCTTACGATACAAGGATTTTTTGCACATTCGCTTAATTTTCTTTATGTTGTACACATTATTGTCCTGCAATTGTTACTTACTTGCTCTCTAAACACACATATTTCATTACCTGTTTTGGTTGTTGCACTTTAATGGACATCAATGTGGCGCGATCATTAACAACACTAAACTTAATACGTCCGATCATTTCATTGGTACGCGCTGTTGCACTTTTAACATTTTCCACACCGGCACGTTTAAAGGACTTCTCCACGCGCAATATTAAGGGACCCAAAGTAAATTTAGCCTTAATTGTTGAATTGCGACCTTCCGGATCGGTGGCCAATTTTACATTACCGACACGCTTCAGTGACGCTAAGCCCGATAGACTACCTTCAGCCTTTAGATACGAAATGGTATCTTTGCCATTTTTATTGTTTCCACCACCAGACGTTGATTTTAGCTTTGATTTATTGTTGTTGTTGTTGTTGTTGGCGTTTGTGGCACTATTGTGGACTTTTTTTGTGGCATTATGTTGTTTGTGTGCCTTTGTGTTGCTTTTCTTTTGATTTCCTGATTTGACAACATCATTGACAAATGCAGTGCGAGTTTCCTGTTTCATATCGTCGGTATGAATTTCAACATTTTGTTGTTGCTGTTGTTGCTGTTGTTCATTTGTTACAACATCATTCCCAATTTGTTCACTTGCTTTCAATTTTTTCTGTTGTCCCGTCAATTGTTCCAATTGTTGTTGCAACTTATTTAGTTGTTTTGGCTCATTTTCATTGTCCTTTGGCATGGGCTGCTCTTCGTTGTGGCTGGCTGTTGTGCTGCCACTGGTGATGTGTTCGCTGTCGTTGTTTGTGTTTGTGTTGCTGCTACGTGGTTCCGATTTGGTATTTTTTCTATAAAAATTACAAAAAAAAAACAAGGAGGAAGAAAAAAATAGAAAAAAAACGAAATTGAGAATTGTTAAAACCCCAACAAAATGGAGAATAAAAAATGGGGAAAAACACAAATACAAACACAAAAAAAAGAAAAAAAATCAATTGAACCAATTTGAGTACAGTTTTCCTTTTAGTTGTGTGCTTGTTGTTGTATGAAATTTAGTTTTCACTTTATGGACACATACATATGCTGGCAACATACATATGATTTTTCACCACATACATACATATATGTATACATATACACTACATAGTATATCTAGTCAATTTGTATTATCGAAAAACTTACAATTTCTTAATTGATGTGTTGGTGGTTTGTGGTTTTGCGGCTTTTATTTTGCCATTCTGTTGGTTTTTTGTTGCTGTTGCTGTTGCTGTAGCTGTAGTAGCTGTTGATGCGGCCGATTTTATATCATGCTTAACTGTTGAACGACCATTCAATTGCACCACAAACGGGTCATAGTTATCGGATACAATACGATTGATACGTGCAAATATCGCATCGACAAACTGATTATTACGTTCCTGGAAGGCATCGCTCGTCATATCAATGATATTATTTTTCAATGAACCTAAACAACATCACGTCACACACCGATCCAGTAACATTCAGCATTCAAATAAAATTTTTTTTTTCGTTTTTTTTTTATTTTGTTGCATATGCAGAGAAATAAAAAATTGTAATTAGAAAATTGCAAAATTCAAATTCATTTCAATTAGTTATTGAACAAATAAATATAAAAATAAATAAAAAAGGGAGCGAGCGAAAGAGTTGCTATTTATTTATAAATAAAATATCTATGTATTGAATATTAAGCGTATTTATGTGTTTTGTGGTCCATTAACTGCATACATTTATATGTTCATATACATAGAACTCACTTGTGTAGGTGCAATGTGTGTAAGTGTAATATGTGTATTGTGGAAAAGTGTTTAGAGTGTATGTAGCATTTGTATTTGCGTGCAAAATAAATAGATAAAGTGTTCGGGAATACAATATTAAATTCGAAGCAAAGCTTTAATATACTTTAAGGATTTTAAATAAAAATTAATACTTAAAATTAATAATAATACCTAAAACTTAGAATATAAAAATTATAAATTGTAAATAGTTTATTAAACATTAAATTAATTTGAATTGTTATAAAATCGTCTATAATTTTCCTTAATGGTGTAAAAACAGAGTACCGCCACCAACATTTCATCATATCATACGTAGTAAAGGAACCATTCGAAATCAATCGAAATTAGATAGAATCGAACCAATTAAAGTATTTTTTAAGAGATGAATAAAGTTATGTTACGTTAGGTAAGGTGGCGGAGGCCCCTTAAAGGAAGAGGTTCCCCTTACTACAGCATTTAAGGGCATTGTAATACATACATAATTGGTCATTACAAGCTTTCAATCAGGATTACTACTTAGTTTCTCACGCCACATATGTACAGTGAGGTGCACAAATGAGTACATGTTTGTATTTTGGACGCTTTTTATTGAATAAAACTAAAAGTAATAAAGAAAACTTCAAAAGTTTTTTGTCATTTATTTAGCATTTAGTAATTAACAAAATAATATAAAATTTAAAACGGAAATCATCAAGCCCTAAGAAAAAACAAACAAAGCAAAATCAACTCGCATGTAATCAATTTTGCACGTCTCCATTTTATGATATGATTGCATAAACGAAACAAAAAACTACCGTTACTTTTTCATGTTTTTGCACACTTTGACTTTTTTGAAAAAAAAAAAAAATTTTAATTTAATATTAATTACTTAATCTCGTTGAGTGAATATTTTTTGCAACTTATCAAACAAAAATCAATTTTTATTAAAAAATGAAGAAACTCTCGAAATCAACTGAAGATAGTATTGTAGGTTTGACTGGAAGTGGCTATTCTACCAGGAAAATTTGTATACAACTTGGAGTTAGTCAGTCAGTAGTCATCAGAGTCCAAAAACGGTCTGTTGTTCCCAAGCCTCAAGGCAGAGGTCGTAAAAAACTAATAACTAATGCAGATGCTCGTCTAATGCTAACAAAAATGAAAAGAGACAAATTTTTAACACCAAAAGGAGCTTTTTTGGCAATCGGGAAAACCGTTAGTCGATGGACCTCAAGTAGAGCTCTTAAAGATATTGGCTATACCTCAGCAGTCAAAAAGAAAGAACCTGCACTTTCGGCTAAAAATATAAAGGCACTGTTAAAGTTTGCCAGGGAACACAGAAATTGGACAGTGGATGACTTTTAGTCCAATGGTAAGCAATATTGCTGGCGCCGCCATGGGGAATGAATTTAAAGACACCATGTTAAGGAAACGGTGGAACACGTGGGAGGAAATGTCATGGTATAGGGTTGCTTTACCTGGTGGCACCTCGGACCACTGCAAAGTATCAATAACATTATGAAAAAAGGAGATTATTTGAGAATTTTGCAGACCCATCTTCCCGATTTTGCGGACAAGAGCGCCTATCCTGCGCAAGGAGTACTTTTTCAGCTGTATGGTGACCCCAAACACACCTCCAAAATCGTTAAAGAATGGCTTAGTGAGAAACATTTTTAATTAGTGCAGTGGCCAGCACAAAGTCCCGACCTCAATCCGATTGAGAATTTGTGGTCAATCGCGAAAAGACTGTTGGGACAGAACTGATCAGCCCCAACCAATTTAGATGAGCTTTGGCCACGGATTCATCAGGAATGGACAAATATTCCGAAAGAAATTATAGAGAATTTGGTGGAGGGCATGTCAAGTCGCGTAAACGAGATTTTACATAACAAGGGTCTTTGGACTGTATATTAAAAATACTCGTATTTCCTAAAATTTTGGAATGGTGTAAAATTGAGTACATTATTATTATTTTGTTAAGTACTAAGTACTAAATTAAAAAAGGAAAAAAAAATTTGAATTGCTTTAACACTTTTATTTTTATGCAATTAAAATTGCTCAGAGTACAAACATATACTCATTTGTGCAATCCACTGTATATGGCTTGTTTTCTACATGAGTGGCGACACCTACAGTTAAAAGTCGAGTCCGAACCACAGACTTTTAGAGAAACTTTAATTGGCATTTTTATTTTACTCTCAGAGTTTTTGCCAGAAAACTGCGAATATGCTGTCGCCAAAATTTTTTTTGTCATATTTCGTTTTGTTGGAGATGTCTGACCTGGAGTTTGAACCGTGACCTCACGTCTAATAAGTCAAAACACGACCTTTTAACTACCTCAACTTAGAGCCATTGTGATACCACATTCAATTCAACCCAAGGATCAACCATTCCCTGAAGGTTACCTACCCAAGTCCATAATAAAACTTGCTGTTGCAGCAGTCTTTATATTATAGAGCTCGGTTAACGATATCAGAAAGTAAAAAGTTCAAAACCTTTGCCTATTTATGGCAAGAGCAGGGCACGAACACATGAGATAAAAAACAGCCTCTTTCTCCTCTTCCGACCCAAACAGCGTACTTTAATGTATGATCACTTTCATGTGTTGCAGATTAGGTGAGCTTAGGTATGCTGGGGGCTCCTCTTCAAGGACGTGGTTCGAATTAGGCCAGCATTTAGGCAACATTGGGATACCACATTCAATTTTACCAGATGATCAGCCATTACCTAGAGAAAACCAATCCAAGTCTAAAAAAATCTTGCTGTTACTGCAATCCTTATATAAGAGAGCTTTGTTAAAAATGTCGGAAAGTGAGATGTAAAAAAATCTCCCACAAGAACAGGGCATTTGAACACGGTGTAAAAGACTCCTCAGATTCACAAAGCTCCTGCAGAAGTCATTTGCCAGAATGTCAAGTCTTTTGGCATACTTACAAAAAGAAGTGGGGGCTGTAACAATCGCTATTGTGTTTTGGATGGCCATTGGATTTAAGGACAAAAGTGAGTCATCTCTCTTCCTGTTCATACGTATCCAGCAGTGTCTAGCAACATTACACGTAGCCTCCTACTGCAACGAAATTGAGCTTCCCTATAAAACGAGTGGGGCAATATTCAAATTAACTGAGGCAATCGGAATAACTAACATCAGCATTGAACATTGGACAATGACTAACTTCATTAGGGTTAATTAATCGTAGTCTGGCTGTCCGAGCAAATCCAGAGAGTTTCAGGGAAAATCCTGCCACTCAACAAGCATTGGTCCGCTTTCGAAATTGTCATGATCTCTGTTTGGAAAACATTGCAGTGGTCAGGCATCCTATAAGAAAATTTAATAACAGAACCTTAAATAAATATACCACAGCCCACCCTTTTGATCCTCCGGATCTTCAGACCAGAAGCCCCTAATTGGAAAGCTTTTATTCATTTTTTTCCAAATTAATAATTAACATGAAGTCGCCGTAGTCTAGTAGGTAGTGTGTTGGCTTATTTGACGTAAAGCCTGGATTCGAGCCCCAGGCCAAACATCAAAACAAAATACAAAAAGTATTTCTTCGGCGACTTCCTCTCAGCAGATTTCTGGCAAAAACTCTGAGATTAAATAAAATTGCCATTAAAAGTTTCTCAAAAATCTGTCGTTCGGAGTCGACTTCAAACTGTAGGTCCCGCCACTCATGTATAAAATTAACACACACAATATAAGTGGTGTGAGAAACTAGGTCATAATCCTGACTGACGGGTTGTAATGTATGTTATGTATGTTATGTATGTATGAGACATGTGGCAGTGTTATATGCCATATGACATACGATACCATTAACCCATTGAGTAACAAATTCGGTGATCAATTAATCCCACAATTTGGAGCAATCCGTTGGGTATCAAAATCATGCAAATTGACTCTGCTAAACTAGTTTAGTAAAGCCTCTCGTGTACAAGGACCAGCTACCCACAATTCCATGCAAGAAAGATATCAGCACAGATACCAATAATGCGGGGAAAAGTATACCAATATTGAATCACGAGTCAAAATTACTTAAGATAACCGACATGTTTGCAGATTTTCGGTTTTTTTTAATCACAAATCCAAAAACGCTAAAAAATCACCCTTTATTGTTAAACATTTCCACTAAATGTGAATCCTTTTAAAACAACATTTCGAAATAATTACGTTGAATGCATTGCCTTGTGTTCAATAAGCCACAATAGAATAATTCTGATTTAAATATCGCATATAAAATCCCGTACAATTCAATTAGTTTTTAAAACAAATTATAACACACACAATAATTTTATTACAAATACAATTTATTACACAATATTATCATGTAATCGTTCATAACTCCGCAATTAATTGAAACAATTTTCGAATTGATTACCAGAAAAACTAAATGGAAACCGGGTATGAAAATATAAATGTTTTCCATCCATCGTTTTGAATATTTTTACTGTGTATCGAGTAAAACAATTGAATAAATAAAGTGTTGTTACACAATTGTTATTATTGTATGCAATTCATTTGCTTTGTACTCATGCTGCCAGTAATGTGAGTATCGGTACAGTAGGGTATAAATAATTAGAAAGAACTTATCGGTTCATACAAAATATTGCTTTTTGAGTGACGTGGGAACCTAGTAACGGGGTTCATAACTTATAAATAAACTTACTCAGAGCATCGTGGATCAGTTTTATACCCAACATTGAAATCTTAAGAAGGCTACCATGCCAGCCATGCTGTACGTGGAGGTAAATAATAAAATAACAGCTGAATACAGATGGGATGCGCTGCAGAAGATGAATCTTTTGGTGAGATTTTTGAAAGCAGCAGAATTAGGCTCATTATTGTTTTCTGAATTGAATAAATTTTACCAACTGCGCAGTTGTACGAATGTTCAATGCAAACTAAGGAAAAATTTTATAATGTCTCTACATTTTTTAATTTCCCAGCAATATGGTATAGCTCTGGATATACTGACGGCTTGACTCAGTACTACTTGAATGTGAGGGTCTAAACATTTAAAAATTTAACATCTACGCCAATCCACGTATGTAGATCCTACATAGAATATGAATGGTGTTTTATGGCCTCAATAATTTGCGTAACTTTGGTATTGGCAATCCATTCTGATAACTTCGATGTCTGTGGAACAAAAATTTTGGAAATCTTTAAGTCCCATCTTCATATAACTACCGTTACAATTCGACAACAGCTAAACATTATTCAAAATATGTTTGAAACCAAATTCGAAGTGTGAGTCCATCTTGATGAATACACGTATATACATACATAATTGGCCATTACAACTCTTCAGTCAGGATTACGGCCTAGCTTCTCACACCACTCACGTTGTGTGCGTTAATTTAATACGTGAGTGGCGGGACCTACAGTTTAACATCGACTCCGAACGACAGATTTTTGAGAAACTTTTTCATGGCCGAAGAAATATGATTTTTCATATTTCGTTTCGTATGTCTGACCTGGGATACGAACCCGGGCTTTACGTCTAATAAGCCAACACACTACCTACTAGACTACGGCGACTCTCATTCATTTATGTGATCGCAATAAAGTAAATAGGAACACGGTAATGAAAGCAAAACATACCGTAGATGTCTAGTAAGTAGTGTATCGACTTATTAGACAAGAGCTAGTAGTTAATACTCTAGCTTAGATATTTTAAACAAAACGAAATATGACGAAACAGTTCTTTCGACAACTTCTACTCTGCAGCCTTTTGGCAAAAACTCCGAGATTAATAAAATTATTATGAAATCTTTCCCAAAAATCTGTCGTTCGTAGGCGACGTTAAACGATACGTTCCGCTACTCACAGATAAAATTAACACACACAACATGGAGGGTGTAAGAAGCTACGCTGGCTTTAGAAGGATATTCGCCTTATAATGCGTAGTCTAGTAGGTGAGAGGTTGGTTTATTAGACGTGAGGCCACGGTTCAAACACCGATGTCAGACATCTCCAACAAAAACGAAATATAAAAAAACTTCCGACTTCCTCTCAGCAGATTTTTGCCAAAAACTCTGAGAGTAAATAAAATTGCCATTAAAAAGTTTCTCAAAAAAAATCTAACGTTTGGAGTCGACTTAAAACTGTAGTTCCTGCCACTCCTTTATAAAACTAACACACACAACACAAGTGGTCTGAGAAGCTGGGTCGTAATACTGATTGCAGGGTTGTAATGACCAATTAAGTAAGTAATTGGGGCGGAATGGCCATCTCTACTAATATGTATATGTTTTTGTGAAGCACAAAGTATCTTCCAGTTTCAAAACCAAGGCATCAGATAGATGCTCGAAAGCAATATCACGATCACCGTAGTGTTTTCGCTTATTAGACGTGAGGCCACGGTTCAAACTATAGGTCGTCCATCATCATCTCCAACAATACTAAATGTGAAAAATCTCTCTTCGGTGACTTACCATAAAAAACTATCTCAAAAAAACTGCTATTCGGAGTCGAGACTTTAAACTGTAGGTCTAGCCACTCATGTATGAAATTAACTCACACAAAATTAGTGCTGTGAGAGGCTCGGTTGTATGTATGTATGTTATAATTCGAACCTGGGGTCTTGTCACTAACGTCCGATACTTTATGGCAGATTTCAGAGGCAGACAAGATTTTTAATTCAGACTGTAGGGGGTACATTTTCTAATGGTCTTTGGTGCAGTGAACCCGAATCCGATCTCATAATTGCTCTATCAGCCTAAGTTTTCGAGATATCCTAACCTAAAAGCTGCCTATTAAGCTATATACAGAGTCGTATTCAGCTTTAGAAAAGGTTTTTGGGTCACAAATTTTTGAAAATTTTATTGTCGTGTTTTATGGTGTTTTTAAAAAAATCCTCTGCATAAAAGATTGTCACAGATTGTCTTAATTTTCTGAGAATTATTATTAATGTTGCCAGGGAGTGGAAATTATGAAAAAATTAATCCAAGTTTCGAAAAGCTTATCACACAAAACTCTGTCACTAATTGTATTATCCTATGTAAACTAAATAAAGTTTTTCGCTTCACTGAAACTCACTTCATATTTTTACCTAACCCAGCCTATAATTAATGGACCTCGTATTATTGTGACATGTTAAACAGAGAGTTAAAAGAAATTTTGCGCCATTTTCCTTACTACTTTTTGTAGTTTGTTTTCTATTTAATCTTTACTAATGTCACAACTAAGAATGAAAAAGTTTGCTGGTGTCATTTAATCGGAGTTAAAAACCATTTTGTTTTCTATGAAAGGGAAATTAATTTTGCGTCAATTTTTGTTAAACATGGTTAGAAAGTAAAATGTCTTATGTATTCAAGAAACTCTTTGTTGAGTTTATGAGCGATTCGCATACATAATTTGGGGTTGTAAGCCTAAACTCTTTGTCTAGCATCTTTTAGAAAAATTGAATTGAATTGAAAAAAGTTTTACTGATAAACTCCAAGAAATTAGTTCCATTTAGTTGATCACAGCTATATAATTGTATATACACATACATTGCTATTTACATATACATACATACACGTACATATATGTATGTATATATACGCCTCATGTTACACGCTTTTGTTTGCCTTGTGATATTTCATAAAAATATTCTACAAATATTTGCATACGTTTTTTTCTTTATTTTATTCATAAATAAATACGTTTTCACTTTCATTGTAAATGTTTGAATGTTTACACACAGGTACACATACATAGATTTTTGAATGGAAATTATTATTAATATACTTATAATAGGCGATGTTTTTACGTTGAAAACAAATTCAAAAAGTCGATTTAACCGCCTGATAACCGTAAATAACTCATTATTTTTGTATTTATAAAACATAATTTCCATAGAAATTGCGTGATAATAACAAGTAACAAAATTACGGACGGTTAACAACAACAATTTGATGCCGTACATAAGAATTTTTATAATACATAACATAATTTGATCATTGCAACCCTTCAGTCAGTCAGGATTACGGCCTAGCTTCTCACACCACTCATGTTGTGTGCATTAATTTTAAACATGAGTGGCGGGAGCTACAGTTTAAAATCGATTCCGAAAGACAGATTTTTTGAGAAATTTATATGGCAATTTCATTTACTCTCAGAATTTTTACCAGAAATCTGTTGAGAGGAAGTCGTTGAAGATCTTTTTTCATATTTCGTTTTGAACCGTTTGGCCTTACGTCTACTAAGCCATCACACTACCTACTAGACTGCAGCGACTTATTCGGAAGAGTTAACCTATAATGTTCTTATCGTATTTTGTTTTTATTTATTATTTAAATTGGGTTTTTTAATTTATCCATTTTTTTACTAACTCTGCCTAATGTAGGGTATAATGATAATTTTTATTTTTTCGTTGTATATTGATTATACTTTTTGGAATATTAAGGAAACTAACAATTTAAAAGGAAACAATATTACCACCTCTAGAGAGGAACAAGGAAATGCTGTCGGCTAAATTAACTCATCATTAAATGTTATTATAAACATTATTTTCCAATATTTATTAAAACGTATTCATGTAGATATTCTCATAAAATGAAACGCAATTCACAGTCATATGGTATATAATTCATAATAATAATGTCCTTATAAAACCTGCTGATGTAAATATTTGTCTTAAATTGTTTATCAATAATAGCATAATAATAGCCTAGCAAAACTTTAACTTCCTTATTTATATTTCTAAAAATATAATTGTAAATATATAAATATAAAAATAAATTGTAATCGTAAATTGTAAATTGGTTAATCTACCCACCATTAAATATTCTTTATATTTCATTTAGAAATATAAATACGCCTTACAAAATTAAAATGAATATTTAATATTCTCATTGCTTTATACCCTAAACTCTGAGCATACTTTGAGACCCAAAAATAATACTGCATGTCTACATAATTTATAAGGCGATATGACTCGCGTTCCTTGACCCTGGACGGTTACTCTTTATTTTTGTATATTAAGGTTACTCTTCGTTGAATCGACAAACAATTTAACCCTGGATGGTTACAGTTCGACGAATCAACGAAGCTCATTTACTTTTTATCATATAACTCTTTTATGTTTGACCATATTTCGATCTTTTTATCAACAACATTAGTTGATAACGATAGCCTGCAGTGAGTAAACATACGCTGGCTACCCATTTTTTAACCCTGGCTGGTCATTTTTGTACAGTAAGGTTACTCTTCGTTGAATCGACGAACAATTAAAAAAAAATTTTTTTATGTCTATTCACTGCAAGCTTTCGTTATCAACTAATGTTGTTGATAAAAGAGCGAAATTTGGTCAAATATAAAAGGGTTATATGATAAAAGAGCGAAATAGTTATATGATAAAAAGTAAATGAGCTTTGTCGATTCGTCGAACAGTAACCATCTAGGGATAAAGCAATATTTCGGGTCTCTTTCTACACATAATTTGCACTGCTAAGGGGTCGACTACTGTTTCAACAAACATGTGAACTCTTGCAGATGCTACGGTATTTATCAAGGGCCATCACTATCCTACTGTATCATTGTATCAACTACAAACAAACACATATCAGTGATATAGTGAAATGACTACAAAAATGGCTTGCTTGCGGTATTCCAAGCAAATGCAGCCTTGTCACTTATACTCTCCAAAGAGAACATCTAAAGGATAACATAAAATTCCTGTCACACCACTTGCTACCAATCTAGCCCAAATTAGAGTACAATCGGAGTACAAAGTTTTATTGAATAAAATCGACTTCAAAAAATTTGGACATTTAGCATTCAGTCTTGGGAAATAACAAAGGCAGAGAAGATAGTCAAAGATCGAACATTCATACGCCAAAGTAGAATCTTCAATTTGTGTATATTGTTACAAAATCACAATAATTTTTATAACTTTGCTATTGCCTAACCGTTCTAATAACTTGGGGTTCTCTGGAATAACCACAACAATCATATAACAACCTTTACAATGGGACACTAGCTAAACATTATTTCAAAAATATTTACAAACCAATTGAAAACAACTGAATATAAAATAAAGTTCGAAGAATATCTGATTAATCCATTCTAACTCATTGCCATCTCCCATGGAATAGACGGAACGGATGTTAAATGGATGTAAATTTTTTTCCGAATCAAACAGTATATCCCGATCTATAAGACTGCCAAACCACTGTAGCCTCTTTCAGCAATACCCGCTGCGGTGAAAATTATTGGGGAATTAAATGTCTCCAAAGGGGAAATTACTATGCTATCCGATAGCCAGGTGGATATAAAAGCACTGAATTCTAATGTAATGAACAACTCCAAGAGAGTATAAAACTATTGCAACTATTGGTACCAAGGCACAGGGAAATTCCAGGTAACTGTAGAGCAGATAAACTGGCCAGAAGGGGTATAATCCTCGAGTTCTTCGATCAATTCTCAACGTTAGAGAACCTGCAAGCTTATAATTTATAAAGCGATTGTAGACTTCGTCAACAGCAGCAGATTGGCAGCTTCAGAAATGGGCTGTACGGCGCAGAAAATTTAACCAAGACTGAAAGGAGGATGAATTTATTAATGACCCTTTGGCTGCTACTACTTGCTACACATACTGGCACTCTTCAGTTCGCATGTTTGAAATGATAGAATGCAATCGAATAATTCATAAAAAATAAAATTATGAAAGGAGGGCGCACTACAACTCATGACAAGTAACCTAAGTATTGTTCTCGGGGTTATTAAGGGGCATTGCATCACGGGCACTGATGCGGGCCGCATTAGTCCTGGACAGCCCGCGAATAATTTCTATATAAAATGAGGCGAAGAATAAAACTGTACGCTACTATGTCTAAGAAGAAAAAGGCATCGCAGAGTCTACTTTATAAATGGTCTGGAGAAACTGTCAGGCATAAATATTAGCAGTCTGAGTCATTTCATCGGAAGCTCCGAGTGGTTCCGAAACTACAGAAAAATTTAAAAACTGTGGTATCACAATAGGCCCTATGTGGCCTAACTGTGTTCTTTCAAACTTCTTGAGTGGACAGCCACATCTACCTACCTACTATCTTCCGGTTGATACAGCTTTTGCTGAGTTGACAATCCTTGGCCGATGTTGAGTCGGGTCGCTCCGGAGCGAAGATCCGATTGTCGTGGGAAGACAAGACTTTAGAACTTACAACTCAAACATCACCCACCACCTCATACCTTCGTCTCTACATCAGACGACAGTTACGACAGCCAGAGACGAACTCAGCCACAACAGGGTCATAAATCGACATCATCCACCAATATCCGATACTGGAAGGCAGCTGTCAAGGGTTACCAGAACCTTACTGGCCCATCTAAGATCAGGATGGTCGAACATCTATAATAGCTATAGGGCAAGGATCATCCCGGGAACCTCGGATAGCTGCCCTTCATGCAATCAGGCATCACACGACACGGTGCACATCTTTAGCTGTTCAGCAAAGCCGATAGCCCTGCGACCCATAGACCTGTGGCTGAACCCAACGACAACAGTGGACTTCCTAGGAGTTTGAGATCTCAGACAACGACATTTGAAAAAATATTTCGTCGGCAAATTGCCTCTCAGTAGTCTGAGAGTAAATAAAGATGCCATAAAAAATTACTTAATCTGTCGATCATAGTCGACTTTGAACCGTAGGTAACGCCAAACGTGCATAAAATTAACACACACAACATAAGTGGTGTGAAAAGCTATGTTGTAATCCTGACTAAAGAATTCTAATGGCCAATGAAGTAAGTAGCTTTCTGGCAATATGTTAAATGACAATCCTTACGAATAAAACACCAAAATCGTTCGTATTATTTGAAAGTTTTGTTTTAAGAATTTTGTGTATTGCATTTAGATACATCCCTGCTGATGGTTTTAAATACTCGGTAGCCTGGCATTTCACTATAAATTTAGATTTTACTAAACTAAACTTGTTTAATTAAACTAAGTGAACAGCTTGCAGTTTCATAGTATTTTTCCTTGTTGAATTAATTTCATTAATCGAACAAAAAAAGTGACCAAGTGACTGAAATATTGTTGATATTTTGTTTTAGGTGATATACTGATTATGATATGAAATATTGAAAAGTAGTTGAAAACCCATTAACAATTATACATTTGACATTATTTAGTACTAATTGTAACTACTATATGTATATGTAAGTATACCACAACCATTGTTAAATACTTACTTAGACGAATAGATTTAGAAAAGTTTAGGCGTAGTTTAGAAAAGGAAAAATTTTTATATAGGCTTAAGACATGAAACCAGAATTTTTTTAAATAAAAAAGACAAAAACTACAAAAATTAGCAACAAATGAAAGATGAAAGAAAAAGCATTAAGGGAAGAAAATGGAAAAGATTTCGGAAAGAAAAAATTTTTTTTCTTTTGTTTTAATTTGACTACAAACAAACGCTTGAAAAATACGCAGAGAACGATTACAGATTTTCTAAACTAAACCACGCCTTCTTTTTCAAGGTGACCAATTTCCATTGAAACTTGTTTAAATAAATAAAACACATCTTTTTTATTTTTTTATTTTTTTGAAAATAAATTTTTCATTTCAATTTTTCTTTAATTCTTCAAATGTTTGTTTTGTATTAATTTTTCATATTTTTTTTTTCTTAAAAACGGAATTCTTATATCTTTCCTTGTGTTTTTGAACTTAAAGATTTACAACAAAAATAAAACTTACAGAGAAGGACAATTACAAATTTCATAGAGTGTGTGTGTGAATGTGTAAGTTTCTCATTGTTTTTTTCTTTTTCCTTTAAAGGTGCTTATAAAAGAAAATATAAAACATAAACGTTTTATTTGTAGTTTGTGTTTGTGGAGTGGGTGGTGATAGTTCTTTAAGTGTGGGTTACTGGTTAAGGAAATGAAAAATTTAGTAAAGTTTTGTTTTCCCTCAGATAAAAACAAAATATTCGAAAAAACATAACAAATAAAATTCCGGCGGGTATTTGTTGAAAAACAAATATTTGTTTGTAAAAGAGAAATTTATTTAAAATCAGCCCCTTTCCTATGTAATAAATTCTGAATAGAAAAACTGAAAATTGAATAAAATTTTGTGGATTGTTTCATGGAAAATCCTTCAGTCTGGATTACGTCCTAGCTTCTCATGACACTTATGTTGTGTGTGTTTAGTTTATACATGAGTGAAGGAACCAACAGTTTAAAATCTCCTCCGAGCGACAAATATTTCAGAAACTTTTCATGACAATTTTAATTATTCTCAGTGTATTTGCCAGAAATCTTCTTAGAAAAGGTTATACTAAATAAAGAAGTATTTTTAGATCAAAACATAAGACAATGCTTAAAGAACACTGTTGAGATGAGATGCTAAATTTTTTAGATTTTCTTTGAACACAAAAGTTAGTTTCCGAATAAAGACAGAAATTATGCTGAACGTCCATTAATTAACCTGTTAAGAGGGGAATTAACCGGGGACGTAAAAAAATTACGCCAAATTTCCATGACAAAAAAGTCCACATCCTCCATTGCACAAGTACTATGTATTTGACGAAATAACTCGTCATACTTAATTAACAAGTTAATTAATTTTATGCATTTACAAGTTAATAAATTTGGTTTTATAAAATTACGCCAAATTTCCATGACGAATAATATTGTCATCTCCTTTGCATAAGTACTATGCATATGACGAAATAACAGGTTAATTAATTGCATGCATTTAACAGATAATGAAGATAGATTTATAAAATTATGCTAACTTTTCATGACGCTTAAAGTCGTCATCCTCCATTACACGAGTAGTATGCATATAACGAAATATCTCGTCATATACAGTTAACAGGTTAATTCATTTTATGCATTTAAAAATTATTTCCATTACGGAAAAAATCGTCGCCCCACATTGCACGAGTACTACGCTTATGATGAAATATCTCGTCATACTGATTTTATGCATTTAAAAGTTAATGAAAGCAGATTTATAAAATTACACCAACTTTCCAATACGAAAAAGTCGTCATCCCTTATAACACGAGTACTATGCACATGACGAGGTAACTCGTCATACTTAGCTAATAGGTTAATTAATGTTATGCTTTTAAAAGTGCATGAATGTAGTTTCGAAAAATGTTTTTATTATTACAATACAGAATAGAGCTGATTTTAAACAACAAAATATTTCCCACGAATTTTTCAAGCGTTTTATATATGCATTTGCCATGCCCGCAAACATTTATTACCAGACATGTTAACAGCATATTAACGTTTTTTCCTTATCGCTTCTAGTTTTTTATTTTTTTTTTTCGTTCAAACCTAAAGTTTCCATTTAGTTTGATGGCTGGATAGACAGTTAAGATGGATAGCGAAATAAATAGATGTTGAGTTGAAAAGACAGGCTGATAGATCGATAGATAGATGGATAGGAGTGAAAGAAAGAGACTGAAGAGAGATTTTTTTGTTTTTCTTTTTTAAATTTAAATTATATTTTAAGACACTACATTTTACAAAAAGACATTCATACATACATAAAGTATTTAAAGTATTTAATTTTATCAAAATAAGCACAAAAGTAAACAGAGAAAAATGTAAAATGAATGTAAATAGAGTAGGAAAGTAATGTAAATGTAAGTGTGATAAAGTGTAAAAAAATTAATTTACTATAATTGTTGTTGGTTTTTTTTTTGGTGAAATAAATAAATTAAAAATAAATAAATAAATTAAATAAAATAAATAAATAAATAAATATTAAATAAATTAAACTAAAATTTAATTTAAATTTTTTTTAGCAAAATATTTTTTTACAATTTTTTGTTGTTGTTTTCAGGCAGCTAACTAACCTTGTAAGACCGTAAGATAAATTTACAGTTAAACAAGATTCTTAGCTGCATATAATTAAGCTGGTAATTGGTGTTTTACATACATACATACATAAATATAGTA
Organism: Sarcophaga carnaria; assembly: GCA_958299815.1. Taxonomy (NCBI): domain Eukaryota; kingdom Metazoa; phylum Arthropoda; class Insecta; order Diptera; family Sarcophagidae; genus Sarcophaga; species Sarcophaga carnaria. The sequence continues at coordinate 50,064,658 of OY283151.1, forward strand.
TAAGAATATTAAATAAATTAAAAATAGTTGACATACTTTCAACAATTTGTGCTTTTAAAAGTAAAAAAACTAGTGAATTATTGTTTTTCGTTTTTTGCTATTTTTGCTATTTGCTATTTGCCATGACTGTTTTCCGTTGCTTTTTCACAATCTACCATTAAAGTTTTTTTTTCTTTTTGTTTCTTTCCAAAAATTTTCCAAAAAAAACAATTTGTTGTGCTGTTTTTGGAAAATTGTTCAACAAGTTTTGTGCAAGTGACTGACAATAAACGTCCGTGTTGTTTTGTTTTGTTTTTACATTTGAAATTCTACAGTGAAATACTATTTGAAATAGACAGGGGAAATAAGAGTTGCAGAAGATGTGCAGAATTTGCTTTTTAAAGCAAAAAGTTAGTTTCTTTATATAGTTTGACTAGCAGCAAACTCGTTATCATAAGCATTTAACTACTTTTTCTTTTTTCGTTTTCCAGTTCTAAAGAAAACATAAACTTCTCTACATTATTTAGGAAGTCAAAAAACAAATTCAAACTTGTCATAATCAAAAGTCCTAGTTTTCTACTTCCTTAACACATGCCTTTCCCTTTAACAGAGTCAGCATAAAAGTGTTTGTTCGTTTGTTTGTTTGCTTGAAAGTCCTTTTGTTGAATTTATAAACGGAAAGCATCATTAGGTCCTTGTGTGTATGTATATGCAAATATAAATATTATTAATCATCTAAGTTTTTACGTTTAAAAGTATGTGTTTTAAGATCGAGAGAGAGAGATAGAGAAAATAAGAGTGAAGTAGGCGTTTTGGAAAAGTCCTTTTTTGAGGTCGTTTGTGTTTCGTTTGTTTTCGGCACAGGTTGTTTTTTTTCTTTGTTTTGTTTAATGTTTTAACGATTTTTTACTCTTCAAAGCACTTGTTGATTTTTTGCTGCTGATTTTGTTAGCAGTTGTATGTTTCTTAGATGTTTTAGACTCACGTGCATCACGTCTAGCTGAAATGACATCGTCGCCAATAATATCATCATCATCGTCTTCATCTTCATCATCGTCGTCAGCATCATCGGTGAGGGCACCTGTAATTTCATCGACTCCATCATCAATATCATCATCATCTTCATCATCATCATCATCATCATTCTCCTGCTCCGGCTCTTTGTCCTTAACAACAGTATTAGCGCTTGCTAATGGTGCTACGGCTACTTTAGTGGGCTTAACAGCCGCTGATACTGTTGCTGGACTTGAATTCAGAGTGGGAATGTGATTTAAATTATGATTTTTATTAGTATTAGTACTACTGGATGTTTTTATGGCATTGATTGTATGTTTCAATGTGTCTGATTGTTGGTTTGTTAAAGTTTGTACTTGTTCTGGTTGTTGTTGTTGTTCATGTTGTTGTTGTTTTTGTTCATGTATATGACTATTAACTGTATTACTACTACTACTACTACTACTGACACTACTATTGATGAGATTACTATCGCTAGTACTACTACTACTACTACCACTACTAATACCATCTACAATGCTATTGCTAGCATCTTCTTCATCATAAAAAACATTTTGTTCACCTTCGTTGTTACTGCTACTTGCGGGAGCAACATCTGCATCAACGGTATTACCCGAGGCCAAAGGCTCATTGGCATTACCGCTTTCCGCGGGCAAATCAACACCATCCGAGATACCAGCGGCAGCAGCTGCAGCTTGTCCCACAGGCGCGATTTCTTCAATTGGTGCGGCAGGAGCCGCAGCTACAGTATTTTGAACACTGGCAGCAGGTTCTTCATCATCATCGTCTTCATCGTCATCATCATCTGGAAGAGGTAAGTTTAATTAATTATCTTACATACATACATATTTATAATCATTATAATCCTACAGTCAGGATGACGACCTAGGTTCTGCCACCACTTATGTTGTGTGTGTTAATTTTATACATGAGTGGAGGGACCAACAGTTTAATGTCAACTCTGAACGACAGATTTTTTGAGAAACTTGTCAAGGCAATTTTATTTGCTCTCCGCGTTTTGGCTACAAATCTGCTGAGAGGAAGTGGCGGAAGAAATATCGGGGCCGCCATCTAACGTTTTTTGTCAACTAGTGCTTATTTCGTGAATGGTAACACTTAGCTCATGTCTGATTTGACAGATAATTGGTTTTATCCTTCCGCTGAACAAATACGGTTGTGTATACGCTTGAACAACGCTGGGAAATATTGCGACATTACTTTGAAAATCATGGTAATGTTGCAGAATGTGTGCGAAAATTGCGTACAGATTTTGGAAATAGAGAAGCACCGTCAGCTACGTATGTTCGTTATCTTGTGAAAAAAGGAAAAGAAACTCATCGATAAACCAAAGCGTGAAAAGCCAAAAACAGTGCGTACACCAGAGAATATTGCTGCTGTGGCAGAAAGTGTGCGTGAAGCGCCATCAATATCAATTCACCATCGTTCTCAACAATTGAACATTTCGGAGACATCATTGAGACGAATTTTGCATAAAGACCATGGTATGACGCCATACAAAGTCCAATTGGTTCAGGAGTTGAAGCCAATTGACCATCCAATGCGTTTTCGCTTCGTTAAGTGGGCCTGCGATCGACTTACAGAAGATGCCGATTTTGGCAAAAAAAAATCATCTTTTCAGATGAAGCTCATTTTGATCTTGGCGGGTATGTAAACAAGCAAAATTGTCGCATTTGGGGCACAGAAAACCCGCACGCATACATTGAAAAGCCGACGCACCCAAAACGAGTCACTGTTTGGTGCGGATTTTGGTCCAGAGGCATAATTAGGCCATTTTTCTTCGAAAATGAGCAAGGAGTGACCGTTAGAGTCAATGGAGATCGTTATCGGGCCATGTTGAATGAATTTTTGTTCACAAAAATTGAAGAGGAGTATATTGGCAACATTTGGTTTCAACAGAACGGCGCTACGTTCCACACAGCCGAAGCTACACTCGATGTTTTGCGCCCTGTTTTTGAAGATCGCATTATCAACCGCAGAGCTGATGTCGTTTGGCCACCTCGGAGCTGCGATTTGACAACGTTGGACTATTATTTGTGGGGTGCCGTCAAGCCAGAGACAATTAACACTTTAAAGGACAATATTCGTGAAATACAGCTGCATACAATCGATAATGTGCTTAAAAATTGGACCGATCGTGTAGGCTACTGCATGGCCCGCCGAGGCAGCCATTTGAATGAAATTTTTTTCTATTATTAACCGGAAGGATTGTACTTTCAAATAAAAAATAAATTTGAGAAAATATTCAGTAGTTTTTTTTTAAAACATTTTCAATAAAAAAGTTATTTGGCAGACCCTTTATTTTTTCATATTTTCGTTTTGATGTCTGATCTGGGGTTTGAACCGTGGCCATGACACTACCTACTAGACTACGGCAATTTCAATTAATTATTTTAATTGATTTATTCAATTTAATTTAAACAACACATTATTTTCAGACTGTCATAAATTTATTGCCTTGGTTTTCTGTTTTTAATAACACCGCTCGTCACGGAAATAAATTGGAAAATTTGTTTGAAAAAATTACTTGAAGAATACTTAGTTAATTGCTTCATTAACGATTGTATTTAATTAGGAATGAGGGAAACAAGTCCGGAAACAAACTTACAAAAGTAAAGATATGACAGTTAATTATCCACCATTTTGAACATTAACTTCTCTAACTGTTATTAACAAATTGTTTTGTTAATAAGCCGCCATTTTGAACATTAACTTCTGTAACTGTTATTAACAGCTTGTTTTGAAATTCTTTTCATTGTAACAAATAATTCCAAGGCAAGGCAATAAGTTAGAAAAGCAAAATTAAATTATTTTTCTGTATGTCACAATATTTATTAACAAAAAAAAAAAAGAAAAACTGAACTCAACAAGGTAAACAATTTTTCCATATGCACACTTACCACCTAAGATATCATCGAATAATCTATCCAAGTAATCATCATCATCATCATCTTCTTCATCGTCATCATTGGCACCCGAATTGGGGGCAGCTTGACCTTGTGGCCTATCATCCTCTTCCTCATCATCGTCATCCTCATCATCGTCGTCATCCTCGTCATCTGAAAGCCCCGAAACAAAGATAACTGTGTTATTCATGCATAAGAGTAACACATGAAAAAGAAAAAAATAAAATATTATGGCCACACGAAATGAACAAAAAAACAAAGGGGGTCACCAAAAAATGTACATACATATCCATCTGATTACATGCATATACAGACATACTACTTTACTTTAAGACATGCTAAAATGGTGTAATTCAGCTACAAAGTACGAAAATAAAAAGAAGACTCTCTTACGAGTGAACATCAAGATGCGTAACTATAGAGAGAGTGCTGTTGGTGATGATGCTGCGTGATGCTGGCGATAAGTATTACAGCCAGATTTACTTTTCACATCTCTAAAGAAATTGTGTTTATGTGTGTGTAAGTGTGTAGGTGCTTGTCCATTCGATTACACTGAAGTGAAATCCAATAAACATTACATTGCAGAAGAAGTTTTCTTTTCAAGAAGATTTAGATTTAGTTGAACGAAAAAGAAAAAGAGAAAGATGATAATGACAGCATGTGTGTAAATAGTCTAATCAGGATGAGCTTACAAATACTTAGACGCCAGACTTTACCATGGCAACCAAAAAAAAACATAAACCTGGTATACAGTCAAAGCCCAAGGTAACCCCGATTGCATTTTTAAACACTCGAATTATTTTTCACGAACTTTTACTGTGTGCTGTGTTACACGTTTTGTAATTGTTGTAAAACATTTACACCGTTTCCATATGGGATTAATATAAATAAAAATTAAATTTTTTTTAAATTTAAATTTGTAGTCCATAAAGAAAAATTAAAGAAAGTATTTTTCCAATTGTATATGAAAATTATTGATTGCTTTTGGAAATGGTGTAGTTATATAATTCATTCCTATCGTTGTGTGAAACTAAAAGAAAATTTCTTCTAAATATGCTGCTTTTATCTGTAGATTATAACGCACACATATTGGCAATGGCCAGTAAGCTTTAATATCATATTTTAATACAAAAAAAAAAAAAACAGCAGAATATGTTTATAACGAACACAAGAACTTTTGAACAATTATAGTGCAATCGCAAACTAGGATTTCTGGTAAACTGAAGGCTATGGTTTAGTGTATGAATAGAATATAACGCTAACGACATCAGTACAAATGCTTGTTAGCAAGATTCTATTTGATAATGACAGCGTTTTTGCGGTCCATATTCTGTTTTTGCACTTAGTTCATGAAAATAAAAATGAATAGACTGCATTTATTCCAAATATGATCAGTTAAAACGATAAAAGCTTATAATATTGTAGTCAAGTAAACTTTAACTAATGGTGGTCTGTTGTGTATTTATTAAGGGTTCCGATATTAAACTTTCTTGTTCGGTGCCTGACCAGTGCAGTGTTTTCCAAGCATAGGTCATGGCAATTTTAAAAGTGAAGCAATGTTTCTTGAGCAGAGGGATTTTCTTTAAAAAACTCTTTATTTACTTGGATAACCAGGCAGCGTTTAGGTCCATAACAAACGTAGTTTTAATGTACATCCTTTCGGGGAGTGAGGCTGCGTTTAAGTCCCTAACGAACATAGTTTCAACATCTGTTCTTGTCCATGAATACCGAGGATTTCCAACAGAAATTTCGAAACATTCAAAGAAAACATAGGAATATCGTTGAAAATAGTATTGCTAATGAGCTGGCCAGGGCCGCTATGGGGCTCGCAAGGCATACACATTCTGTTACAGTGCATAGGTATTCTGATTGCCTCAGTTAATTTGGAGACTGTCTTCTTGTGTTAAGGAGAAGCTAAATTTTGTTGACAGCAGGAGGATACGTGCAATAATGCTAAAGTCTATTAGGCTAGTATGGAAAAGAAGAGGAACGACTAACTTCTGTCCTTAAGTCACATGGCAATCCATCGCTCAAAGCGATTCTTACAGGCCACTGTCCTTTTGGTACATACATTGGCATAATTGGTCATTACAACCCTTCAGATAGGATTACGACCTAGCTCCTACATGAGTGGCGGGATCTACAGTTTAAAGTCAACTCCGAACGACAGATTTTTGTGAAACTTTTCATGGCAATTTTTATTTACTCTCAGAGTTTTTGCCAGAAATCTGCTGAGGGGAAGTCGCCGAACAAATATTTTTTGTATTTCGTTTTGATGTCTGGCCTGTGGTTTGAACCCTGGCTTCTACGTCTAATAAGCCAACATACTACCTACTAAACTACGGCGACTACTGTCCTTTTGGTAGTTATCTGAAAATCTTGGCTTTACGTCAAATGATTTCTGCAGGATCTGTTGATGTTTCAACAGATGTATGAATGCCTTGCTCTTGCCATAAAAGAGACGGAGGTTTTTGACGATTTCTGCAGGAGCTGTTGGTCTGTCACCACATGTGTCAATAATCTGCTCTTTGTCATTAAGAGCCGAAGGTTTTTGAACTCCGACTTTCTTACATCCTTGATTCTGCTTTCTTATATAAATATTGCTGTAAAATCTAAATTTATTTTGGACTCGGGATCGTTTTCTCTAGTGGATGTTTTATCCCCGATTGGAATATTAATTGTGGCATCACAATGAGACCAACTGCTGGCCTAAGTGGGACCACTTGCTTTAAGAGGGGTCCCCCAGCTTATTTAAACTAACGTAACCTGCAATACATGAAAGTAATCGATGCAATTCGCCGTAGTCTAGTAGGTAGTGTGTTGGCTTATTAGACGAAAAGCATCATCAGCGACATCAAAATAATATACAAAAAGTATTTCTTCGGCGACAGCCTGTCAGCAGATTTCTGGCAAAAATTGTGAGAATAAAATAAAAAATTGCCATGACAAAGTTTATCAAAAATCTGTCGTTCGGAGCTGAGCTTAAACCGCCACTCATGTATAAAATTACTGACGGCGTGTTCTATCAGTGACCCGCACTAGACTAGGATAAGACGATAAGTCAATCACACAAAACTTTACACGATAACGTTGCATTGTTGGATTGCCTATGCTGCATAATAGCTGCCGTCCGATAAAGCGAAAAGCACTAAGCGGAAGACAATCATGAATTACACCGCCGGCGTGAACGTGTTAAGTACCCCTGCACTAGAGAAGACTAATTGTGATTAGACCAAGATTTATACTTAACAATCCGATTTTTCAATCCTCGTAAAAATTTACTGTTATTTGTGGACCTAATCTGCTGTTAAGTAAGTTGATGCTTTAACAAGTTCACTGCCCTAACGGTATTGGTTTAATATTTCAGTCCGTAAGTACATACTTCAAATAGAAATTCAATACAGAAAGAAAGCTGCGTGTGTGTGGCACTTGCATATGAAACGATAGAAAAAAAAAATAAGAAAACAAAAAAGAAATAGAAATCGAAATAGAAATAGAGGTGCAAGGTTTTTTGTTTTTTTAATCAAAAGAATCATTTTTCTATTTTCTTTGAACAATTTCTACGATTCTACTACAAGAAGAATTTGTGTGTGTTGCCATAAAAAAAATCAATGCAATTTACTTTAGAACTACAAAAGGCTACAAAAGAATTAAAGAAATCAAGATTAATTTTTAATTTCTAATTTTGCCTTTAACCTTATATTCTAAGTTAAGTGCATTAAAACAAAAAAAAAAAACCTTACCATCATCATCATCAATAAGATCTCCTAGATCGGGTTCATCGTCATCGTCGTCTTCATCGTCATCATCATCATCGGATGCTTGTACTGCAACGGGAGCGACATCACTAGCCTGTTGGCGTGATAAACCACGTTCTTGACGTTCGACAACCTTAACGGGTGAGGCCTGAGCTTGTTGCAGTAACAGTACACTTAGTACACACAGTAGAATTACAAATTTCATTTTGATCTAAAATTATAGCAACAAAAAGAAAAAACGTTAAATAAATAAATATGAATCATGATCAAAGCCATTATTATGCATTTAAAGCCATAAGCATACGAGAATTAAATTAAGACCAAGTACGTGGTACGTGTACTACAAGGTTTACATTTTTAATATCGACTGGATTCATTTCAATTCGTTTCTTTTTTTTTTCTTTGCTTTTGTAATTTATTTTTAATAAAAATAACCACACATTTATGTTTATTTCTGTATTAATATTATATAAGTGTAGCAGTGGCGCTCTTTTTTTTACTATGAATGTCAGTCAATAAATAAAAATGCTGTGGTAAAAATGGGTTTTTATTTTACGCCACAGAAAAAAAAAAGTGAAAGAGAAAAAAGGGAAATTAAAAAAAAATAATAAAATATTCCCGTAATAGCATATGAGTTCAATGGCATACTATATTTAAACAATAAAAAACAAAGAAATAAATAAACTTCTAGGAAACTTGATCATCCCTGGCTATATGTTTTGCCTGGCCACAATGTCCATTGGAAATGAAGGATATGTAGTATTTTAAGGTCTTTACGAAAACTAGCATATTTATAGCTTTCAACTAAACTTTCTAGGTTTTAATTAAACTTTATAGCATTTTAAGTACACGCCTTTATTGAAGATTTTGGAAACCAGGGTCTTACGATAGGGATTTTAAAGAAAAGTAGTCGTGTTTCTGCATCTATCAGTAATATTTTTTTGATAAGTTAATATTGCATATCAGAGTCGTTATATTATATCTGAGTCGCGATCGAACCATCTAAGCTAAAAAGTCCAATGTTCATTACATTACAATAAGAATTGTCTAACCCAACGTCATCTCTACACAAGAAGACTCAAATTTAACTAACAAAGGGACATACGCTATAAATGATAGAAATATTTGCCATTCTTTTAATGATAACCCATGCCCTTTGCACATTTGACTTGGAATCGATCTCTGAATGGGATCGCGTGAACAGAGTTGAACTTAAGGCGTATTTATAAGACAAGACATTACTACGTAATATAAGGAGTAATTAACAGCTCGTAGTGACTTGGTTTTTTAGGGGTTGTCAAGAAGAAACGGAAACTAATTTGATTTTATCACATGTCACATGACATGTCATATGATTTTACATTTAGCATAATTTTTTCGATGTTCAAAATTGAAGCTGAAGAAAAATGCCTTTTTTGATAAATTTGAACTAGGCTCCATCGACCCATTTTATAGGCGGCCACTGTATATAAAGCTAAGAAGGATTGAAAAAACGGAGAGAAAGGTGGAAACACGGTGACAATTAAATTATAATGTCAAGTCATTTATAAATATTAAGGATTCAGAAGCTTTTGATGTTTTGGACGCGAAACTTCAATGGAATGTTCGATGGAATCAAAATATTTTTCAAGTGTCGAAAGAAGCATTCAAGTGCCGCAGTTTCTTAAGACTGTGCAAAAAAAGTTTTAATGCAGCTGACCTGTTTACTATTTTCACCACTTGTATTCTACCGAGAATGGAATACAACTCTCATGTATGGATCTGTGGCTCAAAGTCTATTGTCAGGTTTCTTGATGGCGTGTTGGAGACGACCAAGGTGTTCATTAATTATCTAACTCTATTGATTCATTGGAGAATTGTTGCACAGCCGCTTGGGTATCACTGTTCTATCGTTACTACAACGAATTTTGCTTTCTTCGCACAATACATCTGTTTGTAGCCGATGAACCAGTAGACCGCAAAAGTCTTTCATGTGCACTTATGGTATAAAAAGATTCAAATATAATGTCGGCAAAGAAACTCTCACCATCTCCTTATTTTCCTCCTTTCCATAACCTATTTTCCCAATTTTAATTAAATGCACTGCATGTATAGGAGCCATCCCCTCAAAGTTGGTCTTAAAAAAATTGAATCCACAAAGTAACCTTTGGCTTTCATTATTACATGGAGGAGACAGGTTGATAAAAATATTTCCAAGACGATGGAAAATAGTGAAGACTATGCAGTCCCTACCATCTTTATGTCTGTAGTCATGGGATATTACTATTCATGAAATGTCCAAAGTTAAGTGCAGCATGTCTTAATTTTTTGTATAGAAGGTAACCTTAGCATTAATATTAGCTAAATTTAGCAAGAGAAAGTATGCTGATATCCGTTATGTAGCTTGCCGTGCACAGGCAAGTTCACTCGGTGGCCTATATGACTTGTCATGATTTTCTTATTATTTTCATTTGTTCATCTATTAACGCTTCGTTATTCAAAACGTATGTAAAATCAGCACAGAAAATAATAAATAGTGAAGGCATTTACTCTTTAGCGATTTCCAAAATAATCACTTGCAAAATCAAAGTGCAGCATCTATTCAGTGATTCGCATAAATGTTTGTTGTGAGGAAATGTCATGGATAACTTTGCATAAAACAAGGGTTTTGCAATGTAAAGGTAGGCAGCAAGGTATTGTACGTAATGTATGGTATTGTATTGTCAATTGAGAAATTTTTTAAAAAATATTCGTTTTTTTACCATCAATATTACACATACACACAGTTACTAAAGTATACATACGGTTAACAAATTTCAGAAATTTTTTAACCAATCCGTTTTCGTTGAAAATCTTTATAGTTTCCTCGATTTTAAGAAGGTCTTTTGCAGTGGTTAAAAATTTCAGAAATTTAACTGAATTGTGGCCCTGCACAGGCCCACAAAAGTATACATCCGATTAACAAATTTCACAAATTTCTGAACCAATGCAAAAGACCGTCTTAAAATCATAGAAAGATGTCAGACAATTATAAAGATTTTCAACGAAAATGGATTGGTTAAAAACTTTCTGAAATTTGTTAACCGTATGTATGTAGACTTTTGGGGCTGAGTGTACATATGCTGTTACTGCCTGGCATGGTGAACAAAAAAGCAAGGAATTGTGATTATTTGTCATCAATATCGGGTACCAAAAAATAGATACTGTTTGTTAGTCATTGTAACCAAAAATGTTTTCAGTAACAGTTTATGAACGCTTTTATCTTTTTTTCCGAGTCTCTTTTATTACTTTTTTTTTGGTTTCAAATAGAATTAAAAAATTTTATGTTTTTCTTACTGCAGTTGTTTGTTGTTTTTGTATTTCATTTCCCCCCCAAAAAAAAAAGGTAGGTAACATTACATATTGACAGTTTGAAAATTGATGCATATTGTTGACCAGTTGTTACCATAGCAATGCTTATGAATGTGTCTATGTGGCGTAGTAGTTTAAAACGAAATTTTTCAAAAACAAAAAAAAAAACCTTTGTATCAGGACTTGTTTTCATTTCATTGCTTGTGTTACAAACGGAAAAATAAAAACAAGCAAGTGGAGTAAAAATATAATCAATTTACATACAACAGGCATATATTATTTTGGCTGGTTGCATATACCACCGGCTTAAATTATGTACCTGGTCAGAGTGTGTCAAAAGTTTTTTTTTGGATTTTTTTTATTTTTTTCGTAAAAGGAAAAACAAGCAGACATAGGATAAATAAATAAAATATCCTTTTATGGTTTGGTTTTTATGCTAAAAAATAAAACTTTTTATTGGATTTATTATTATTTTTAGTTTCTGTTTTTTTCTCTCTCATTAGAACAAATAGCTTTTAAGGAAGCTTTTAAATTTTTTAAAGAAAAAAATTTCGTTTTATTTTTTTTTTTTATTTCATAAAAAATTTTATTTTTTCTTTTAAACATTATCTGATAAATAATGGACTATTGATAGTTAATCGAAGCAGATTCTAAATTTTTTTTATCAAAAAAATTTTTTTATGATATGAGGTAATTATGGAAAATCAATGAAAATATGATAGTATATGGACAGAATAGGATGGACTTCTCAAAATGTTATTTAAAATTGAAGTATCCGTTTACAAAAACTAATTTTAGTATAAGGTACGTAAATATTTAATATTGTTTTCGTAGCTTAAATTAGTCATTTTTGTTCTGGAGCCTCCTATAAAAAATTAGAAGAATATGAACGTAAAATAGTTTCATTTTATTTCCGTTCATATTTCATTCAGAAACAAAATTTCTTTTTTTGTTTAGAAATAATGCAAAACCATATAATTTGTTACACACAAATAAGCCACATTTAATTTACTTAATTGATCATTACAAGCCCTTAGTCAGGATTACAATCTAGCTTCTCACACCACTAATGTTGTTGTGTGTTCATTTTATCCATGAGATCCTACAGTTCAAAGTCAAATCCGAATGACAGAATTTTGAGAAACTTTTCATGGCAATTTTATTTACAATTAGAGTTATTGCCATAAGACTGGCAATTGAATTGATTTCTAAAGTTCGGTCTTTTTCATCATACATACATTAAAATTTTTTTTTTATCGTTTTTATTATTCCAAACATAGAACAAATTTATTACGAAGAACTAAAAACGAAAATATTCATGTGATTAACGTTAATTTATTTGTCATAAAGTGTTTATAAAACATGGTAAATTTGTTATAAAACAATCAATATCAGGGTGACCTGGTATTCCGGTGGGTAGAATGTTAAACTATTAGTTGGAGCGTCGTTGTATCGATGCCCACAAAATACTCTGGGATGTTACTTTATCATGAGCATAAGGTCTAAGTTAAACGGCTTGTCATAATTAAAATAAATTTTCAATTGAATTCGAATTCAGAAATCAATAAATAAAGAGAAATATATTTCTTAACCCAAGTGAAGTCGCCGTAGTCTAGTAGGTAGTGTGTTGGCTTATTAGAATTAAAGCCAGGGTTCGAGCCCCAGGCCAAACATCAAAACAAAATACAAAAAGTATTTCTTCGGCGACTTCCTATCAGCAGATTTCTGGCAAAAATTCCGAGAGTGAATAAAAATTGCCATTAAAAGCTTCTCAAACATTCGTCGTTCGAAGTCGACTTTAAACTGTAGGTCCCGCCACTCATGTATAAAAATTTAACACACACAACATATTTGGTGTGAACAATTGTGTATGTATGTACTTCTTAACCCTAATATTGTTATTTAAAAAATTGCAATATGCTTACAAATCTAGTGAATGCCAATAAAGGCATAAGACTTTATGAAATTCTAAGTGTTGTTATATTCAGACAAGTTTATTGAAACAAAAACCTAGTGAGATTGAACTGTGCATCAAGTCTTAGTCTTGTGAGGACTCCAATTTCAAACCAAAGCATTGATACGTGGAATATAAAGGAAATCTTCTTTCAAAAAGGCCCTGGTAATTACAAATTGGAATGGGAAAACATTCTCAAACCTGTCTGCTAGGAATCGATGTTAAAATGTAGGCTTTCCCACTCATGAATAAATCGGACTAAAGACATGTAACATGCTGAAGTCGCCGTGGTCTAGTACGTAGTGTGTTGGCTTATTAGACGTGAGGCCCCGATTCAAACCCCAAGTCAGATATCAAATGGAAAATATAAAAAAGGAAATTTCTGCGGTGAATTCCTCTCATCAAATTTCTGGCAAAAATTCTGAGACAAAATAAAATTGCCAGAGTCGACTTTAAACTGTAGGTCCCGCCACTCAAATATAAAATTAATGCACACAACATAAGTGGTGTGAGAAGCTAGGTAGTAATCCTGACTGAAGGGGTGTAATGTAATGTAATTATGAATGTATGTATGTAATGTAAGTATGTCTGTAGTATGTATGTATATATGTATGTATGTATATGTGTATGTACGTATGTATGGATGTTTGTATGTATGATGTAGATGAAGGAAAGTTTCCTGCAAAAGCCCTGGCAGTTACCAATTGGAATGGGAAAAACCTCCTCAGAATTGTCTGTTAGGAATCGATATTAAAATTTACATACACAAGGTAATCTTGACTAAAGGATTGTAACGGTAATATTATAACGAAAGTAATTTTTTTTTTATTTTAAATTCGAAAATTAAGTCTGAAATCTATTTTAAACAAAAATTGTAAAATAAAATATTTTTTATGTAAGTAAATAAAACATTACTACTTTCAACAATACATAATTTCAAATAATTACATATCCAACAATAACAACAACAACATGATGCATAATAAATAAAATAACAAATCAATAAAAAATTGTATTACAATTGCAAAAGAAAAAGTAAGATTTTCTATTTGTTCTTTGGCTAACAAACATCAACAATCGATAACAATTTAAAGTGACAAATTTTATTATAAATTCAATAGAAAAGAAGAGAGAGAAAAAATAAAGAAAAAAATACAAGATTCCTTCAATGAAAACATTCCACACATATATAGATAGATACATGCATACATACATACATACATATATATGTACAAATGTGCGCTTACTAAACGATATGAAATTTATACAAAAAAAAAAAATATAAAACTTTTACTTTTGTGTTACTAGAAGACAGTATACATACAAACATACATGACATATATGTATGTATGTATATGTTGACAAGCCCATGACCATAGCTTTAGGTAGACATGAACATACGTACGAGTAAGCATTTACAACATTTTTATGCGTTCGACTCTGTATTTCATGAATTTCACTTTGTTGTTTGGCCCAGAGAGTAAGACCATGTCACCAGGTAACTTTCTTTTTCTGCTTCTTCACTATTTATTTTTTTTATTTTTTGGGTGTGTTTGTGTGTATGTATGTTTCAATATATTTCAGGTTTTGTTTGTAACTTTTCAAAAGGGATATTTCAATTGAAATTCTTGAAAATGTTCCAAAAAATTAAAAGAGAGAGCGTGTGCAAGTAAGAGAAAGAGAAAAAGAAAGTGAAATGAATGTGTATCAGTAATTAAGATCGAAAGTTTTGATGCCCCATATATAATGGAAGAAGGTTTTGTTGGTCACGAAAATAGGTCATATGCAAATAGCCATTAACATGATAAATACATATATAAGAAGCGACAGGAAAAAAATAACAGGAAATATATATTATTTCCTGGGGCCTCACACAATTTTAATTATTCTACAGGAAATGGCAGAGTTTGAAAGGAATTAATTGAAGACAATTTTAGTTCTAAGGGAGTTTGTGAATAAGAGTTTTAGGTAGTAATTGCCGTAGTCTAGTAGCTAGTGCGTTGGCTTATTAGGCATAAGGCCACGGTTCTAACCTCAGGTCAGACATTTCCAACAAAAAGAAATATGAAAAAATATTTCTTCGTCGACTTCCTCTCTGCAGATTTCTGGCAAATACACACATACATACACATACACATAATTGGTCATTACAACCCTTCAATCAGGATTACGACCGAGTTTCTCACAGCACCTATGTTGTGTGTGTTAAATTTTATACATGAGTGGCGGGATCTACAGTTTAAAGTCGACTCCGAACGACATATTTTTGAGAAACTTTTCATGGCAATTTTTATTTATTCTCAGAGTTTTTGCCAGAAATCGCCCAAGAAATACTTTTTGTATTTCGTTTTGATGTCTGGCCTGGGGCTCGAACCCTGGCTTTCCGCCTAATAAGCCAACACACTACCTACTAGACTACTGGACTTCGGTGTGAGAAGCTAGGTCGTAATCCTAAGTGAAGGTTTGTAATAGCCAATTATGTATGTATGTATGAATTCCGGGTCTACTTTACAAGAACATTTTTTTAATTCTTAATTTTTTAAATATTTTGGAAAAAAAGACATGACGAATTCTATCCTTGCTAATGGTACAATGGGTCTATCTGACCTCCGGGTACTGTACTTGTCTTGACTGACAGGTATACGTCCTCTAACCTAAACCTAACCTATCCTTGCTAAGATGGCTTTACCTAAACCTTATTCGACGCCTGTGCGTTTCTATTCCAAAAGAAAAATAATTCTTGCATTAACACCCCTAGACCTTTAAGCTTACTTATGCTCTTCTAAAAAGCTTTGCTTGAATTTCTCTTCTCAATCATGTCTTGTTTACTTATCATTTATGCAATGAAACCTTCGTTGACAGCAAAACTTTCTGACCTTCTTGCCACCAAGACTTAATCGAAAATCTTCGATTATTAAACAGCATTTGCAAACTGATTACTATTCATTTGGTAACTTTACCATGTATTTATAAAGAACAACTTAAGAAAACTAAAAAAGTTTTTCTTTAAACCATAAGGTAAGTCACCATTGAGTAAACAAAATATAATAAAAGTAATACAAGAAAAACAACAATAACAAGAACAACAAAAAATTAAAATAAAAAATAAGTCAAGTATGGTAAAAGTAAACAAGTTTTCTTTCCAACCACCGTTGCTGTTATTTTGCTGTGTGCCACGTTTAAGCGTGTAACAGAGTAACTTTGTGGCCTAACACACACCGAGTGTATGTTATTGTGTTGCGTACAACACGCCAAAATGTCTGCTACGGCTGTATATACAAACAAAGCAAAAGTAACAAAAAGAAAACTACAACAACACCAAAAAAAATAAAGAGTTGATGTTTACCATGCAGTAAATGTATGCATAAAATACTTTGGATATGCGTTGCTTGCCCCAGCTGTTAAAGTTGTTGTAGCCTTCGCCTTTAGGCGCCACTACTAAAATCAGGTTACAATCATGCCAATATAATGATAATGTAAGTATGTGTGTATGTATAAGGCTCCTTGCCACTGTTACTTTATAAGTATGATGGTAGTGGTGGTTGCTGTTAATAAATGAATAAAAAAAATCCACTAGTTTACGCACACATTCATACTGAGAGAGAGAGAGGCGCTCATATTAAGCCAACCACACAATGCACAATGGGTCATGGTGGTATGAAAATAATGAACACTTTGAAATACAAATTGTTTTACAGTATCGAAATATACTCCTGGCCTGATACAGCCTACTTATAGTAAACTACGCTTTTCGATTAAAAATTTAGACATACGACGGTTATCTTCAATTGCTTTCCTGGCCAACACACTACCTACTAGACTACGGCACCACTTCTAAGATTATCCGAGAATGCTGGGTGTGTCTGGAGGAGATAGCAAAACATCCGACGATTAACCTCATTTGGCTTTCTGGACACGAGGACATTGAAGGTAAGAACAAGTCCAACGCCCTTGCCAGAGCTGGAACCACGGAAGCTTAAAATGAATTCCTACAAGAGATAGGCGCTCCTCTGCAGAGTTTCAAGCAAAAGGCCTCACAAAAAACTCTATTCATAGGCTAAGGTAAGATGGAACGATGCAACGAGGACGAGACACCAGACAGATCTGTCCTCACATAGATGTATGCAAAACAGAATTTGCATTGAACCTTCGATGACACCATATAAGGAGCCTCATCGCAGTCATATCGAGACACTTGCCTCTGAGGAGACTGACTGGCAATGCCTTACAACAACTTCTGCAGAAGCTGCAACGACCTGGAAGAAGTGCGTTTTCTGTCTTTTGCTGGAGCTTGGGAATCTGAGAAATAGAATTCCTGGATATCCAGAGCTTAGAGACAAAACATGTCTAGCCAAAGGCGATTTGAGAAAAATTCATGGAGCCTTGAATCTATGTGTTCACGCGAGGAGACTGCGACTTCTGCAGCAATTGCAACGACGAGTAAAAAGAGGACACCACAGAATATTTTCTCTGTTGTTGTTTGGTACTTGAAGTCGCCGTAGTCTAGTAGGTAGTGTGTTGGCTTATTAGACGTAAAGCCAGGGTTCGAGCCCCATGCCAGACATCAAAACAAAAGACAAAAAAAGTATTTCTTCGGCATTTCCTCTCAGCAGATTTCTGGCAAAAACTCTGAGAGTAAATAAAATTGCCATGAAAAAGTTTCTCAAAAATCTGTCGTTCGGAGTCGACTTTAAACTGTATGTCCCACCACTCATGTATAAAATTAACGCACACAACATAAGTGGTGGGAGAAACTAGGACATTGTACAATGGGTCAATTTGACCTCCGGGTATTGTACTTGACTTAATTGACAAGTACACGTCGTCTAACCTAACCTAACCTGTTTGCTACTTGGAAACCTGAAGGATATAATTCTTGTAACTCCAGAATTTACTGACAAAACTTGTCTAGCCGAAGGCGATTTGGGTGACTGGGAAAACCTCACAACGATTTCTGCAGCAATTGCAACGAAGTGAAAGAACAGGAGGCCACAGAACATCTTCTCTGTCGTTGTTTTGCACTTGGACACCCAAAATTCAGTGACAAAACATGTCTAAACCCGGGCGATTTAAGAAAAATTCAAATCTTCATAAGACTCTCTGTATGGTTGGATTATGCAAGCTATGAGCTATAATTATATGACGGAAAAAGTAATATTGGTGTTCAACAAGAACTTACAGGATCCAAGTAAGCTGTGCTGAGGGAGGGGACTGCCAGTTTAACCTAAGCTGGCCTTTAAAAAATAATATTTAATCCAAAGTCGCCGTGGTCTAGTAAGTAGTCTGTTGGCTTATTAGACTTGAGTTCAAACCACAGCTTAGACATTGCCAACAAAATGAAAAAAAATATTTCTTCGATGACTTCCTCTCAG
Source organism: Sarcophaga carnaria (assembly GCA_958299815.1). Taxonomy (NCBI): domain Eukaryota; kingdom Metazoa; phylum Arthropoda; class Insecta; order Diptera; family Sarcophagidae; genus Sarcophaga; species Sarcophaga carnaria. The sequence continues at coordinate 50,082,989 of OY283151.1, forward strand.
CAGAATTCTGGCAAAAAATCTGAGAGTAAATAAAATTGCCATGAAAAGTTTCTCAAAAAAGCTGTCGTTCGGAGTCGGTTGTAAATTGTAGGTCCCGCCAGTCTGGAAAAAATTTAGCACAGACAACATAAGTGGTGTGAGAATCTAGGTCGTAATCCTGACTAAAGAGCTGTAAATACCAATTATGTATGTATGTATGTATTTAATTCAAAATGGCTTTCGTTTCCAAAAATTTTTAACAATCTACCCATGTGATTATTGCATTACATTAATTACATTAATGATTTCTGACCCACTGTGCAGTGTTGCAGCGCAGTATGTTGCCATAGTCATAAACATAATTGTAAGCAATGTTTATGCTGAAGAAGATCTCTGTTCCAAATATCCAACCACATTAATACAAACTAAAAATACCACATAACAGGCTGGTTGACTGGTTGGTTGGCTGGCTTACTGAATGGGTTGTTGGCGGATGGCTGACACTGATTTCATATTTTTTTTTTATAAGAAAGAAATGGAAGAAGAAGTAAAAAAACATAAACCATGAGTGAAAGCGGTTATAAGTGATTATATGTTTGTATACCTTGGTGCACAAATTAAGTATGTGGCAAAGAAGTGTAGATGCCTTGATAAGTAATTGCCATGTTTAGACATTCAATTCGTACATTGCATGCCTATATGTGTGTTATCATGTAAGTGGAGCACACATTTGTTGGAGACGTAAACAAAAAAAAGCGTTTTCTTGCAAAAATCTTTTAATTTTAACATGAATTACACAAAATAAGATCACTGTCTTGACATTGGCTTTGTTGGCTTATAAACAATTAAATTTTCTTTGCTTAAATTTAGAAATGATTATGGTTGGGGGGGAATGGATTTTAAAAGTAAATTTTGTATACAAAAAAATGGAAAATATTTTCATTTTATTTTCATTTCATTTATCTTCAGGTTGAGTTCAATTAATGTAATTACTTTAGACAATCGGTTTTTTTATGTGTGGCAAATACTGTTTTGCTGTTGTTGTTGTTGCTTTTGGCTATTGTATTGCCACTTGTATTTGTTGATTACAAAACTTATTTTCATTAAAAACTCTTAAACGGTTTTTCTTTATTTTTTTTGCTAAAGTTTCCTTCTACTTCTCTCATATATTGTAATTCTTTTATTTTTTCTCCCTGGCTTTTTATCATACTTCTTTTGCATTTACAAGTAAATGCCTGCTTAGTTTGCTGGCTTTGAAAAACAGAAGAAGCAAAAAAAAAACAACAAAAACCTTAAAAGACTTACTACATCAGTGACAACAAGGTAAAGCTTTACCTTGTATTTATAAGCAAATCGAAAGAGAACAACAACAATAAAACTAAAGTTTTAATCAATAATTCCCTGAACTAAAGTCTCAGCTGCTAACTTGTACAAAGTCTTATAACACATTAGAAACAACCACCTGAACATGAGTTCTACATGAGCAGAAGACAAAAAAAAATTCCTTCCTTCCTTTCTATTAGTTTATGTTGTTAGGGTTGTTGTTGATGTTGTTGTTTTTAGTGTTGTTGCAATAGCTGCTGTTGCTACTTATGTAAGATGTTGTTGTTGTTGATATTTGCGAATGGTACGACAGCTAACAATGTTGTTCTACTACCCAATGCTGTTGGAAAGTTCAATTTTGTTAGTTTATGGAGGAACGTTTGTCGTTGTAGCAAAAGAGAAACAAACAACGACAATCAATGAAAAAAAATGAATGAAACTTTTTCATAATGTTCATCAGGGTTAAATACGAATTTCAAGTGACCTAAAAGGCAGCTTTAAGAGGAATGAAATCATAACAGAAACACTTTAATGATGGAAAGGACAAAGATCTTGAAGGTTTGATGAGAACTGAGGCATGTCACGCTAAATACTGTGTGTACTCTCCTCAGAATTCAATATATTCCCTCCACGAATAACAGAAAAACAAAAATTTTGAAGGTTTGATGAGAACTGAGGGATGTTATGCTAAATGCTGTGTGTACTCTCCTCAGAATTCAATATATTCGTTCCATGATCATGTTGAGTTGTCGTAGTCTATTAGATAGGGTGTTGGCTATTAAACGTAAGGCCACGGCTCAAACCCCAAGTCAGACATCTCGCACATTACGAAATTAAAAAAAATATATATCTTCGGCGACTTCCTTTCAGCAGATTTCTGGCTTAAACTCTGTGAAATAATTAAATTGTTTTGAAATGTTTCTCAAAAATCTGTTGTTCGTGATCAACTATGGGTCCCGCCACTCATGTATAAAATTACACAAGTGTTATGACAAGCTAGGTCGTAATCCTGACTCAAGGGATGTAATAACCAATTATGTATGATCATGTTGAATATTTAAAAGGAAAAGATTGCTGTCGCAAACCTATCATGCCTACTTAATTTTGGCTAGTACAACCCTTCAGTCAGGATTACAACCTAGTTTCTCACACCACCCATGATGTGGGTGTTCATTTTTATCCATGAGTACTGAGATCTTCAATTTAATGTCGCCTTCGAAGAACAGATTTGTGGAAATCATGACCAACTCGTACTGGACCGAACATCTTACTCTCTTACTGGGTCATTACAACCATTTAGCCGAGACTACAACCTTACTTCTCACATCACTCCTAGTGTGTGTTAATTTTTATCTATGAAAGCCGAGATCTACAGTTTACCGTCGACTTCGAAGCACAGATTTGCAGAAGTCATCACCAAATCGCACTGTGTCGAAGTCTCTTTGAACTTAATTGGTCACTGTAAGCCTTTAGTCAGGATTACAACCTTACTTCTCACACCATTGTTGTATGCGTTAATTTTCATTTATGAGTGGCATTACATAGAGTTTAATGCCCTATTTCTCTATAAATAATGGTTTTCAAACAAAATTTCGTGTTGTTATCTATGCAGTTCGTCTGAATCCAGTCGTTCTACAGAGACAAGGTTTAACATCGATCCCTGATGACAGATTTGAGAAACGTTTTCATGGCCATTTTATTTACTCCCAGGGTTTTTGCCAGAAGACTGCTGAGAGAAAGTCGCCTAAAGAACGATTTTTTTCGTATTTCGTTGAGTTCGAGGTGTCTGAACTAGGGGGCACTTGTCCAAAATATTTTTTTCATATTTGTTCGAGTCTGAGTGTCTGAGCTGGGGTTTGAAAAACGGGCTCTCGTCTAGTAAGCCAACACACTACATACTAGGCTACGGTGACTTTGAATCAAGTTCAGCAATTCTAATTAAGAACCTTAAGTAACACACCTTAAATCTTTTGTAAACTCAGGTTGCTGTTAGTATAGCTCTTCGGAAATCATTATACTATTCAAAAGTCAACTGTAGAGTGCACAATACAGAGATGCTTCTTTTTTCCAAACTATGTACATGTAGGTTAAGTATAAAATATATTTCCAAGTAAATGCATGCATATGCTTGTGTGTATGTACAATTACCTGTCGTGCTAGCATATAGGTTTCTAATCTATACATATACCCATACATACATACATACAATGTAAGGTATATATGTATGTATGTATGTATGCATATATAAAGTTTTTTTTGTTCACTTTTTATAAAATGCTACTGTTTTTATTTTCAAGAGCAGAAAAAATTGGCAACAAACAAAAAAAAAACAGAACGACAAGAAAAACGCAGCAAACTAAACAAAAAAAAAAAACAAAAAAAAAACTAAAAAAAGTTAAAAGAATGTTATTAAGTTTTTGGTTAAAAAAGTTTTCATAACAATGGCACGTTAATGGCACACACAGCATATACTGCATCGAAATTATAGATACGCACTAATAAGGAAGGAAAATGGCATCATCAACAACACTTTTCCGCTAGAAATTTACATACAGCAACACTGTTTAACTGCATAATTATTTAAAGCATAATAATGCAGTAAAATTTTCTTTTGTTGTTGTTGTGAAAATAGTTTCAAATATTCTGGTTTGCATATGCACATCATAATTATTTCGTTAACCTTCACTGTATCTTAATAAACATTACATGGGTATTCATATGAAGTAGACATGTAAGATGAAAATATTTTACAAATTTTTTAGAAAAACTTTGTCAATTAGTTGATGTTTTACTCGGAGATATTTTTTCTGCGGAAATTGTTTCAAGTTGATAAGCTACAAACTTTTTGATAACAAAGGTTTGTTAGCAGGATACTACCTACATATTTCAAACGATTTATTGATTTTCTTCAAATGAAAGTAACATTTTCGAAGAAATTAAATAGTTTTGGTTTTTCATTTAAATCACAAGAAATTAGACAAAAATTAAATTAATATTTGGTAGTCGAGATTAGCAATAAATTTTCCTAGAGATTGTTGTTAGTAAGGAACGACAGATAGCAACTACTACAACAGTCAAGTTCGGTTTAAAGAAAATTCACAAATTCACTTATAATCGTATAAGACTCTCGTAGGTAGTATGTTGGCTTATTAGACGTAAGGCCACGGTTCAAACCCTAGGTCAGACATCAAAACGAAATATGAAAAAATATTTCTTTGGCGACTTCCTCTCAGCAGATTTCCGGTAAAAGCTCGTAGAGTAAATAAAATTGCAAAATAAAACTGAGGGTAAAATAAAATTGCCATGAAAAGATTTCTTAACTCTGGCATTCGGGATCGATGTTAGGTTCTGTTTCAGTAGACCGATTGGATTCAGACGAAATTCTGTTTGTATGAATAGAAACACTCAATTTTACTTGTCTTACAGAAACAGGGTATTAAACTATATGTATCGCCACACATCAATAAAAATTAATACGTAGAACATAAGTGGTGTGAGAAGTTAGGTTGTAATCCTGACTAAAGAGTTGTTATCACCAATTAAGTAAGTAAGATATACGATTCAGTGCAAGTTGGCGATCACTTCTGCAAATCTGCAGTTGAGAGTCGACATTAAACTGTAGATCTCGCCACTCATGGATAAGAGTTAACATATACAGCATGGGTGGTGTGAGAACCTAGGTTGTAATATTGACTAAGAGTTGTAATGACCATTTATGTCAAGCATTGCTTAAAACATGCATGGTTTTTCAAATGTTTTTTTATTTTATTTCCAATTTTTAAAAACTAAATGTTGAAAATATTTCCGGTTATATATAAACAATCTTCTGGTTTCAAAGCAGCCTAGGGACGCTCTTGTTGCTCTACATACATACATAATTGGCCATTACGAAACTTCAGTCAGTGTGTGTTAATTTTATACATGAGTGGCGGGACCTATAGTTTAAAGTCAACTCCGAACTACAGATTTTTGGGAAACTTTTCATGGCAATTTTATTTGACTCTCAGATCTTTGCCAGAAATCTACTGAGAGAAAGTCGCCGAAGATATACTTTTTGAATTTCATTTTGATGTCTGACCTGGGGTTCAATAAGTCAACACACTACCTACTAGGCCACGGTGACCAATATTTCATAAAATATTGTGCATAACTGAATGAAAACAAGAGCTTCAAATGTGTTGATTAAGTCAGACCCTTTTTTGAGAGGATTTATTTGTGTCAATATTTTCAAATAATTTCTAGTTTACAAATCATTTTCCAAATGCCAAAAAAAAACTAATTAAATTCAAATAACATTTTAAGTGTGCGAAAAGCTGCAGAAATAGAACTATAAACGTTAAGTATTACGTTTCAATTCTTCTTCTTTTTTCCAATAAAAAAAAACTTTAAACAAAAAAAAGAAGGGAGAGAAAAATAGAAATATTAAGTGCACTGACATTGACAGAATGTATAGTAAAAGTATTATGTACGCAAGTATGTAAGAATGTACGAAAAATGTGTGCAAAACTGCAATAAACAGCTATTGTTAGAGAAAATCAAAAAGAAAATCACATGTAAACAACAGTGAAATCCCTTTAAAATATGATTTTCAATTGTCTGCTATTGCAATTAATGCCTCTAAGCAATAAGAGATTTTACTGTTCAATATGCGTTGCTGTAAAATGTAAGAGAATGAGTATGAGTTGGTATTTGTGTAACTAATTTAGTACAGAGATAAAATGAATACACAATAGACACTTCATTTCAAAAGAAAAAGAAAGAAAAGAAAAAAAAAGAAGAAAGAAGAAGAAAAAATGCACATATAGCGGTAAAACTATACTTATACACACAAAACATTACATATTGTAAATAGCAAAAGCGAATGCAAGAGAAATTTAAAATTGAAAACAACACCAAGAACAACATGAACAACAACAGTAGCAACAACAACAATGCAAAAACCCTACAATTTTGCACTACAACACTTAATATCTTGTCTTTTTTTCTTATTCTTTTGCTTCTTCTTCTTGTGTTTTGTTAACATTTGTTCTCATAAAAGAAGTGTTATGCATTTATGTGTGTGTGTGTAAGTCTCTATGATGTTAAATGTTTATAAATATTTTTCTTTTAGCTTTTCTTCTCAAACTCTTCCTCTTGCTCTTGCTCTTACTCTGCACTCTGTTTAATGAAAACAGGAAACAACACTTGAAATATTTGTTGTATTTACGGTTATTCTGTTAGTGTTGAATTTATCTCTTTGTATGTGTGTGTGTGTCTTGTTTTCTTTTTTCTTTCTTTCTTGTTTGTCTTTTTCTTGTTTTTCTTTAGCTTTCTTTTGCATTTAAGCTGACCATATTTATCTTAATTGTTCACGCGTTTGTTCTACATGTGTATGTGTGTGTGTGTGTTTGTGGACATGTATATACTACATAAGCATGGTGAGAAAATTCTTAATTGCAGCGATTGCTGGTATTGATGTGTTGTTACAATTAAGATTCAATGATTATTTCAAAAGTATTTGTAACGTTTATTTATGGACACAAAATTAAACTGGAAAACGAATTGATATAAAATAGTACTTAACGATGTTAAAATGTAATGTGCTTGTTAGAAAAAATTTATTTTAAAATTGATGTATATTTGTATGTATATTTGCAACAACTTTAAAGTGAAAAAGAAGTTTAAACTTGTGTGTCATATCATACCGATGGTTTCGTAAGACGAACTTCTTCAGGTGATCGACAATTTGTATGAAAATAACTGAAACATTCTTGTATGATTGAGTTTTTTTCAATACAACTTGTCGACCGTCTGAAGAAGTTCGTCAGGGTATCACGATACGTAAACATGCTTTCGCTCTTGGTTTTGCAACCATGATACTGGATACATCCTTTTATGGCAATGATTTATACCCCACAGGAAATGTTATTAAGGCTGACGGTTTGAGATCACGCTACATGGTCAAATGTAGAATCATTGTATCGATGCTTACAAGTTCGATGCGATACACGATTTTTGTAGTACTTTAGTACTTGTCAATTAAGACCAGTACAGTACCCGGAGGTCGAATTGTACAACGTCCTAGCTTCACACACCACTTATGTTGTGTGTGTTAATTTTATACATGAGTGGTGAGGCCTACAGTTTAAAGTCGACTCCGAACGACAGATTTTTGAGAAACTTTTTCCTGGCAATTTTTATTTACCCTCATAGTTTTTGCCAGAAATCTGCTGAGAGGAAGTCGCCGAAAAAATACTTTGTTGTATTTTATCTTGATGTCTGGCCTGGGGCTCGAACCCTGGCTTTACGTCTGATAAGCCAACACACTACCTACTAGACTACGGCGAGTTCAAAAGTTTTGTAGTAATTTATAGGCTAAAATAATGGCATTTAAAATTGGCGCCGTGTAAATTCGATATCAGAGTATAACGTATGGAGAAATACTCATGTTTTCAAATACTAAAGTTTCCTAGATAGTATGTGCACCACATCTAAAGTTGTCCAAGGAAGCTGGATGTCTCTGGAAGTTACCCTCATTTGGCTTCCTGGATGCGGAGACACCGGAGGCAATTTAATCTACGTTCCAGAACGACGCGAGCACTATTCGGCCAAAGATTGCCAACACAGCATCAACTGTTACTCAGGAAAAAACGCTTTCGAACAACAGACCTCTGTTACAATAACAACAAAGCTTATGCTCTTTGTAAAACTGGTACCAAGGAAAATATAAATGAATTCGTACATGTTGTCACAAGAACTCTATACATGGACAAAGTTAAGATAGGATAACGAAGCCACTTGTAAAGACACCAGAAAGATCTTGCCTGACACGGATATACATATGTACGTAGAACAGAATTTGGATTGAACCTATGAAATTTCCTAGGTAATCCTGACTCAAGGGTTTTAATGACCAATTATGTATGTATGTATGAAGTTTCCATCTCAGGAACCTCATAGCAGTGATAAACGAGCAATTTGCCTCTGGTTGTTCATGGCAGGGGACTGGGAATACCTCATAACACTTTCTGCAGAAGTTGCAACCACAAAGAAGAAGATGAGACGACAGAAAATCTTCTTTGTCATTGGCAATTGGAAACCTGAGAAGAAGGATTCTTAAACACCCAGAATTTTGGGGCAAAATATTGTCTAACCAAAGGCTATTTGAAAAAACAAAAACTGCAAACACTAGCATGGTTGAGAGACGACAACCAGGAGCTATATTTTATGATGTTTTAGGCAATATCGAAATTACAAGGAGGCTTAATAGGACCCAAGTAAGCTGTGTCCATTGCTGCCAGTTTAGCCTAACCTAACCTCACATACATACATTATAAGTCAATAGGTCTGGATTACAACCTAGCTTCTCATACCATTTATGTTGTGTGTGTTTATTTTATACATGAATAGCGGGATCTACAATTTAAAGCCAATTCCGAATGACAATTTTTTTGAGAAACTTTTTCATCGCAATTTTATTTACTCGCAGAATTTTTGCCAGAAATGTGCTGAAAGGAATTCGCAGAAGAAATAGGCTAACCTAACCTTACTTTTTGTTTTGCAGATTCTGGCTACCTTGTCATCTACTTTTCTTTGCACACATGCATGCATAGTTTATATTCACATTAGTGTTAATACATATGTATGTATCTGAAGATGTATAAAAACTAAATTAAATAAAATGAAAGAAAGTATTTTTATTGTTAGTGTTGTTCTTGATGCTACCACTACTACAACTACTACTGCTACCACCACTGGCGGTGTATTTTATTTCAATTCTTATTTCTTTTATTTCATATTATTCTTAGCTCTTCTGTTGTTGCTAGTATTGTGGTTGTTAAAGAAGAAGAAAAAAACTGGTATGGCAGTAGAGTGTCAAAAAGGATACGTTTAAATTTCCTGCATTTCAACAACATAATAAAGTAGTTTTTCCTCAGCAACTGGGTCAACTGTAAGAAGTTGCATTAAGATCACATACATACACTTTAAATATTATGTACGGCTGTGTTCAGCCAATGCCAACACACTAGCATCAGCAACCAGATATTCTTTGTTTGCTTTATTGTTTCAGAAACCTATACATCCATACGTCCTTACTTCTTTACATATGTGCTAAATACACACACACTTTTGGCTAAGAAGAAAGCAAGCCAGCCAAAGTGTAACTTATAAGATTTACAAAACGAAACCACTAAGAGTGCATGTTTTAAATGACCAAAAGACGCGCAGTAGCATCTAACACAAGAACATTTTCTTTAAAGTGGCACAAAGCAAATAAAGTTTTTAAACAAAAAAAATAAAGTTTTAACAAAAAAAAAAAAAAAAAAAAAAAAAAAAAAAAAAAAAAAAACATTTGTTCCACATAGACAGAAGAAGTGTTATGGCGTATGGCTGGCATAATCACCACGTATGAAAATGTTCAATGGCCAAAACCATTAACTACAACAATGATATTCTAGTTTGTGGAAGAGAGGAAAGTACAACACTGGAAAGTAATACAAAACAAAATGAAGAAAAAAGTGTGAAAAAAAATTTTGAAAAAAAACAAAAATATTCCCAAGTTTCTACGTTCCGAAGCCAATATTCTCATGAAAATTTTTAAAAAGGCTATAACTTGCTGTATGAATCGGTCGAATTCGAATTTCACGATATTTATGTGCTGCACTATATGACATGCCTAGCTAGGTTAGGTCTGAGTGGTAGCTCTGACTTCACAAAGCTCACTTGAGCACGCATAGCGGCCCGTTGTGATGCCAGACATGCCTAACTAGTTATGACTACTGTATGTGGAAGAGGTAGTAAATTTAAAAATTTCTATCCGAGTCCGTTTTTTGGCGAAGTTTCCCTCTGAGAAAATTAACTCTGCCAAGTTGAAGTTACTGCCCATTACTTCATCATACTTTTTCACATGTCAGGATCACAACCTACCTTCTCACATCGTCTATGTTGTATGTGTTAATTTTTATACATGACTGGCAGACCTACAGTCTGCGAGTCCGTTACTTGACAATATTTTTTTCACATGAACTTGACTTTATTTCTCATTATAGCCCTTTAGTCAGGTTTACAACCTAGCTTCTCATACCATGCATGTTGTGTGTATTAATTCTTATTCATAAGTGGCGGCACCCACAGTTTAAAGTTGAATCCGAACGACTGGTTTCTGAGAAACTTTTCATCAGAGGTCAGCTATGAGTATTCAAAACGATGAGTAGATTCGAATCATACTTATAATTTCTGATACTTATACGCATTCATACTTATTTTAATGTCGTACTTATACTACGCATATTCAAAGTTGGAAATACTCATGGTACTCATACTTAACAATACGTTTGATGTTGTTGACTTCGACTCTCCATGACTCAACATTTACAAGAATCACAAAAGTTATGAATCTGAATGAGTAGGCTTATGAATCAAACATATTTCGAATGTTATGAGTTTGATGTCAACGTTGTACTCATACTCATTGCAACTTGTACTTATAAATCAATGTAGTACTGAGTACGAATGAATCAGAGTAGTTGAATTTCAATACTGTTGACTCACTCATATTCAAAATTTCATGAGTATTTATGAGTAGCGAAAAAGCGATTCATTGCTGATCTCTGCTTTCCATGGCAATTTTATTTACTCTTAGAGTTTTTGCCCGAAGGCTGCTGAGTGGAAGTTGCCGAAAGAAAAATGTTTTCGTATTTCGCTATGTTCGAGATGTCTGAGATGGGGTTTGAATCGTACTAAACTTCGTGGACTTCAAAAAAAGTCTCATGTTTCACAAAAGAAATAGAAAAGCCAGGATTGAATTCGCAAAAACGTATTTTACCCTTCAATGATGAAGACTCCGAGAATAAAAGGTCAAATTCGATGGCAAATACAATGAATCTGTTTCAAACAATTAATTTTTAAAGAAAATTTTTCTGTATTTTGTTTGTATTCTTACTTTTAATGGTGGAGTAAAAAGGAGCAATTAATCGTTGACCCCAAACAATGGAAATAGAAATGGTAATCTTCTGAAGCCTTTTTCACTTGGTAGTAAAATTTCCTTGCGTTCCATCATCTTCTGTAGCATATTTAGCACATTTTCTAGTCCCTGTTAACACTCTCTCGAATTTTCTATTTTCTTCTAACATGAGTCTCCTTTTCGGCTGAGAATACTCCTTAACTTTCAAAGCAAATAATAAAAATTTCTTGCTTACCACCAGTACTCAAGTAAAACAACTAAAAAATTAAATAAGTATTGTATGTGTGGAAAGTAAAATCAAATAAAATCTACAAAATAAGTAAAAAAAAAAACAAAACTAAAACCAAACCAATAAACTTTATAAGTGATGATAGTTTATCATGCATACATACATACACTCTACACATAGTATACATTAGCTATTCTTAAGTAAAGTTTCATTGAGTTTTAAGCTTAAAATATCTTTCTCACACTTAAGAAACGCTTCATTACTATCTCTGCCGTAGTATTTCTTTCTTTTTTTGCATTTGCATTGTATCGTTTAAAAACTTTGTATCCCATCGACGAAGTGAGAATCGAAAAACTATAAGAAATGAAATTAATTTTTTTTTTATTCTTTTTATTGGCATTCAACAATAATATTAACAGTTTTTCATTTATACAAACAATAGTTTATTTATCTTTAATTTGAGTGTTTTTTCTTTGGTTTTTTTTTTTTAAATAAAATTTAAAAATGTTTAATTTTCGATAACTTGAAACAAAAAGTATGAATGCCTAACAATAGAAAACTTAATTTGTAGCTGAATAGCTTTGATTTGTTGAGAAACTAGGTCGTAATCCTGATTGAAGGTTGTAATGACCAATTATGTATGTATGTATGTTTACACAAAACTCATAAGCCCTTTGTGTCCGCAAAATCTATTGATCTTCCATTGTTTTTAAATATTACGACCAAAACCATTTAAAGGCTGGCTCTAGAAGTTGGCTTAAAATCATACCAAAGCGCGAAAACCTTGCTTACTGACTTAATCGATTATTAAAACACATTTAATCAGGATTGCAACCTAGCTTCTCACACCAACCAAATTGTGTGTGTGTTAATTTTAGCCATGAGTGTCAGGACCTACAGTTTCATGACAATTTTATTTACACTCAAAATTTTTGCCAGAAGACAGCTGTAGGGAAGTCCTCCAAAGACATATTTTTTAATATTCGCTGTGTTACAGATGCCTGAACTGAGGTTTCAAACATGGGCTCTCGTCTAATAAGCCAACCTTCTACCTACTAGACCATTGCGACTTCAGAAAAGTCTTGTGTATGACAAAAAAAAAAATAGAAAAGCAAAGAATGAATTCACAAAAGCACACTATTTACTGGGAAACTGTGCTTTTCTCTAATGAAGATCCTAATAAGATCCAAAAGCAAACCCCTTAATTAAATACATAGCCTAGGTACAGTGCTACACGGTTCTAGGTAATATAAAGATATTACTATACTATGGTATTAGTACACTAATCAACGGCCGATTGCTTTTGGTCTTGGATTTTCCAGTATAAATATTTTAAGTGTGAGAAAAAATATTCATATCTAATGACAATGCTCGAAATGCTTAGCAATATTTGACAATTCAGTATGAATAAACTAACAAACGAACAAAACTTGGAAATCATTGAATTTTATTAAGTTGTTCTGTTTACGTTGAGAAAAATTATCATTTAAAGGCAGTTCAAGAGCTGCTGATGCTTCTTGAAGTGTGCTCTATTATTTGGTGCTGTTTCAGGGGCGACAGAATAATTGCTTTTCAAGATCAACAAGAATATCACATGGTTACCATTAGTGAAGCAATGTGCTATAAAAAAGTTACAACTTTTTTTCTTTTAAAATAAAAGAATTGAACTTGTTTAAAAGGTGGTTTCAGTAAGAAATTTCCCAAGGCAACATCGTAAGTGATCGCATAAAATTGTTGAGATTTGAGTGCACGAGACTATAAAGAGTTTTATTTTTTCTTTTTTTGTAACTGTTTCTGTAGTCTCTTTAGTGTACAGAGACAAGTCGGTGTTTTTCGAGTCCTACAAGAAAACCTTACACTTGCCATTGATGCGGTATCGTATGAAATTCTAGAAAAAGTTTTACAAAGTTTGTGCTCACAAATCAACTACATACAGCCAAGCCATGTTTAATATTTACATGACATAAATGATGAAAGATTTTTAAGCATTTTAAGCAGTGTAGTATACGATTGTATATGTCTTTTTGCATAAAGTGAAATTTTGATAACTTTAGCATTGTCTTACTTTAGAAGAACCAGTGCCATATACACATACATAACATATATAATTGGTCATTACAAACCTTCAGTCAGGATTACGACCTGGCTTCTCACACCACTTTTGTTGTATGCGTTAATTTTATGCAGTGAATGGCGGCATTTACAGTTTAAAGTCGACTTTTAACCACAGATTTTTGAGGAACTTTACATGGCTATTTTATTTACTCTCAGAGGTTTTGCCAGAAATCTTTTGAGAGGAAGTCGCCGAAGAAATATTTTTTCATATTTCGTTTAATTAGAGATGCCTGACCTGGGATTTGATTCGAGGCCTTACGTCTAATAAGCCAACACATACTACACCACGGTGACTTCTATTGCGATATACACGGTATAGTGTAAAAGTCTAAAGTTAAAAGCAAATACCGACCAGATAAAGTTCTATTTAAAGTTTATTTTTTTAAAGTAATTATGCTGTAATTATCTTCATAAACTATTATGTGTATTGGCTTCTTAGACGACGGCCCCTGGCTCAAACTGCCAGCGTTCTTGCAGCAGTCTTCTGGCAAAAACTCTGAGAGTAAATAAAATTGCAATGAAAAGTTTCTCAAAACAATCTGTAGTAGAATTCGACTTTAAATTATACGTTCCGCCACTTATGGATGAAATATACACACACGACAAGGGTGGTGTGAGAAGCTAGATCATAGTCCTGAGTAAAGAGTTGTAATGACCAATTGTACCTAAGTTATGAATTTGAAACGATTAAAATTTTTTTTTGAAGCAGCATAGACTACTATTCTGAGAATTTACATTCTACGGATTGCTTTATACCATCGTAAACATCAGGTTACTATTACGACGGCTAGCTCTAACGTCTCTGATTGATTTAAAAGACCCCAAAAATATTATATACATATATTGAAGTCGCCGTAGTATAGTAGGCACTGTGTTGGCTTATTAGACGTAAAGCCAGGGTTCGAGCCCCAAGCCAGACATCAAAACAAAATATAAAGGGTATTTTCTTCGCCGACTTTCTCTCAGCAGATTTCTGACAAAAACTCTGAGAGTAAATAAAATTGCCATGAAAAGTTTCTCAAAAATCTGTCGTTCGGAGTCGACTTTAAACTGTAGGTCCCACCGCTCATGTATAAAATTAACACACACAACATAAGTGGTGTGAGAAACTAGGTCGCATGTCCTGACTGGAGGGTTGTAAGACAAATTATATATGTATGTGTAAAAATATTATATAAGGCTTCAAACAGTACTTATATACTTCCGTAATAAAAAATAATAAAAGAAATTAAGCCCAGTTCCATATTTCAATAGAATAAAGTCAGTATAAATTGACTGCTACTAACTTCGTATAAAAAATTCTATTAGTAAAGTCATTCAATATTTAATTTTCCTTGACCTAGTTACGACATTTTTAATTTTGAACAGTAAAAAAACTCTATTGAACCAAAAACTTGGAAAAAGTTGTAACAAGCTGACTACGAAATTAATTTAAACTACTCTACTCTAAACACGTAAAGAGAAACAAAAGAATTTTAAAAAATTTTAATTCGGAATGCAGGTGCATTACTACATAAAACAAAAAGGGTTTTTGCAAACAAATAAAATTAGAAATTATAAAAATATTTTTTTTTGTAGTTCATTATCGTTAAACTGTGTTTAAAGTATTTTTTTATAATAAAATTTAATAAGTTTTTACTTTAAATATGATTTTGCTTTTGTTTAACAAGAAACAAAAAAACAACATAAAATTTGTAGTCATTTTCAAATACTTAACAACACAATTTGATTTCAACAGCTTCGTTTCCCAGAAGTCGTTTTCAAAGCAAAACTACTTTAAAGCCGTCTTTATAACCAAGTCGAGACACACAAACACACTCATTCACTATGCTAGTCGAAATAGAAGTCATAAATATTGTAACACTTTCTTTGTGCCATTTAAAATTTTTATGGTCAAAAAAAAAAAGAATGAAGAAAAAAAAAAACTAAAAACGCGTTAATAGCCAGCCAACAAATAAAAATTGAAAAAATTTATGTATTGAGTTCACACACAGTAGAGTTCTTTGATTCCATAATTTATTTATTCTTATTCTTCTTCACTTTATTCAAGTCATTCATGACTGGTATAAAATTTATTAAGAAAAGAAAATTCAAAATCAAAATTAATTTTTTTCTTTTTTTTTCAATAAAACTTTATGTCTACCTGTGGGAGTTTGTTTGTTTTTGGTTTTGGTTTAATAACGAGGAATTGGTAATATTTCCTGTTGAGTTATTATTGAATTTAATTGAAAAAATTATTGTTTAAACAATTAAATTTTATTATTTTTTATTTTCAAATAATCCACCAGTTAAGCTTATTAAATAATTATTGTTTTTGTTGGGTTTTTTTTTGATTTAAAAAGAGCAGTTGACAAATAGTGGCAATAAACTTATAATCCGTTATTATCCGAAAGTATGAACTTTTCACTTGGTCGTATACAGTACGACTGATAATGTAGAAAATTTTCTCTAGCGGTTTTTAGTGTTAAGTAGACCGCACAAATGCTTTTATGTGTCTTATCAATATCAGTATCAAGGCGGCTTTAGCAGCAGCTAAGCAAAACTAGTGTTGGCCAAAAACTCTCCATAAGCCATAAGCAAATACACTCGCACTCGCACACTTAGTAAGTTGAAGTAACGTCTTCGGCTTTACAATGGCAGAATGGTATACAAGACCAAGCTTAACTTGATGTTCAACTTGTTGTTGGCAGTTACTGCTGCTGCTGCTTACTGCCTACTGCCAACACTTGAGCAATTTACAAATAATTTTAAAACTCTTTCTTTTTTTTAATATTCTTTTGTTTTTTCTCTTTTTTGTTTGTTTTTTATTTTTTTATTTAAAATACTTTTTATTATTGTTGTTGTTATTTTCTTTACCTTTTTTTATTTAATTTAAAATTTTTTTGGAATTTTTTTTTAAATATTTTGATTTTTCTTTGGGATTTTATTTAATGTTTGCCGATCAATTTCACTGCGCGTCGCGTTTTGAACACAACTGTTAAGTACGACTTAATGTCTGCAACTGATCTTGCGTTTATGCTTTCAGTTACCATCATACTTGTTTGGCTAAAATGGAAGAATTTCTTTTTCAGTTTTTTTTATTTCTTTCTTTCTTTTCTTTTCTTTTACAAAATTTGGCTTTCAACAGCTGCTATTCTTGTTGTTGTTCTTGTTCGTCTATAAGCCATATGAAGTGTAAGTAGTTTTAGTTGTACATACATAGGTATGCAGATATACATATATGCCTGTTGTCTTCTTTTATATTCATATTTGCTGTTAAATAAAGTAATTTACAGTTATTTTTCATTATATGTATTATGTTGTTGTAATTATTTGTTGTATTAAGTTATTTAACAACAAACAAAACACAACATCAATATCTACATCATCATCATCTGCAGCTTTTTTAGACCATAGTGAGCTTTGCTTTAACCAGTAGTAGATTTGTTTCAACACTTAGTTAATGAATGATAATAATTACGCCACTGATCCATGTCTAAAGAATGGAAATTTGTTTTGATTTGTTTTCATTGTAAGGTAAACCTCTGCAAATGATTGATTGATTGTGAAATAATGATCTGAAATTAATTACTTGGCGCCATACGTTTTACAAAACAGAGAAAAGCTTTAAAAATCGCAAAAAAAATTGCAATTAGGTAAATTAATTACTAGAATTAATTAAATTATTATGCGGATTAGACAAAATAGCAAAAAATACAAAAAAATTTGTTCTGCTTAAAGGCGATATGGCACAATTTAGAAGGTATTTATTTTTTTTTATGAATAAAGCAATCCTGTTGGACATAAGTTATTGGTGTTACATCTTCATTTACCTTTATATCATGAAATTCAAGTTGACTACGTTAAAATACATTCATCTTAATTGAACTGTTACAAAATTAATTACATAATTACGTTAGAGAAAATCATACAAAATACAAATAGAGGAATGAAATCAAAATTCAATTGTCAGAAAATTTTTATTTATAATTTTTTTTTCAGAATTCAAATTGTTGTTTGTTCAATTCGAGTGTGGGCCGCCGTAATATACTCCTATATACTACACATATACACACAGAACACGGTAGTATGCAAAGCGAGCATAATGAAAATAATCCCATGCAATATATCCCATAACATAAGATATTACCGATTGCACATAAGCCAAGCCTTACCGAAGAAGTCTTTTGAAGATTGCAGTAAAATGGCGTTTCACTCAAAAATCGTAATAAAACAAGATTTAATCTGCAAAACGACAACGAATTGTCAATCTAAACAATAAACGTTGGTAAATGGTGTTTCATTTTAAGTTCATAATTGTGAATTACACCAATAAAACTGATGTCGTTTGCATGAGACGTTTACGCAATGTAAGAATAATTCCATTAGAAGATGAATCCAATATTGATCTCCCTTTACTAGACAGCCTCTGGTTTTATTGAGAGATTTTGCTACGGAGCAGGAGGCTTCCGCAGCTACAACTTTGTTGAAAGAGCTGATAATGTCAAAACGTGTTGTATTTTTTTTTGTTATATTTGTCTGCCAAGTTATTATCAGAGCCACAACCAAATAAAAAAACAAAATTATTTTCGCCAAGTTGTGCTCGTCCATTTTACGCTCATCATAATCAGCCTAGCGAGCGAGCAATTCCGTTATAGACAATTTCTGCATCATCACCAAGGAAAGTAAAATAATTGTTTGTAACGAAGAATTTTTGATGGAGGGTCCGATATATCGATTCGATGCCATCACCAACTTATTGACTCCTGCTTCTTGTCTACATGGAAAATCTTACGTAAGGAACTTGCGTTACGTGCTTACAAAATACAGTTAGCACAAGAATTAAACGCTTACATTGCTCATTACTTGAATCATTTGAAACTGACTGAAGATGTGCATTTGAGTCAGACTATTGCGTTTATAAAAAAAACCTTTTTTTTTTTGGTTAAATATCTGCGTTAATAAGCAAAATTTTTGCCTTTCTAGTGACGACAATCGTTAATCAAATCAAATCAATATAACATCCATTACAAGTGAATGATTGAAGTCGTCGTAGTCTAGTAGATAGTATGTTGAAAATTGAAACACACACAACGTGTGTGGTATGGTAAGCTAGGTTGTAATCCTGACTAAAAGGGTTGTAAGGACCAATTACGTACGTTTGGTGCAGCGTACACGCTGGCGATATTATGGAATTAAACAAGGAACTGTCCCTACGTTAAATGGCTAGCGCTATCGAACATTGCGGACTCAATTATTGTTAACCAAACTAAACGTCAATTACTTTTGATTCCAATCTTAGGTTATAATTTGCAATATAGCGTGTTTAATAATCGATTTATTGCCGAATCAATTTGTTGAAAACTTTCTCTCCAGAGATGATCCTCTACACTGGTCCCTTCGTAAGTGTAACTTAATATATTTACCTTCTATGGGGTTATTGGTTTATGTAGACATATACCGCGATTAAAACAATGTCACTAAAAAAATATTTCCCATTTATTTATTATAATATAGTGCCCGTCTAATAAGAACTGAAACTATCTAAAAGAAATTTCTATTATTCTGAATACCCAACCTTAAATTAAACGAGATACCTCCGTTTGAAAACTGCTTTACGTACATACATTAGTCAGTATAACCCTTCAGTCAGGATTACGCTTAGCTTCTTACACCACCTATATTGTGTGTGTTAATTTTATACAGTTTAGAGTTGATTCCGAACGACAGATTTTTGAGGAACTTTTTCAGAAATCTGCTGAGAAGAGGTCGAAGAAGTAATATTTTTTATATTTTTCGTTTTGTCGGAGATGTTTGACTTGGGGTTTGAACCGAGGCCTTATGTCTAAAAAGCCAACACAATACCTACTAGACTACAGTGAAAACTGCTTTACTATCTACAAACAAGGTGAAATTATTTTTGGCAAATAACTTAATAAATAGCGTAAGTGGTTTTGAAATTTTACTGACGCCAAATCTCTAACCTTTCCGCTTAACACGAGTTTTGTTTTCTTTCGAAGAACGATTTGTTTAATTTCCTTCATTTATTCTTTAATAAATCAAAATGACATTTTAGGACGCATAAATTGTATTGAATAAGTCAAATATAATAAAAAAATATATTTTTTTATTAAAAAAAAAAAAAATAAATAATTAAATATTTAACAAACTTCCTCGAAAGTGCCCCTATTAACCAGACCAGTAAAATTTCTTGAATACATAACATTTAGTCATTCAGTGTTAAAGGACTTGCACGCGTAGTAAACATTTTGTCACTTTCATTGAAATTACCCAGAAACATTATCAGATTTATTAATAATCTGCGATTCTGCGATGATATTGTTGCCATTAAGTGGTCCTGATTGAAAACTGTTTTCTTTTTTCTGTTTTTCTGTTTTTTTTTTGTTTTTAATTAAACACTCTAGTCCTGTGAAGGAAAGACCTTTGAGCATTATTGGCTTTTATGGTAAAATGGCAAGCCATATGACAATAAGTGTATGTGTGTGCGTGTGTGTATGTGTATAAATATTTTAATTCAATTTCAAAAAGGATTGTTTTACTCTGCTGCCGGGTTTTGGAAAATAAACATTTCATATGCAAAAATCGCTTAAAGAGATGCCATGAATTATTAACGGCAATAATATGTGACTGCTATAACAGCCGTTATTTATTAAATAAAAAATGCTTTAAACGTTTAAGTGCTTAAATGTACGACATTTTTGCAGGCTACTATTCAATAATAATTTAACAAACAGACGTATGAAAATAATTATTAAAAAAACAAAAAACCAAAAAACAGAAATAAAAAGAAATCTGATTACTTATCATACATACATATTATAATCATTTGCTATACCATATGTATAGTACATGTATAAAGAGTTGGTATATTTTTGTTAACCAAAGTGAAATCGTGTTCAAACAGTACTCAACGTATGTATGCATGAATTATAATTAAATGTTGATTTTTTTCATTTAATTTTTTTACTTGCCGATACTCGTACATACTCATACATAGTCGCATTTACGCACATTATAAACTGTTCACTTAAAAGTTGGCTAAAATGACAGAAAACGAAAGAAGAAAACGAAACAAAAACACTTTAACCGAAAAAACGACAACACACATCATAATGTGGTATGAATACCAAATTGAGATTATGGTGTCTTATTGATGTGGATTTAAGCCAAAGCCCAACTTCGCCAAAGTGCGAGTATTATAAAGTATGTTCCGAAAAATGTTTTTACAAAAGTCTTAACGAAAAAAACAAATCAAATTTCACTCTTTTTTTAAGTAAGAACCTCTAGTCCCTTAAGGGTTTATTGTTCAAAAAGTACAGTCCCCTTTGTAATTATACGAATCAAGTCACAATGCAGAATGCTTTCGGGGAAAACTGGGGATGCATCTTAAGTATTATCCATTAGGTGTATACCATGGAGGTCAAACCAATAGTGACCTTTGGGGCAATTGTCGCGGCAGATAGTATAAAATGAAAACTGCTCAACTGGTTTTGGACAAGCTACAGAAACTAGCAGATGTTGGAATAGCAGCCGCAATGAAAACGTGTTCTATAGCGGCGCTGGAAGCTCTGTTTTATTTAAGTCCGCTGCACACGATAGTGAAGACCAAAGCTTTGGAGACGATAGTTAGGTTATAGGCGACAAATATAACCAGAAATTCATTAAAAAATTTCGTGATCTAGGGAACCGATTGACTGCCAGCTCCCTACTTAACTTTTCCCTGGATAGAACCAGCAGATTGTATGATTTTGGGAATTACATCACAGCAATACTTAGTAACAAAAATAAATCGAATAATCTGCAAAGGGGCATATTCTTTTAAAAGAGAGGCTATTTGGTAGTGTACAGATGGGACAAAAACATTTCTTAGAACAGGAGCGGGAGTTTTAAATTTCAGAACGAAATATTCTCAGCCCATAGGAAAACTCACAGTTTACTTTAAACGAAAGTGTATATCTTCGAAACATACATACATAATACATAATTGGGCATTAGAAGCCTTTAGTCAGCATTACGGGCTAACTTCTCAACACCACTCATGTTGTGTGTATTAATTTTATACATGAGTGGCGGGAACTACAGTTTAAAGTCGACCCCCGAACGACAGATTTTTTTGAGAAACTTTTCATGGCAATTTTATTTACTCTCAGAGTTTTTGTCAGAAATCTACTGAGGGGAAGACCTCAAAAAGAATTTTTTTTTTATTTTCGTTTTTATGTCTGATCTGAGGTTTGAATCATGGCCTTACGTCTAATAAGCCAACACACTACCTACTGCAGACTGCCTACCAGACTAATAGGAGAGAAAATTAAGCTGGAATTTATTAAATGATTTCGTGACCTAAGGAACCGATTGACTGTAAGCTACTTGCTTAATTCTTCCCTGGGCAGAACTAGCATGCCATGATTTTGAGTACAGCCTCACAACGATACTTGGTAACAAAATTGAATGGAATCTGGAAGACGCATATTCTTTTAAAAGAGGGACTATTATGTAGTATGCAGATGGAACAAGAACGGATCTCGCAGCAATAGCGGGAGTTTTAGATTCTAGAATGAAATATTCAAAGGCAATTGGGGAAATTTGGGGTTAATTTCTAAGCAGAAGTCTGTGCCTTTGAGAGATAAGTTCAATTCAACTTTGATAGGAAGTATAAAAGACAGGACATAGTTAGACTCTCACTCAACCACTCGACTCTTATGAGATAAAATGGAAGTTTGTTTGGGACTGTTGTGTTGGTCTAGTAGGTCGTGTGTTGGCTTATCAAACGTGAAACCACGGTTCAAACCACAGGTCAGACATCTAAAATAAACCGAAATATGAAAAAAAAATTTTTCGGTGACTTTCTTTCAACAGGTTTCCGGCGACAACTCTGGGAGTAAATAAAATTTCGGTGAAAAAAGTTTTAAAACAATTTATCGTTCGCGGTCGACTATAATCTGTGGATCCCGCACACACAACATACGTAGTGTGAGAAACTAGGTTGTAATCCTGACTAAAGGATTGTAATGGCCTATTATGTGTGTATGTATGTATGCATAGGACTGTCTGGAGTAGCTGAAACAGCAAAGAAAAGTTATCCCCTACTGAGCCCCAAGTCATGAGGGAATTCTTGACAATAAACTAGAAAACCGGCCTGTGAGGAGAGGAGCTTCAACGCCTTTGATGGAGCCAGCACACTTCTGAGAAAGTGGAATGAAATGAGAGATGAGAGAATGCTTCTTTTGCTTCCTCATACGCGTTCATATTTCTTTCCCCTAATGTTGCAACCATAAATCATTTTTCGTGTACAATCTCTATGCTAAGTGCTCACACATACTCCGTATACACTATGGACACAGTGCTTACACAAACATAAATACATATATTATATGTACATATGCATGTATATGTCCGGGAATATGACAAGTTTATAATATTTATAAGCATGTATGTATCATCATCAATAGCCGGTATTTTCGTAATTTGTTGTTGAAGAAAAAAAAAGAAAAAAAAATTTTCTGTCGCATTTTTTCTTTTAAAGTTTCATTAACAAAATGCAGTTGTTATACATTATATACGGCAACAGAAACCCAGTTCCCCAATTATTTATATATATACACTCTCTGTGTCATTTTCATGCTTGTAAGTCATATTCTTTCGTGTCTTCTTCACAATCGTTGCTAATGTTTTAATTTGTTTGCGTACAACAAAAGTTTATCGTCTCGAGACATTTTTCGGAGGCATTCCAATTCCAATTTGCAGTCTCCATAATAGAATAGAGAGAAACAAGTTCATTTTGATTTTCTATGTTTGTCCCTTAAGCTTGTTGACATTATTGCTGATTTTTTTAGTTTTTCTATTGTGTTTTCTTTTTATTGTTATTGTTGTTGTTGTTTTAATTATTGTATTGCTTTACACTGTGACTTTTTAATGCAACAACGTTTTATTTTAGAGGAGAATATATGGATAAAGATTTATACTCTTATACGTGATGATTAATAAATGGCATGTGCATGTATGTATGTACATACATATGTATGTATGTATTAGCTAATGTGTATGGTTGTAAGTAAAATGCTTGCAACACTTGTTTTTAAAGAAAAGACTTTGTGTGTGCTATAAGTAGTATTGCGTCTATGTACGGCTGCCAGATTATTTTGGCCATAGAATGCAGTAACAATTTCAATTGGTTGGGTAATTGGTGTTGCCCCACATTCCATTGAAATTCTGTGGAAATTGTGTCAAGGTTTGTTTTAAAATAACAAACAATGCCACAACGTTATGGAAATGCTACCGAGCAAAATATTAACAACTTAAATGGGCCAGACTACTACTACTAGTGGGCAACTGCACCTAGTCTAGTAGGTAGTGTGTTGGCGTATTAGACGTGAGGCCACGGTTCGAACCTTAGATCAACACAACATCTCCAACAAAACGAAATACGAAAAAATATTTCTTCGGCGACCTCATCTCAGCAGATTTCTGGGAAAAACTCTGAGTGTAAAAAAATTGCCATGAAAAGTTTCTCAAAAATCTGTCGTTCGGAGTCGACCTTAAACTGTAGATCCCGCCACTCAAGTATATAATAAACACAAACAATATAAGTGGAATGGGAAGCTAGTTCGTAGTCCCAACTGAAGGGCTGTAATGACCACCTGTGTATGTATATGTAGACTATTTGCTGATAATGTGTTAGAACACCTATGTTCATCCATTGCGTGAAATACTAGACATACAGGCCTTTGCAAGCAAGTGTTAAAGTAGGTTTCTGTGTATTTATCTGCCTAGACAATATCAAATTGGAAATATTATTCGGCAAATAAGAATTCGCCGTAGTCTAGTACGTAGTAAACTTATTAGACGTAAGGCCACGGTTGAAACCCCAGGCCAGACATCAAAATGAAAATATGGAAATATTTCTTCGGTGTCTTCCTCTCAGCAGACTTCTGACAAACACCCTGAGAGTAAATAAAAAAAATTGCAATGTTAAGTTTCTCAAAAATCTGTCGTTCGGAGTCGACTTTAAACTGTAGATCCCACCACTCATCTATAAAATAAACACACACAACATAAGTGGTGTGAGAAGCTAGGTCGTAATCCTGACTGACGGGTTGTAATGACCTATTATGTATGCATTCGGCAGCTTATCAAACATCAACAGAACATGAAATCGGAAAATGTAAGTGGAGTTGAATTAGCCAAATTTTATGTAAACATCCGGACGTTATTTAAAATTTAAATCAGAGCCCACAAGATATGTGAAGACGAGGACAGGCATCATAAATGTGCAGACGAAGTATTGAAATTGAATATTTTAACGCACATCCTAAATACAGTGAGCACCAAAAGAAACTGTACATTAAAATAAAAATTAAATTAATAAATAACCGTTATTTTTATTTTAAAAATGTTTCATTGCCAGTTTTTAAAATTGAACAAAAAAAAAAAAATAAAAAAATACAAAAAATTTCTAAACATTGCAGAATTTTTTCGGGCACTCTCCTAAGTGCTAAAAGCTGAGTTTGGTTTGATTGTTAGAATTTTATCCTTAGTGTACAGTTTCTTTTGACGCTCACTGTATTCTGTTTGAAGTCGCTGTAGTCTACTATGTACTGTGTCGGCTTATTAGACGTAAGGCCACGGTCCAAACCCCAGGCTAGACATCAAAATGAAAAAATATTTCTTCGGCGACTTCCTTTCAGTAGATTTCTGGCATAGACTCTGAGAGTAAATAAGTTTCTATGAAAAGTTTCTCAAATATCTGTCGTTTGGAGTTGCCTGCAAACTGTATGTCCCGCCTACCATGTTTTTTTATATTTTTTTTTATATTTTCCTTTTGATATCTGACCTGGGGTTTGAACCGAGGCCTCACGTCTAATAAGCCAACACACTTCGTACTAGACCACGGCGACTTCAACATGTTACATGTCTTTAGTGCGATTTATTCATGAGTGGGAAAGCCTACATTTTAACAGCGACTCTTAGCAGACAGTTTTGAGAAGGTTTTTCCAATTTGTAATTGCCGGGCCTTTTTGAAAGAAGATTTCCTTTATACTCCACATGTCAATACTGTGGTTTGAAATTGGAGTCCACACGAGACTAAGACTGAGCATCAAATGTAAAATCGTTAGGCTTTTGTTCCAATAAATTTGTCTGAACATAAAAACACTTAGGATTTCATAAAGTCTTATGCCTTTATTGGCATTCACTAGATTTGTAAGAATTTTGCAATTTTTTAAATAACACTTATTGGATTAAGAAGTACATACAAACATACATAATTGGTCAGTACAATCCTTCAGTCAGGATTACGACCTTGTTTCTCACATCACTTATGTTGCGCGTGCTAACTTCATACATGAGTGGCTGGACCTACGGTCTAAAATAGGTTTTTGAGAAACTTTTTCATTGCAATTTTTTCCCTGAAATCTGCTGAGAGGAAGTTGCCGAAGAAATATTTTTTCAAATTTCGTTTCGTTGAAGGTGTTTAATCTGGGTATGGAACCGTAAACACACGTCTAATAAGCCAACACACTACCTACTAGAATACGGCGACTTTAATTCTTAAATTGCTTCCATAACATAGGGTTTCGGTTGAATCCAGTGTAAATGATAAATTTCTTAAACAATAGGCAATGCAACAACAAAAATCCACTAATTGTGGCAACTTTGTTCATGCTTCTAAATAATTCACATACATTTATACACTCAAACACAAAAACACACATACATATATACATATATGTACATGTACATATACACGTTCATTGTAGCAAATATCAATTAAAAGTTTTATGTGCGACAATAAGTGTTGATGATCATAATAACAGTCATTTATTATTAACCAGGCAAAGACGTCTACTTTCTAAAAAGAAAACAAAAAAGAAACCAAAAAAAAAGGAACGAAACCAAAAACTATAAAGCCAACTTAAGCATTAAAATGAACATGAGAGGGAGAGAGAGAGAAAGAGAAAGAAAGAGTGAGAAATAAATAAACTTATAATGGCCTTTTATTAGCAGATTTCTATGTACAACACCAACAACAACAACAACAAAAAATATAATAGAAGAAAATGTAGAAGAAATATTTCAATTAAACTACTTTAATTACATCTTTGGGTAATAAAAAGTTTATAAGTGTTGAATAAGAAGTGAGTTTATTAGATTTTTTCTTCTCATACATATTATGTTGTACAATACGTACTTAGATTGTATGTTGGAATGAATGAAGCATTTTATGTAAAAATCATATTATAAACGAGCCATTAATGCCTGGTTATTTATTTCCATTTAATGAGGGTTGCACTTTCATATTTATTTTAGTGTAGAAACGCAATAACGTTTACACTACAAAGTTGTTTTCTTAAGTACATTTTAAAAGAATTTAAGAACGTTTATTTTTATTTTTTATGAAGAAGAACGTTTTTTCTACTGCCATAGAAAATTAACCTTGAGCCAGTTTAAGTCGTAATAATGGTTCCTCCATTTTACAAGGTGAAGGCTTCGTTTCTGTTTAGGATTTTAAATTTAAAAATTTATGAAAATTTGTCAATGGGGTCTGCCAAGATGGACTTACTTTGATCGATGATGACAGACAACTTGTTGAAGCTACATCTGCCAAATCATTACATACATAACTGGTCAGTACAACTCTTCAGTCAGTATGTGCTAACTTCATGCATGAGTTGCTGGACCAACAGTTTAAATTCGGCTGCGAACGACAGATTTTGTCCGAGAATTGCTTAGAGGCAGTCGTTTTGTTGGAGATGCCAATAATAAGCCAATACACTTACTTACTTACTTACTTAATTGGCCATAACAACCCGATTAACGGATTTCGGCCTGCCGCAACACATCCTTCCAGGCACCTCTGCTTCTTGCGTGCCTACGCCAGTTGGTCACACCAATCGATGACAGGGCTTCCTCGCTTTGGTCCTTCCAACGGATACAAGGTCGTCCTCTTCGCCGACTTCCGTAGATCCTCGCATCAAATACCCGTCTAGCTGGAGCATCCTCCTCCATTCGAACGACATGGCCGAGACGGCGCAGCCGCTAGATATCAATACGCTGTACAACGTCCATGTCGTTGAGGAGCTCATACAGCTCACTGTTGTATCGGATACGGAAATCATCGAAAACTCGTAATTGACCGAAGATCTTACGTAGGACTTTTCTCTCGAACACTCTCAAGGCTGCTGCATCAGTACTTAATACGGTCCATGCTTCTGCGCCATAAAGAAGCACGGGTAGGATGAGTGTCTTGTAGAGTGTTAGTTTTGTCGTACGAGAGAGGTCTCTGCTTCTCAATTGCCTATTGAGGCCATAGTAGCACCTGTTAGCAAGAGTGATCATGCGCTTGATCTCCAGACTGACATCATTTGTGGCGGTAACGGCGGAGCCAAGATAAATAAATTCCTTGACTGTATCAAAAGTATAGTTATCGACCATAATCTGAGAATCAATACGCCGCATGTCTCTACTTGTCGATAACATGCTTTGTTTTGCCCTCATTTACTGCCAAACCCATCTTAGTAGACTAAGCCAATACACTACCTACTATTAATTATTATTTAAAATTGCTTTATCATACTTGATCTTCTGTACGTAATTTATGTATTTTACGATTGCCATAATCGACCTACCGACGAATATGAGGCGGATAAATTCCAATCCACTGGTTCACAGAACGATCAATCAACACCAGTACGTCTACAAAACGCAAGATCTGCTAAAACACCGCCGGTGTCCTTGAGATATGCAAGAGATTTCATGTTGCTCACAAAAACTCGGCCTTCCTCAGACCTCAACTTGACAATTTTAAGTCGCGATTTTGTCCTGCACCCATACAAAATTGAACTGAGCCAGAAATTAAAGGGCAAACCACCATGGACGGCGACGTATTTTCGCTGAATTGGCTCATAAGCAGTTGGCAACTGATATTAAATTTTATTGAAATATTATCCTCAATGAAGTTGCCCTTTTCTGAATGAATGTGTACGTAAACAAACAAAAATATCAAATTTCGAACGTTACCAATCCATACGAGATACAAGGGTGTAGGTATAGATTTTGAGTTGGCGGTGTCAAGGATCCATATTTCTTCAAAAACAACGTTGGAAAGGCCCTCATTGTCAACTACAAGCACTATAGACCGTTGATTACCAACATTTTTTCGCCTGAAATGCATGATCTGGACACCAAGGAAATGTGGCTTCAATAAGACAACGCTACGTCCAACACAGCTCATGCCACATTGGATATTCTAGGCATAGCTATTCAGGGCATAGCGATTTGAGAGCATAGCCACCGCACGCAGAAGTGAAGTGAACTTCGCCAGCGAGAACGTACGAACTGGCACAGATTATTTATTTAATCTTTATGACAAGTATACTCGACATTAAGAGAAAATGCTCGGTTCTAAACTGGCGAATAAATCTATAATTTTTTCACATAGCCTACTCTTATCCAAACTTGGTGTTATTATGTAAAGGACAGAATAATTTATTGGTAGTGCGAGCATAAGGCAAAAATTTAAAATGTAGTTTACATAGAGCATAGAGAGTAATTATGCATTATAGTCGTACTTGATGTTGTTGTAATCTAGTAGGTAGTGTGTTAATTTATAAGACATGAGGCCGTGGTTCAAACCCCAGCCCAGACATCTCGAACAAAATGAAAAATGAAAAAGAAAAATATGTCTTTCGTCAGCTTCTTTTCAGCAGTATTCTGGCAAAAACTCTGGGAATAAATAAAATTGCAATGGCCGTACAGATTCAACTTTAAACTGTGGTTTCCGCCACCGCATGTATAAAATTAACACACACAACATGAGTAGTGTAAGAAACTAGTTCGTAATTCTGACCTAAGGATTGTAATGACCACTTAAGTAAGTAAGTAAGCCGTGCTTGATATGAAATTTATCTTTATCAAAACTTATAAACTGAATGCTCATATTTACTTGCATGGAACTTAATTTAACGAATGTATTTCAATCTTAATCTTGTCTGATTTTCATTACGAAATTTCAGTGATTGCAACTGCTTTCTACTTTCCTCCCTTGTTCCTATATAAAGCTTAAAGGGCACTAAGATGCTGAAAGCTTGGCTGATAATAGTTTCGTTAACAAATATAAATTTTTAAAGTTTTTTGAAAATTTAGTGAATCTATAGGTGTTGTGAGTAATAAATAAAATCCTACCAGTTATTTGAAGAATATGACTCCTTAATAATGGATTCTCTTTCTCATTAAAGTATACTTTTGGGAAACTGGGACATGAAATTCAATTAAAATTCAAAAATGAAATGTACAAAAAAGAAGAAGAAAAGAAGAACAAAGTGGAATATTATTCGTACTGTACAATAAAAGGCAAATGGGATGAATGTGCCATTATTATTCTATTAAAGAGCCAACGTAAATAACCGACATCGCTTCCCACACACAATACCATACATACACGGACAAAGGCCCATACATTTAAGTAAGACAGTCATTAGTGTCGATACTCACAATGAACATTAAGAAGCCAACAATGACAGCCAGCCGAAATAAAATGTGAATTAAAATTAAAAGTCACGGTTCAAACCGCAACGCTTTACAAAAAATGTTTTCGAATACGTGAAAAAATTCATTAACGTTAAAACAATACTGGTGGTAATAAGATCCAACAGCAACAGCAACTGCTGTCCACATTTTCAGCTAAAATATCATTCTTTACAGTTTGATTATCATACCCCGCCCCTTAGACACCCGGTACACATAAGTACACAAAACGGGTACAGACCAAAAATATGAAAAAAAAAGGAAAAAAATATTCACATACATGAACGAAGTCAAACAATATGGGGAAAACTGAGTAAAAGTATTCTCGTATCCATTTACATATTTGAACACACACACACATAACAAGCATATTCGTAGCGTACTTTTGTTAGCGGCCGCCACATAATGAAAACCGCTAGTAAACCATATAAACGACCGAACCAAACCAAAAAGTACGGAAATATAAACGTGTATGCGAACCAAAAAGTGTAGAACCAAAAAACTTGACCATTCATCCAACAGTCTTTATGTATGTACTCGTATGTCCGTATTTAGTACGTCTGTTCATTCAGTCATTCATTCTCGTGTTCATGCACTCATTCAAATGTTCACCATATACTAACAACTATTTCAGGCCATGACAATGACAGTGTCAGTGACAACACACACTGGTAACAACATCAGTATACCCCAGCAGCAGCAACAGCAGGAACAACAACAACAACACATACAGCAATGTCAGCAACATGAATACAGCAATTGCGGTAACAATTGAAACTTAATTTATTCATATTGTACCAATACAGTGAAAAAGTCTCACCTTTTCGCTCTTCCTCATCCTCTTCATCATCATCATCCTCATCATCATCCTCTTTTTGCATTTTAATTTTATTTTGTTTTGTATTTTTGGTTTACTTAAGAGAAAAAAGAAAACAAAAACAAAAAAAAACCCCCACAATATTTGTTGGCTGAAAATAAACG